>OZ030013.1:68647688-69247688 GCA_964023405.1 Apodemus agrarius | reverse complement strand
CTTCTGAGGCATCTGGGTTGAAGTGGTTGGTAACTCCCTGCTTGAGCTTCTTCCAGCCCAGGTGGTAAATCTCCAGCATGTTGAGCACCAGTGACGCACAGGCCACAGCCAGCATGAAGATGACAAAGATGGTCTTCTCCGTGGGCCTGGAGATGAAGCAGTCCACGGTGTTGGGGCAGGGCCAGCGGTCGCAGCGGTAAAGGGGCTGCAGCTGGAAGCCATAGAGAAAGTACTGGCCCGCGATGAAGCCCACTTCGAAGAGCGTCTTGAAGATGATGTTGAAGACGTAGGTCCGCAGCAGCGCGCCTGCGATGCGCACCTTGCCGCGGTCGTCGCGCAGGGGCGGGTCCCGCGGGCTCCCTGTATGCATGGGCTCCCGGCGGCCGTGCTGGGGGTTGTCTCTCCTCAGCAGCTCCTCCTCCCGCTCCTTCTTCTTCTCCTCCATGCGCACAATGTGTAGCACGTGGCCCAGATAGATGAGGGTGGGCGTGGACACGAAGATGATTTGCAGTGCCCAGAAGCGGATGTGCGAAATGGGGAAGGCGCGGTCGTAGCACACGTTCTCACACCCGGGCTGCTGGGTGTTGCAGGTGAAGTCGGACTGCTCGTCGCCCCACACCTCCTCGGCTGCCGCCCCCAGCACCAGAATGCGGAAGATGAACAGCACGGTCAGCCACACCTTGCCGATGACTGTAGAGTGCTCCTGCGCGTTCTCCAGCAGCCGCCCTAGGAAGCTCCAGTCTCCCATTGCTCCCGAGGGCTAACCTGCAAGAGAAACATGGCTGTTACTTACAGGGGAGAGCAGGACAGCGCAGCCCTGGGGCTGTGTTGCGTCTGGTCCCACCAACTTCAGGTCTGAAACAAGTGGAGACCTGGAGTGGACTACATGTCTGTAATCCCCAAACCAGGGAGCCCGGGCCCCCCAGTAATTCCTTGTATTACCACCACCACCACCACCACCACCACCACCACCACCACCACCACCACCACCACCACCATTATCATCCCTTCATCATCATCATCATCATCCCTTCATCATCATCATCATCATCAGCAGCAGCAGCAGCAGCAGCAGCAGCATTCTTTAGTGGTAGTGCTGTGCTAACAACCTGAGTCAGATCCTGGGAATTCACTTGGAAGAACTGACTCCTGAAAGTTGCCCTTTGACCCCTACACACTGAGCATGCCACATGTACACTTGCACTACACATAGCATAGCTATATACACACAATAATAGTAATTAAGGAATTTAAGGGCTGGAGAGATTGCTCAGGGGTTAAGAGCACTGACTGCTCTTCCGAAGGTCCTGAGTTCAAATCCCAGCAACCGCATGGTGGCTCGTGAACATCTGTAATAAGATCTGACTCCCTCTTCTGGAGTGTCTGAGGACAGACACAATGTACTTACATATAATAAATAAATAAATCTTTAAAAAAAACAAAAAAGGGCTTGAAATGTGAAGTGGTGGCAATTGTTTTGTGTTTGCATTCTCTTGTTGTTATCCCCAACAAAACAGTATGGCACAGCACTTACAGGGCATTCAGTATCTCAATGCATCTAGAGATGATGTACAGTATACAGAGGGATAGGATAGGTTCTCTGCAAATACTCTGCCATTTTATAGAAGGGGACTGGACACTGGTGATTTTGGAATCTGTGGGGTTTTAGCGCCAATCCCCACGGATTCTGTATATATCCTGCATTATCTTGCCTGGCAGGTGGCATTGGCACCAATCACGGATTCGACTCAGCAGATGTCACTGCTGGCATGAGTGGCTCACTGCCTGTGCCTTGATTTCAGGGATGGAATGAAAGAGGAGGGAGTCCCCTGCCTCTAACTCTGGGTTCCTTTCTATCCAGAATGCCTCTGCATACAGCGAGGGGACTGGCTACCTCCTGACCCGGGTCTTTCTGCTCCCATGAGATTAGAGAGCATTGCCAAGGACTGCCTCTCCGGGGCACGGTCTAAACTCTCGCCTCGCCAATCTACCGCCTCGCTCAGTATCCACTTTGGGTTTCTTCATACTAACGTTCTTTATAATGCTTAATTAGAAGACTTTCTTCTACTATTATAAAATCATAATATTTCAAGTATTATAAAAGCATTCATACCAGAAATAGATGGCAGCTTTAAGAAAAAAATACTGTGGCACTATTCAGGAGGCAGGAGGATTACCAAAAGTTCAGTCATCTGGCTTATTTAACCAATTCCAGGCCAGCTAGGGCTACGATACCAACACCTGTCTCAAAACAAATTAACTAACCACTGTTAACATTCTACTTGATGATATTGTTTGCCAAAAACACTGACTAAATGTGCTTGGTTCAAAAAAGGGATTAAGAGGCTTAGAAAGCAGTTAAGGTGAGCGGGCAAACACCTTAACCTTAGCACTAGTGGGTGCAGGTAGGAGGGCCAGAAGGGCCAGGTCCCCTTGGCTTGCACAGGAAGTCTGACACTAGCTTGAGACACATGGGACTTATTTAAAGACATAAAACAAATACAAACAAGCACATAAATAAAACACAAGCACACAAGCCAAGGTGACCGGCTCCTGGCTTCTTCACAAGTGATGAAAACCACTGCGCGCTCACCGGTTTGGCCTCGCCTGGAACCTGTCACACCCTGCTGTACACGTCCATCCTCTCTCTCCCTTATCATACCTGACACAGTCTAATGCCACGTGAACAGCTGGTGTGGTGATTAACCTTCACCGCCATTTTATCTGGCTTTGGAGTCACCTGGGAGATGGGAGAGAGCCACTTCTGGGTGTCCACACACAGGGATGAGGGAGGAAGATGGGAGCCTCTTGTGGAAGGCACAGGGGACAGAGATGGGGGGAGTCTCTTCGTTGCTGCTCACTGGGGACCAGACATTTTGAACTTCAATGAAAAGACAGCTCCCATGTTCTCATGGCCTCTCTGCAGTGAGAAAACCATCCTGGCTGAAAGTATGTTCCAGCATCCAGCAGAACCCAGAAAATGCTTCACTTGGAATGTTAAGATGTTACCTGACAATCAGTGAGTACAGAGCCCGCCTCACAAGCGTGGGGGGGGAGGAGGGAGGAGGGAGGAGGGAGGAGTAGGTCTCTGGAGCTCCTGGTAAGCCAGTCTAGCCTATTGGAGAGCTTTGTGTCCAGTAAGAGACTCAGTTTGAAAAGACAAGGTGATCAGCAACATGGAAGATACTTGAGGACTTTGCACACACACACACACACACACACACATATATACACACACACACATATATACAAATACACACATACACACATATATACAAGCACACACATACACACATATATACATACACACACATACCCATTCAGAGACACATATACACTACTAAATAATCTTTTTCATTGGAAAGGATATTTGAACTGGGGAGTTTGCTCAGTGGTTAGGGACCCACCTTTGATCCCAAGCACAGATGTGGCAAGTCTGTCACTCTAGTCCCAGGAGGTCCTATGGGCGCGCTCTTCCGGCCTGGAGGCACCAGGCACTCACTTGGTACATAGACATGCTTGTAGACAAGACACTCATGTACGTACACTAAGAAAATGAATAGATCTAAGACTTTAAAAATCAACATTTTGAGTGGAAGTCAGAAAAGACTTCACAGGAGTCGGGTCCCCTTCCACCTGCAGGTCGCGGGTCAAACTAAGGGAGGACCGCGTGGCTGGCTGCAAGCTCCTTGGCCCGCTGAGCCATCTTTTTAAAAAATAATCTTTTAACGGTTTATTTTATGTGTATCAAAGTTTACCCTGCATGTCTGTACACATCATGCATGCCTGGCACCTGTAGCAGACAGGAGAGGGTGTCGTATTCCCTGGAACCGGAGTTACAGGAGGCTGTGAACCACCATGTGGGTGCTGGGAACTGACCCCAGCTGCTCTTCAAGAGCAGCAAGTGTTTTGATAGCCGAGCCCTCTCTCCAGGCGCCAATACTGCAGCCTCAGTGCTAATATTTAAGAATAGGCTTGGAATTAAATAAAACTTCACTTCCTAGCAAAGAGACAGCTGAATATTAACCTCAGGCACCCCAGTCAGCCCTAAATCTACTCAGTCCTCAGAGCTATCCCTAGAGGAAGGGCGCTCACCTGCCCAAGGCTATCAGGGAGGCCCCTTACCAGGGTTTCAATAAGGTTCATATGTTAGGGTGGGACCTTTAAGAGGTGAAGCCTAATTCAAGTCCTTAGGCCATGGGAGGGGGCAGGGCTGATCCCAGCGAAGAGGATTAAAAAAATCTGTGCATGAAGTTTAAGAACTCTTCTGGGAAACATCTTGGAACCTTTTGCTTTCCTTTTTAAACAATTTGCTTTATTTTTAATTATGCATATGTGTGTGTGCTGTGTGGGTGTGTGTAGGTACCCATAGAGTTCAGAAGAAGGTATACAGATCCCCGGAAGCAGAGCTGTAATACTGTGAGCCATGGCCCAGTGCCACCAGTGCTAAGAACTGAACTCGGGACCCTGCATGGACAGCACGTGTTCTTAACTGCTGAGCGTCATTCCAACCAGGGTTGGCTTTCTAAGAAAAGAATATTATGTGTGCTGATGGTTCCTCTTCCTCCCAAACTGAGCTCAGATATGACGCCTGGTGTGGTGGTTTGAATAGCAATGGCCCTCATAGACTCGTGTGTTTGAATGGTTGGCCCATAGGGAGTGGCACTATTAGAAGGTGTGGCCTTGTGAGTAGGTGTGCCTGGTTAGGGGAAGCGTGTCACTGTAGGGGTGGGCTTTGAGGTCTCCTACACTCAAGCTAAGCTCTCTGTGGAATCCAGTCTGCTCCTCCTGCCTGTGTAGATCCAGATGTAGAACTTTCAGTTCCTTCTCCAGCACCACGTCTGCCTGCAGGACTCCATGCTTCCCACCATGATGATAATGGACTGGACCTCTGAAACTCTAAGCCAGCTCCAATTAAATGTCGTCCTTTGTAAGAGTTGCTGTGGTCGTGGTGTCTCTTCCCAGCAGTGGAAACCCTAAGATACTGGAGATGGGCGGCCACCTTGTGAGCAAGCATTAGTCAGTAAGCCTAAGGGACGAGTCGAGAAAGTCCCAAGGTCATCGCTGTCACACTGCAGGGCTGCTACACCAGCCCTCCCAGCTGCTTCCAGATCTTTTATATTCAGAGGAAAACCCACTATTGGTTCAAGCTACATTTTTTTTTTCCTTATCTGAGTAAGGCCAGGCATAAATGAAATAATATGGTTCATTTATAATTACTGAAAAATAAAATTCACACAATCCCTAACTACTGAAACATATATTAATACAAATGAAATATAATTTTAAGCATATTAAAGACACAAAGAAACACCGCTGCTGTAATGATAAATGGCAGACACAGTCTGATGCTGTCACTTCACGCATACTCAGACACGCACTCGGAGAAGGGGGGGAGCCACACTGAAGCAGTTACAGCTTCTGATAATAGGGCGTTCCCTCTCTTTCTTTTCCAAAATAATAAGTCACATTCGTAACCACAAAATTCACAGCCATTGCCAAATGTGATGGCACAGGCCAGTCATCCTAGGACCCAGCAGACTGAGGCCAGTCTGGGTACACTGAGAGACTTGGTCTCACAAATGAGGAAGACCTGGATCGGCAGCTCTAGCTCAGTCAGTAAGGGGCTTGCCTTGTAAACACGAGGACCTGAGTTCAATCCCCAGAACCCAACCCACGAAGACGACAGGTGTAATGGCGCCTGGCTTGTAATCCCAGCACTCTGGGAAGCAGAGGACCCTGGGAGTTCACTGGCCAGCCGGGTCTAGCCTAAACAGAGGGCTGTATGCTAATGAGAAACCCTGGTTCAAAGAAAGTAAATGCCATTTCTAAGGATGACACCAGGGTTATCCTTTGGCCTCTACACACTACAGATCACCTGGGGCCACATACACACAAGAGTATGTGAAACCATGTGCACATGAGTAAGCACAACTGTACACACATGAACATGCACAAATATGTGCAAATATGAACATGCACAAATGTGTGCACACATGTATAAAAACAAAACCAACAGTACTTGGGAGACCGAAGGAGGATTGCCATGAATTTGAAGCCAGCCTGGGCTACATAGTAAGGTCCAAGCCAGCCAGGATCAGAGTAAGATCATGTCTTAAAACATCAAGTCACAAACAAGCAAGAGATTTATGGCCCTGCCTCTTGTCTTCTGACGCTTCAGTTTTTGAAACAAGCCAGCTGACTCCCTTTTATTGCCCCCTCCCTCCTGCACCTTTAACTGCACCTGTGATGAGCAGAAAAACCACAAAGGCTCTTGGGAGATGAAGTCCTGGAGGCCCACCACCAGTCCTGGGAGGTGTGGATATGTACAAAGGCCAAGATGAGCTCTGTTGTCCCTGTGCCAAAGAGGGGACTTGCTGGGTAGTCTTCAGATAAACATGGGCGGGCTCCTGGAGGGGACTGGGGGACCCCAGCCTCTCTTGTTACCCCTCTGCCACTCAGCTGATGCCAGCACCACGCTCTAGAGACTATCACTGTGAGTAGAGTTCCTCGGGTATAGTAAAGGTGGCTGATTGATATGGAAGGCGGCCCGAGTGTATTCTCTTCATTGACCGGAACTGCTTAACTCTGTGTGGCGATTACAGTTTAATGACAGGATACTGTACCCAGCGTTATGACAGCACTTTAAACAGTCACATGCTGTATAGCAACACTGGTGACTGACAGACCGCAGAACGACAGGGTCCGAAGAGATTGCATCACCTGGCGATGGTGAGCTTGCGTTAGTGTGTATACCTAAGCTCTATAGCCACGCTATGACAAAATCAATCTGCGGCAGTTGTCAGAACAGGTGGAACTGATCTACGACAGTGTTGGGTGGGTAGTAGGACTACATACTGCCTGGGTATAGTATTTATCTCTGTAAAATGGCACCTGGTGTACTTTATTTTTAAAGATTTATTTATTGTTATATGTAAGTACACTGTAGCTGTCTTCAGACACCCCAGAAGGGGGCATCAGATCTCATCACGGATGGTTGTGAGCCACCATGTGGTTGCTGGGATTTGAACTCAGGACCTTCGGAAGAGCAGTCAATGCTCTTAACCGCTGAGCCACCTCTCCAGCCCCCTACTTGGTATCTTGATGTGGTACATGTACATAATCCCAGGACCTGGGAATTGGAGGCAGGAATCTCAGAAGTTGAGTTCTAACCTGGGTTACTTAGTGAGTCTGGGGCTAGCCTCAGGAACCTGAGTTGTTTGTTATACTGCTACCACATGCTGCAAGCAACAGCCCTATCCTTACACCCCTGAGCACCAAGCAGGCCTTCAGCTTCCGAGGCTTCGGGCTGCCTTCACGGTGCTTGGCAGTTCTATTTGTTTTCAACAGTTACATAATTTTCACTGGGGCCTTTGGGACGTGTTGGTGTTCCGGTCAGATCAAATGGTGGCTATTCTAAGGCAAACAGGGGCAGCCTGGGGTTCCCTCCTCCCTGATGCACAGGTACAGTTTAAGACACAGCATATCTTTTAAAAATCTGTCTCTGCACGGTAAGGTGGCACGCACCTGCAATGCCCTGAAATCCTCACATTCAGGATGCTGAATTCAGGAGGGTCTAAGTTCAAAAACGAAAGTAAAGAGAGACAAAAAGAAACACACACACACACACACACACACACACACACACACACACACAAACAAGAGAAAGAGGAAAAGGAAAGAAAATGATTTTTTAAAAAATATAGCCGGGTGGTGGTGGCGCACGCCTTTAATCCTAGCACTTGGTAGGCAGAGGCAGGCAGATTTCTGAGTTCGAGGCCAGCTTGGTCTACAGAGTGAGTTCCAGGACAGCCAGGGTACATAGAGAAACCCTGTTTCGAAAAACCAACATATATGTATATGTATATGTATATGTGTATGTGTATGTGTATGTGTATGTGTGTGTATGTATATGTATATGTATGAGTGGGGTGTGTGTGTGTGTGTGTGTGTGTGTGTGTGTGCGTGTGTCCTGGCTGGTTTTATATCAGCTTGATAGAAGCTGGAATCATCTGAAAGGTGGAACATCAATGAACAAATGCCTCTGTAAGATCCAGCTGCAGGCAAACCTGTAGGGCATTTCCTTAATCAGTGATTGATGGGGGAGGGCCCAGCCCACTGTGGGTGGGGCCACCCCTGGGTGGTTTGTCTTGGAGTCTATAAGAGAGCAGGCTGAGCAAGCCAGTCTATAGCACCCCTCCCTGGCCTCTGCATCAGCTCCTGCCACCAGCTTCCTGCCCTCCCCAAGTTGCTTTTGGTCATGGGTTTCATCAGGTTAGAAACCCTGACTTTGTCTGTATGTCTTAGTTACATGCCTGGCACCTGAAGAGGCCAGAAGAGGGCGTCTGATCCCAGGAGCTGCAGTTACAGATGGTTGTGAGTCACCACAGGATGGCTGGGGACTGAGCCCCAGTCCTCTCTACTAGAGCAACAAACGTTCTTAACTGCTAAGTCCTCTCTCCACCCCCTTGTTTTGTTTTCACTGTTGTTGGTTTGCATTTTGTTTGGTTTTGCTGGTTTGCTGTAGCCTCTGCGGACAAGCACTTAGTGGCAATCTGCCTACTTCAGCTTCCCACGTGCTGCGACCACAGGGGCAGGCCACCATGCCCAGTATATGTGTAGAGGGGAATTTGGGGTGGTTAATACTCAAATGAGCAGTGAGAGAGCAGCAGAAATAGAGCTGAGATTTGGAGCACTGCCTCTTGATAGAAGGCAGCAGAGCCTCGGACGCGGTTAGAAAGCAGTGCCCGAGTGTCCCCCTAACTCTGCTCTACTGATCCTGCACCCACACTGCTGAACGCACTTCAGGTACCGCCGTGTGCTGTGTAACATCCCAGGCAACAGGGACTGAAGACTGGGGACACTGCGGAACGATCGCTGTGCCCAGTGTGTATGTGTCCACGCCAGACCCAAAACATGCAAAGAACGGTTCCCTTCCAGGGGCCTGTGACCGTGTGTGGGAAGGTGGTACTGGATTGGGCGAGGAAGGGAGGCACGAGGACTCACTGAAGATGAAACCCAAAAGTTCTGGGTGCTGCGTCTTGGCTGTAGGCCAGATGAGAGTCTCCAGAGAAGTCAGTGCATTTGGATGTTAAGTTCTTGGAGTCTGTGCTCTGAGAAGTGGTCTTCCTTTCTTTCTTTCTTTCTTTCTTTCTTTCTTTCTTTCTTTCTTTCTTTCTTTCTTTCTTTCTTTCTTTCCTGTGCCCTGCTCTCATTTCCTTTCAATTTTGTAGAAAGTTGCTTCACAAACTTCCCCTTTTCGTCTCTTCCTCTCTCCTTTTCTGTTTTTTGTTTTTGTTTTTCTTTTTGCTTAAAGACAAGGCCTTACTCTGTAGCCCATACTGACTTCAAACTCATAATTCTCCTGCCTCGGCCTCCTGGGTAGTTGGGGATGTAGTAGTTTAGGAGTGGTCAGGCATGTTCTTCAGTGTCTAAAAGTCAAAATGGGGCTAGCAGGTGGCACAGGAACCTGGGAGGGGCTTGAGGACAAAGGGACACCGAGGAATACCAGTCCTGATTCAGAAGCCAGGGCAGCTCTAAGGGCCAGCAGAGGGCTTTGATGAACTCTGTGTCAACATTTTTAAAGAATGTTCAACATGGATGAAGCCAAGACCCTTTGATCTCAGAAGAAGTAGGCTACCAACACCTCAGATGACCAGACTATCAGGAAGGAATGGAGAGTCTCATCACGAGGTTACAAGGCTGTAGGCGGGGATAAATGGGGCAGTGGGAAAGGATACTTACTTAATAGACTCATAATTAAAGGAGGAGTCAGCTCAGTCACAGAGAGGGCCAGGGCCCCATCGGAGGTGTTTTCAAGCCATGGATATAGGACATCAGAGGGTAACGTTAATAGGAACATTGAAGGTAAAGACATAAGGAGCCTTCTTTCCCAACAGCAGTGGAGAGAGCAAGTGTGGGAAGAAACCTTCCCTGAAGTGCAGACAAGACTGTCAGTGCGGTCAAGCCTCAGTTCCCACGAGGAGGAGTTTGCTGAGAATTCACAGGGAGGAAGCAGGGTCCCACCTGCTTCTCCTCGCAGCCAGAGGCCTCAGTGGAGGGCAGAGCGCAGCCTGGAGACAGCCCTGCTGTCCTCAATGGAGGTCAGAGTGCAGCCTGGAGACAGCCCTGCTGTCCTCAGTGGAGGTCAGAGCGCAGCCTGGAGACAGACTTGCTGCTGCCGCCGCTGCTGCTCTCCTCTGGGCCTCTCAGGGCTGAGGCACTGAACCTGTCGCCAAAGCACAAGTCCAAGTCAAACTGCCAGAAACAGAAGTTGGAACCGGGGTGTGTGTGTGTGTGTGTGTGTGTGTGTGTGTGTGTGTCTCTGTGTGTGTGTGTGTGTGTGTGTGTGTGTTTTCTGCACGGCCTGAGGAGACACCTAAGGCAGGGACATGATTGTGAAAACCAGAGGACCTCAACTGCGGGCAGAGCAAGCACTCCAGGAAGTGACAGAGTATCCCTACCAGGCATGACGGATGGGACAAGGGCCCTGCAAGCCAGGAGGAGCCGGGCTGCAGCAGGAGGGACGGGGACCTGGTTCTCACCTATGGAGAGACCTTTGAGGGACTGAACGGAGTGACACATTTTGTCCAGAACATTCCTGGGACAGCCCCTGTTTCTGTGTCCTGAATGTCCTAGGGGGAGCCCAGAAGCTTAGAGGGCCTCTTTCTGAGGAACCCCCCCTTGTGCCATCTAAGAGGCCACTCCCAACAGGACAGGTGGTGAGACAGCTGAGCCTGCCTGATCATGCTAATAAGGCATGCGGAGGACTGGAGCGGACCAGACAGGGGCTGGGGAGGACCATGGATCGCATGATTCCGACGAATATGGTCTTTTCCAAGGTGGGCCATCAGAGGAGGGTCACTAGGGGAGGCCATGGTGACGGTGGGTTCTGTTTGGGACATGATGTTTGAAACGCCTTAGGTGGGCAAGTGTCCAAGCTTGCGGTCCCATCTGGGAGTCGTCACCAAGCAGAAGGTATTTAAACCTCCGAGCTGGGTGTGGTGGCACACTCCTATAACCACAGCGCTGTAGAGACTAATGGAGATGAAAAGTTCCACGCCACGCTGGGATATATGGGGAGAGAGGCCCTATCTTAAAAAGGAGTCAAAGTCGAAATAAATAAGTAAATGAAGTTTTCAGAGCAAATGTAAATCAACCAGGGGCAGAAGGACGGTGGCTGGCACCTGAGTCTGGAGCTCACGGATGCTTACAGAGGGAGAACGGGGACCCGCCAGGCAGCTGACTGCAAGGCTTAGGTGTTTTTAAAAAGGTTTATTTATTGTTGTATGTGTGTGAATGTTTTGTATGCATGTATGCATGTATGGTGCTCTTGAAGGTCCTAAGAGGGTGTCAGGTTCCCTGGGGCCGGAGTTGCAGATGCGGATGCTGGGAGTTGAGCCTGGGTCCTCTGCAGGAGCAACAGGGTTCGCAGCCACGGAGCCAATTCTCCAGCCTTGGGAAGCACAAAATTTACTGAGATCACAGAATGGTATCAGAGCTGAAAGACTGAATGTGTAGCACTCTTTATTTCCTTTTGCAATAATATTGTAGAGCTAATATAACTGGGGCAGGGTTAGAGAGAGCAGTTTTGTATGAAGTGTGTGTGACGGCCTGGCACACCACGGAGTGGAATTTTAAGGGTCCTGTAATCCAGAGTTCTATTTTCAGATAGTAATGTCTGCCTGGGTTTGAAAGAGAGAGGGGCGGTTCAGGAAATAATTTTCTGCTGCTCCTGATGTGGGCTATATATACTCCTAGGGAACTGGCGGACTGAACTTTTCACAAATATGAACCAGATATAAATGGGCTGATCTAGTAAACTCGTTAGTCATGGAAAATGGAAAGACTTTACCATTAACTTCTTATGTCCCTTATGTACTCATTTCAAGCTTTTATCCCTGAGATGGTACAGTTGGCCTTCTAGACTCTCAGAAGAGAAATAGTTTATAAATGGTGTCTATAATAGACAGCCATCCTTGTCATGATTTGCCAAATTATACATTATGCCCACTCTTTACTTTGCGCTGATACGGGCTGGGTACTGGAAGTCACCCAGAGACAGTTCAACATACATGGGAGCACGTGTGCACGGCAACATGGCACGTCGCACATGTAGGATTTGAGCACCATGGGCTTCCTAAGGGCACGTGGGTCCTGGACTCCGAGCTTTGCTCTCCAAATATGTCTCAACTTACTTTTGGACTTTATTTCTTCAATATGAAATCTGAACACAACATGTCAGTTCTATAAACATCTGAACTATTATTTCAAACAGAAACAGATTACATTTATCTTTTTTTTTTTTTTTTTTTTTTTGCACTGCATGCGGCTCCTCACCGGGCCGTTCCTCCACAGTAGGCACAACCTTTCTCTGTTGACACAGAAACTCTCTGATGAGCGTCCAGTGCTTTGGATTCTGACCTAGGAGAGCTTGCACTTATTTTATTGGGTTTATTTCTAGATGCTTGAGAAGCAGTGTGTGTGTGTGTGTGTTCTAAATAGTTTTAAATTTTCCTGGTTGGTTATCGTTAGCACTCGGGGACATGCGCTGTTGGTTTGTTTGGGGCAGCGCTGGGGATGTAACCGGGGTTTTATGTGACTGACGAGCACATTTACACACAGCAGCCTGGTTATTCTTGTTCTGCACTAATCTTGTATCCATCAGTCTGTTAGGAAGTCCTAAACAGAGCTAATCCCTCTGGGTTCACTAAGTAACTATGCAGACTTAACAGATCCGCTATTAACCATAGATGGTTGCCCTTCCTAATTCTTCCTGTTTGCTTGATACTATGCCTAACTCTGAGACTCACCTGCAACTTGTGATTCTCCTGTCTCAGCCCCTTCCCCCCCCCCTAGTTTTTTTTAACCTTATATATATAAATATTTTGTGTGCATGTATGTCCATATACCACATGCATGCCTGGTGCTCAGGGAGGCCAGAAGAGGATGTCAGATCCCCTGGGACTGGAGTTACAGACAGCCGTGAGCTGTCATGTGGGTGTTGGAAATTGAACCCTGGTCTTTGGGAAGAGCAGCTAGTACTCTGAGCTGCTGAGCCTCCTCTCTAGCCCGGTGCTTCAGAGTGCTGGAATCACAACCATGAAACACAATACCCGGCTTCCTGTTATTTCTTTTCCAAGTTGTTTTAGGCCACATAGATGAGGTAGCGTGGGTGACATCTGCTCCTGCATCTCATCTCAACACAAATGCTTCTAACGTGTGATTAGTGTTTTAATGTCTTTTATAATTTTTTTGAGACATGTAGTTCAGGCTAACCTTGAACTCCCTATGTAGTTGAGGCTAGCTCTGAACATCAGATCCTTCTGCTTTTATGTTTTGCACAGGCGCGAGCTAGCGGGGTGGTACATCTCTGTCTTTAGTTTTCCGGGTTCACTTTCATTGGGCTAAGGCAGCATCTGGTCTTGGACGGCAACAGATTCCATGCCTCCCGTGGTTTCCTACATTACCACTCAGTGCTGGATTTCATACAGTGTTTTTTTTCTTTCTGAATATATTTGAGTTTTAGCTGGTGATCATAGCACTTTCAGTCATAGCACTATCATGACTTATGAGTCTTAGTCAAGAGCACTCGCATTCTATCATTTTACTGTAGGCTTATTTATTCATGCCTCAGGTGACCAATTTTTATACTATCACTATATTTTATGATATATATTATGTTATATTTTATGATATATATTATATTTTGAAAGTTATTAAGCCCAAAAGGTTAAATTCTCTGAAGCATCTCTTGTAAGAAAGTCTCTTATAGGAGTTTGGGAGCAGTATCTTTCTCTGAGGACGGCGGCAGGGAGACTTGAGAAGATTCCCACTTCATTAATAGCTTCATTAATAACTTCATTAATAGTTTGCTGTATCTCCAGTCAATTTTGTCTTCAGAAAAATTTCAACTTCCTGTACATTTTAAATTTGTTAACAACTTGATTGTAACATTAGCTTATGATTTCTAAGATGTGCCATGGTGGAGCACACCTTTAATCCCAGCAGTGGGGAGACAGAGGCAGGTGGATCTCTGTTAGTTCAAGCCTAGCCTGGTCTACAGAGTGAGTTCCAGGCCAGCCACAGATACACAGTGAGACCCTGTTTCCAAACCAAACCAAACCAAACCAAACCAAACCAAACCAAACCAATAACCAACTAACCAAAACAAATGAGCAAAAAGCCAAACAAAAAACAAAAAACAAAAAACCCAAACAACAAAAAAATACTAAATCCAGTAGTACTTGTATTGAAGTTTATATTTTAAAACAGGTCTTTCATACCTGTTTTTGTTTGTTTTCTCTTTTGGAACCAACTTTGGTATGCTTAAAAGGAATGGGTAGATGCCAATTTTACTATTTACCAGTATTATTGTAAAATATATGTAAAAGGGCATCCTTTCCTTTAGTGTAAATGTATTTATTATTAGTTTTAGTGGCTTCTAGACACCCCACCCCCTGGAAAGCATTGTTAGTGGCCGGGGAACAGTCACTCTGCTAGCGGGCTACTGCCATCTTTTTTTTTTTTTTTTAAGATTTATTTATTTATTTATTTATTTATTTATTTGATATATGTGAGTACACTGTAGCTGTCTTCAGACACACCAGAAGAGGACATTGGATCACATTACACATGGTCAGGAGCTAGGAATTGAACTCAGGTCTTCTGGAAGAGCAGTCAGTGCTCCTAACCACTGAGCCATCTGTCCAGCCCTCTAGCCCTTATTTTAAGCGGGGGGGGGGGGGGGAAATGCATATTCTTTATCAAACTTTTACTATTTTAAGAAAGTGTATGTGCATGTGTATCTGTGTGTGTGTGTGAGTGTGTGTGTGTGTGTGTGTGTGTGTGTGTGTGTGTGTAGGTGCCAGTGGGTGCCAGAAGAAGGCTTCAAATCCCTGGAGCTGGAGGCACAGGTGGTTGTGCCTGGTGTGGGTGCTGGGCACTGGACTCTGGTCCTCTGCAGGGACAGCTCATGCTCTTAAACATGGAGCCAGGTTTCCAGCCCCTGAGTGTATTTATTGAGACAAGCTCTTGCTTTGTGGTCCATGGTGGTCTTGAACTTGTGCCTGCCTTCTGACTGCTGCTACTCCTGAATCTTTACTTAACTTTTAACTGCTCTCATGCCCTTCAGGGGAGGACCACTTTCTCCTAGAATCCATGATGTAGTGGAATTATAAACAGTTCTTTGTCCACATTCCTATCCCAATCTAACTCCCAATCGCTGTCAGAATTTCATTCTAATGTCAAAGAATAAAACTCCAGAAAGACAAGATTATATTTAAATTATATTTTTTTAAAATTCATGTATATACAATTTGCCTCTCCTCACCTCATGGTGGAGATCATACCCAGCAATGAGTGTGCTCTGGCCACGCACACAACCGCTGAGCTCCATCCTGTCCCTGAAGCTACACCGCTAACCTTTGTGGATTCCTTTTGAAATAACTGCATAGCAAGCACCTGTAATGGTGTACACCATCTGTGCTCTCATCTGGTTTCTTAGACTTCTGCCACGGCTCATTTCTGATGGTCTGAGTAGTCGATGCTCTTGAGCAGATGCCCAACCCCCTACCTCCAGCCCCACCCCCCACGGCTAAGTACCCGAATCCTGGGACCCACGTAAAAAGCCGGGTGTGGCCATGAGCATGCCCGTGTTCTGTCAGGGACAGAACAGGGGGAATCCCTGGGGCTTGCTCCAGGTGCAGAGGGAGACCCTGACTCAAGAGAGTAAAGTGGTCAAAGACAAAACAAGACATGTAGCCACATAGTGTCCGCTCTGGTTTCTGTGCATGCACTGATATCTGTCCACCCCCTTCCATAAATACATACACTGAACACCAAAAAAAGGTCCAGCATGGTGTCACACACTTGTGCTCCTAGTGGCGGAGAAACAGACAGGAGATACTTGAGACTACTGGCCAGCCAGTCCCCTCCTAGCTGAGCACCACCAGAAAGAGACTGTCTCCAAAGGAATGACATCCAAGGTTGTCCTCTAGGACACACGTACACAGTCGTAATAAAATAAGGTTAAAAGCAGTTCTCGAATTCCAATAGGTCAAAAATGAAAACTGACTCACTGTTTCCTCTGAGAGATGAAGTGTTCATCCCAGGATTCGGGTACTTAGCCGTGGGGAGTGGGGCTGGAGGTAGGGGGTGGGGCATCTGCTCAAGAGCATCGACTACTCAGACCATCAGAAATGAGCCGTGGCAGAAGTCTAAGAAACCAGATGAGAGCACAGATGGTGTACACCATTACAGGTGCTTGCTATGCAGTTATTTCAAAAGGAATCCACAAAGGTTAGTGGGGAACTGAATTCGGGCTCTCGGGCCTGCATAGCAAATGCTTTTACCTGTTGAACCACCTCTCCAAGCTCCTGCCTGGCACTGATCCACAGGGTCTAGGTGTTAAACCCTCATGCTTACAAGGCAAGCACTTGACTGGATGATGTTATTTAGCCTGACTTGAAACTCCTGTGCTGGAACAATCCTCTACCTCAGCCTCCCTGGTAGCTAGGACCGCGGGGACACCGCTGGCTACCAGAGCTCATTTTAATATGTAAGGACTGGAAACAAATGCTCATTTGAATATAAAGGTCTTGGGGCTGGAGAGATAGCTCAGTGCTCATCAGAAGAGGGTGGTTTCAAAGGTCCCCCGCACCACATGGTGGATCACATCCACAATCCCAATTCCAGGGCATCCGATACCCTCTTCAGACCTCCGAAGGCACCAGGCAAGCATGTGAACGGCACATATGTACATTCAGGCAAAAATCCAAAACTATGTTTAAAAATAAAGGTCTTTGCTGCTTTGTATTGAAGAAGGGCAAGTTAACAATACACTTACTTTTTAAATAGAATTCTTTCTTCTTGAGATACTGGGACAAGATAAATATTGTCTCCGGGAATCAGCTTTAAGTGGCCTTTTCTACAGAGTTCTAACATCAGCAGAATGCTAGCAACTGGCCACACCTCCAAGGCGTGTCACACTGGGGCCCTCGCCATCCAGAGCCTCTGTCTTCACCCTGGCCAACTCTCCAGTTTCCTGTGCTAGTTACTAAAGCGCATTGCGAGACTCTTAAATGACTTCTGTGATAGATCCACGAAACCCAAGAGAATCTTAGCAAAACATTTCACTAAACATCACTCGTTAATTTCGAAGGACTCTCTTCAACTCCTTCCTCCAAGTGTAATAATGAATAATGAAACAGTAATCACCTTCAGGTGAAATGGGACTTATCAACACTTTTTTTTTTCTTCAAGACAGGGTTTCTCTGTATAGCCCTGGCTGTCCTGGAACTCACTTTGTAGACCAGACTGGCCTGGAACTCAGAAATCCGCCGGCCTCTGCCTCCCAAGTGCTGGAATTAAAGGCGTGTGCCACCACCACCCGGCTAACACTCTACTTTCTAAGGGATGGCTTGGATAAGGATATACTGCAGTAAAAGAAATCATGGGATGCTTTAGTATACTAGAGATCTCAGCAGGTTCTTGGTATGCTTAAAATGCTGAAGTGGGGTGGCCTGAGTGACTTTTCTAGCACTGACCCTGTGAACAATTCAAAGGTCATTTCCCTGTATGGCCGGAGTGATGTCATCTGGAGCCTTACCTGCTGCACCTGGCGTACGGAAACAGCACGGTGGCACTAGGAGTCTTGGAAGCGTCTCCTTTATCTTCCTCGTTCACAGCCCAGGAAGTGGCAGCCCAGAAGGGGTATTGAGATTTGCCCAAGGTTGCACTGCCCATCGTGCCGATGCCAGCAAGGAACCTCACCTGCATCTCATGGTCACACTCCTGCCCTCAGGCCTCCACGGGGAGCAGCAGGCGCACCCTCAGGTTCCAGACGCTGCCCTTTGCATTCTATCACAGTCTGCACACTTGCACACGCGCGTTACGGCAGACAGGTTACAGTACACTATAAGCTCTTGCCGGCGAGAGTGGGTAAAGGCTAAAGGGACACTTCCATCGAAGTTCCTAGGGGCCGGTGAGATGGCTGGCCAGGTGAAGCTCCCGCTGATCAAGCATGACCGCGCACGTTCAGTCCACGGACTCAGCAAAAAGTTAGATCAACCTTATAAAGGCAGGCTCAGTGCTACAGTCCGGCCCTCCTACTCCGAGCGTGCCGTGACTCACCTCACGTGCCATACACACATCAATGCAGACTCCCTAAAAAGGGATTAAGGACAGCCCAGTGGGCTCATTCATCACTGCAAACATCATTTTAAATGCAAATATTTCTACTCTTAGTGAAGAAACGCCACACCTCAATAGTTATAGAATGTTATCGTCCACTTTTATAATAAGCGGAAACTGTATGTCAAAGTGCTTGGGTGGTTTTTTTTCATCTTAACGTGTCAGGGAACTCATGTAGTGAAGGATGTCCTCAGACTCACGGCAATCCTGCCCCGGCTTTCCAAGTGCTGGGGTCACAAGGCGTGAGGCAGCATGCCCAGCCAGAAGACTCATTTTTAAATGAACAAGAAACAAATTTTCACGAATAGACTAGCACTAATTTAGTATGGGGATAGTGGGGTGAGCAGCCTAAAGAAAAAATGAACAATTTCATACTTAGTACCATTAGCTAGTAAGTGGTCTAAATAAACGGATAATTCTTCAAATAAAAGAACAAAGTACACGAGGCAGAAATGGTGGCATTGGCCAGTAATCCAGCACTCAGGGGCTAGGCCAGGCAGGTCTCCATTAGTTTGAGTCAGTTTTGTCTACATAGAGAGTTCTAGGTAAGCCAGGGCTACTCTCTCAAAGACCCTGTCTCAAAACAAAACAAAACAAAACAAAACAAAATGAATAAAAACCGCAAGCATAAAAACGACTACATACTTCTGAAGTTGTGGCAGCTTTCAAAAAGCCAGCTCCAGACTGCTAATTCTAATTACCATTGAGGGAGAATTTCCCAGCCTGTAAGACTGAAAATATAGATGATATTTTATTATTTTCTTGCCTTTGTGCATTATACTGAAACCATGAGCGGACTGTTCCCGAGTGCTGTTATGGCCCGGGAACCACAGCCGGTGCTTTTCTCTCTCCAGGAAACATTAAATGTCTCCTGTGGGCAGGTGTGTGCTGTATGCACCGAGAACACTCAACAAGTCTGTGGCTCTTGCCTCCGGAGACTGGTTTGCAGGCTGTGAAAGGGGCAGGCTTGGGTTAAATGGATAGAAGACACAGGCTGCCTAGTCCTGGGGACCCGCAGAAGTGTGGGTGGACGGACACAGGTGAGTCCAGCCACCAGATGAGTTAGGCTGGATTTCTTCACATCCAGATCCTAGGGCCAGGCTTTCTGCATCAGCGAAAGGCTTCCCGAGGCCTTTCAGTTCTCTGACTGTCCTCACACAGGCTGACAAGTTATGAATGTGTGTGTTTATTGATGTTCATGGGACTGTGAAACAGCGAAGATCCTAAGGCTGATCCTAGGTACTGTTAGGCTTGTGTTCAAGCAATGCAGGAGGCAGTCCCGGTTTCTACATAAGCCAGGCTGGCCGCAAGGAAGTTCCGAACCCACCCTATGTCATTCAGCTCTGAAAAATGAACAGGAAAACCTGACATTTTAGTATCGTTCAGGAAAATTGGTTAAAATTCTTTCCTGATCGACAAAGACTCAACTTTTGTTTCCTGCCATTTTAAAACCCGACCACTCGCAGCCACGTGCTGGTCAGCAAACTGCACTGTCTGTCCCCACGGGGCCGTTTTGTACACTGCTTCACACTCCGGGGCAGAGCATTCTCCTGTTTGATGCTTATCTCAACAGAGGCCAAACTGCTGAGCCAGGGGGCTTTGTGCCAAGTTAGCTCATTTTTACTCTGAACACAACTGATATTTAGAAAAGTCCCTCCCTTACTCCAGTTTAATCTTTCCATGTTTGTCTTGCAATATATTTCCCAGCCCCACAGAAGGGCGGTGTGCGAAGTGATGCGCAGATTACAGGTCGTCAGTTTTGAGTGCTAAGCGAGAGCCCGTGCGTGCACAGTTCACTTCCGGGCAGTTTTATACAACCGCTGTTAAGGGGCGCGTTTTGGAGGCATCTTGATAAAAGGAAAACTGGAGAGCTGAAGTCCCTTTCACAAATATTCGGGAACCGAGACGGCTGATCAAGAGGGTGGATTCTAGTCACCAGTGGAAAGAGTGGACAGGAAGCAAACAGCTGCCCAGACACTGGAATTTAATGTCACTACAAGTCTCTTAATTAAAAGGTTATTATTTAGAAGGCAGCTAAGGGCGTTCTTCCGGACACGCACATTCTTTACCCATGGACACCACCACACACGTACAGATCAAGAAGCTGGGTGTGGTACTAACAACTAAAGTATTTAAGAAGAAAAATAAACTTCAAAAAGTTTTTTTTTTTTTTTCTGAGCAAAGTTGAGCCACCTTGCTTCTCTCCAATCCAAACACTACGAATTATACACGGACACTTGCAGACCACTGCCTGCAGCCTGGGCGCCTGCTAAAATGACCTTAGGATCCCTGCTGTTTGGGCAAAGGGATTGGTTGCTTTTCCCAACCCAAGGGCATGCTATCTCTGAGAAAACCATCTCGACCCAGCTTTTGGCGGTCTATTAAAGAGCGCAGGCGCTCCGCCCAGGTCTTTAGGAGCTTAGAAGAAGCGTAATCATTTCCAAAGTTGATCAAAGTTTCCCCGAGGCTCATCTTCCCCAGATCATCGGCACCCCACAACAATCCAAAAGGATCATGAAAGCCTCCCAAGATCGGGGAGCAACAGGGCCTTGCCCAGGGGTGGCAGCGCCGCGTCCAGCCACCCCTGGTGCTGTCGGGTCCCCAGTATGGCCCTGGGACTCCCAGTTTGCCTTACCCCGCTCTGCCGCGGCGGCACCGGCGCTCCTCGCCCAGCCGGGCTCGGTCTGCTCTGTAAAGGAGGCTCCCTCTTCACTCGTGCGGCGCCCCTTCTTCCCACGAGCGCCCCCCGCCAGGGCCGGGCTTCTCCGCCCCGGCCGCCATCCCCACCGCCGCGGTACGCACCGCACTTGGCGCCCCACGCCGCTGCCCCGGCGCCCTGCCACGCCCTCGCCACCTCCCACCCTGCCAGCTACGCCTCCCCGCCTCGCGCAGGCCACGCCCCTCGCGCCCCTGGCCCGGTCCTATCTGGGGAAGCTGGCACTCGCTCCCTCCTCGTGCGCCCGCATCCTCGGGCGCCACTTGCACTCCAGTGCGCGCCACGCGCGCTCCCCGCCCAAGCTCCGGCAGTTCGGCCGGTCCACGGCAGGTGCAGGACGGGGCACCCGGCCGCAGACACCCCAGGGCCGGGTCCTGTAGGGCTGGAGTGGACAGCCGAGGCGCAAGGCACAACCGGCTGCCAGGGCGGCCTGGGCGCTGCGCACGTGGGCGTCGCGAGGGCGCCTCGGTCGCGCCCGTGTGTCGCCGCCTGGGGATGTAGACTTATTCCTCGGGCGAGCCCCGGCCGGCCGGAATCCTAGGCGGATAGAGACGCCCCCGCGGGCAACAAGCTATAAATAGCGGCCGCCAGCCTGCTTCCAGGCGGACACAAATTAGCCGACAGCTCCGCGGATTCTAATTTTTTTTTTTTTTTAATAACTTGTTCCAGGGCGCTTGAAACTTGGCATGGCCTGAAGTGTCGGGGAAGATGTCCCTGCGGGCAACTTGTACCAGACCGTCTTGGGGATGAGATGGCAGAGTGTGGTTCTGCTAGCCTGTCCGCAGGGGTGAGGCTTTTAATGTGTTTAACCCTCAGAGTTTCACCCTTTGAGTGTCATAGCACACGGAGAGGAACAGAATCCTGGCCTTGTCTCTTTCCTTTGGCTTCATAGGGCCTAACAGGGGTCTTGAACAGCAGCTAATCACTAATAAATAATAGTTTGCTGAATTTTGATGGCAGTGATACCTAAATTCCCTTTATGAGTGATGGATTTATTTTAAGAATAAGGAAAAAAATGTGCATTTCTGGTTGTTTTACAGTCTCCCTAAAGACTCCATTGCTTCATTAAAAAGTTTGTCTCTATTTGGGTTTGCAATCAGCTGATTTTGAAGATCGAATTCAAAGATCTGATTGATGATCAGATCTGAATTTAAGCTTATTCCAACAAGAAAGTAAACAAAGTTTGTAAAGACACGTGGAGCCTCTCTCCTGCAGGACTTGGTAACACAAGGATGCAGTTTTATTTCATTTTGTCTCTTAGCCAGGGTCTCCTGATAGCCAGACCTGGCCTCAACCAGATCCTCCCTGGGCTGTGATGGCGGCCTACACTGCACACCTGCCTCTGTTCTTTTTAAATCCAAAAATATTATTCTAGAAGTTTTTTTCTGTTGTTTTTATTCTCTTCAAGAAATACAAGAATATCCCCCCTCACCCCCCTCCCCGCGCGCAGAAGCATCAGAAGTGTTAAACGACTTGCACCCTCTTGGACAAACTCTAGTATTGTACTGGTAAAGCCAGAATTATAATAATGATTTACAACTTTTTATTAGAAAGAAAATATAAATATAAAATATAAATTAAAATATAAAATATATAAATATAAATATATAAAATAAATATAATATAATATAATATAAATATATAAATATAAATATGTAAAAATATAAAAATATAAATTAAAATATATCATTTGCACACCCGCTCATAACACAATTCAGCAGTGGAAAGATGGAAGTAATCCAGATGTTCCCAGAAAGATGGATGGGTTGCCAGATGAGGTTTACACTTGCTGTAAAATAGTTTGGCCTCAGAAAAGTGTATCAATGTACAGTAGACACGAAGATAGATCATATGGCAATGAAAAAAAGCCAGTTACACCAGGAGCAAATACTGTATGGGTTAACTTATAAGAGGTGTGTGTTGTCACATTAAAGCCAGGCAAATATTTATAGTCCCAGCATTTGAGACAGAGGCAGTTTGGTGGGAATTTGAGGCTGTCTTGAGGCAGATGACTGTCTTGACACAGAGACAGAGGCATGGAAACACACCTGTCATCCCAGCACATGGAAAGTGGAGGTGGAAAGATGGGGGGGGGTCCAAGGCTAGCCCGGGCTGCCTGAGCTCCTATCTCAAAACAAAACAACAACAAAAAAAGGTATTAAGTTCAAAGGGATAGAAAATAAAATGGCAGGTTCTGGGACCTATGGAATGGAGAATGCAGAGTTAGTGGTGGGCATGGAATTTCAGTTTGGGAACCAGAGTTCTGGGAACAGAGTGGGTGGCACTTGCAGTGTGGATGTACTTAAAGCCACAGGAACTGTGTGCTTAAAATATTTATTACCATAAACATTTTACATGTTATTATGCAAGGACAAGAAAGACTTGCACCTGTCATAGTACACATTTTCTAGGTGACAACCAGTACAATAACTATATGGTTTAATAGTTGGTTGTAAAAGTTTGCTTCTTGTTTGATTTTTAACAAAGACTGTATTTAGGGTAATTTGAGAGGAGATATATACATATACACACATAAGACAAACTGACTACACAGGTGTCAACTTGACACACCAATATATCACTATTAAGCCTCAACCCTTACTTTCTTATTCATCCCCAAGATGTAAATAACGTAAAAAGTCCCACAGTCTTTACATATTAAAAGTTCTACCCCTTTAAAATGTCCAATATCTTAAAATTCCAAGTCTTTTAAAAATTCAAAGTCTCTTAACTGTGGGCTCCACTAAAATACCTTCTTTCAAGAGGGAAAAATATCAGGGCACAGTCACAATCAAAAGCAAAACTCAAACTCCAATGGCTCAATGTCTGGGATCCAACTCACGATCTTCTGGGCTCCTCCAAGGGCTTGAGTCACTTCTCCAGCTCTGCCCTTTGTAGCATACACCTTGTCTTCTAGGCTCCAGCTGCCTGTACTCCACTGCTGCTACTGTCCTTGGTGGTCATCTCATGGTACTGGCATCTCCAAAACACCATTATCTTCCGCTATAACTAGGTTTCACCAACAGCCTCTCACAGGCTTTCTTCATGGCACCACGCCTCAACTCTTGCATGACCCCTTCAGTCCTGGGCTGTCAATTACAACTGAGGGTACACTTTCACCAATGGCCTTCCATGGCCTCTCACAGTACCAAGCCTCAGCTGTTCTTCATGATGCCTTCATGCCAAAACCAGTACCATCTGGGTGACTCTTACACAGTACCAAGTCCTGCTACAGCACAAGGTACAACCTTGGCTATCTGGAACACACCCTTTGTGCTCTCAGAAAACACTTCCCAGAAGATTTCACCTCAGTGATGCTGGTTTCTTCTTAATCACCGCTAATTTCTTAGCTCCAGCTAACCAGCATCAATAGTCCCAGTAACACAAAGGTTGACTTTAATGGTTTTGGTATCTTGTTAATTACAGCTGATTCTTCAGCCCCAGCTAACCAAAACCACAGAATCTTCATGGCCCTGATAAGAGTCTTTAATCTTCCCTCTGAAATTTCACAAGCCAGGCCTCCATCTTCTGCCTTGTTCTCAACATAATCTTCCAAGCTCCTACACATCTCACAGAGGTCTCAACACTGAATGGACCATCTAGCCCAAAGTTCCAAAGTCCTTCCACAGTCCTCCCCAAAACATGGTCAGGTTGTCACAGGAATACCCCACTATGCTGGTACCAATTTGTCTTAGTCAGGGTTTCTATTCCTGCACAAACATCATGACCAAGAAGCAAGTTGGGGAGGAAAGGGTTTATTGAGCTTACACTTCCACACAGCTGTTCATCACCAAAGGAAGTCAGGACTGGAACTCAAGCAGGTCAGAAGCAGGAGCTGATGCAGAGGCCATGGAGGGATGTTACTTACTGGCTTGCTTCACCTGGCTTGCTCAACCTGCTCTCTTATCCCAAGAATACCAGCCCAGAGATGGTACCACCCACAAGGGGCTCTCCCCCACTTGATCACTAATTGAGAAAATTCCCCACAGCTGGATCTCATGGAGGCACTTCCCCAACTGAAGCTCCTTTTCCTATGATAACTCCAGCCTGTGTCAAGTTGACACACAAAACTAGCCAGTACAACAGGGATTCTCAGTTGGGTCACATCTCTATGTTTTAGCAACATTTTGAGCGTGAAGATAAACAGTGAGCCTGGCTCTGTGGCAGGTGCCCTGAACCTGGGTGTTGAGAGCTTCACCCCATCACCCACCAGGTGAAAATGTGCTTGTGTGTGGCGTCCCCTGGTGGTCATAATGGGAATTGCATCTTTAAGCGACTCTCGTGTTTGATGAAAATTCAACCCATATTTGTTGACTGTGTCTGTCTTTCCTCAGTGTGACAGCTCAGAGTATCACGGCAGTCTTCTGTTTGATCTTGTTAGGACCGAATTTAACGGATCCTTAAGCACCAAAGTTTATGACATATAAAACTCTCCTGTTTGAGATTTTAAAAAGCAGTGTAGACAGCACTGTTCATTAGCTACTTATACTAATTGACACGGCACAGTGTCTTGTTACTTGGGGATATAAATGTCTTTAATAGCACATTTGTAACTAGCCCAATTATTTATCGACCATCTGTTCATCTAGACTTTGGACTGGGGTTGGGGGAGGCCCCACTTCCTGTTCTCAAAGCACCCGTGGTGCTGAGTTGTGCCAGTCTCTGTACACAGGATTAAGTGTTTATTACAAAGTGAATTCATAGGCACATGTAAGTCTTCTTCTTCTTCTTCTTCTTCTTCTTCTTCTTCTTCTTCTTCTTCTTCTTCTTCTTCTCCTTCTCCTCCTCCTCCTCCTCCTCCTCCTCCCCCCTCCTCCTCCTCCTCCTCCTTCTCCTCCTTCTCCTCTTCCTCCTCCTTTTTTTTTTTTTTTTGGTTTTTCGAGACAGGGTTTCTCTGTTTAGCCCTGGCTATCCTGGAACTCACTCTGTAGACCAGGCTGGCCTCGAACTCAGAAAATCCGCCTGCCTCTGCCTCCCAAGTGCTGGGATTAAAGGCGTGGACCACCACTACCCAGCCATGTAAGTCTTGATGAGACAATGGTAGTCAAAAAAGGCCTGCTGGCACAAACCTGTAATCTCAGGATTTAGAAAGCTGAGGCAGAAGAATTACTGTGAGTTTGAAACCAACCCAGGCTATACAGAGATATTCTGTCATAGAAAATAAAAGTAAATAAAGCCTTGTTTCTCATTCTGACTGACATCTGTGTAGAGAACATATCAGCCATGGCAGGAGAAAGTTACATCACACGCTATAAGGCCCAGGGGAGCTCTGAAGAGGGGGTGAGCTTGTCTGGATTGCCTTGGGTTCAGTCTCCAGCACGGTGAAAACAAAACAACAAAAGAAATCACTATGATTGTGTTGATACTGCTGTGCCTCTCAACTGCTGGGAGTGTAAGCATGCCACCAGCCCGGCCCAGATGTGGGGTTAGCGATGGGCCTGTGGGAAGTGGCTGAGATCTGCTACGGGCATCGGGGCGTGGCTGATACTGGAGGCTCTTTGTTTTGCTTTGTATGAATTTTGACACAGGATCATACCATGTAGATCAGGCTGGCCCTAAACTTGAGGTGACCATCCAGTCTCTATTCCAAGTTCATGTTCCCTCTCTGGTGGTTCCTTAGTGCTCTTGCCACTTATCATAAGCTGCTCTGTGTCACCGCAGACTGCCAGCAACACCATTACCAGATGTGGCCTCTGTACCTTTGGTCAAAACAGTGACCCTAATAGACAGATATCTGTTCTCGTGATTTGCCCTGCCTGTGGACCTGCGTGATGGGGAGGAGGAACTGGTGTGTTCCTGGACGATTTGAAAAATCTGTGGAGTGATTTCTTTTCTTTCTTTTTTTTTTTAATTTGGATTTGGTTTTTTCCAGACAGGGTTTCTCTGTGTAGCCCTGGCTGTCCTGGAACTCACTCTGTAGACCAGGCTGGCTCGAACTCAGAAATCCGCCTGCCTCTGCCTCCCAGAGTGCTGGGATTACAGGCGTGTGCCACCACTGCCCGGCTGTGGAGTGATTTTTAATTGGCTTTGCCACGAACCAAACCTGGGTCCTCCAGAGAGAGAGCAAGAACTCCTCACCCGCAAACTGTCTTCCCAGCCCTGGGAAGGGTTTAGGGAGCCCAAGGTCGCACTTTCTTATTTCATTAGAAGCTGGTGGTTATTTTTACTGTCTTCATAACAGAGTTGTCTTAGACATGGATCACTTGTCCCTTTGTCGTCTCTCCTTCCAGGTCACATGTTTGCCTCTCCAGTAGTCCACATTCCCTTAGACCTCCGTTCCCTCAGCACGAGCAAGTCTCGGTATAATCTTCTTTGTAGTGTTAGCCTCGGTACGAGGCACAGCATGGCCGCCTCTACATAAACTCGGCACAGCTGCAAAGGCTTCTCCTGCGTGAGGACCTAACTCAAAACGGCCTGAGAGACCAAAGATTGCTGACACAGACAATGTCAACCAGTCAGGAAGTGCTGCTTAGAAGAGACGCTTTCTTGGGAGCAATGGGGAGGGTCCTAAAGGAGCCTGCAGTGGTGTTCAGAAGAGTTAGCTGTGGTGTTTCTCACAGTCTGTGCATTGACTCGGAGCCACCTCACCTCCAAACCCCGAAGACAAGTAGGGTCGGGGAGTGGGCCATCCAGGGCACAGACAAGCCTTTTTGAGGAGAATAGGCTTAGTCTGCCCACCGTAGCCACTCCATTTCCTGTCATAACACCGCTTTACCTTGGGCAGACACAGAACCTTTGTTGTTTGTGGAGTTGTGTCATCTGTGGGGCTGGTGCTTTGTGGGGTAGGTTGTAGGAACTGCAGTTATCTTGTCGCCAGAGTGCTATCTGCACGGAAAGAGGTGGAGCCAGAAACGGTAGATTTCACAGTTGCACATGTTAGTCCACCGTGGAAGAGAAGTCACAGCCCCAGGAGCTTGGGAGACGCTGTTATAACTGCAGTCAGCCTGCATGTTAGTGCTCGGCCCACCTTTACCTTGCACAATTCCGGAGCCTCTGTGTAGGGAATGGAGCCGCCCATTATGGGCAGAGCTTCCACCCCAATTAACATAATAAAGATAACCTTCCTCCCCCTCACAGGTCCTAAGTGATTCTAGGTTTTGTAAAGTTAAAAATTACCACTATCTGGGGGCTGGACAGGTTTTCCCCAGGGGTGGGGAAGCAGAGGCCCTGGAGGAGTAGGGGAGACCAGAGCATCCTGGCCTCTGCTTCTGAATCCTGTCCTGTCCTGGTTCTCTTAGATCTCAGGGGTGCAGAAAAAGGGCAGGGTGCTGCATCCTGCTTCCTCTCCGTCACTTTTTACTTTAGCCACTGCGGAGGCGGGGTCAGGATGAGTGAGTGTCACTGACCCCCTCCAGGATCTATGCGGCACCAAATCCCTCTCACCACTCATGTGTGTGCCTGGCCCCAAATGTATCCATCTGACATGGAGGCTCAACCCAGGGCCTGGTCCCCTCTCCTGCCCCCTTCTTCCCTCTCCTGCCTGACAGAGGAGGGTGGATACAGGTCCCGGAATTCTGACTTGCTGCTGTTCTCCCCGCCCCTTCTCCCCTACAGTTTGCCCCCTCCCCCCACCCCGTGCCCGGTGTCCAGGCATCTCGGTCCCAGTCTGTCCCTTTTCTTCTCACGGCTGAGCTACCTGTCCTGGGAACCGGTTGTCTTGGCCACTGGCACCCTCAGCTTGAGTCCCAAGCACTTCAGCTGGGTTTTCAGCCATCCCAGCTTTCACTGCCGGGCCCCAATCAGATTCCAGGCAATCTTGAACCCCGGCTCTGCGTATTAATCCTGGCTTACGGGGTTCTTCCACTGACGCAGTTTTCCTAAATCTTAGTTCTTGCCTGTGGGATGTAAGGTTGTGTGGAGGCCATTGGGTTCCCTGCCCCTTCCACTCCTCTTACCCCTTCTGGTCCCTCCAAAGGAGTTAGGAGAGGTCTTTGTCATTCACACCTCTGATGGGGAGTGGAACCAAAAAGTAGTCACATCCTGAATGTAACATTCCAACAAAGCTGACTGAGACCGCTGACTTAGAGCCAATGGCTTTCTCGGCCTTTGACCTTTGAGCTTCAGCACTGGTGTCCTAGGGGCCTGGGTCCCTAAAAGGAAAGAGGGAGAAAGGAAAGAGATGAGGGGCAGGCCCCAGCAGGACACACCTATCCTTTCCTTCCTAGGCTTCGGTGTCTGCCAACCCAGGTGCCTTGCTCTCTCTCAGCTCTCCCCAACTGGTGCTGGGGTCTGGGTATTGGCCTCTAGGCCTCTAGCTGTGCACAGTACAGAGATCAGCAAAACCCATGGCACCACTTAGATCTCATTTATTTCCACAGATGCACAAAACAAATAACCCAACATTGCAAAAACAACACACACACACACACACACACACACACACACTTACCACTATCCACCACACCTGGGGCTTCAGATGACCTGTGCCCAACCTCCCTGACCAAAATTAGGAAACCAAAACAGAGAATGAATAGTCAATGCAGGGCTGTGAAACAGTTTTGGGGGAGGGGGAATCCAGAACTATCCTCATTATGTAGATTGCTCTCAGAGAAAGAGAGGTGTGGGGTGGAGTGGGGGAGGTGGAAACTTAAGGGGTTCTTTGGAAAGTCAGTTGTGTCAGATGGTGTTCTGCTGAGACCAACACGGGAAAGACTGTTTTCCTGGAGTAGACACAGGTAAAAAGATGTTTCACTAAGACAGAAGCAAGAAGGAACATTTGGCTGAGGCAGACCCGGGTGAAAAGATGTTCTGCTAAAGCAAGCACGTGCAAGGGCATGTGATGAAGGACCCTTCGATAACGACACACACGTTTAAATCCACCTTACACTGCATGGTTGGGCTCCAATTGTCAGGACTCTAGAAAGAAACTCACCAAAAAAAACTTCTGGTGGTGTGCCTCGGCTTCCCGCTGCTTTCTGCCAATTGGCAGAGTAATGTCAGCTGAGACAGACTCAAATGTTTCGCTAAGATAGACTCACTGTGCTGAGGCAAGACACATGGATGTTTGGAGAGAGTATAATTAGGACTCAACAGACTGGGAGGGTCTTGCTTATGAAGCCAGCCTTGCAAAGCTTCTTGGTTTCCAGTCTTCATTGATTTTCCCTTCATTGATAGAGGCACCGCCAAGAACTTCTGGCTTCCTGTTCGTCTTCGTCCCTCCCGCTGATCATGCTTTTGTTTGGAGGGATGTGGACATTGGAACTTTGGATTAGAAACACAGCTGAACGCTTTAAGCAGAATGTAATGGGCCATTGTGATGGCTATTCCCAGTTATCAACTCGACTACATCTGGAATAAACTACAATCCAGAAATGGAGGGCACATCTCTGACCCAGACCTTGAGGTTAGAAGACACAAGCATTTGATCCAAATTCTTTCTTTCTTTCTTTCTTTCTTTCTTTCTTTCTTTCTTTCTTTCTTTTTTTTTGTTTTTTGTTTTTTTTTTGTTTTTTTTTTTTTTTGTTTTTCGAGACAGGGTTTCTCTGTGTAGCCCTGGTTGTCCTGGAACTCACTCTGTAGATCAGGCTGACCTGGAACTCAGAAATCCGCCAGCCCCTGCCTCCCAAGTGCTGGGATTAAAGGTGTGTGTCACCACTACCCCCACTTGATCCAGATCTTGAAGTTGGAAGATGCACACCTTTAATCCAGAATTTATAAAGATCTTGTGAAAAGGTAAAGAAAGATCTCAGGTCCAGGCAAGGTGGTACACACCTTTAATCCTAGCACTTAGGAGACAGTGGTGTGCAGATCTCTAAGTTCAAAGTCAGTTTACAGAGCAAGTTCCAGGGCAGCAAAACTTAGGCAGTGAAGGATATAATAAGGGGGCCATGTTCTAGCCCCCTGTAAGCAGCAGAACTCAGCAGCTTCAGTGGTATGTCTCTGGCTTTAGAGTCAAGAGTAGAAGGGGTTACCGGGACAGTTGGTGCTGGTTAGCTGGAGCTACAAAATTAGTGGTGATTAAGAAGAGAGCAGGTTCACTGGGGTGAGGTCTTCTGGGAAGTATTTTCTGAGAGCACAAAGAAGTTGTGTTCCAGAGGTAGCCAAGGTTATACCTGGTACTGCAACTGGACTTGGTAATAAGAATCACCCAGGTGGGACTGGTTTTGAAGGCATGAGGGGTCATGAAGAACAGCAGAGGCTTGGAACTGTGAGATGCCAGAGCCATATCTGCCAAGGAAAAGCACTAACAAGGGGTAGGAGCAGCCCAGGAGAAAGAAGGGTACTGTAGTCATCAAAGCTAAAGGGAGTTGGGCATCAGACATGGAGATGCAGAGGTCGGAGTTTGCCCAGCTGGTTTTTAAGTCTTGCTTTGGTCTAGTATTTCCTTTGGACATCTTGGAATGGTAATGAGATATGGGAAATATGTGGTCTGCCTTTTTATTTTGATTTTATACAGGATTAAGGTCCAGAGATTGCATGATCTCAGATGAGAATTTGAATTTTGGGCTTTTAACATTGTTGCTACTGTTAAGGACTGTGGAAACTTTTGAAGTTGTACTAGATGTATTTTGCATTATGCTATGGCTGGGTATGGCCTCCATAGACGAATGTGTTTGAACAAGCCTCTTGGGTCCAGGTAGTGGGATGCAGTGGTTGGAATACGCTTGGCCCAGGGAAGTTGCACTATCAGGAGCTGTGGCCTTGATAGAATAGGCGTGGTCTTGTCTGAGGAAGTGCGTCACTGTGGGGGAGGGTTTTGATGGCTCTAAGCTCAAACTCCATCCAGTGTGGGATTCCAGACCCCCCTCCTCTTCCTCCTCCTCCTCTTCTTTTTCCTCCTCTTCCTCTTCTTCTAATATGCTTATTTTTTATTTTTATTTATTTTTTATTTTTAGATTGGATATTTTATTTATTTACATTTCAAATGTTATCCCCTTTCCCGGTTTCCCCTCAGCCAGCAAACACCCTATCCCATCCCCCTTCCCTATTTCTATGAGGGTGCTCCCCAACCCACCCACACACTCCCACCTCACCACCCTGGCTTTCCCCTATACTGGGGCATCAAGCCATCACAGGACCAAGGGCCTCTCCTCTATGCCAGATAAGGCCATCCTCTGCTACATATGCGGCTAGAGCCATGGGTCCCTCCATGTGTACTCTTTGGTTAGTTGTTTAGTCCTTGGGAGCTCTGGAGGAGTCTGGGGGGTTGATGTTGTTTTTCCTATAGGGTTGCAATCCCCTTCAGCTCCTTCAGTTCATTCTCTAACTCCTCCATTGGGGACCCCATGCTCAGTTCAATGGCGGGCTACGAACACCGGCATCTGTATTTGTCAGACTCTGGCAGAGCCTCTCGGGGGCAGCTATATCCGACTCGTGTCAGCAGACCCTCTTCTTACCTGCCTGTAGAATAGGCTCCTCCTGGCTGCCTTCAGATCAGGGTGTAGAACTCCTGGCTCCTCCAGCACTGTCTGCCTGCATGCCCACCATGCTTCCAACCATGAAGATGACGTACTAACCCTGTGAACCTGTAAGCCAGCCCCAATTAAATGTTGTCCTTTATAAGGGTTGCTTTGGTCATGTATCTCTCCACAGCAAGGAAACCCTAACTAAGACAGCCATAGTAACAGGAACATCAAAGACGGTGGTGCTTAGGGAGATTTAAACTGTGGGGGCCAGGCTCAAAATGTTCCAAAGAAGAAAAATTGAAGAATGTGACCTAGAGAGTGTTTGTGTGATAGTCTGGTGAAGAATGCTGCTGCTTTCTGCTCTTGTCCAAAAAACCTGCCTCAGGGTAAATTGAAGAGTTTTGGATTAATTGCATTTTCAGAGGAGATTTCTTTCTTTCTTTCTTTCTTTTCTTTCTTTCTTTCTTTCTTTTTTTCTTTCTTTTTTTGTTTTTTCGAGACAGGGTTTCTCTGTGTAGCCCTGGTTGTCCTAGAATTCACTCTGTAGACCAGGCTGGCCTTGAACTCAGAAATCCGCCTGCCTCTGCCTCCTAAGTGCTGGAATTGAAAGGATAAAGGCTGCAGGCTGGAAAAGGTCCCTAACATCCTCTCCCGCCTCCCCTCCTCCGGAGAAGCTGAGGCGAGGGCAGACACCATTGCACCAGCCCCGTACGCATGTGACGCTGTGCGTAACCCTGGCTCGACCCTGTGCGTGGTGGTCACGTAGGCAGAAATGACTTAACCAGGTCCCATCCGGCCTCTGTGGTAGGCTGATTGATTCTCAGAGAGCGCGGGCTCGGATGGTTTGAACTGATTGGCTTAGAAGCTTGTGGTAGGCAGGTTCTGTTATAAGCCTATAAAAGCCAATCCGATTCTGCCCGCGTGGCTCGCTCTTTTACCCCGCATGGTAAGACTGTGACCCCTAGAGCTCTGGAATTAAAATCCCTCTTGCTATTTGCATCAAGACTGTTTCTCGTGAATGATTGGGGTGCCGGCTTCCGAGGCATGGGGCGTCCCCGTTTTTTCTTTCGGGTCTTACAGAATCACAGGTGTGTGCCACCACCGCCCGGCTCCAGAGGAGATTTCAAAACAGCCCAAAATTGACTCTGTCCTGTGGTTATTAATAATCACAGTTATGCAGATTTATAATGAAAAGGAGCAGACTGAGCAAGAAAAATTACAAAATGTACAATTTGAGGAGAAAGGGGCACCAGGAAGTGGAATTGAGCTAAATCCTGTTAATCCTCTATCTGTTTAATTGAGTTAAACAAATTATATATATATAATTTTCTATTGGCTTCTAAGCCAATCAGATATATATATATATATATATATATATATATGGTTTCTCTGTATAGCCATGGCTGTCCTGGAACTCACTCTGTAGACCATGCTGGCCTTGAACTCAGAAATCCGCCTGCCTCTGCCTCCCAGAGTGCTGGGATTACAGGGATGCACCACCACTGTCCGCCTGATTAAAACAGATTAAAAAAACAAAATCCTGATGTTAAATGGACTAAAGGAAGTAGTGACCTCAGGGCAAGACTCCACCCAGCTAAGCTTCCAATTTGAGAAAAGGAATTAACGAGTTGGATGTGGTGGTGCACCCTTTAATCCCAGCACGGCAGGAGGCAGGAGCCAGACACATCTCTGAGTTCGAGGCCAGCCTGGTCTACAGAGTGAGGCCAAACTTAGACAGTGAAGGAAACCATCCAAAACAGACATCTAGAGGGGGGCCATGCTCCAGGCCCAGCAAGCAGCAGGACTTGGCAGCTTCATCCAGATGGCTCTGGCTTTACAGCCAAGGATAGAAGAAAGGTTATGAAAACTCCCTCCTGGATTTAGGAATGTTGCTGAGGCCAGGCATGTGTCAGGGGAGTGAGTCCCTGCAGGGAGGCCTAGAGAGGCCACTGTGAGAAGCTGTGAAGGTGAAGCCTAGGTTGCCATGAAGACCTCAAGAAGCTGGAGATGCCAGAGCCCTGGGGGTAGAGGGGGAGGAAGGATACCTGCTAAGGAAAGCTACTAACAGGGAGTGGAACCAGCCCATGAGAAAGAAGTGTGTTGCAGTCAAAAAACTGAAGGAAGCTAGAGATCTGAAAAGTGTTCTGACATCAGACAGGGAGATGCAGAGTTTGGAGTTTGCCTAGCTGGTTTTCCGTCTTGCTTTTGGTCCAGTATTTCCTCATTACATTCTCTTTCCTCCTTTTTGTAATGGTAATGTATTTCCTGTGCCATTATATTGAAGAGATCAACTAACTAAAGACTGTTGGAAAATTCCACCAGGACCCTCCCTTCCTGGAAGAGAAAGGTCCTCCAGCACCATGTCTGCCTGGACACTGCCATGCTTCCTGCCATGATGATAATGGACTGAACCTCTGAAACTGTAAGCCGGCCCTAATTTGGGAACTGAATCATGACTCTGAGTTAAGGTCCTCCAGGGCTTTTTAAGCCTGAGATCTACAAACATATGTGCCAAGCTATACCACTAACCAGGATTTAGGGACAGGACAATTTGCTTAGGAGCATGCCTTTGTTATACACTTATCCTGCTCTCACTGGTTGGGGTATTCAACTGTGGCAGGGGACTTGTCTAACATTCATGTCTTAACTTGCCAGCCTGGATATCAGTTACCCATGTACATGTCTTTCTGCTAAAGTAGGATGTCAGTTCCCAGGGAGGTCTTAGGAATTTAAATTTTACTTAACCACTACTCAAAATGGAAGTCTTATTCCAAATAGTTTATATATATATATATATATATATATATATATATATATATATATATATTGGTACATGTGTCTCTCTTATGTTGGGGTCCAGCTCAAGGGCAGTTTAGAAAACTCAAATACCATAAAAGCTAATATTTGTGCTATTGTTTGTGTTTGCAGTTGAATAAGAAATAAGCATTATTATCAGGAAGTGCTGCTGAGTGGTTGGTTCAGGTCCAAGCTTATTGTGGGTAACTATACAAAACAGTCTACTGACTTCTATCATGATTTGTTTCCAAGGGCAGAGAACATAACAGAATATTTGATCAACTTGGACATGGGAAAGTTTTCTAGTAACAGCAGAAACAACATATGAAAAAGTTTCCTTATAAAATTAGTAAAAGCATAAAATGACAAGCTAGCCAGGTAACAGTTACCTGGGTCTTAACATTTTACCTAGGCCTTAACATTTTACTAGGCCTTAACAAGAGCAATTTGAACTCTGGGGGCTTGGCTCAAGAGGTTTCAGAGGAGGGGAATTCTAGTATGTTGCCTGAAGATTGTTCTTACGATGTTTTGGTTAAGAAAGTGACTGCTTTCCCCTCCTTTTCTGAGGAGTCCTCCAGAGGCTAAGGTGAAGAGATTCAGATTGGTTGCACTGAGGCCTCAAAAGAGTCGTAGACTCTGCCTGTGGCTCACTCTTATGAAGAGTGTTTTTGGTGAATTGTAACAAACTGAGAAAGGAAAAATACAAAATATAAGTGGTTCAAGTAATAAAGGGGTACCAGGAAGTAGAATGGAGCTGAATTCTGAATTCCAAGGAAGTGGTGCTCTCAGGGCAAGATCCTACCCAGCTAAGCTTATTGTTTGTGTTTGCAGTTGAATAAGGAATAAGCATTACTATTATTACCTGGTTTTTTTTTTTTGTTTCATTTGGACTTTTAATCTGAAATGAACTACAATCCGGAAATGGAGGGCACACCTGTGATCCAGATTGAGGCTGGAAGACACCGGCTTTTGATCCAGATCTTGACATGCGATGACACACATTTTAGAAACAGATTTTGAGGCATCGTGGCCATGAAAACTTAAACCTAGGCATGATGGTTACCTTAGCTAGGGTTTTACTGCTGTGAACAGCACCATGACCAAGGCAAATCTTGGTTCAGAGGTTTGGTCCATTATCCTCAAGGCAGGATCATGGCAACATCCAGGCAGGCATGGTGCAGGAGACGCTGAGAGTTCTACATCTTCATCTGAAGGCTGCTAAGAGAGTACTGGCTTCCAGGCAGCTAGATGAGGGTTTTAAAGTACACACCCACAGTGACACACCTACTCAAAAAGGGCCACACCTACTTCAACAGAGCCATATCTTCTAATAGTGCCACTCCGTGGCCTGAGCATATACAAACCATCACAGTGGTGGTAGACATCTTTAATTCCTGCACTCGGGAAACAGTGGCATGCAGATCTCTGAGTTCAAGATCAGTTACAGAGCATGTTCCAGAACAATGAAGCTTAGGCAATGAAGGATGTAATTAACAAGGAGGCCATGCTCCAGCCTGAGCAAGCAGCAGAACTCATCAGCTTCGGTCATATGGCTCTAGCTTTAGAGTCAAGAGTAGAAGGGATTACTGGGACAATTGATCTGATTAGGTGGAGCTAAGGAAGTGATTAAAAAGAGACCAGCATCGCTGGGGTGAAATCTGGGAAGAATTTTCTGAGAGCTTGAATAAGATGTATTCCAGAGGTAGTCAAGGTTGTTCCTGGTGCTAGAGCTGGACTTAGTAATATGTAAGAATCACCTAGATGTTACTTATTTTGAAAGCATGAAGGGGTCATGGAGAGCAGCTGAGGCTTGTCACAGTGAGAGACCAGGAATGGCCATTAGAGGAGTTTCAGCCTCAGTTGTAGCTGTTGGCCCAGGACTAAAGGAGTCTTGAGAAGAAGTTGAGGCTTATCACTGTGAAGAGAGCCTATGAGAGGCTATTGGTAAAGCCTAGTTGCAGCAGAAGACCCCAGTGTATTGGAGATGCCAATACCATCGGATGACCACCAAGAACAACAGCAGCAATGGAGTGGTGTCAACCAGATCCTAGTGTGCTTGCTATGCAGGGCTGAGCTGGAGAAGTGACCCAAGCCATTTGGAGGAGCCCAGAAGATCATGTGTGGTGCCCAGACATTGGGACAAGAAGCTGCAAAGTTGAGGTTGCCTTGGAGACTCCAAGATGCCATAGCTGTGGAATACCTGCTGAGGAAAGCTGCTAACAGAGAGCGGAACTAGTTCAAGAGAGAGAAGGGTGTCACAGCCATCAAAGCGGAAAGCTATTGGACATCAGACATGGAGATCAGAGTTTACAGTTTGATTCTTATGTTTGAACAAACCTGTAGAGGCCCTGGAGTAGAATGTGGTGGCTTGAATATGCTTGGCCCCTGGGAAGTGGCACTATTAAGAGATGTGTCCTTGTTAGAGTAGGTAAGACCTTATTGTAGAAAGTGCATTTCTGGGAGTCTGCCCAAGCACTGGTTCTCTTCGGAAGGCAGCCGAGGTGAAGAGCATTGGTGGAGGGCACAACTTGGCTCTGTGAGAGTGAAGGTTGCTTACTATAAAATAGCATTTACTGTCTTGACTCTAAATTACTCTGGGGCCAGAATCTGCATGGCTTTGGTGATTAATACTCAACTGTTGAACATCTCAGGGAGGGGGATTAAGTCAAGAGGTTCTTTGATTCTTCCCTCAACCCCATGTCCTTCTTGGCTGAGCCGGAGGCTGAAAGTTCACTGACTCCTTGCCAGCTTGAAAAAGTGGCAGAAAGAAACAAAAACTTTGAGAAGAGATTCTAAGATTCTGTTTCTTTCTTTCATTTATTTATTTATTTATTTATTTATTTATTTATTTTTGAGACAGGTTTCTCTGTATAGCCCTAGCTGTCCTAGAACTCATGCTGTAGACCAGGCTGGCCTCAAACTCAGAAATCTGCCTGCCTCTGCCTCCCAAGTGCTAGGATTAAAGGTGTGCACCACCACTGCTTGGCTCTAATGTTCATTTCTAAGAGAAAGAAAAGAGGCAACCAAGTTTCCACGGATCTTTTTCTTTTCTTTTTTTTTCTGATATAAAATTTTTTTAATTGGATATATTCTATATTTACAATTCATTTTCCCTTTTTCTGGTTTCCCACCCCCAAAGGTCCCATATGCCCTTTTCCCTCCCCCTGCTCCCTCATCCACCCCCTCCCACCTCCCTGTTCTTGTACTCCCCCACAATCATGCTTTGGTCCATTCTAGCACCAGTGTCCACTCCTTTCTTCTTGTCAGACATCACTTGGTATGTGATTTGTGTCTTTGGTATTCTAAGATTCTAGGCTAATATCCACTTATCAGTGACTGCATACCATGGGTATTCTTTTGAGACTGGGTCACCTCACTTAGTATGATGTTCTCCAGCTCCATCCATTTCTCTAAGAATTTCATGAATTCATTGTTTCTAATGGCTGAATAGTTTCCATGGATCTTAAGAAAAAGCTGACTTGAGTGTGGTTGTTGTTCTCAGTACTTATACTTTTTCAGGATACATGATTACATGGTATCCCAAGCATCTTTTCTCAATAGTTCACAACAAGTTCAAACACAGATTCAAATCATAAATGGAATGAGAAGTAACAAGAAAGATGTTTGCATGTGTTTCCATTATGATTAGATATCTATCTGCCATTAACTCTGCAAGTTCATTAAAAGTTAAAAACTATCATTCTTATGTCTAAGTAACACAATATGTCAAGAAGCAAATCATCTGCCTAGTGTCTCATTAGTATTGAAGTTTTATATAGATAACTCAGTCAATATTTATCTTCTCTCCTTGCACCTACAATAAACTGTTCATCCCTTTTTATGACCTTTAGTTACCATACAATGGTTTTACAGCCTAAAGGAATGTTTTCCTAAATCATAAATCTGTTTCATGCCTGCTTTCTATCTTAGTGTAAATAGCCTGTGATAAATGAAGGCTTACACAATCCTAATTGCAATTTTCAAATTACAGAGGGCTCAAAATTGCTTATATAATTTTAGGGTTTCTATATAATTACCATTGAGAATTAAGAAATCATATATTTGTCTACATAGCATCACTACAAAAGAGTACATCTTTATTGATCTGCAGAATACCAATAGGGTGAGCTGATACCCAGGAATTGTTACATTAATTTAATAATGACAGAAAAGGCATATCAGCTGCAAGAATCAATCCTAAAATGTAGTCTCTTGGGGCCTTGCCTCCCTGAGTTCAATCAACACAGTTCATGTAAAAATGAAAGACCATCTCAGCAAAGTCATCCAATAGCCTTCTCCTATCCTAAATGGCTTCTCACAGTGCATTACTGTGGGGGTGGGCTTTGAGATCCTATGCTCAAGCTTTGCCCAGTGTGGAAGAGAGTCCTCTCCTGGCTGCCTTCAGATCAAGATGTAGAACTCTTGGCTCCTCCAGCAATAAAATCCAAACTAAGATGCCTATAATGGGGACTTTTGAAGTTGGTCTGAATGCATCTCTCCATTATGCTATGGCTACAAGCCTATGGGGGACAGAGTGGGATGTGATGGTTTGAGTAGGAATAGACCCCATAGCCTTGTGTGTTTGCATACATGGTCCATAGGGAGTGGCGCTATTAGGAGGCGTGGCTTTATTGGAGGAGGTGTGTCTTGGTTGGAGAAGTTCCTAGGGACTTCCTGGACTTTGAGGTATCAGAATCTCAAGCCAGTTCCCTGCCTGTTGCCTGAGGATCCAGATGTGGAACTCTCAGCTCTTCTCCAGCACCAAACTGCTTGTGTGCTCTTATGACAGTAATGGACTAAACTTCTAAAACTGTAATGCAGCACCAATTAGACTCTTTCCTTTATAAGAATTGATGCGGTTGTGGTTTCTTTTCACAGCAATAGAAACCCTAAGATACATACCCTACCAGAGATGTCAGTGTGCTGGCTTCCAAAAGCAGTAAAGATCAGCTAGGGCAGCAGTAGAAGGCTCCACAGTCAGGTGGCTTAATCCCTCTATGGAGAAGCATCTGGTATGGCATTCCCCTTCGTGCTGGTCAGGGATTCTCCAGTCAGGAGCCGTTGTCTTAGTCACTGTGGATCGTGTGACTCTGTCAGTTGTACTGGGGAGCTGTCTGGATGAACTGAGTGGTCTGTGGATGTAAAAGTCCAGTGGTTATTAAAGTGTCAACAGGTGTAAGCCATGAGGTACATGAGGAATTTTGAAAGCCCCTGTCCCATGACTCTGGGTGCTTATTAGATCCCAGAGTCCTGGCCAGCTAGTTGCTTCCAGGCCACATCACCTACCTGACTGGACTGACTTACATAAAGGCAGTGCTCCTCTCCCAGGAAGAGGCAGAGCCTTTCTTTTTTCTGCTATCAGGAGACCTAATCCTTTCCCAGTCCGGAGTGTGGCTACTGTCAGTGAGTCTGCCTCATCTTGACTTTGTATTGGGCTTGGGTAACCCGAGACCCTGCTGGCATTAGGTTTGGGTAACCTGGGACCCCACTTGGCACTAGGCTTGGGTAACCTGAGGCCCCCACTTGATTTGGGGTCTATGCACACCCATCTTCTAGTAAGAATTTACTAGGCAACTTAGGTCCCTTGCCTGTATGTCTAATGTGCCAGCACCCAATAATGCATCTAGCAACCTGGTAACAACACGGAGCCCCTATCTGCATCAGGCTACGCAGACTCCCTTCTCTGAACACTAGAATACATGTCTCCTTCCCTTGACAGTAATCAATATTACCCTCTAGTAAATATATTACCGATGTATCTGAGCATAAAAATATGGAAAGAACAGTCTGGCCTAGACTGGCTTCCAATGCATGCCCAATTAGACAAACTGCCTACAGGCAGACTTTGAGGGTGAATTCCTATTTGCCATCTTTACTGCATTCTGTTAAGACATAATTTGGCATGCATATGACTAAAGTCAGATGAATTATGGGAAGGGATGCATGCAGTAGAAGCAGCAATTACATTGAGAATGTATCGAAACACCCAAACCACGCCCCGAGTAGCCAGCCCTGTCCCCACCCATACACCTAGCAGCTGCTCAGAACAATGGCACCTTTGCTCCTGTGCTCTTGGACTGTGTGTGATTATTCTGGGTTGTCCTTTTGTTTGCTTCAAACAACCTTCCCTTGCTGCTGCCGCTAGTCTATGTAGGTTTTTATTTGGATAATTTGAAGAAGAGTAGAAATACCTGATTCCACCCCAGCCATTGTGGCTGAGTCAGCACGGGATGAGAAAACTCATTTTTCCTATCCTGCTACTAAAAATGTCCCTCTGGTTTTCTAGTCCCTTCTCATGTGGATGACTGATTGCCAGCAGGCTGAACTCGCCTGCTGGCTTGGAGAGTCCTCAGGCTGCAGCCTCTCCACTCCCTGCTTGGCCCGTGAGCAGCAGCTGTTACATACGTGTGGGCAGACAGCATGCCAGGACATTCCTGAATAGAAGTGGGCTGCTGGGGCTGGACTCCTCAACTTAGCTCTTCCCCTTGGGTCAGAGTGCAAATCTGGTGGGGGTGGGGGATGCAAGACTAAATTACCCACAGTGCTCCGCCTTCTACATTGTAGAACCCAGAAATCCTTACAAAGGCTTGTGCTGCTGGACACGTGGAACTTCTCTGAGGTAAAGAGGAAACCCAGCTCTGCCTCTGGCCCCAGTGCTGGGGGAAACCCAGCTGCCCCTGCCCATAGCATGACCAACAATGCCTTCCCGCCCATGGCGCTGGTTGTTCTCCATGTCTCCTCCAGGATGGCTCTCTCTTCTTCACTGCTTCCTGGCTGCTTGTCCTGTCTCTAAACTTTCTGCTGTCTGCATGGATCAGAGAGCACAGGTTAGACTACAAAAATCCTTTAGAGTATGCACTGCTCTAAATCCTCTGTGCTGATGAATTTTAGGTCAATATGACATAAAAGGAACCATAATTGCAAAAATGCCTCCATAAGGTTGGCTTGTAGGCAAATCTGTGAGGTACTTTCTAAAGTTCGTGTTAGATGTAGGAGGGCCCGTTCCACAGAGGGTGGCCCTGGGTTCTATGAGAAAGCAGGCTGAGCAAGCCACAGGGGCTCAGCACACTGTCAGCAGCACTTGGCCTCTGCTTCGGCTCTTACCTCTAGGTCCCTGCCTTGGCTACCTTTGCAGGACAATGACATGGGCTATCTAAGCCAAACAAACCCTTTCTTCCCTGAATTGCTCATGCTGTTTTATCACTGTAACAGAAACCTAACTGTGACAGTATCCAACACCACTGACCCTGGAAGGAAGGATACTTTCAGGATAGTGCTTTCGGTGTTATGCTTGCAACATCATTGAGTTCTTTTATCATTTTTTCAATAATCTAGGAGTTATAATAAAAATGTGCTTACCAACTTAACCTCAGAACACACACACACACACACACACACACACACACACACACACATATACTGGCCTACAGTTCACCAGGTCAGCTAGACTGGCTGGCCAGTGAAGCCCAGAGATGCCTGCATCTGCCTCCCCAACACTGGGATTTCTTGCTGCTATGCCCAGCACTCTCACAAGGGTCTAGGGATTGAGCCTGTGCCCTCATACCTTTGAGGTAAGCACTTCACGGAATGAGTTTTCCCTCTAGGCTTTATCTTTTAAAGACAAGCCTTACTGCGGTGTACAGGCTGGTTTTGAACTCCTGGGCTGGTGTGATCCTTAGCCTCAAGCCTCCCTGGGAACTGGAGCCACGGGTGTAGCTTCACACCTGTCTGCACAGAGAGCTGATTTTATTTTGCAAGTAATAAAAATCTGTTCATTTAGAAATGAAAATCTCTACTGCTTTGAATTAGAGAAGGTGATGCCAATACTATACCATGTTTCTTGAGATACTGAAAAACTGCACAAATATTCTCTCTCTGCAAATCAGCCCAGAGTTACTGTTTCCATGGGGCTCTCTATATTAAGCTAGGAAAAACAAAACAAAACAAAACAAAAAAACCCCCAAAAAACAAAACAACCCAGCTGGGTAAGACAGTCCAATGGACAAGAGGATGTGGCAGCCCCTAGGACCCACATGTGGTATCCTGAGCCTCCTCTCTGCAGGGTCCTCCTCCTCCTCTTCCCTCCCTGGTTTCTTCTGCCAGTTACTAAATGGCTTTGTGAATCTATTAGTGAGTGACCTCTGTAAAAGGCCAAGAAGTCCACTAGCAGAGTCACAGAGCCAAACCCTACTAACCAGCACTTAGTAAACAGTGATTTGTCAGTATGACTGGATTTCCAGTCAATACTTTTAAGTGAAATGGAATGTCTCATGCCCCATTTCCTGAGCTGCAGTATAATTTTTAAAAAGCTACAGTTACCCAGTTACCATGGGGAAGGATTTTCTTCCTCTGTTTCCCACAGGACCGTTTTGTGAACGACTTCACACTACAGGGACAGTGGACTTAGTGCCTTCATTTCATGCTTATCCCAGCAGGGGCCAGACTGCTGAGCCAGGAGAGATTGTGCTAAGTTAGCCCGTGTTTACTCTGAGCGCACTGGTGCTCCCTGCCCCACGGCAGGGATGCCCTGACTTACATGGATTACACATCTCCATAGTTTTGAATTCTAGGGGAGAGCCCGTGTGTAACTCACTTCCAGGCCATTTACGACCACTACCGAGTTACAGAATTGCTGCAAAATGCCGTGGTTTACCACTGAACATGGGCGTTCTTAACACGCGGGCACCAACATAGACGAACAGACCAATAAACTGTGTCATGGCTGAAGCATTTACAAAATCAAAACAAAACAGAAACAAAAAGAGTTTCTCAAAAGAAAGTAGGTGAGCCCGCCGAGGTTCTAACTAATCCTACCATGGCTTGAGACCGCGGACAAACCTGCGGTCTGCGGATGAGGCGGCGGCTAAGCTGACTTGACCTGAGCATCCACACCGCTGGGACGCGCGCTCCCCTTCCCCCAGGACATCTCAGGTTTTGACCCAGCCTTAGCCATTTCTCAAGGAACACAAGTGCTTGCCTAGATCTTCAGGAGCCTAGAAAGGTCAGTTATTCCCCACGTTTCTAGAGACTCAGCTTCCCAGACTTGAGGCGTCTCGGGATCTGGGAGCCACAGAGCACAGAGATAAACAGTGAGCCTGGCTTTGTGTCAGGTGCCCTGAACCTGGGTGTTGAGAGCTTCACCCCATCAGCCACCAGAATGAAAATGTGTTTGTGTGTGGCGTCCCCTGGTGGTCGCAATAGGGAATTGCATCTTTGAGCGACTTCTTTGTGTGCAATGAAATTCAACCCATATTTGTTGACTGTGTCTGTCTTTCCTCAGTGTGACAGCTCAGAGTATCACGGCAGTCTTCTGTTTGATCTTGTTAGGACAGAATTTAACAGATCCTTAAGCACCAAAGTTTATGACATATAAAACTCTCCTGCTTGAGATTTTAAAAAGCAGTGTAGACAGCACTGTTCATTAGCTTCTTATACTAATTGACAGGGCACAGTGTCTTGTTACTTGGGAATATAAATGTCTTTAATAGCACATTTGTAACCAGCCCAATTATTTATCGAACATCTGTTCATCTAGACTTTGGGCTGGGGTTGGGGGAGGCCCCACTTCCTGTCCTCAAAGCACCCGTGGCGCTGAGTTGTGCCAGTCTCTGTCTGCGGAAGGATTACCACTCCGTTCATTATGATTTCACAGACACCTTTCATCTTAATAAGACCAGTGTAGTCAAAGTGGACCTGGTAGTGCGTGCCTGTAATCTCCACATTTGGAAGGCTGAGGCAGGACTGCTGTGAGTTCAAGGCCAGCCAGGAAAGCACAGTGAGATTCTGCCAAAGACAAAAGGAAGCAAGCAAACCCTGAAGTCCTGCTCCTACCCTCCACAAAGCTATGTAACCTGCCTCCCTTCAGGGAGAAAGGCTCTGTTACTATGTATCTGGTGAGCGCTTTCCCTCCAGCACTGGCTCGACACATTTACATACATGAACCCATTCAACCCGCAGTAAAGTCACCCAGGTCACAGGATCCCTGGCTTTCCACTAAGGAGCTAGAGGCTCAGAAAGTCTACTGCAACTGGCCCAAGGCCAAGCGGCTGGTAAGGGCACAGCCAGGGCACTGACAGGAATTGCTGCCCCAAGCCTGCTTGGCACCGGCCAGATGCGTGCAGCCTGAGGAGGACATTATCTGAGAAACAGGCCTTCAGGCAGTTCCTTCACTGTGCAAACCTCACAGAATGGGCTGTCTCACACCCAGGCTATATGGGATTGCTAGCTTTCCCTGGGCCGTCGTAGGATGGTTGTACATGTTTGTGTTTGTGAACATATCTAGTGCATAGGCCATAGTCTAGAGCCATGATGTAATGTGGTACAAGACTGCATGCTTACAAACAGAGGGGGCACAGATCAGGTCGTGGAGCCCTGTACTTAGGAGACTTAGCTGGGAGGATTCCAACCTGAAGGACTGCCTTCTTCAGCAGTAAACTGAAGTGAGGAAGTTTTATTAGTCTCTCTTCTTCAGCTCTGCAATCTTCTTTGGGATAAGTACCCCACTAACATCCATCTCAGATGCATTTACAAAGGTTTTTGTTTTATTACTTACTTTAATTTCTATGACTTTATTTATTGTGTGTATGTGCATTTGTATATGTGTGTGCATGTTGTGGGGTGCACATGTGACATAACGCCTGTGGAGATCACAGGACAACTTGGGAGAATCAGTTCTCTTCTTCTACCATGTGGCTTTTGAGGCTCCAATCCATCTCTCTTTTAAGAGTCAGCATTCCCTTTTATCACCCAAAGGCAGAGGTGACCTCTCAGAGCAGCCAGTGGACTACTGATGGAAACCAGCCAGGGTCTGGAGGGAGCTGCGGGACCGAGCTGCAGGACCACAGTCCCCTGAGGCCCTCAGCGCTTCCCAGCAGGGGTGCACCATGTTATCGGGCCATCCCCTGTACAGTGCAGGGGAGGAGAGGGCTGTGTCTCTGAGTCACCTGCTTGGGAGACCTGAGGCTCTGTAAGTGGAGCTGACTCACCCCAGAGCACCAAAGAAGACTGTGAGCGGTGGGTGAGCCCTGGGTCCTGACGTTGTGCCTGCAGCAACCTTTACCCCTCTAAGAAGCACAGAGTAGGAGGTAATTGGCACCTCCCAAGGCCTTGCTTGACTCAGAGGCATTGTTGCTCGAGTTGTTCATTGTTGGAGATTGGTTCTAAGGCTTTGATTTAATCGGGAATAGCATCCAGACACTAAAGGTCCTTGTCCCCAATTGGTTTTTGATTGATCAATAAAGATGCCAATGGCTGGGCATGGGGCAGGATCCTTAGAGTTGCACAGCGAGGTTGTAGAGAGGAACAGGACAGAAGTGCCAAGACTCAGGGTAGAAGGATGGGACGCAGGAGCGGCAGGAGATAACGCCAATCAGCCATGTGATTTGGGTAAGTGGCCACTGGCCACTTCCGGATTGGGCCTAGGGTAGCAGGGAAGGTTTTGGAGTGCCCAGCCTTTGAGATAGCCCAGGCATTTAAAAAATAAGCCAGTGTGTGTGTGTGTGTGTGTGTGTGTGTGTGTGTGTGTGTGTTTTCATTCAAGGATCCAAAGATAGCTCCCGGGTGGCTGTGCACATGCGATCCCCCCCCCCGGAAGCCGCATGCGATTCCCCAGGAAGCCGCATGAGATCCGATGGAAGCCGCATGCGATCCGTTGGGGGTGGGGGTGGGGGTGGGGGTAGGGGTGGGAGTGGGCAAAATGTGAAGCAAAACTTACCGCTACAGTTCATCGCCACACTTTTTAGGAATTGCTTCCTCTGATCCCTTTCACTCGTTAGCTTCTAGTCTTCTGTTTCTATAGTTTCAGAATCCCTCCCCATGTTTTCTAGTTCCCCATGGACACTGAAGCTGATCGGTTCTCAAATCCCCTATGTTAAGCTGAAGCGTGTTCCAATAGCGCCCTCTTGTGTACTCCAGGAGTCCTTCCTGCAGACGGCTCATGGTGCCGAACACACAGACCAGAGAGAGGTTGTACTCTGTCACCTAAGGAACAAAACCAAGGGAACAGCCTGTGCATGTTCAGTACAGATGGAGTTTTGATTTTGAGTTTGGGCTCTGCAGTGGGTTGAGTTTGCAGATCCAGAAACCATGATGATGGGGGCAGGGGGGGGGAAATCCTGTGTTCATGCTTCCTCCTTCTCTGTTCTTGTACTTGTGGCTGAAAAACAGCCCCTCCCACTCCCCAGGATTCTTCTTCTCCTACTCCATGCCGGACACTGAGGATGGATGAACACATAGAGTTCAGGACAACTCTCTGCACACTGGCTCTTGTCTATATTTCCTCCCAGGGAGTGTCAGGTAAGCCATAGAAATATTCTTCAGGATAATGTTAAGTGGATGTCTGAGTTTAAGTCACAGGTCTTTTCTTATTAGCTCTCTGCCATTGGGCCAGTGACATCACCTCATGGACCCCAGTTTCTTACACTATGAATGGGGGTGAAGATGGCTTCATAGGACTCAGAATGTCTTACAGTGCCAGGTCCATAGAGGCTGCTGGAAAATGGATCTCATTGTTATCACTTATAAAATTGCTTGTTTGTGTGCATGTGTGTTGGGTAGTGGATGTACTTGTTAATGCAGTGTGTGTGTGTGTGTGTGTGTGTGTGTGTGTGTGTGTGTTGTGTTCACATAAGTGCTTGTGAGTGTGGAGGCCAGAGGTTGACATCAGACATCTTTTCTGAGTTACTTACCACCCGTGTAACACTAGTTCTTTGAGAGAGCGTCTCTTGCCGAACACGAGGTTCATTGGCTCAACTAGATTGCCTGACCAAGGAGCTTCGGGGATCCACCCGTCGTCCTGACCCGCAGCACTGGGATGCAGCGGTGTGCAATATGACTGGCTCTTTTCATGTTTTCTGGGGATCTGAACTTAGATGCCCATGCTTGCAAGACAGGCAGGCTCCTTACCAACCAAGCCATCTATCTCCACAGTCCTGTATCTTTGAAAGAATTATTTTAATGAAGCAAGTTGAAGTTTAAGCAGATTCAAGAGGGGTTGGAGAGAAGGAAGGAGTGCGGAGGAGCGGAGAAAGAGACAGAGAGAGACGGTAGACCAGACTCAGGGAGGGACGCTGTACACACCCCTGTCCCCAGAGGTGGGAGCAGGCTTCTCAGCAGAGGGGGTTGCCTAGTTTTCTGTCTTGCCTTCTGGGACAGGACCCTGGCAGGCGTCCCACCACCAAGCAACCTGCAAACCCTTTCCTGAGGACCTGTATGGTAGTCTGACATTACCGTGACATTTATTTTGTAACTTATAAAGGTTTAGGTTCTTCTGAGGTGGAGGGGGACCTCCATATTTGAGTACCAATCTCATTTCCTTCTTCGTAAAACCTCCCTGCTGTGTCGCTGGATCACCAGCAGATTCCTCAGATGTTCAAGGAATCCACTGCAGGAGCTGCCTGCTTGGTCTCTGTGGAGAAGAAGCAGATTAAAAGGAAAAACAGCTGCCTGTGGGAACACCCATTCTGCTATTAGCCCAGCCACTAAGAACACGTGCTGCTGGGCTCTACCTGCTGCTGGGCAGTCACACTTGATGAACCCAGACCAGGAACTCCCAGTCCCCTCCAAGAGAACTACCCGCCACTCCTTACCCACCCGCACCTCACCCCCACCCCTACCCCACCGCACTCCACCCCCACCCCCAGCAGGCAGAGTTTCAAGGTATAGCCCTGGCCATCCTGGAACTTACTCTAACTCTATAGAATAGACTGGCCTCAAACTTAGAGTTCACCTGCACAAGAGGATTTCAGTTTTTATTCATCAAAGGGTCGTTTTGTTTATCTCTTTGGGAACAACCTGGTTATAAGTAGCTACTGTAACGATTATAGAGGGGTGGCATTTTTTTTTTAATAGACAAAGTCATCAGGTCTCCTGGGGAAACACTGGCATCATTTTCTATAGGATCCTTTTATGACGTCCCCATTGCATAGTGTGTTTGTCTTAAATCAAAATGGAAGACTTCAAGCGTGTGGGTTTCAGCTTACAAAAGCCTTCTGTTTACAAAGGCCAATTGTTTGCCAAGGAAAAGCAGGCAGTCAAGAGCTTTGTCAGAGGCAGGACTCACATCCTTCTTCCTCTAAGAGTGAGGCAGGGTAAACCCTTACAGTAGTGTCTGGGAGCACAGGCCCAGTGAGCACAGAGATGTTATCTAGAACAGTTATTGTTCTGTGGGTGTGTCTAAGTGCCTGTTCATGAAGCATAGTGTTTTCACTGAATTATAATTCAATATGGATTAACACCAATTGTTCCTAGCAATTCATCAAATACCTGCTGAGCACATAGGCCCAGAGCTACATTACATCTTCCATTATGCGATAAGGCCCTGGCCCCTGCTGCATTGGGATTTGCAGAGGATGGAGCCAAGCCCACAGAGGTAAACAAAAGCAAGCACGCACCACGTAAGAGGGCACGCATGGGCAATGTCAAGGACCCCAGAGCGTCAGACCCGAGGAAGAATGTCACAGTCCCCCTACCCTCACCCCAGGGTGAGGCTCGGAGGGAAATGTCAAAGCTTTTCTCTGGTTCACGTGTGGATTTGTTATGCACAGAAAATGTGCACAGCAACACCCCTCTCAGCTTTATGGATATTTATGTCTTAAAGCCTGCTCCCCTACAGAGACTGCTCCTACTGAGATGAGCCAAATTTGTCCCTGGATCCAGCTGTTTACCATAAACCCGCCTCCCTTTTCCTCTGTATACCATCAGCTCCACCTCCTGTTCAACTGTATGCAACAATCCCGCCTCTCTATCCTAAACACACCGAGTGTCTGGCATGCTGTGGTTTCTCCAGCAGATGGCCCAGTTCACCAGCCCAAGTTTCCTGTCTGTGCGTCAGTTTGTCTTTTCTTCATTCGCTTGCTGCTGGGTTGGGTTGTAACCCTGCAGACTACATATGAACAAGACATCATAGCCATCACACACGTACCAACCAAATAGAAGCTACAGCCATGGTCAGGGGTCACCGATTTGGAGATCCAGCTCCCCATTTTAGAGATGCGTGGGAAGGGGCACTGGGTCTTAGTCTCTGTGTTGGAGGAGTGGGAAGGGGTGCTGTGTCTTAGTCTCTGTGTTGGAGGAGTGGGAAGGGGTGCTGTGTCTTAGTCTCTGTGTTGGAGGAGTAGACCAGTTGATAGAATGCTCGCCCGACACCCACTACCCCGAGTTCCATCCTCACCCCCTAACAAGGCAGCGGTGGGCAGTCACACCCGCAGTCCCGGCTCTCGGGAGGTGGAGGCGGTGGATCTCTGAGTTCGATGCTCATCAGGATGAATTCCAACATGGCCAGGAAATCCTGTCTAGAGGAAAAGGAAGAAAAGGTACAGGAGACAGTGGAGCCAGAGCTCAGAGTGGGTGGAAACAGTGTGGAGGCAGGGCCGGAGCTGGAGCTTGTGTGGGTTGACTCCCAGGAGGACGGGGAAGAAGGCAAGCGCTGCCTGGGGGCCAAGACAGAACTATGGGATGGACGCCTGCTTGGGCTACAGGTGAGTTCAAGGCCAGCCTCAGTAGCTTAATGAGACCTTCTCACGAAATTTAGAAAAAGAGAGCTGGGATATAGCTCAGTGTTTGAGAACATGTGTGAGGCCTGAGTCCAGTACTTAGTGCAAAAACAAAACAACCAACCAAAACCAAAAGCCAAAAAAGAAGCGTACAAGACACGTCCCCCGGCCCCCCCAAAAATCACAGTACTTAACAGCAAAGGCAAAGGGCTACACTGAAAACATTCATCTTGTAATAATTCCTCTGGATTCTCAAGGCACGTCTGGTAGGTCATCTGGGAAAGGCAGGACAAAGCTTACTTCAAAACTCAGCACAAAGTCATCAGAATAGTGTGGTACTGACTTAAAACCGGGCATGCAGACTAATGGGTCACAATAGAGCCCAGAAGGAAACCTTTGTCCACGCGGTCACATGACACACGGTGGATGCTAAAAGTGTCACACTGAGGAAAGGAGAGTTTGAATGAATAACATTATTACTAATGCTAGAAATGCAGATGCAGAAAAGTGGTTCAGGGGCCTGAATCACTAGGCGCTTTGTTTTGTTTTGTTTTGTTTTGAGACAAGTTCTTATTATGTAGCTTTGGCTGGCCCAGAACTCAGTCTAGACCAGGCTGACCTCGAACTCACAGATCTGCCTGCCTCTGCATCACCACGCCCAGCTACAATACAATTTAAAAAAAAATAGTAAAAAAAAAAAAATGACAACATTGGCTTTGGCGAGGATTTCTCCAGTGTGGTAGATACTAAAAGTGTAGGAAACAGGGGAACAAAAACCACAGAGAGAAGGTCGTGGTGCTCCAGTGGACACTGTCCACAGGGGCGGACCATGAAGGGAGAACACAGCTGTGGGCCAGTGTGTATGGTTAGGGATAGGGATAGGAATCTAAAACTGTGAAACACCACAATGCACAACTCTCCTATAACATGGACAAAGAGGCCGGGGAATGATTCACTGGACAAAGCACTGGCCTGCGACCCCAAGAACTGGAGTTCAGAGTCCCGGCGCCCACAAAAACCCACAGGGGTCCCACCTGTAATCCCAAGGCTTGAGAGGCAGAGGCAGGAACCCCCCAGGGAAAGCTGGAGAGCTAGACCAGATGAGTTGGCAAGCTTTGGGTTCAGTGAAAAAAAATCTCGTGTCAGTAAATCAAGTATAGAAAGACCAAGGAAGACACCTAATATCAATGCCTGGCCTCCACGTGCCCACACATGTGCCCCCATATGTTTCTCTACATGTGAACACACACACACACACACACACACACACACACACACTCACATATATGAAAGTGGGCAAAAGATTTGAGAAGACATTTCTCCAGAGCAGGTCCCTATACGGTCACCAAGTACACAGAGAGACTCATTACAGTAACCATCAGGGAAAGGCAAATGAAACCCACAATGAGATGTCACTTGTGCCTCAGAAGGACAGCTAGTGACAAAAACAAAAGGAACAGCAATGAAACCAGGAACGGGAACAGTTACTGGATATGAGAGAAAGTTGGGATGTATACCTTGCATGGTGGCACAGACCTGTGTTTGGGAGGTAGAGGTAGGCGAGTCAGGAGTTCAAGGCCAGCCTCAGCTACATGAAACCCTGCTAGTGAAACAGAATCCTAAGACAAATAGGAAGCCTTGTGTACTATTTATGGGAATATCAAGGATAAAGGGGGTATAAAGCATTCAATTCCTCAAAGATGTAAATATAGAAAAATATGTTATGTGCATAATTGTTCAATACATATATAAGCACAAGAATAAGAAAGAACAGGGCCTCAAAATGGTATTTGTTCACCCATGTTCATAGCTGATTCAAAGCAGCTAACATGTAAGCAAACCAAACGTCCATTGACAGAATGCACAGGCAAACGGTAGAGAAGTCCGTAACCACACTCACCCGGTCTCAGGAAGGTGGGGATTTCAGGATGCTCTCAGCGTTTCTACTGCTGTGATGAAACACCATGACCAAAGCAACTTGGGGAGGAGAGAGCTTATTTGGCTTACACTTTCACATCCCTGTTCATCGCTGAAGGGAGTGAGGGACAGGACCTCATACAGGGCAGGAACCTGGGGGAGGAGCTGAGGCCGAGGCCATGGAGGGGTGCTGCTTACTGGCTTGCTCTCCCTGGTTTGCTCAGCCTGCTTCCTTATAGAACCCAGGACTACCAGCCCAGGGATGGTTCCGCCCACAGTGGGCTGGGCCCTCCTCCATCAATCACTAATTAAGAAAATACCTTACAGCTGGATCTCATGGAGATGTTTTCTCATTTGAGGTTCCCTCCCTGCAGCTGACTCTAGCTCATGTCAAGTTGACACTAAACCAGGGGTGTGGGGGGGGCACACTGTAATGCACATTATGTTGGGAAACTGTCATCTGTGTTGTAAGATCTTGAAAGCAGACTCTGAGCCAGAGACCATCTCTTGTATCTTTCAAAATTCCTTGTCCTGGGTCAGACTGACCCTCTGACTCCGTAACAAGGATAAAGGAGATTATCAGGCAGTAAAGGCGACTGAAGCATGATGTGGTTGATTGGTAACAGGCCAAAGTGACATGCACAAGTAACTCTGAGTGCTCAGCTGTGGGTCCCTGCTGGGCCTACCAACTTCCCAGCATCCAAGGCGTAGGAACTTCATGGACGAGGTCATGGGAAGAACTTAAGAGCCGGTATGTAGGGCGCAGAACGATGAAGTGTTGACTTCTAGATATGACATAGCTCTTGAACTCACCAACACACAGAGGCTGTGGTTTCCTGAACACGACCTATATAAGATCAAGCCGGTCAAAATGCCTTGGCAGCCGAGTGCTGCTGAGGGAGGGAGAGTCACCCTATTCAGGGGACGTGACCACTGGTAGATTACTCATGCCCCAGTGGACGGCCGCACAGCCGTGTACATACGGGCAGCACTAATTTAGATGTGGGGTTATTAATAACAATAAAAATAAAATAAAAAGAGGACATGAATTTGGGAGTGAGACGGGGTAGGGGACGCACTAGGGGAGAGCTGGAGGGAGGTGGTGGTGGATGGAGATGAGCCGCATACATTGTATAAATGGACGGAGGAAGAACATTATTTTAAAAATGTCATTTAGAACAGCGAGAAGGTAAACTGTCTCCAGCAGAGGTTATTGCTGTTTGTGTAATAACACTGAACTGGAAGTGGGAAGCTGGAGGCTTCTCCGTGGAGAGGATGGAGAGGACTCTACCAGGGATCCTCTCACTTGGGAACTCCATCTGCTTAACCCTGAGGCCCCTGCTGGATTCTGCAGGATGTTTTAAAGTGCCTGGTTTGATGCTATTATCTATCTGCTTCGATTCGCTTTTTGACATTGAAGCCTTCCCTAAGAGGAGCTGGCCTGAGAAGCTCGGTTGGGAAGACCAGCCAGCTGTCTCACTGGGCCCTGTGCAGTCTGTTCCTGCAGGATGTCCGTAAGCGCTGCGTTTGGTGATGGACGGCATCTTTTGTTTGCTCTAGCAAGTGGGCTGCGCCAGCCTCTGCTGCTCGTTGTATGGCCCATTTGACTTGATTTGGTTTGCTACCTGCTGGGTCTGTCTGCAACTCACTCTTTAGCTTTTACTTTTTCTTGCTATGTGTCTAGTAAATGCACTCACTTAAAGCTGAAACTACGGCTATCTAGATCATTCTATAAACATAAATGTATAGATGTGCATATTGTGACACAGTTGAACCTTGAAGACATCGTTAAGTGAAATGAGCCAATCACAAGGCAAGAGAACGGTGAGAGGAAGGGTGAGCCGTGCTTGGAGGGCTTCTGTCTGGGAAGATGTTCTCCAGCTGAATGGTGGGACGTACACAGCCAATGGATGTATTCAAAGCCATTGCATGGTACACACAATAGCTAAGGTGATGAATCTAACCCTAACCTTCACTCCGACCCTAATTAACACACACACAAAAGATAATGGAACAAGTCTGTGGGCCCCGCAGTGAAAGGCTCACCCAAGAAGCAATGAAACCATGAGAGAGCTCACTAGGTAAAGGTGCTTGCTGCCAAACCTGATGACCTGAGTTCAATCTCTGAGACCCACATGGGGGAAGGAGAGAACTGACTCATGCCAAGTATCCTCTGACTTCCACACATATGCGGCAGCAGTGCCCCCTCCATGAATGAATGAATGGATGAATGAATGGATGGGTGAATGAATGAATGGATTTAGCAAGTGGAAGCCCCGAGAGTTGGTAGAGGTTTGTTCTTTCAAATGAGATTGGGGTACAGATTGGGACCAGAATGTAATAAGTTTGTGAGGGAAAAAAAATTATCATCTACACAGGAGAAATTTCTGGAAAGATTCTCACTTTCATGAATATCCAGTCCCCAGGTGCCAGAATTTTCTCAGAAGGTGAGCTGAGAACTGATTCTCTCTCTTCCTTTCTTAGGTCTAGAAGCAGTGAAAGCAGGCTCTTGCTACAGCACTTGTGCACTCGGCCCTGGCCTTGAGGAGTACGAGCCTAAGTTACCTTTGAGCCAAGCAGAGGCAGCCATAACACAGTCCTAGAAGGAATGAGCATCCTTTCTGACGCTCCTGGATGAAGCAGGTACATCGAGCAGGCCAGGTGAGGAGCTCAGGTGTTTCAGTCGGGGATAGAGGCTGAGGGGCCACCAGGACGTGAGTGGACGGGGCTCAGGAGGAGGAGCTGAGGGTGATATTGACGGGCGTGGAAGCAGTGTGCCCAGAACTCATGCATTTCCATGGGCATTTGCCACATGTCCGTGGGAGCCTGGGGCTGCGGTGCAGGCTTAAGCTGGTGCATTCCCACCTCTTTTGCAAATAATGGTGATTAAGGACAGTTTCAGGTTTAGTGGTCCCCTTCATATGGTCAGAACTGTTTTAGATTTCATTTGGAATATTTTGGTCAGAGAATGCAGAGCACGTACCTCCCCCAAATCCCTGGGAAATAGGGAAAAAGAGTATCCGAAGGTCCAACTGTCAGCCATGAGCTGCTCTGGGGAGACGGGTCACTCTCAAGAGAAAATGTAATTTCTGTCAGTGCTTTGCCCAGGACTGATCTCAACCATCCCTTCCTTCTGAGCCTATTAGAGGTGGCTGTAGAGGCCTGTGCCCACCATGGACCATGTGTTCCTGCACACACAGATCTTTGCAGGTCATAGGAGAACCTCCACCATCGTAGAGGAAGACCAGGAGCTTTCCAGACAAGGTCAGTTTAAAGTTGGACAAATGAAGGCACTGAGGAGAGTCAGGACAATCTCAGCGAATGCCTTTGACATCAAGGGAGGACGTGATGGGCCTCCACTGTGAAACACTGACCCTGGTCTCTAAGTGGGTCTGCTGAGTGGGGGTCAGCTCCCAGGGAGGAGGGGAGCCAGGGAGAGGCCTGCCCGGCGCCAAGTCTGAGGACATGTAATGCTCTTTGGATAGGCTGCCTCACGGCCAGCAGGCGTGGCTCGCCTTAGTGGATTTTGCTTTTCCATACTCTAGATCCTTTCCTGCTGTCTTGGGAACATTCACACCACTGTGAAAACTTTCCTAAGCACCTGGGACAGAGGAAACCGCTGGCTTCTCTGTTCTGTGGGTGGAGGTGCAGACACAGAGATGAGAAGGGGGTGGTATGCTCTGTGGATCCAGAATTTCACCCACGTGCGTCCAAGTCAGTGTTCAGGGGCCAGGGCGCCCTCTGTCTGAGTTCCCTTTCTGTTCCCTGAATTGAGTGAGTTATAAAGAAAGAATGTTTAAAGCTGAATGTGAGGATGACAGCTGTATTTTCTGCACTCAGGAGGCTGAGATAGGGGAGTTGCTGTGAGTATCGGGCCAACTTGAGCTATACGAGAAGACCCCGGCTCAAACACACTAAGGTAAGAAGCAGTCTCCATGTGTGGTAGGGCACGCCTTTCATGCCAGCCCATGGGAGGCGGAGGCAAGTGGATCTCTGTGAGTTCAAGACAGCCGGATCTACATACTGAGTTCTAGGCCAGCCAGGCCTTCATAGTGAGGACCCCATCTAAAAAGCAAATAAATAAAAATGAAGGAAGCAAGGAAGGGAGAGAGAGAGAGAAAGAGACAGACAGACAGACAGACAGACAGAGACAGACAGAGAGAGAGGGAGGGAGGGAGAGAAAGAGAGACAGAGACAGAGACAGAGACAGAGAGACAGAGAGAGAGGGAGGGAGAGAAAGAGATAGAGATAGAGATAGAGATAGATAGATAGAGAGATAGAGAGAGAGAGAGAGAGAGAGAGAGAGAGGTCTGCTCTGTGGTCTGAAGGCTGAAAGTTCAAGATTAGGTGCCAGGATCTACCATCTTATGATGAGGGCCTCATGATTCTTATAGATGGCAGGAAGGAGTGGTAATAAGTACTTGAAGAGCAGGGAGGTAGACTCTTACGGCCACTAACCTGCTCCCAGGAGAACATTGATTTAATTGTGATGGCAGATTCCTTGTGGTCTCTTAAATGCCTCACCACCTCTCAGCACCGCCATGCTGGGACCAAGCCTTAGCACAAGTTTTGGTGGGGACAAACCATATCCAAACTTGTACCTTGCAAGCTCAGAATGACACAAAAGGTAACACATAGGACAGGCAGGTGGAAACTTAGAGATCTCAGCTTTAAAAAGCTAGAATAAGGCAACTTTATATTAATTTTATTTGAGTGTTTATTTTTGCGTGACTGTAGTAGAGTAGTAGTATCGTGTGTATGTGTGCAGGCCAGTGATTGAAGAACTAGAAGCAGAAGCGCTTACTAATCCTGGAGCTTCCTGATTGGCCTTTACTAACCCTGGAGCTTCCTGATTGGTTCTTACTGATTGGCTCTTACTAACCCTGAAGCGTACTGATTGGCTCTTACTAACCCTGAAGCGTACTGATTGGCTCTTACTAACCCTGAAGCGTACTGATTGGCTCTTACTAACCCTGAAGCGTACTGATTGGCTAGGCTGGCTAATCAACACGCTCCAGGAATACTACCCCGTGATGGGCTTGCACAGCCTGTGGCATCTTTAATGTGGGTGCAGAGGATCCAAACCCAGGTCTCCACGCTTTCACAGGAAACACTTTACCCAATGAGTCGTTTCTCAGTTTTGATTTTATTTTTTGAGACAGCGCCCCACCACGTAACTCAGGTTGGATACAAACTTGTGATCCTCCTATCTTGGCCTCTCTGAGTGCTGGGATTGCAAGTGTGTGCCACCATGCCAGCTGGAAAGGCAACTCTTGTTACCTCTCTTTAAAATAGATATTGGCCTTTTGTAAGGACAGACCAAACACCTCCCCCCCCAACCGGGCTTGAGGGTGGTGCCACCCGGAACAGGGTAGAGGGTATTGAGCCTTGCAGGCTGAATCCATCTCCCAGATGGAGGGGGCAGGGAGGGTGTGGGCATGGGTGGCTGGTGGGGCAAGGAGGGACAGAAAGAGGGAGCAGGAGAGAGGGTGTCACTCAGTCCGGGTACTCTCTTGAACCAAGAGCGTACAGGGAGGGGCCTCACCTGAGGCCAAGGTGTTGTTGTATCTTGTCTAAGGGGACAGGGCACTCCTTTCATGCTGGAGCTCGTAGATCTTACGTTCTCTAATGCTTGACTAAGTGGGAGTGGAGCTAGAACATGTATCTTCTCCCGGTCGCGGCCCAGGGTTCCTGCGAGTTTCTTACTCTGCAGGTCATTGTCATCACGGTGGGCTGGCCTCTGGCTGCCCCACCCAGCTTGTTCCTTCAACTCATACTGACACCCCCTGGCTCGTCAATGCCGGCCCAGGACCCTCGGGCCTGAACGCCCGTGATCCCCCTGCCTCGAGCTCTTCCTCCCCCAGAGTCTGCAATGCGATCATTCCTTCCCTGTCCAGAGACTCTTTTGCTTCCTCATTAGATGTGGGAGATGAAGCTCTCAAGCCTCCGACAAACCAGTCCTGACCTCGTTTTGGCACGAACTCAAAGAGAAGTCAGAAGCTTGCTGAATCACCCACACCGGACCAGCATCCCAGCAAGGCCTGTAATTAGAGCCTCTTTTTCACACCTTGAATCTTGAGGGCCCCACGGCTGAGATGAGGGGTGTCCCAGTGCCTGCTGCAAGTTTACAGTCTTAAGTAGTCTCCTTTCCTTTGGAACTCGGGGGTGCTGCCTGCTTCTGGCTTCTGCGGAGGAGGAAGTAATGCGTGTGGATTAGTAAAAGATCATTTTCCTGCTGTTTGTCTTGGCCTCCGTACCTCAGAACTCAAACGTTTGTACTCTTGACCCTGCGGTGGTGGCTGGTTTTGAGTCCACTTCCTGCCCGATTGCTAAAATACTCCCTCTTTGAGGAGCTTTAGTTGAAGACACTGGACTGCTAACATTTAATTAATTAATAATTAATATTATAACTAATTTTTTTGCAGGGTTGGCAATGAAACCCAGAGCCTCACACATGCTAAGCAGGCCCTGTACCACCAAATCATTTTCTTAATTTTTTACTTTGTGTGCGTGTGTGTGTGTGTGTGTGTGTGTGTGAGAGAGAGAGAGAGAGAGAGAGAGAGAGAGAGAGAGAGAGAGATAGGGTCTCAAGTAACCCAGGTTGACCTCGAACTTCCTGTGTGGCCAGGATGGCTTTGAAACTCTGGCCCTCCTTTTCCCTCCCATGGTGCTGAGATTACAGGTATGTACCACCCATGCCTGACGCCCTGCTACTGTAATGAACTCAAGGAATGCATATGTCTAAGGTTGAATGCTAGCTGTTGAAATACTAGAGACATTTAAAATAATTTGCCAGTTACGAAAAGCTTTCTAGGGCACACAGTCCAATTGAGTCATAAAAAAAATAACACAAGAGACTTAGGTCTTTCAGATTCCAGCTTGGTGTTTGATCCGAGTCTTCTTTGGACAAGCCCTCTGGCTCTCCTCTGCTTGGCTGTGACTCGGGGAAGGCCACGCCCACTGTATTGGCATTCTAGAGATGCCAACATTGGCAAAGAGAAGGGACAATTAAATTCATCGAGGCCCGTGTGGTGTGTCAGTGACTCTGCCAACCGCTTTCTTATCTTGGTATCATTTAAATTAGTTTGGACACTTAGAAGGTTGTGTAAATGTGGGTGTCTAGTATTAGAAGCTGTTTTGCATTATTATTAGTTGTGTTCCCCCAGGGGAAGTGAGCTGCACTGAGCTCAGTTTCTTTATCTGCAAACTGGGCCTAATACCTCCAGACTCAGATGGCTGTCACAGGACTCAGCTATGAAGGAGAGGATTGCGGCAAAAGAGCAGCTTACGAATATTAGACGTGCTTACGGACGCTCGTGGTAAGTTCTTCAAATTGTTGCGTGATAGAGATCTTGTCAGGGTTTCTCAGAGGGCTGTCTTCCCCTTCAGGGCCGTCTGTCCAAGTTAAAGACCGCTTACTGGAATATTTCTGTATCCTTTTATCCAGTCCAGGATTTAAATGCACCCTGTGATTAGGTTGTAATGCCAATGAAAGAAAAGAGGGGTCGTCAGAGCCCAAACCCACACTGTGGCAACCCTGGGGTTGACGTTCTACATTCTGGGAAGGAGACTCATGGCTTTTTGCAGTTTTCGTTTTCTGTTTTAAGACCGAAGTTGCTTTGGGGAGTTTTATTTATCTTAAGAATGTGGACAGTCCTGAAAGCAGGCAATGCAGCCACTGCTTGGGTGGCCTCGTCCTGTTGTGAAGAGTTTGCACCATGTGAAGTGAGTTCAGGAAACCCTGGATGGCTTAGGCACACCTGAGATGAGCTGCTGCTTGGTGAAGGTTCCTGACCCTCAGAGAGGAGCCATTTAAAGGAGGAGGAGGGACCAAATAAAGGGTCGCCCGGGCAACGGGGATCTGGGCGCCTGGGAGGAAGGAAGCCTTACCTGACCTACTCCGTGACTGCTGGGGAGAACAGCCAGCCACTACCCTGCCCTGGAGCCCCACTCCTGACAGCAGAGTCAGGGGGGTGAATCCTCCCCTCTAACTGCTCTCTTCCACTGTCTCCAACGGGGGGTCCCAAGTGGGTGCTGTGCACGTAGCCTTCATTCTGGTGCCTAAGCCCCACTCTGTGAACCCTGTCAAAAAGTCGGTGTGAGGAAATGTAACATTTAATATTATGGGTCTGGGCCACACCAGTAAACTACCAGGCATTGTACTCAAAGCTGCCAATGCTTTTCTGTCACCTGACCCCGGTGGCCATTGAATAAGTGACCTTGGTCTAAAACAATTGCTCCAGTGTTCTGTTCTGATGCTCCGGGTGGGTCACTGCTTGTGTCAGAGCCGACGTTTCCAGGCTGTTGCTGGGGCCAATGTCACCATTACTGTTATTTTTGATTGTTTTTTTAGTTCTAGATAGGGTCTCATTATGTACCCCAGCATTGCTCAAAAGTTACTAATTTTTATTCTTTGTGTGTAAGTGTCTTGTGTGCATGCACATATATGTACATGTGCATTCCAGGTGGTAGGAAGCTAGAAGAGGGGGATCAGATACTCTGGAACTGATATAGATAGTCGTGGGTCACCATGTGGGTACGAGGAATCAAACCCAGGTGGTAACCACGGAGCCATCTCTCTGGCTTCCTAGGCCGGCTTTGAACTTGCAATCCACCAGCCTCCAGCTGCTGATATTGCAGCTGCAGCACTGCCACATCCGGCTCTCTCCTCGTTTTGATCAGGAGCCGACAGGTATGGGGAGGTACTGCTCAGCTGCTTTCAGTTCCCTGGGAAAGGATCTAAGAGAGCTTCTGCTCCCAGCTGCTGGCTGCACAGACAGGCTAGTAGGGCAGGGACCTCCATCTGCTCTGTGTCCCAATCCCCTTTGAGAAGCCCTCTGTGGACATAAGCAATTTTGATGCTCCACACCTTGCCTTGGAGGTGGGAGCAGGGAAGACTGAGAGAGCCGGGCGCCCCGGATCCTGTGCATAGAAAGATCTGCAAAGAAGGATTCCCTGCTGCTTGGGAGGGAAAAATACACACAGTAGCTGGGCGGTGGAGGCACACGCCTGTAATCCCAGCACTTGGGAGGCAGAGGCAGGCGGATTTCTGAGTTCGAGGCCAGCCTGGTCTACAGAGTGAGTTCCAGGACAGCCAGGGCTATACAGAGAAACCCTGTCTCGAAAAAAACAAAACAAGGGCCGGGCGGTGGTGGCGCACGCCTGTAATCCCAGCACTTGGGAGGCAGAGGCAGGCGGATTTCTGAGTTCGAGGCCAGCCTGGTCTACAGAGTGAGTTCCAGGACAGCCAGGGCTACGTAGAGAAACCCTGTGGTTGGTCTCAGTGCTTAAAAGCTCAGTAAAGATGCAGGTGGGACCAAGAGCACGGGGCACAGCCAGGTAGGTGGAGGGACACAACAAGGCCAGGGCCCTGGTTCTGCAAAACTTCCATTCACACCCACTGGGCTTTGCCCCAAACCTCTCATATTTTAAAGTTTTATTTTCTCTTTTCATTGACAGAATGACTACACATGTTTATCAGTCATGTATTTTTTTTACATGTAAATACAGTGCAAAGATCAAATGAAGACCACTCGGAGCCTGGAGATGGTGGCTCACGCCTTTGATCCCAGCACTCAGGAGGTAGAGGTAGGCAGATCTGTAAGTTTGAGGCCAGCCTAGGCTACAGAGAGAGTTGCAAGACAGCCAGGGCTACACAGAGAAACCCTGTCTTGAAAAACCAAAAGCAAACATACAAACAAAATCACTGGAATCTCTGTTGGCTCAGTTATCATTTTTATTTTAATTTTTATATTTTTGGTAGTGAGGACACTCAGAATTTATTCTCCAGCTACTTCCAAAGGTTCTCTCTCCCTCCTTCCCTGCATCCCTTCCTCCCCCTCCCTCTCCCCCCTCTTTTCCCTCTCTTCTTTCCTTCCTGCCTTTTCTCTCTCTGTGTCTCTTTGCCAGAGCCTAGAGTCTAGGTCGTGTTCAGCCACTCCTCATGTCTGAGCTGTGCCCCAGTCCCCCTGAGGTGACCGAGGTCACCGTCCTGTACAGTAGCCACCAAGGCTCATTCTCTGCCGCATTCTTGACTCGGCTTTCTGTATTCCCCATCCTCAGTGTCCCCAGCATCTGATAACGACTGCCTTATCTTCTACTTTCATAAAATTAACCTCGTGAAACAGTCCACACGGACGCTGTCTGCCTCTCCGCATCTGGCCTATTTCACTTAACACGACGATGTCCTTCAGGTTTATCTGTGTGCTTCCAATGGACAGGATTTCTATTTTGGAATTGTTTTTAAAATTAAAACAACTTAATACATCTATTTATGTTTTTGAATCAAGGGTTCATGTGTCCCAGACAGCAGAGTTCACTGTAGCTAAGGACAACCTTGAAATTCTAATCCCCCCAATCTCCACCTCCCAAGTGTTACAACTTCTTCTCCTCAAAACTTATTTTTAGCTGACACATTAAAAACACACACAGTAGCTGGGTGGTGGAGGCGCACGCCTGTAATCCCAGCACTTGGGAGGCAGAGGCAGGCGGATTTCTGAGTTCGAGGCCAGCCTGGTCTACAGAGTGAGTTCCAGGACAGCCAGGGCTACATAGAGAAACCCTGTCTCAAAAAACCAAAAAACCAACCAAACAAACAAACAAAAAACCAAAAACAACAAAAATCAAACAAACAAACAAAAAAAAAAACCACACACAGTGTCCATGCCTTTAAGAACTGCACGTGTCTGTACATATGTGTCTGTCTGTACGTGCCCTGGAACACAGGTGGAGGTCCAAGCACAATTTGTGGGAGTCTGTTTTGTTTTCTCTTTATGTCGTGTGGGTTCCAAGGGTTGAATCCAGGCCATTGGGCTTGGCGCCAGGCTGCCTCACAGGCTGAGCCGTATTGCTACCTCCCCCAACCCCCCACCCCTGTATATTATAGCGTACTTTCCTTCATCCATCTGTCTGTGGGTGGATTCCTGTGTTGATTCCATGTCTTGGTCTGTGTGGGCAGAGTCAACATGGAAGCTACAGTCAAACATGGAAGTACAAATGTGTCTACACTGTCACTTTCCCATCCTTTACCACTGTATTCGATCGGGGTCATAATGTCGTGTTATTTTTACATCTTGAGGTGTTCCCACGTGGTTTTCACAATGGATATACTACTTACATTTCTAAACAAAGCTGTCCAAGGGTCCCTCTGTGCCCACATCTCAGCACGTGCTATCCAGCCCTTTGGTAAGCCATCCTGAGAGCTACGAGCTGTATTTCCTTGTGATTTTGCTTTGCAGTTCTGCTGACTAGGAATGTCCACTGGCCTAACCAACACCCTCCAGTCCTAGCTCTGCAGTGTGGCCTCTGAGCCTCACCTTTGGATTCATTCCTGCTGCCTGAGCTCTGACCACAAGATCTCCAAACACCATTCCTGGCCAGATTGCCCCCAGCACCTGCCTTTCGTTGGACTTTGCCTGCGAGCTGTCTCACTATGCTTTAACTAATGATTGACAGGTATGGGGTATACAGGTCCAGCCCTTGTGACTGAGCTAGCAGTTCTAAAAATGTCCCTTCAGGGAGGCTGCCACCCACTCTGGCTGGATGGGATCCCCACGCCTTTTCTGACCATAGAAAGAACTCAGGGTTCAGTTTTCTTTCTTCTTCCCAGCCCTGCTAGTCTCATTTGGAATCCAGACCTTGCCATTGTGTGACCCCAGATAGATGCTCAGAGGACACTGCCCACATGCATGTTTCTGGCCCTGATGATTTTGTGCAGTGCTGGGGGTGGAACAGGGGACATCTTGCATGCTGATCAAGGCCTCTGTCACTGAGCCATGCCCCTAGCCCCTAGCCCTGATCGTATGTCCTGAGTTTCTGCAGAGCCTTTCCAACACCTGCCTTATCTCCCCACGTTGACCGTAACTCACGCTTTGAACTCAGTCGTACCTCTCAACAGACACCCCACCTGTTTCCGGTTCCCACTGCTCTGGCATGACTCTGTGATCGTTCTGCCCTCTGTGTGGCCTAGGCTGACTTCGAACTCACTATTCAGTCAAGAATAACCGTAAACTTGGTCCCCCTGCTTTTCTGTGGGGAGTGCTGGGATGCCAGATACGCATCGCCATGCCCTGTGACCTTCTGTTCCGGGGTCTGAGCTATCACTACTCAGCGCCCACCCTGATCCCCACCCCACCCCCAGCTCTGAAGCATGATGTAACTCTGGGTGGCCATCCTTTGTTCTACAAGTTTCCAGGCCGCAGTTCAAAGGGCTTCCTAACTACTTTAGAGCCTACTTGAGTTCTTGTTTTTGTTTGTTTTTCTGTTAAGCCATTCTTAGATTCAATTAAGTTTTCTCCCAAACCTTCTGGGTTTGTCTGCTGAGTTCTGTAAATAAATGCAATAATGTCATAACACTTTGGGCTGATATACGTAACTCAGAGAATTAATCTTGTACATTTGCGTGTCTTCCTTTTGGAGAAGAATTTATCTTAACTCTCCCATAACAGAGTCCTATAAGCGCAGGCTCCCTCTCCCCCCTCAGTGGTTCCCAACCCTCCTGACACCCCCTTTAGTCCAGTTCCTCACGTGGTGGTGACCCCCAACCATAAAATTACTTTGTTGCTACTACACAACGGTAATGTTGCTACTGTTACAAATCATTAATATCTGATATGTGACTGCAGAAGGGGTCGTGGCCCACAGGGTGAGAATGTCTGCTCTGACTGAACCCAGACGCCTCTGACTAAACCCAGATGCCTCCGTCTTCTCATCGTCTTCTCCTCTCCTCACCCCAGAATGAAGGACGAGCCAAGAGGAAAGGCCGACAAGGAACCAACGTCAGTAATAAGAGGCATCCACCCCGCCTCCCTAAGATCTGAGTGGGTGGTGGGGCCTGGTGGCACAGGCCAAGGTCCTTACTCTTCAGGAGGCTGAGGCAGGAGGCCTGAATCTTGGTCTACCTGGACTACAAGTTCAAGGCCAGCCTAAGCAGCTAGGGAGACTTTGTCTCCAAGTAAAACAAAACAAAACAAACAAACAACAGGCCTGGAGGTTTATCTCAGTGGCTTGTTCCCAGAAAAGGCAAGCAGGGGAAAGAAAAGATGGGGGAAGGGAAGAGAGGATGGAAGGGTGGGGAGGGGAGGGCAGAAGAGGGGAAGGAAGAAAAATGCATCCACTTCCAGGAGTATTGGGAGTGTGTTTTTGGAAGACATTTAAATTTTCTTTTATTACATGTATTTATTTGTGTGTACATATAAAGACACATGCGTTGCAGCCCATGCACGGAGGTCAAAGGAAACCCATGCATGGAGGTCAGAGAAAACCTTGGAGGAGTTGGGGCCCAATGTGTTCAGCTCAGGTAGTTAGTTTTAGTTGGTGGCAAGTGTCTTTGCAATCTCTCATGAACTTGTGACTATAGACGCTGTGATGATTAGTAAGACTTCTGTTTCTGAATTGGATAGAAATGAAAATTCCTAAGCAAGATCACTGACGTAAATACAGGCTTCAAGAAATAAGCTGTCATGAGCTCAACCAACCAGGAACCTAGAACTGGAGCTTTGAAGAGCTGCCTTGGGACTAGACCCCCATTTTTAATCCACATGATTTGAGAGCAATATTTTCACCATTCCTCTTGACATAGGCTTCCAAGCACACTGTCCGCAGCTTGGAGAGGAGCAGAGGTCACAGGTCATGTCTGGCTGCCTCATGAGGGCGGGTGGTTTTCAGGTGTCTCTCCCCCACAGAGCCTGAGCAGACTAGAGCACGGCTGGTTTTCACGAGGCTGGCTAAGCTTCAGTGACCTGTGCCAACTTGCCTCGCTTATTTAATGCTTGTGGTTAATTTCTATAGGCTTCGGAGTTTGTTTTGGTGTGGCACAGCACGAATAAAGCAAGCCAGAGTCGTCACCAGTGTTATGACATCTGCATTCAGAGCACATCTCAATGAGGTGCGTCTTCCACTGTGGACCGTCCACTGTCCATTGTGTGGACAAAAGAGATTTTTTTTCTCCTCATTAAAGCATTGTGGTGAGAATATCTAAACAAACTGCCATCTTAACTGTGAGGGGTTTTTTTCCTTTCTTTTTCCTTTGAGACAAGATTTCTCCGTATAGTCCTGGGTGTCCTAGAACTCACTCTATGTAGACCAGGCTTGTCTCAAACTCAGAGATACACCTTTCTTTGCCTTTCAAGTACTGGAATTAAAGGCATGAGCCACCACCACCCAGCTATCTTAACTGTTTTTTAAGTGTGAAATTTATATTATTGTTGTATGACCAACTCCACCAGCCATCTCCAAAACTGTCTCATCCCCAAAGCTGAGCCAAATGGTACCAATTAATCAGTAACAAACCCCTCCTCTTTCCTTCTGATTATTGACAACCATTCTGTCTTTATATTGTCTTGGCCTCTCCTGGAACTACAGGATCTTTGTGTCTGGCCTGTTTAACTTAGCATGATGTCCTCAAAGTCTATCCAGGTCACATGGGTCAGATTCTCCCTCCTTTTTAAGGGTGTAGGAGTCTATTCTGTGAACAGAGCCTACTTTGCTGGTAGACATCTTGGTCGGTGTCAATAGTGACCTTCTGAAAGGGGTCTACAGATCTGTTTGCTTTTTCCTTTTGAAAAAGGCTTGGTAGGTGAGAAAAATGCTTTCTTGAGCTATTATGATTCAGAATTTTTCTTAACTATATTTTTTAGGTTTTGTGGAATAAATGCCACATGTGTGAAAGGCCTGGAATTGTTTGAACGGTGGGTGACCTCTGTCCTGACAAATATGAAGGAGCCTGGGTTTGTCTTGGGGGCAGACCACTTGCGTGAGGCCCTGAGTTCCATTCCCTACCACAAACAGAGAAACACAGGGCAGAAAACCAAGGAGTTCTGATGTCCCACCCTGATGTTACCTAATGACATCAGGGTAAGGAATGTTCCTGCACAGAAGAATGTTGAGAAAGAAGTCGCCCGACTTCATGGCAGTTATGATATAATGGTAGGCTTTTAAAACCGAAGCCAGACGAAGAGCCAGTGATTGAAACTATGTAAGGCAAAGTACAGCTGCACGGCCACACAAAGCAGCTGGCATATAAAATGCAAACCCCAGAGCCCTTTCTATGTAGGGTGGCAGTATTCAGGCTGAGGGATGTCCTGAAGCTCAAGGGAATTGCAGAGGCGACACCCTGCAATTACCCACCATGGACTGCAGGTGGCAGCCGAGAGAGTCATTCTACCTGACTGCAGGTTCTACTGGGGTAAGGGCTTCCTAGAAACCCCTCGGCCAGTTATCAATGATAACAGCTAGTGAAAGGAGCCCTTGGCAAGTTATTGAGCGTCTCACACAAGCACACACACACACACACACACACACACAAACGACCACACTAACCACGGGTCTCAGGTCTTCCCTGAAAGTTAGCGGTCTTTCATGATTCAGCTTTTATGGAGTTGTTCTTGAGGGCCCACAAAATCCAACCGAAACCCAAACCCTTTGTTCCCCGCCCAAGCTCTTTAGTTTTGGTACTTCTGTCGCCACGCTCCACTGCACACAGTACAGCAGCCACTTCTCCACGTCTTCCTCCAACATGGTGCCTTCCACACTCACCTTCGTCTTTAGATCACAGGAGATCTCAATAAACAGCCCTTTGTAAATGGCCCCCGAGATGTGGCAGGCATGATGATAGGTTTTTTTTTTAATTGCTTGATAAAAGGCCATAATCTCTTCATATAATCCCAGAAGCCTGAAAACTAGATGCCACTAAGTTAATTTATCCTTAAAAGTCCAGAGTCAAACCTTGCAGGTAAGTGAACCCACACAGCACAGGAAGGGAGCCTTTGGTGACAATCCACATTCAACACTCTTTATTGGCGTAACTGACTACGAAAAATCATGCTTATTAAACTGATAGATTCTCTACAGTCTAAAGGAATTGCTAATAAACAGGAGACAGGGTTCCAGGTCTGAAAGGACATGGGGGGTGGACAGGTAGAAAGGCTCTACACATGGGAAATGTGTTTTGTTAGGGAAAGGGAGGGTAGTTCTTGTGAAAACTGGGTAACAATGTAACTGTCCCTTAGCAAGGAGATGGTTATTATACAAGGAACAAATATTTAGATACCCAAATCTAGGAGGAGTTCCCAGACATACCACTAAGTAGGAGCTGTCATAGAAAAGCTGAAGTTAGAAATGGCAGCAAAGGGCAGTAATGTGGCTCATCCGGTAAAGGCACTTGCATCTAAGACTAAAGATCCGAGTTCAATCCCTGCTACCTGCATGGTGGAGAACTGACTTCTCCAAGTTGTCCTTTGACCTCTACATACATCATAGTACTCACCTACCCTCCTTATACACAGGCTAAATAAATAAATGTGAGAAAATGCAGTAATGTGAACAAAAACCCTTGTGAATCTCTGCTATATATGCATGTGTATACATACAGGTTCCTTGACTAATACAGGCTTACATCCTAAAATCTCATTGCAAGTCGAAGATATTCTGAAGTAAAAATTCAATTGATTACCAGGCAGTGATGGCAGAAGCCTTTGATCCCAGCATGGGAGGGGCGCGGGGTGGAGCTGGGGGTGGGGGAGAGAGGCAGAGGCAGGCAAATCTCTAAGTTCAAGGCCAGCCTGGTCTACAGAGTGAGTTCCAGGGCAACCAGGGCTACAAAGAAACCCTGTATTGGAAAAACCAAAACAGAACAAACACAAAGAAGATTCGATCAATGCACTCCCTTTACTGAGCATTTTAACTCCGTTTCACGGCACACTGCAGAGCTCCATGGTTTCCCTTCATGATCTCGAGGCCGATTAGGAGCTCCAGTCACTCCTATTTGCCCAGGAAAAAGAGAGGATCAGACAAACAATGCCCTAGCCTAGGAAAAGGTCCACACTTGAATTCAGAGTATGGACACCATGGTGAAGAAAGACATCCCCAGACGGAACCATTGTTGCTGGGGCTGTGTGTACGACTGTATGGGAAGGGGCTGGAGGGATTCATGGGGAGACATGGATACCTGAGATTTCTGGTCAAGAGATGAAATGAGGCTGAGCCCCTGACTGCATACACCTCTGAGTGATTTAACTAGAAATAAAACGTGTCTCTACACGTTTATCAGCATTGACACAAGTCACGTCAGCCATCTTTTAAAAGTGAAGGAGATGGTGCTGTTAGAAGACTGAAATTAGACAGCAGTAGCACCGCGTCCAGAAGAGCATGGCTGGGGCACGGTTCCTGCCGCAGCACCAGTCACCGCCCCTCCCCCACAGTCACCAGTGCACCAGGAGGCTTTGGGGAGGGAACCCTTGGCCGCAGTCACAGCCTGAGCTGTGTTTCATTCATTCCCGGAGGAGCTTAAAGCAGCTAGTATTTACTAGGGACGTATACAGCAATCGCTTAACATTGAAGGAGCGGGTGATGATCCTGAGGTTCAAGGCTGGCTGTGCGCGGCTCTACCCTCAGTTATCGGCAGAATGCCCACGCCGAGAACAGATCTGCTTTTGATTTTCCAAGGGAGAGCAGAGCAAGGCTGGGCACAGAACAGGGTGGCAAGGAGGCTGCTGTGGGCACAGCACAGAAGACATTCAGGGCCATAAGTCCTCCTGGTGACCACTTGGTCCCATGCTGGTCAGGCCCCCTCCGTCTTTGGCCTCATCGTCTTACACGCCCCTGCTTCCCGGAACCCATTCCTAGCCTTTTGTCCCACTGCCCTGAGACAAGGGGTTCCGTTACTTGTTTCCTTTAGGTTTCCTCTAAGAGTGACCATCCCACACAGCCTGTGTGGGCACCATGCCCTGGTGCCTGACAGTCCCTGTGCTCCCTTTTTGCTGTGGCATGGGCCTGCCGCAGAGATACTGTATGGGACTTGTTGACACGAAGCCTCCCTCAACACGAAGGCTTGAGTTCCGTTTATCAGCTCCAGTCCCAGGGACCAATCAGGTCTGGTGCTTAGCTGGTGCTCAGTAGAGAGCAGCTGGCGAAAAAACTCAGGAGGGATGTGAGGGGACGGACCAGGGCCGCTTTCGGGACTGCAGTTACACCATGGACTCCAGCAGTGTTGCAACCAATGTAGGTTGCAGGCCTGTTGTGGGAGGGATATTTCCGCAAGGCCTATCAACGTGACCTCCGAGTGGTTAGACCACTCTTGCTGGCCTTTGATCTGGACAGTTACCAGAGCTGTGCCCCTCCACGGGTGATGACTTGATGGTTTTTAGGTCACAGTGAGGATGACAGGAAGCAAGAGACGTGGTATACATATTAAGTAGTATGGAGTCCCTGACAGGACAAACCTGTAACATTCATTCTTAACGTACTGGCCCCTTTCCTAGTCACTTATTTATATTCATTGAATCATTTAGCCTTTGCTGTTTTGACGCAGAGTCTCATGAAGATCAGGTTGCCTTTGAACTAAGGATGCAACCGAGGATGGCCTTGAACTTCAGATTGTCCTGCCTTCACCTCCCAGGAGTTGGGACTGCAGGCATCTACCTCCGAGCGCCATTTCTATTTATTTACTTTCTCCAAGACAGGAGATGGAGCCTATGGCTTATGTGTGGTAGGCACAGGCTGGGGATGGAGCCTATGGCTGTGTGGGTAGGCACAGGCTGGGGATGGAGCCTATGGCTGTGTGGTAGGCACAGGCTGGGGATGGATCCGATGGCCGTGTGCGGTAGGCACAGGCTGGGGATGGATCCGATGGCCGTGTGCGGTAGGCACAGGCTGGGGATGGAGCCTATGGCTTATGTGTGGTAGGCACAGGCTGGGGATGGAGCCTATGGCTGTGTGGTAGGCACAGGCTGGGGATGGATCCGATGGCTGTGTGCGGTAGGTAGGTAGCATCTTGACAGTGATCTACTTACTCTCCAGCCCTTGATTTTTTTTGAGTTACAGAGTGATAGTGCTGCCTGTCGCTTATCTTTACTGTGCTTCTGGGTTTGACCCCAGCCCTCCTTCCCCTGCTGACACAGCTGGCCTCTGAGGTCACCGCGTTATGTTTATTTCAGTGTCAACCTGCACATTCTCAAGCTTCGGGTTCGTTGAGCTTTGCAGGAGACATTCCTGTTTACGACGTCATTCACCCTGTCACCCAGGGTCTATTGAGTGGAAAAGAGATGACATATTAATGGTATTATCATTCTTCGGTCCTAGGTGGAGGAGAGGGTCTGTGAAAATCCCCCACATTGAGTTTCCTAGTCATGGGAAGGGTGCAGGAAGCCCAAGGTGAGGTGAAGAGCTTAGGCCAGCGTAGGCAAGGGGCTCCCTTCTCCCCACTGCCCACCATCCAGCATGTGTAAGCTGCTCCCTGGTGAGCCACCTAGTTAGAGCAGTGGCACCTGAGACAGCTCGGACCCAGGGAACCCAACAGAGCACTCTCTTGTGCCACTTAGATGAGCAGTGGCCTGTCTCTCCACGGGTAGCACCGCGTTTCCTGTCAGTGAACACCACCCATGTTGGGGCACACCAGCTGTAACCTTCAGAGTTCCCTCACACCAAGGCTGCTTCTCTTCACAAATCGCCAACTGCTGGTTCAGGGCGACCATATACCAGAGGCCAAGCTTTAATTTTCAAGCTTGTGGCCAGACCTCTCTGTCAGTCCTATGAGGTGGTTGTTGGTGGTTTGTAATTATTTTGGCCCTGTTCTTTAATACCTTAAGAGTGATAATCTTCATAATGTGTAGGAGAGGAACTAGCCATTTAAAAGGCGGTGTGTTCTTTTAACAGTGTATGTCCAGGGCACCCTAGCAGGTGGGAGAGACTGTCCACCTGTTGTGCTGCTCAAGTGGAAGTGGGCTGAGTTTTATCCCTTTTAAGCTATGCTGTCTGGTCCTCCATAAAAAAAAATCGGTATTACTGATGTTTAAAATGCTTTGACGGCCTCAGTGTGAAGCTTGTACCTTAGCCTATACGCAGGAGAGAGCTGCGTATAGGCAGTCACTTACCAGGGACAGGCTTGCCCATGGGAATAGACAGTGAGAAAACCGAAAGAACATGGGCCACATGCCTCTTACACACACACACACACACACACACACACACACCTTGGAAAGTTCTCAAGTTGTAGTCTTCACAGTGGAAGATGTTTTAATTTTTAAATATGCAGAGTATTACTTGCTTTTTTGTGATATTGGTGTTGCAATATGAGGACTCATACATGGAGACAGGTGTTTTAGCACTGATTATACACTGAGCCTAAGGACCTTGAAAACTGAGTTTCTCTGGTTCTTCTAGAAACTGGCCTGATCCTGTCACGGGGACTTAGCATCCTCATGCTGTGCTCTGACTCTCAGACCTTATAGTCCTTAGGATGGGGTTCACTGAACCTCTTAGAGTGATATGGGTTTGGGCAGCAAATCTCTCTCTTTATCAAGTTTTCTAGCCACAGGGTAATTTTTTGTAACTGGAGCAGAATCCTAGAACAGTGAGTGTTATAACTTGTGAACATACTTCTGGGATGTTCTAAGATATAAACTATGAAGTATATGTATATACAAATTAGTATAGCTGGGCACGGTGGTGTGTACCTTTAATCTCAGTCGTTGGGAGGCCGGGGCAGGCAGATTTCTGACAATTCTAGGCCAGCCTGGTGACAGAGTGAGGCCCTGTCTCAAAGATAAAACACAAAGCAAAGCCAGAAAAACTTACTATCGATCAAGTTAAATCTTGGTATTCTATTGAAAACCTTATTTAATTTTAAAGTATACAAAATATTCATATTTTAATAAATGACATTTAGGAGTTTACAAAATTATATCAGTGACAAGCATGAAACCACAACTCTAATTTATTGTTACAAAATGGCTTCCCAATGACATTCTTGGCAGGAAGAAGTGTCCCCTGTTGGATTTGATGACTGTCATCTTGTGGGAAATACATTAGGCATAATGGTAAAGCTATGGTTCAACTTGCCCTAGAAAAGTTACGTATTGAACTAAACTAGTTTCTTTTATTTTTTCTTTCCAAATATCCACATTTCTGTTTCCAGTTAAGAAGGCAAGGCTGGAGAGGGAGGCAAACAGACTTTCAAAATAGAAAAACTCAGTTTTAATCAGCAGGATTTAGAGTCTAGAAGTTTCATTGGTTCTCTGAAAACCACCCCGTTTGGTTTCTGCACCATTAAATGCACCATGGCAGTGACATTCCCAAGCAACCCCATGAAGTCGATGTCCTCTGATGCTGACTGCCACATCCCACAGCTACAGAGCAGACATACTGCTGTGGGGGTGGGGTGGGGGAGGGGGGTTAGGCTCATGGCAGGGGGCAGTTGTTGGCATAGCCTATCTGTCTCTTACACAAAATTACAGTTGAATATTTTCAGTGAGGCCTCTGATCAGAAGATAGCGCAAGAAGCCTCCAGTCTGCCTCACGTGAGCCTGGGGTATAGTGTTGTAGCCCTGCACCCAGCACACCAGTGATGAATACAGTAGGGGGGCTCACAGCCGCACGGCAGGTTTCCCATAACCCAAAGGCCGACGTTTTAACAACCTTGTGAGATCCGGTTACACACCGTGTTCACATCACAAACCGAACCTCTGAACTAGGAGGAACATATAATGCTTTCCAGATCATTTTAGGAACAAAAGAACCTACCTTATGTTAAAGTCCTCATTTAAAAAAAAAAAAAAAAAAGTACACAGCACTTGAGGCGTGAAACAGCTTTTGTCCACTGTTGCAGACTTAAACTATCAAAGCAAATCACAGTATGGAGATTCTTTACCTTTAACTAGGGGCAACTCGGGGAGGGGTACCCTGAGGGAGGAACTTTCTCGGCACCTTCCTCAGGACGGGGCTCCTCTCCTGTCCTCCGAGGAAGAGAAACAATGTGAGATCCCTTTGTTTAAACCGGGACTGTACCCTACAAGCATAGCCACGACCAGCACGGGGTCTCAGTGGAACTAACTTTAGAACCCATTAATACAGGCATAGAATCGGGCCTTTGTTTGGAGCTTTGGGGGAAGGGAGGCCCACGGAGGCTTCTGGAGTTTCATGGGAGGCCTACGGGGACTTCAAATGGTGGCATTTAAGATGGGAATGTTTGTCTCCGGGAAATGCTGGTGGCTGAGCTGTGGCGACCGACCAAGCGTGGGCTGCCTCATCCTCTCCCTCAATCTTCGCCCCGGCAGCCAGGCGACGCCTTAGACCGGTCTTTTGGACTTTCCAGAGCAATACCTAATGAACAGGTAGCACAGCTCTGTGATGTTGAGCAGGATGCAGATTCCAGACACAGAGATCATGAACACGGTGAAGACAGTCTTTTCTGTGGGCCGGGAGATGAAGCAGTCCACTGTGTTGGGACAAGGCCAAGCATTGCACTTCACCAGACGCTGCATGAAGAAGCCATTGTACATGATGTAAAAGACGTACATGAAGACGGCTTCGAAGATGACCCGGAAGAAGATGCTGGTGGTGTAAGTCCACCACAGGGACCCTTCGATTCGGACCTTCTGGGTTTTGATCTCCTCGATGTCCTTAAACTCGTTCTTTATCTCTCCCTTCATGAACTTGCGTTTCTTCTCGTGTCTCCGGTAGGCCACGTGCATAGCTACCAGGAGGGCCGGCGTGGACACCATGATCAGCTGCAGAGCCCAGAGCCGGATGTGAGAGATGGGGAAGTAGTGGTCGTAGCACACGTTCTTGCAGCCAGGCTGGAGGGTGTTGCACACGAAGTCGGCCTGCTCATCCCCCCACACCTCCTTCGCGGCCACCACCAGGATCATGATGCGGAAGATAAAGAGGACCGTGAGCCAGATCTTCCCGATGCTGGTGGAGTGCTTGTTGACACCCCCGAGGATGCTCTGGAGAGTGCCCCAATCCATCCTGCCCTCTGGGTGGTTGGCACTGGAGAAGACAAACATAAAACAGGAATCATTGGTTTGGCCAGCAATCGCTGGCTCTGGGTATGTATTCTTACCTGTCTTCCCAGGCAGACACCAGAGCACACACGGCCTCCTCCAGCACGCTGCGACAACACAATGTACTCTGCCATAGGATTAAGTGTGCGGCTCCCACACCATCTCCAACATATTTCTGCGCGCGTCTCCAAAAACAAAAGTTTGTTTACCTGAGCTAATTCACCTAGTCTTTAGCACATAATAAAGACGTGGGTACAGGGTGCACCAAAGCAGAGTACTTATTACTGTAAAGGCAAATCCGAGTTCTGGCTGCCGCATCCCCCCCCCCCCCCCCAGTATGTTCGCATGTCCATACAGGTCACTCAATGGGCTGTGTCGTAGAGCAAGCTCTGCGGTGTATCACAGTGACAGACAAAAGCGTGGGCCAGCCTTACTTTACAGGCATGGCTGCCCAGTTCATATGGCAGGATTTGTGGAATCCCACAGGATCCCGTGCTGTTCCCCTGTGGTTTCTTTGCCTGAAGCCACTTCTTTAAAGTGTTTTAATATTTATGGGCTTGGGAGGCAAGAGCGCTCTGTCATTAATAATGGTTTGTATTTGCATTTGAGATTCCTCAGCTCAACCTTTCACTACAGGCCTTGCTTCCCTCTTCTGTGTGAGAGGAACAGGGCAAGAAACACAAGAGAAAACAAAACCAAAAAAGGGACAAAAATACACAACGACAGCGCTAAAACGCGCCTCTGCACTAGGGTCCTCACGCGCAGGCTGTCTGTTCTGCTCTCAGGTTGGGAGTGTTTGGTTAACACTCCGCGTCTGTTTTGATATGTGTTGCAAGTGAGTGTTGCACTGTGGACTGTGGCTTTAACCTTGAAGTGATTCTAAAATAAATATATGATGAAAAATGATGGAAAATGAGCTCAGCGGTTCACCAGCTGCTGGCCGGAGGAGCCACCTGATGAGAATTTTGCCTTGGGTGGCACCGCAGTGCCTATTGTCTGTGCCCTGGGCGAGCTTCCCATTAGCCAATGACCTTCTGTTTCATCGCAGGGCAGGAACCTTCCCCACTGATTCATAGCTACACCTCGTCTGTCACAATCAACCTCTCTTTTGATAAATCCCATCCTCCTGCTGTCCTGACTCACTCGCTTCCACCCCTTCCAAGCTGTAATGAGTCCTCTTGCTCTTTCTTAAAAGCATCCTCCCCTCCTGCTTAGCAGGTTACATCCTGTTTCCCAGTGGACTCCGAGCAGGCACTGAGAGAAGTCACTCCTGGCCCATGGTGGCTGTGGCAGAGCGCCAAGGGACCCGCTTGGTGGAACCCACTCAATTCTGCCTTGGTCAGTCAGAGGAGAGCAGGCAGGGCATGGGCGTCAAGGGAAGCTGACATACACCGGTAAAACATCAAGCCCTACCCAACTTGGAAAGCAGAAACGTGGCCAGCCGGGAGGAGCAGAGGCTCGGCAGGTTCAGCCCTGACCCATTTATACCTAGGCTGTCAGAGGCCCTTAGGGAAGCTGGTTGTCCTTTGAACGGTCTCACAGCTCGGTGTGATCTGCCCCAACAGCAGGAGGATTGAAAAGCAACAGTGTTTGAGTTTAACAAAACAATCTGATTGGAATTAGACCTTCTGTTCTTCCTTCCCTCCTCTGCTGAGTGGAGATCAGGACATTGAAATAAACATCCACACACCTGACCCAAAATACAGAGCTGGAGGATCCCTGCCTGGGGCATGGTCCCTTTGCCTGCATCTGGCATCCACAGACTAGTCCAATTATTATCAACACAGGGGGAAAAAAAACAACTTCTACAAAACTTTGCACTTGTTTATAAGATTACTTTAAAGTGTTTGTTGAGTTCGAGTTTGCTGTGTTACCCATGTTGGCTTCTAAATCCGTGCAGCTGGGGTTAGCACAAATTGGGGGTATACATCTGTAATAGCAGAACTCTGAAGGCTGAGGCAGGAGGATAGCGCTAACGTGAGGAAAACTTTTTCTGCAGAGCAAGACCCTGGCTCAAGAAATAAACATCGAAAGAGACAAAAACAAAACAGAACAAAAAATAAAAATAAAAAAGCAAAAACAAAAAGGGAAAGGGGTGGCTGGATTGAACAAATGAGGCCAATTAGAAGAAAAAAAAACCTCCAAAAGAAAACCAAGTAGCCCGGTCATAGCCGTGGGTCCCCGAATATCTGATTGCAGCTGCTGGTCTTAAATGGCCTTTCTAAGCAGAAAGAGAGGTTAAAATTTGACCTCACAAAGGGGTGAGGTGTACTAAGCCAGCAGGTGAAATCGTCAATATTCAACTGTGGTGTAGGGGGTGATTTCCAGGCTGGCCTTAGGACTAGGGGGTCACATGCAGGTCCCTATCTGGCCGGGGTCACCAGCAGATTGCCTTGAACCCGTAAATCATTAGCTTCTGAAAAGAAGGGAGAGTCTCCTAGTTTATAATATACACAGCATATATGACCCACATTTGCCTTAAAGGATACTCCGGGGAGCTGGCGGCACAGCATGCCTCCAGATGCCGACCCCACCGCACCTCCACCCTTCTCACAGTGGACTAGCTCAGCCCATAGTTCCCAACGGACTCCAGGGTAAGTGGAGCCAGGACTGCCGGGCTTCTCAGGACAGTCCGGTGGACCTGAGCACTTGGTCCCATTTAGGCTTGTGCTCCCTTCCAGTGTGGCAGCACCCGAGGGGCTGATGCAAGAGTCCTAAGGCTCTCAGCAGCACACCATCTGTGAGCCTGGGCCTGGCAGCGTCCCGCCTGGACGTAAATTCTTAAAAGAAAAAGCATTTAAGGAAAGAGAAAAAGCAATCAAAGTCCCCACCCGAGTGCAGGCTGGGGCTTCCCAGATCGCGGGAGCGGCTACGGACGCGCGATTTGGGCGGTCGCCCACGTCACCCCAGTGCTTTAGGTGGTAAAGGTCAGTGTCTTCCCACGGAGGCTTCCTGATTAACAAATGAAACCGAGTTTTCCTGCTAAGCTTTCGGTTAGTTCAAAACTTTCAATGGCGGCAGACAACGCAAGCCAGGAGGCCTCGGGAAAATTCTGGCAAAGGAACACTGGCGACTCGTCCCAGTCGCGCGCGGAACAGCCTGGCCCCCGCGTCCCTCCCCACCCTCGCGCTGTGCGGGAGCTCCCGGCTCAGGCCGTGCGCGGCGGCGACAGCAGCAGGTTCCAACCCCGAGCCCGGCCAGACACCTCCAGCCGCAGAAACGCGCTCACGGCTCGGGTCCCTATGCACGGGTGGCGGTGGCCCGTGGGGACGGCGCAGCGCGTCCCGGCCTCGGTTTCCCAGGACCGCGGCGGCTCGCACAGCACGCGTCCCTACGGGCTGGGTCTCGCCCCCAGCCGCCGTGGAGCGTCGCGCTCAGGGGCGGGCTACACCAATGTGACTCGGTCGCGCGGATTGGCGGTCGCACCTGTGTCCCGAGGAGCGTGCGGCGCTGGGTGGCGGGAAGCGGCGAGGCGCTGTCGCCTGCAAGGAGCAGGTCTGGAGTGGCTCCCGGGGTCGGTCCCTGGTTGGTCCGGAGCGGGTATCGGGCCGCTACTGGGTTGGTCCGAAGTGGGTCGCCGGCTGCTCCCGAGCTGGTCGCCGCGGGTCCCGGTGGAGGCTGCGCTCAGTGGGCGGGAGCGCCGCCGACTGGCTGCGAGCTGGGAATGCGGAGCGCGCCGCTTGCTGCGATCTCGGACACCTGTCGGCCTCGCCGCCTTTTAACCGAACCCCTCACCCCGCCTCTCTCACCCTGGACGATTGAGAAAGTGGCGGAGGAGGCGGCTCCAGCAGCCCGCCACCCCCCAGCGCCGCGGGCGGGGCTCTCCGGGCACCCAGAGCCGTCAGGCGCGAGCTCTCCTGGAGCCTAGGTCACTCCCCACCCCACTCCGCCACACCCAACCCCCAGCTCTCTCTTTGAGCTCAAGACTCTCCCAGTGTCCTGTCCGGAGCGCAGCCCGAACGGAGCCCGCAGACCCTGTGTCTTCACCCAGGACGCAGGTCTCAAAGCTCCAAGTCCCAGCTCCTGGCTTTTGGGGGAGTGGGTGGTGTTGAAAGAGAGTTGATGTTGCTATTACAATCTCCCCAGTGGAAAGCGTGCTGTTGTATTCATGATTCGCTGTAGTAATCTACATTATATATATTAGATGAACGGACGTTCCGGTTTTGGTGTAGGCCTGCAGCTTCCAGTAGCTTACAGGAGGCTCCTCTCCTCCCGGAGGGGACCCGCAGCGCAGTGAACCCAGGCATCTGGAGTTCAGGTTAAAGGCGGACTAACAGAGGGCGCTGCCAGGGCTGGCCAAATTCTGGCTTCCATTTCCCTGAATTCCCGATTTAATTCGATCACTTCGAACAGGGTGCCCGTGGCTAGGACAGGAAGACATGTAGAGGTGAGTCTCCAGGGCTGGCCTGGAAGTGAACATGTCACAGTTTCTGAAGACTTCTCTGTCTGTGCCTCTCTCTGTGTGTGTCTTCTTTTCCACAACTGATATCACTGCAAGGAAGGGGCGCCCAGATTCTGCCCGGGAAGGGGGATGGGAGACTGGGGTGGTGAGCAGAAGAGGTTAGGCAAGCCCATTCCTCTTGGAGTCCAGGCTGCTGGGAAGTCCAGCCGGCGTCTACCACTCAGTTCTGTCTCCGCCAAGCTGGACGTGGGTTAGGAGGGCCCAGTGTTCACATTGCTTTGACGGTCTGGATAGTTTTGAGAGGCATTTGACGTAGACATTGACAAGAGCGAGCTCTTGCTTGGGGAACCTAGGCCGGCTAGCCTCACCCTGGGTTACTTGCAACCTAGAGTCCCAGAGCCAGGTTTGGGATGCAAACGGCACATCCTCACAAGGTTTCTTCAGATCAGGTTTACATGCAGTGAAGAGACAGGGATTGGTTCTGACAAGGCCCATCTGGTCTAAGGAATGGCTTTCCGTGAAAACGACCATAGCTGAAGGTTCACGCTTTTCCTGAAAAGCTGGCTCACTGCCGCGGGCAGGCCTGACTGCTCTCGCATGGGCAGAGGAAGGTCTTGCACGGAAGCTGCTACCCCCGCCTCCTTTCTAACTGTCAGTCTTAATCTAAGAGGGAGTGTCTGGAAGGAAGAGAGCCTCAGATGCCCGCACAGCCCTTCGGAGTCATGCTGAGTCAGCTTGTGAGGAGTAACTGGCCAAGCCAGACAGGGTGGCGCGGCTCCCTTGGCCTGAGCGCATCTAGAGATGGATCGAAGAGATGATGAGGCGGAGGGGCAGGCGGGGGTGGAAGGCGGCGGCAACTGTAGCTTCTCATGGGTAGCGCGGGTTTTCAGTCAGTCAGTGAGAAGGAAAGAAACTTCTAGAATCATTGTAGGAAGTTGGCCGGTAAAAGACAGGTCGGAGGTCAGAACCACCTCACTTTCCCCCACTGAACAGTTTCTCCTGAGGTTTAGAGCCCACGTTATGATTACAGGCTCAGTTCCCTAACTTGCTCCTACATATTTGCATAATGGCTGCCTGTCGGCTGATGGTCACAGCTGCTGGGAATATGAGGATTTATAGTCCATCTCCTCCTCTGTTCCAGCCATTCCTTCTTGTTTCTTTGTGTTATGTTTTTTTCCCCAACTAGATCAGAGGCTCCTCTGGGGTAAGAAATGCTAAATTTATTTGTGTATGTACGTATTCCAGAGGGGGAGAGGGGAGAGGGGAGAGGGGAGGGAGGGGAGGAGAGGAAGCTAAAAAAGAGCTGGGAACAGTTTGATGGAGATTCTCTTCAAATGAGGCTAGCCGTGCATCTGATTAGCAGATCATAAGAAAGACTTTGTGGACCCCTCATCGCGCATTACCTTGGAAACGTGAGCATGGAGCTAGCCCATACCTGTCTCACCCCAGCTCCCCATGTCTTCCTGCTTCAACACTCTGGACCCACGGGAAGCTCAGCTCCAGCACCACAGCGTGAGGGGCGCAGGAACGCATGGACCCGCAGCGGGCCCGCTCATGTCTCAGTCGTGTGTAGAACCCAACCGGATAGAGAAGAGCTTTTGATTTGGCTTTAAGCAGAATCCCACGGCATCTTCTAGGTTGGCCGTGGATGAAGGGAGCAGCAGGGGCAGACATGTGAGGGGTGAGCAGGGGCCTAGGAAGCAGCTATGGATGATTAACCAGTGAGGATCTCTGACCACTGCACCTTGACACATCCACGTGCACGGACAGGTGAGGGCCGCTTTGCTTTGGTCAGTACTGAGAACCATAACCCTCGCTCATTACTGCTCAACTGAACCTTCCATACTGAAAGCGCTTATGAGGTGAAACGGGTAATGTTTAGCCTACTTGGTATCTCAATTCTATAGTTGTTTTTAATATATATATATAAAATTATACAACTTGCCATTTTGATGGATGACTGCTTGCGGGCTCCTTCTGGGGCCATCTCTTGAATCCTGGGAAGGTTGCTCTGAACACACATAAAAACCGTCTCACATTTCTGACTCATAAATCAAATGTAGGTGATGGCGGCAGAGAATGTTTCAGAACAAGAAAGGGCTTGTGAGTGTCTGGAGCCCCTGTCCTTCCACTTGACAAGTTTTCAGGCACGATGGGCCCACTGATTGCCTCTGGGAGAGTCGTCAGCCCTTCCGGGTTCCATGCTCTTCTCCTGAGTTTGCCACTGAGCCATTAATCCTATGGGCATGATTAATAAATCATATTCAGCTCTGGCCAAAATAGCCACTGGAAACCAAAGGGCATCTGGCTTCCCTGGACAGTTAATAATGCCTTACATGTGATAATGTAATGTCACGGCAGAAGTGGCTTCTCTGTGTCCTGCCAGTCTGCGTGGGTGATTATTATATGGGATACGCTTTCACCACAACTTCTGTTGTCATTTTGTTTGTTTTGAGTCAGCTTCTTCAGCCCAGGCTGGCCTGGACCTCCCTGTGTGGCTTACGATAGTGTGAATGAATGCCCTGTGACTTTGGTGCTGGCATAGCAGGCTGAACCTCTGGACTGGTGGTGTCTTTATTTATCCCCCAGTCAAACCCATCCCTCTGCTTTCTACAACTTATTAATCTGAAGCCATGTAGGAAAAAGAAACCAGTTGTTATATTCGGGGTATAACCAGAAGACATTTCAGACTTCCGACAATTTAACCTCTTCCGAATTAAAGACATCTAAGTCTAACTTTATAGCAGCAGCAGCCCGCTGTAAGTGGTGATGTTTCTTCTTTTTTATTATTATTTTTTTTATTTTTTATTTTTCTAAGTTTTGGCACATAAGGCATTCTGGTGAAACCAAAGAGACAGACCGCGCCTCCGCTGCACGCACGTGGTGGGAGAGGCCAGTCCCAATGGCACGGCTGGTTGAGCACGGACTCCTGCCGGCACATTGCTGTGCCTCTTCTGCGGTTATTTAAGAAGACCGTGGAAGAATTACAAAGATTCTTTCAAACGTGTTTGCGTCAAAAGCACACCCAGATTACTCTGAAGCGAAGCAATGATAACTGCCTCTGCTGACCAGCAGGAAACAGTCCTTCCTACGGAATATTAAATTCTGTGTATTACAGTGGGAAGCTCCACTATCCACAGAGGAGCCAATGGGATGTCTGTATTCTAATTTTTGTGACAGTGATATTATGCCCTATATTTTTTTAAATTGTTTTTGGAGCAATCTGGGGGACGGAGGGGGGAACTCAAAATAAAACAAAAACAAAAACAAAAACCTCACGTTCTATTTTAGAACAAAATTATAGTCAGGATTGGTAATGGATTGTTGGTTCTTTGTTATATTATATTTGGCAGACAGTAGTGATTCAGTGTGAAACACTTGTCTCCCGTGGTCTGAGTTTGAGGGTTGTTTCCTGGGAACCACTGACTATGGTTAAGTTTTTGCCCCCAAGGTCCAGTTACAGTGTGTTTTACAACCTGCAAATCCCCTCCCCGCCCAGGACTAAATATGACATATTCGGTCTTAAGATTCAGAATAGAACTTATGTGGTAGTTATTCCCTTAAAATTCTTCTTAAACTGTTTGGGAAATATTTCTGCTGGGGGTGGTGGAAATGTTCTTAAAAGAAAAAGGGGGAAACTAAAAATCTCAGGGCTACAAAACAAAACACCCCCCCAAATTCTTGCAATACCCAAAATGCACAGTAGATGGCACTGTTAGGACTCACTCAGAGGCCTTGTACTGGGAGAACAGCTTACATTTTATTTTTCTAGTTTAGTGTTGCCCTCTTGATCTCCGGAGTGAGCTGGGAAATGAATTTATCTTTTCCTACCCTCTCCCCCTTCCTCTTTCCTATACTCCTCTTCTTCCTTAAGCAGGCATGAAACAAAAAAAAAAAGAGAGAGAGAGAGAAAGAATATCAAAATGTATTGCTCTTAACAAGGGTAACTAACGCTTTGTGAGATATTTGCACATATGGATTCCCAGTTCCAGTGTAAAGTGCACTTCTTCTTGCTGTCAATCTCTTCCACAAGCAAACGAGGAAAGCCACCACTGTTCTGTTCCATTTCCTGAGTGACAAGATCTATCAGAGTGACTGCAGGTGAAGAGGCTTCTAACACAGAGGAGAGACATGGGGCCTCTAAATGTCTAAATATCATCTCTGCTGTGCCTTAAGTTCACAGTCGGCAATTCCAACAGGCTTCGAGCTGGCAGGATATATTATGGGTGGGCAGCGTAAGCACTTTCTTCAGAGTGGAAAAGGCCATCTGGTCGACTACTAGACCTCTTTCCCTGGACTCGCTGTTCTGAGCTGAGAGTAGGTAGCAATGTCTGGCTGGTCTTTCTCTCCCCAACCCCAGCCCCTTTCTCTTCCTCCCTCCCTCCCTCCTTCCCTCCCTCCTTCCCTCCCTTCCTCCCTCCCTCCCCCTCCTTTCTTCCCTTCCTCCCTTCCTCCTTTCCCTCCCTCCCTCCCCCCCTTTTTCTTTGAAACAGGGCTGTCCTGGAGTTTGCCATGTAGACCAGGCTTGCCTAGAACTCACAGAGCTCCACCTGCCTCTGCCTTCTCAGGCAGAGATTAAAGGTGTGTGCCACCACACCTACCTTTTAGGTCTTTTACTAAATAAAAAGGAGTATACCTAGAGCTTTTGGTAAATAGCACTGTCACCCATCAGTCATTTTAGTGAACTTATGTATGTAAAGAACTACATAGAAAGGTGCATATGTAGGATGTGTGCATGTGTATATATGCACTTGTGTGTGCGCATGTGTGCATGTGTGTTTTGCTTATGAGTTATCAAAGCAAAAGATGTTGCAGGTGTAACATGGCTAAGTTTAGATTGTGTAAGTGATAGACAGAAACACCTACACGTGAAGGGATCTCTGGGTATAAAGTGATGCAGGTTAGTGTGCTAACGATGTATGCAGAATTGAGGATTCCTACTCAACAGTAACCCCTCTTCAAAGCAAAAACACCCCAACCTGACTTGAAAGTAGAAGGAAGACTAGCTAAGAAGATGAAGAGGACCGGAACAGAAAGAAGGTAAAGGGTTTGCAAATATTATCAAAATACACAATATGCAAATATGAGAAGTCATACTTGACAGCTATGCTGATAAAAACTTCAAACAAAAAGTCAACCGTGAAGCCCCCAAAGCTTCCCTTCCCTTTAAGCTTCCTTGGGTATTTTATCATGGAGACAGAAACCTAACCCAAATGCAGCGATGACATCTGCAGTTTTATACCACACCGTCTCCCAGTTGACTATAAAAGTGGCCATTGATATAAGGCTGGGAAACAGAGTTAAACAGTTTCTATGTGTTTGAATTCTGGAACCGTGTTAGAGTTAGAGTTGACCACAGGTATGTTTCGAGCAATACTTACTCTTCCTAGCTCAGACACTGAGACCAGAGACAGGAGAGGGAGGGAGGGAATCGTGGGCGTGGGCGTGGGCGTGGCGTATGAGCCGAGGGTCATTGTTCACAGCAGTCTGCAGCTGTGTGCTCACATCTTCAGTCTGACTCAGCCTCAGCCCAGTCGGCATCTTGAAATGTGACTGCTGAGGGTCTCATTCTAACGTCTGGCAGAAAGGAAAGGCCTGTGTTCACTGGAAACAAATAATAAAACACCCTGGAGGTATTTCATATATGATATCCACCATTTGGTAAGAGATTGTAAAGTGCATAAAGAAATGGGAAAATGAAACCCAAAATCAAGAGGAAAACCAGGGAGTAGATGTAGATCCATGGAAACGAAGAGGATGGAAAACAAGTCTAATGTCACAGGGAAGGCGGAGTGCCATATCATCAAAGCACACCTCAAAATAGGGCGAGGAGAATTGAAAAGGCATTGCAAATGGGCAAAGGGCCATTTAGTTCATCAGGAAGACATCCATATTGACTGTGGAATCACTGCATACCAGAGTTGTAAAACACAAGAATAAAAATTGAAAATATTAATGGAGAAAATGACAACTTTGTATTTATAGACTAACAGAATTCATAGAAAGTGTTGACAAAATTCTTAAGGACATGGAATTTAGGTCGACCTAACCTTATCTTTAATATTTGTGGAACCTCATGAGTCCCACTCCCAAAAACTTATCTATGCATAACTGTCTCCCACAGACACCATCTGTTACCCCCCCAAATTCTGAATCATAAAACAAGCCTCAAATTATAAAGAAGGGAAACTATATGTGCATTTATAGAATCAAATTTTATAATTATGTATCTAGAAGTTACCAAATTTTGGGGAATTAAACAACAACACATGAATAAAAAATAATTATAAGAGAAATTTAAAATACATTATTTTTATTTTGTTTTGAGCCAAAATCCCATAGTATTGCCCAGACTGGCCTTGGTCTTAGAATCTTTTGCCCGAGTCTACAGAATAGCTGAGATTCATATTTCAAATGGGTAAAAATAAAAACATAAAGATAAAAATCTTAGGATGTGGTCCAAGTAGTGCAGACACAGAGAGAATTACACGTGTGTGTCTAAAACGGAAGACTTGGTTTAAAGTTGATCACCAACATTTCTACCTTAAGAAGCTCCCCACAAAGAACAAGTGAAACTCAGTGTTGGTATAAACAGGTAGTAAAGGTAAAGGTGTTTAAATTGGTGTCACAGGATCCAAAGGCAATGGACTTTTGATAACGGATCAGGAGATAGTCACAAGCACTCAGACTGGGAGAGAAGGTGTCCTTGGGCAGGTGCTGAGTCACTTGGCAGGTTGCTTCTCCCCAGGCCAGTACACTGGGATGTAATGTTTGAGGGCAAACTGTAAACAACACCTTGAAACGTCTTTGATGAGACAACCAAGGCAAGCTGTCTGCACCCTTCACCACATCTCCACCGCCTGTCAGGCTCTGGTCCTTCCCCTTGTCAACTTGCTGGCCATAGGCACGACAGCCTGGCTCTCTGCACCCGCTCTTCAGGAGTTGAGGCTGTACACATCTTCCATGTAGGATGGATTTCACCATGGCACAGCATCATGGTGGGGCTCTTGATGAAAAGATCCCTTGGTATAATGGTCTAATGGAGGGAATCCTGGTTGGAAGGAGGCACTTCTAGGCCAGAGCCCTCTCCCTGCCGCCATCCTGGGAGGAGAGACTGATTGGAAGGAGACCTTTCATTCAAATAACCACACCAGGGTGGGGCTGGACCAGTTTCCGGAAAAGCATGGAGCAAACGGGGACACTTGGTTCTCACCTGGGGATGAGTTTGCCTCCTGACCTTTTGTGGTACCAGAGGAGATAAGAGAGAACATTCTGAAAGAAAGAGAAAGAAGATAGCCCTAAAAACAAAGCATGCTGCTGGCATCGAAGCCATGAGGGCCAGGGTAGCAAAGGACACAGAAGGGAGTAAAATAACTGGATAAGGGGAGGAGACCCAGGGGAACTCAGCAGAGGTCTGCAGTGCGGCCTCGCTCTGGAAGGGAGCAGCTTCAGGGCTCTGGAAAGGATGCTTACTGACCTCTGCACGTTGATCACCAGCGTCATGCTGGAGACATTCTTGGTAGCCCTGGGGCGCAGGCTCTGCTGGGGGCTCAGTGGACCACCCCTAGACCCTCTCCTTGAAGGGGGAGAAGTTGTCGAAGACCAAACTACTGCTTTGAGCCCACTGGGCTGTCAAGACTTGAGCCATTTTAGTGTTTAACAGTTGTTTTTGTTACCCTGTGGCTGAGCGAGACAGATTTCCAGAGTGGATAGTTCAGAGAGGCGGCTGCTTTAAGGAACTTACTGGAAATTGTAGGAATTGTCTCGCTCTGTTTAGAGCAAGCACGAGGATGGCCTACGGAGCTTGAGAATCTCTGTGAGATTAGACATTCTGATATAGACCTGGGAGCCTCTGGCCTGTGTCTGTGTGCATGTGATCTCGTGATTCACATGCTGAAATCCTGCTCACCCTGGAGGCTTTAGGAGGCGACGGGATGGAACGGAATCCTCATAAGAGAGCGGAGAGGCCTCATCCTGTCCCCTCATGCCCGTGAGGACACAGGCGCAAATCACTTTCTGGGGTAAGAGATGGTTCCTCCCTGGACACCAGTGGGAATTCGTGGGTGCCTTGTCTTGGACTGCCTAGGTCTCCAAGCGTCAAGAAATAGAGCTCCCTTGTGTTTGAGCCTTGGGGTTTACGGTATTCTATTCAAGTCACCTCAGTCTAAGCCAGGACAGTTTTGAAAGAGGTGCCCTTGGAGGACCCTTAGACCTCGACCCTTCCCCAGGGGAAGTCGCAAATCCTGTGCATCTGGTCCATGGGTGAGAAGTCGTGATACGGTTTTAGCCACCATCGTCTCTGACTCAGATACTCATGCTTTTGAGACATGGCGTCACTCTCCAGGCTAAGCTGGCCGTGCACCCACAACCGCTCTGCCAGCTGAGATGATAGGCGTGTGCACAACACCACAGCCAGCTCAAGCCCCAACTCCTGACTGCCATGAGACCTCCCTCTCCTGAGACTATTCAGAAGCTCCCAAAGCAGCATCCGTTCCCCTCCGGGTTTCCCTCCCGCCCTTTCTTGCCCAGGTTAGCCAAGAACTCACTATCTACCCAACCCTGATACCCCTGCCTCCTCAGCGCTAGGCTTACAGGTGTGAGTCACAGGTTCAGTTTACCCTCCCCCTTTCCGAGCGTGGAACATTGAATGGACTCTGATGACCAGTCTCAAGTTGTATTGATTTTTTTTTCCTCAAGTAATATGTCTTGATTATGGTTTACCCTCCCTCTAGCCCCCTCCCAGTTCCTCCACACCTCCCTTCTAGCTGGATCCACCCCTTTCTGTCTCTCGGTAGGAGACAACCAGGCTTCTAAGGGATAATAATAGAATATGACATAATAAGATAAAACAAAAACTAAGATATCAGAATAGGACAAAACAAACAGAAGGAAAAAGACCAAGAAAAGGCACAGGACACAGATATAGACACAGAGACACACTCCTTCTCACACTCTGGAATCCCATAAAACCCCTAACCTGGGAATTTATAATATATATGCAAAGAACCTGAAGGGTTAAAAAAAGGATAGATAGATAGATAACAAAAAGATGTAAAAAATGTTTTTACAAATGAATTCTGAGCAGTGGACTAGCCTCCCAGTGGCTCCTGGGAGTAATACTGCAAACAGTTAAATAGTTCCTGCTAACCCAGCGCCAAAATACCACAGAAATCCTGAGTCCATAAATACACAAAAATATCTGGAAAAGTGAGAAAAGGTTATTTTATTGCCTGTCTAATAAATCACATGTAGGAATGATGGAGGTTGGCGAGTGCCTTCACGTTTCTGAGGACAATGAATGACAGAGTCTCTCCTCCTGGTTATTATCTTTAAAGAGATTCTTGGCTGTCAAGCCCCAGGGCTCCCGCTGCGCCCTGCCTTCTGAATGGTGTCAAGGCATTCTTTTAAGGCACCAACCCCCCACCCCCCACAAGTCAGCCTGGAAAGGCCTTGGGAGCCCCCGCTCTGTTTGTTAATCAGCATTCACCTAGGAGTCCTAGGGGGTAGGAGAAACCATGGCGACCGCAGTGCTGGCTGGCGGGAAGCTGTTTACTGGTCTTGGAGCCCCTACAGTAAGGGTTAGGAAGCTAATGAGCCTTCGGGCCCTACCCAACAGCCAGCCAGAAAGTTGGGAACGAAAGCATTAGTATTCCGGATGCTGATCAGTCCAACACACGCTTATGGGTTCTCCTCAGGTGAAGCACGTCGGGGACAAAGGAGCAGCTCGCCCTACTCCGCCCCAAGAGGAGGACCCCTGAAGTAGCAGGGAGAACTCCAGAAAGCTTACACAGCCTAGGAGCAGGCTGGAACCTCGCCGCCATGCAGAACTGGTCCAGAGGACGGGCCGAGAAGACTGGCAGGAAGGACGGTCCAGGGTTAGAGAGAGTTTGGCAATGCCCAGAGGCAAGGGCAAGCGAGCTGCTTTTGAGAGCAGCAGGCACCGGAAGCTGGGGACCTTGACTGCAGACCTGAGAGATCACCAGAGACCACCAGAGAGGATTGCGTTGAGGGCAGACAAGCAGGAAACCCAGTGACCCAAAACACCCATGGGTGCAGACAAAGCCACTAAAACGCCCCCGCAACCCACTAATTAACTAATGAGAAATAACTTCAGAAAGGTCTTTTCAGACCAGGAAAATGGACTCCTAGTAAGACAGAGTCTAGATACCGCTACTGAATCCATTACTCCAGCAAAGGCCCCAGCTGAGCCAGGGAGGCCTGGCTGTCCTGATGAGACTGTAGCACAGGGAAGTGCATGTAGGAGCTTGATTTTCATCCCAACTGTGACACCAGGCCTCTCTGCGCCATGCTATGGTGACTTTCTGGACTAAGGGATTACCTTCCTAACCCTGTGCTATACTGTAGGGGCCTTGGTGGGAGTCAGGACTTCCACCAGTGGTCTCCCCATGGGGGTGTTGGTGGAGATCACAGTAGGGGATGGAACTCTAGTTCTGTCTCAGCAGCAATAAGGAGTCCCCACAAACCTTGGCTGTCAGTGCTTCCTTCCAATCAACAGGGTCCAGCAGCTACCAGCCTTTGCCTTTAGGGAAGATCTCAGAGAACAGTGGCTGAAATAACAAATTTTAGTGAAACCCACATATGCTCTAAATACATTTGGTATTCATTCTCTTGTCACACCAAGCACAAGACTTAAGTATAAAAGCAACAACAACAACAACAACAACAACAACAACAATAAAATTGATAGGGCTGCATTTAATCCCTGGCACTCCTGTAAAAAGCCAGGCATGCTGACCTGTGTCTGTCGTCCCAGGGGAGGCTGGGACAGATCTCTGGGCCTTGCTGTGTAGCCAACCTAGAAGCAGCAGTGAGCTTCAGGTTCCGTGAGAGAGTCTGCCACCAAGTGAAGATGGACAGGGCTTGAAGATAAACGTATCAACTACAGCCACCATGCATATGTGCACATACATCTGCACACCCACACCCACACCCACCCACACACACACACACACACACACACACATACACACACACACACACACACACACACACACACACGCACACGCACATGCACACACATACACACCACGTACTCACACACCAAAAGAGTTCAACTAAGAATGCTTCCGTGAGCAATTATGCACATGTTTGAAACAAATGAAGGAATAGGAATGATGAAATCCTCAGGGGAAAAATGGGTGACTCCAGGGCTGGCGAGGTGGCTCAGGGCTAGCGTATGGCCCCACATATATGAGACGCCCATTCTATCCACAGCACCGTAAACACGATGGAGAGGAGAACCACGTGGACGTGTCAGAACCGAAAAGCCCAGTGGGCAGCCCAGAAGCAGCTGAGCACGAAGTCAGGGAGCTGGGGAGTAGTCTGTTTGAAAAGGGGGGAACTTAGACTGGGGAAAAAAGAGTCCCAGGAACCCGCATCCAAGACATGCTCCAATGTTTCTGTGTCAGAAGCAGGACTGAGCCGGGCGTGGTGGTGCACGCCTGTAATCCCAGCACTTGGGAGGCAGAGGCAGGTGGATTTCTGAGTTCGAGGCCAGCCTGGTCTACAGAGTGAGTTCCAGGACAGCCAGGACTACACAGAGAAACCCTGTCTCAAAAAACAAAAAACAAGCAAGCAAGCAAACAAACAAACAAACAAAAGCAGGACTGAAAAAGTTTGCAGAAACAATATTTGCTGAAAACTTTGCAAATTTTGCAAGAGACCTAGCCTCAGAGCCAAGAAGCGAAAGATGAGCAGAATAAACCCAAAGAAATGGAGCCAAGACATCACCATTAAACTTACTAAACTACTTAAGCAGTTTTTGCTTGAAGTAAAGACCAGGCAAAAAGAACCTTGAACAAATCAGGAGGGACACACTTTGCCCACTGAGGCGGGGTGGGGGGAGCAGGTAAGCGGAGGGGTTCCTGTTGGAGGTGACAGGCATGCAGGATCAACACAGAATTCCTTTTTCAGCAAAAATGCCCCCAAGAGCCTGACACACTAGGAATTAGGAGTTGGAGACAGAAAAAATGGTGTTTGAGTATAGCCTGGGCACACACTGAAATCCTATTTAAAAGAACAAAACAAAACAAGATCCTTGTGAATGAAGAGGCAGTTGGCACGTATCAGAGGAAGTCCGCCATTAGGAAAGCTGTTATGAAAGGTAAAGCAGGCATGGGAACATGTGCCTGTGATAGGAGCACCTCAGGGACTGAAGTGGGAGGACTCCGTTTAAGGCTGGCCTGGGCCAGATAACAGATGTGGTTCAGCTTGGTCTACATAGGTGGTCGGGTCACAAACAACAGCAAATAATGACCAAGTGAAGTTCCCACACAGAAAGGAAAGACAGAGGAAATCTTCACCAAGTCAGCAAGTGCACACAGGAGGAAGCACTCACGGCTCTTCTTGTGTCTTCTGAGTTATGTTGGATAACTCCACCAAACAATAATACCTGCTGGCCTGGCTCTAAATATAGAAGAAATAATGAGAGGGCTCGTCAGTGGGGAAGGGGAAGGGATAGAGTGGGAGGTGGCATTTCTTTATGTCACTCAAACTGGCAAAATGGAGATACCATTTATACTTATGATAAAATACGTAGAAAGGTTTTTTTTAAAAGTGATTTAAAGATATATACAGAAGTACTAGATAAGTCAAAGTGAGATTCTAAAGGACATAAGCAGACCACAGGAAGGCAGCCATAAAAAAAAAAAAAGAAAGAAAGAAAGAAAGAAAAAAAGAAAAGTAAAGAAAAAAGAAAAAAAGAACATAGAAAAGAGAAAAGTCAAGCTTCAGCCACAAAGTATCAAACGAGGTTATTGGACATAACTAACAGGTTTAACTGTAAATTAAAAGATGGACTGACAGAATGAATTTTAAATTGACTCAGTTACATGCCATCTATAAGAAAAATTCCTGGGGGCTGGAGAGATGGCTTAGTGATTAAGATCATTGACTACTCTTCCAGAGGTCCTGAGTTCAATTCCCAGCAACCACATGGTGGCTTGCAACCATCTGTAATGGGATCTGGTGCCCTCTCCTGGTGTTTCTGAAGACAGCTACAGTGTACGTATATACATTAAATAAATAAATCTTTTAAAAAAAAGAAAAAGAAAAATTCTAAGATATGACACAAATGGTTGGCAGTATAAGGACAGGAAGGTTAGATTATGCAAACTTCAATTAAAAAAGAAGGCTCAGCTGTGCTAATGACAAGCAAAGATCTCTGGAGGAAGAGAGGGGTGTCAGAACTGGACAAATGCACTCACAACTCTTCACCGATGTGTCAAAACTATGGCCAGACATCACCTGACATCTCAGAGGATGCTATTTCAGCATAGCAAATAAAACACACAGGTGCTGCAGAGTCCGTGGAGAACTTGAACCGCTGCATTGCTGGAAGGTGAGAGACTCATAACCGTGCACACTGAATAAAACCGGGATATAAAAACTGCCCTGCAGTGACTTTTAGGAATGGAGGGGAGGGTGTCATTTTATGGCTTGATTTCCTATTTCTAAAAGATCCAGTCTAAGATACAAGTAAAATGTATCCGAGGTTTTCCTTGGGGTTATACAGAATGAGGGAGAAGCAGGTGGGGTTGTTTAGAAAAGTGGTTAGCCAGCAGTCAGTCCCACGCCACATGGGGTAGACATGTGACTTCTGGTTTTGTTCTGTTTGAGGCAGTCTCATGTAGCCTAGGCTGGCTTTGAACTCACAGCTGACGATGACCTTGAACAGATCCTCTGGCCTCCGTCCCTGAGACATTTGGGCTGCTCGGGTAGTCGTCGGGCAGGTTAGGCTCCTGACTTTGCAGACAAGCTTGGTGTGAATCTTCGGTGTTCATTATCTTAGTAACCTTGGACAAGTGATTGAACTTATTAGCCTGCGGGGTGAATACCGGATGCAGGGAGATGATGCCACCAGGCAAGAATGTAAGGAGAGGAAAGGGGGGCTCTTCCCGGGCCACCTCACCTGCAGGAGACAGGAAGAAAAGTTAGAAGAGAGAGGCACAATTGCAGGTGGGTCTGCATGCCAGAATCCAGGAAAGGGTTTAAACGTTGTAGCAGCTAAGAGCTGAGAAGAAGGAGCCCTTAGGGTTGGTGTTCATTCAGGCTGATAATGGCTTTGGTTCGAGCACTTGACCAAATTCGGTGCTGAGAAACAGGGCACTGCTCTCAGGACAATGGCAACCCTGAGAGGAGATACGGTGGCCCAAAGGAAGGGACTCCAGCGAGGTTGGGGAGCAGAGAGGAGTTTGAGAGGAAGGTGCCGAAGAGCAAGGAGGAACTGTTCCCGCCCCTGGGTGGTGGGGGTGGGGTGGGGTGGGGTGGGTCGGTGCTGTGCACATGAGTGTGCGAATGTATCTTTGACCTTCTGTCACCATGCCAGGTGTGTACTCAGAAGTGCACATTCTAACACGGCTGCTGGGCCAGGCAGTGGATGTGTGTTCAGTATTTAGTGGAAGCCCAGAACTGATTTCCGTGGCAGCTGCACTGTCTCTCACTCTCCAGCAATGCAGCCGTTCAAGTTCTCCACGGACTCTGCAGCACCTGTGTGTTTTATTTGCTGTGTTGAAATAGCATCCTCTGAGATGTCAGGTGATGTCTGGCCGTAGTTTTGATACATCAGTGAGGAAAAGTATGGGGTATATATATGTGTGTGTGTGTGTGTGTGCGCGCGTGTGTGTGTGTGTGTGTGTGTGTGTGTGTGTATGTATGTAGAAAAATATTGTGTACATATATATTATGTATGTACATGCTCGCACATATATGCAATGGAATATTATTTAACCTTAAAAGGAAGATAACCGTATCTTAGGCTATGACATGGGCAAACCTGAGGAACACGACCCTCAGTGAAACAGAAGGTCACATGCCGAGTAGTTGCACTTCTGTGCTTCTCTGAGGTGGCTAAAATTGTCTCATAGAAGCAAAGAACACAGGGTGGTGTCCAGGGCTGGGCGAAGCTTGAGGACAATATTGACAGTTTAACTGGTATGAAGTTCCAGTGATCATAGACTTTTAAGCTCTGCTAGAGACTGTGGCACACTGCGACTATAGTTGACAAGGCGGTATAGTGCCCTCCAGCATTTGTGCAGATGGTGGATATCACATTTAGTGTTTTTGTTTGTTTGTTTGTTTGTTGTTTTTGCACAAAAATAAAGGGACATCAGGGAACTCTTATGACAGATAGATCACATATTACCTTGAATTGGTAATGGGATCCCAGGTATTCATAGAGTTCAAAGTTCATCAAAATAAACATATTAGGTACATGCAGATCCGTGTGTGTTAATCATACCTCAAAGCTGGAGAGAGGGGGAGGAGGGAGGGAGGAAAGGAGGAGGGCCGGTCCGTCCTTGATAGAAAAGTGGTCTCTAGAGCAAGGCGGAAAGTCATTCCAAGCAGACTGGGATTGTACCCAAGGCTGCAATGTCTGTCCCTGAAAGCCCCCTCCTCCTTTTGGGTTTTATTTGATACCCGTTCAAAAGAAAGGGACAGCAGAGGAGAATCAGGAATTATAAAGGCTGACTATCTTATTCAGCACAAGAGGGAATCCTGATGTTTTAACAGGTTAGTTTCTGCTTTCTATATTGGCACTAGCTTGTTTGTAGATGGAATATGTCTGGGATTTGCTTTACCCTGTGGGGAATCCAACGATTACTTCTTTGTTCTTCTAGGGAGAGGCTCTGGAGCAGGCCTTTTAGGAATCAGAGCGCCGTGTCAGGCACTCCGATGCTTGATGCTTGCTCATCGGGACTAGGAGTCCTCCAGGAGCTGTCGTTAGTCACGTGGGATAGGGAAGCATTGGGCAGTATGCTAGCAGCCCCTTGGCAGAGAGCCTGTGTTCCTGTGTCATTATTCTCAAGAGTGACCAGTCTGCACTGCCCTGCTCACGCCCACTGGGCAGCCTGTGTGTCCAGTCTGGAAATCCCTGGGGAGAATGACATTTCTCCATGCCTGGGTGTGGGGTGTGGGTGCTTTGCTCAGTCATCGTGGACCAGAGGACTCAGGTGGCAAGTCCTGCAAGGTCAGTTCTGTCTGCTACCGGCTGGGTGTTGTTTGAGAGGCTTGCGCAGCAGTAGTTAGTGGGCGACGTGGATGACAGAACCTGAGAGAGGAGGAGCCTCCCGGAAGGCATTTAGGTCACGGGAGCATGTCTGTAGAGGGATGAGTGTGGGGCCTGTGGGAACCCCTAGGTTGTGATAAGCAACCTGACACATCCCCTGACTCTCTCTCTCTCTCTCTCTCTCTCTCTCTCTCTCTCTCTCTCTCTGCCTTGCATATGACCCTCCCCCACACCCACTCCCACCAGGAAGCTATCCTCCATGTCCTGAAGACCTAGAAGGCCCTGGGTGCTCAGCAAGGCTAGAAACCTCCAAGTCACATAGTCTCTGGCACTTGGTTACAGTATCACGAAATGGACCGAGATATTTATATAAGACTTCCTCCCTCTTTTCTTTCAAAGAGCATTTTTTTTTCCACACAGGGTCTTAATATGTAGCCCAGGCTAGCCTAAAACCCATTCACTATGTAGCCAGTGCTGACCTCTTCTTGCCTCTGCAGTGTCCTAAGGAGCACTATCAAGGTTGAACTGACAAAAGACATTTCCCAGTGTTCTATGAGCATCTCCAAGCTGAGGGAGCTAACCTTAGTCTCGATTGGTGCCTACGGGTGTAGTAACTGCTACTTCTCCAGAAAAAAAAAAAAAAAAAAAAGGAACTTACTAACACATCCCATCTCTAGTACCGATGGTGTGGGGCCTGGAGGGAACAGAAACACACAGTGTGCCCAGACGCTGAAGCAACAGGGCCAAGCTTTATTGAAGTGGTCATATCCATGTTTGCACTGTTCGCCAGAGGCGGAAAGGCTGCTTTTAAGAAGGGTCCCACTTTCTTCCATTCCATCCATATTTAGCAAATGGCAATGTATATTGTCCAGTGAACACATCCCACCTTTAAAGCACACACTAGCTCACTAAACTGTCCTTGGATAGCATGAAAACAATATTTGTAATATGCTAGACCCTTTACAAGTTCAATCTTTAGATACTTGGGGTGCCCTTGTAAAGCTAACTTTGTATATGTTTTCCCCAGGTAAGGAAGGCCAGTCATTAAAAAAATACTTTATATAAATTCAAAGTCAGAACTAAAATATTCATTCCTATAAAAATATTTTACTGATAAAACTATTAATTTCTAGATAAATTGCTCTTTATAAACAAGCTATATAAATTTTTCAGGACATGCTAAGTCATACAGTTCACATAGGACTTGTCCAGGTGACTTCAAGGCCCAGTTGTCACGAGGGCTTGGTTTTCAGAGACAGACCACAATTTTGACTTACATTGTGTGTGAACAGTTCAGGTGTTCTACAGTAATCAAACTCAAGTATCTATTTTCTAAGAGTCATTTATAGACAAACTCTTGACCTAGAGAAGGAGTCGTCGGATCGACGTTGTCTACAAAGAGGGTGCGTGCTCAGAAGGGCTCACCTACACTTGACCTTGGGATGCTTAACTTGGGAAGCTTGTGATGGCATTCTGACCGCTATCTGAGATCAGCTCATTCATCTCATTCTGCTTGCTCTCCTTCAGGGCGTGGTTGGGGTGGTTTCTCTGTGCCTGTGTTCTTTTGGATCTCCTAAAGCACAATTTAAGCAACAGGTAACACAACTCGGCCACATTGAGCAGCATGCAAATCACAGACGCAGAGATCATAAACACCGTGAACACCGTTTTCTCGGTTGGCCTGGAAATAAAGCAGTCCACGAGATTGGGGCAGGGGTCAATGCCGCATTTCAGCACCCAGGGCAGGTGGTACCCGTTGTAGAGGAAGTAGAACACGTACATGAAGGCGGCTTCGAAGATGATGCGGAAGAAGATGCTGCTGGTGTACGTCCACCACAGCGAGCCCTCGATGCGCACCTTCTGCCGTTTGATGTCCTCCAGGTCTTTGAACTCGTTCCTCTTCTCCCCTCGTATAAACTTCCGGGCAGTCTCATGTCTGTAGTAGGCCACGTGCATGGCCACCAGCAGGGCCGGCGTGGACACGAAGATCAGCTGCAGGGCCCAGAGCCGGATGTGAGACACCGGGAAGAAGTGGTCGTAGCACACGTTCTTGCACCCTGGCTGCAGAGTGTTGCAGACGAAGTCCTCCTGCTCGTCGCCCCACACCTCCTGCGCAGCCACCACCAGGATCATGACCCGGAAAATGAAGATGACCGTGATCCACACCTTCCCTATGCTGGTGGAGTGCTTGTTCACGCCACCGATGACAGTGTGCAGGGTCCCCCAGTCCATCGTGCAGGCTTATTCTTAAACATAAAAAAGAAGCAAAGCTGATTAGTAGAAGGCACCTCAGAACTAACTGACCAATACTATTAGGGAAATGACAAGGCCATGTGAGTCTTAGGAAGTCTGCTGTTTACTGTGTTTTCCCATAAGGAACGCTCATGATAACGACCACAAATAACAAAGAGTGGACAAACTTCATTTATTCCCTCTATGAGGCAACATCAAGCAGACAACTTCCTTATTAGGTGAAGGGTTTGTTTCAATAAGTGGTCGTCACCGTAAATAGATACTTGATTTCACTTTTTGCATAATAACCATGCAAAGTAAGTCCTGTAAATTCAACTAAACACAGGTTGTATGTTAGAGTGCTGTTTGTCATTACCTCACCAACGCTGGTAAACAAACACAAGCTCAAGTTCCTTTTCTTCACTGCAAACACATGCCTTATATAAGGGTGGTTTTACTCAAGGACTCAGGTTTTAATCATTAGGCAGCTTATCCAAGCCACAAAATACAGCAAAAATCACTCATTAGAATCACGCATTCTGGTTAACTCAGTAGACTATGAAGAAACAATGCCATTAATTGACCTTTTGCAGTGTATATTTATATTTTTAGCTTGAATGGCCCATCTGCTACAATCACGTGCTCTCAGGAAAGTTAATATCTTCAACTACCTCTTCCAAAAGAGAATCACAAGGTTTGACACAAACTGTTTCCTTGTTCTCTGGTGGAAGCAGGCCATGTGTCAGCTGGTGCTCAAAAAAAAAGGTCCCACAGCAGCCCAGGGCTGTCCTCCCTTCTGAAAGACTGGTTTGCAGAGAAAAGGCCTTCTTCTGTCTACAACACTGGTCCTCAGCCTTCCTAGTCCTGGGACCCTCTAATACAGTTCCTCATGTTGTGGTGACCCACCCCAAACATAAACTTATTTTCGTTGCTACTTCATGACTGTAACTTTGATTCTGTTGTGAATCATAATGTAAACATCTGTGTCTTCCAGTGATCTTGTGAACCCTGTGAAAGGTTCCTTCGATCCCCAGAGGGCTTGAGAACTCCCTCGCGATGGTGGTAACTCTTGCTGCTACTGATTCTCTGGGAGCTTCACATCTCGCATCCTGCTCACACTCACTCCCCAGTCCTTCCATGTTTGCCCCCCATCTTTGTGCCCTCCCCCCAAAAGTAAAAATGAAAATAAAAATTAAAAAAAAGAGAAAAATAACTGCTATCTATATACTCTTAGAGCATGATCAAACTCTCAGTGGCCTGCCCCCTAAACAGAGCTGAGTCCTTTCCCCCACTGTACCCCACCCAGAAGCCATCAGCTGTAGAGAGTCATCAACTGTTCAGCATCCTAATCACATTTTTAAAGAGTTCTCTTCAGTGACTTCCTGTGTACAAACAGCCACTTCTTATCCACTGGTCGTCCTTAGAAACAAGGACCCTCAGGCAACTTTCCAAAGACTTGGAGGGGATAAGACAGTCACCAAAGTCTTTTTGTTGCTGGTTCTCTTGTAAGTGGGTGAGCAGCACTGGCCCCTGCCCCCAAGTTAACCATGGTCAGTGTCTCGATGTTCTAGGTCCACAGCCTTCCCTCAGCATTGCTGGACACTCTTCACCTGACCACCGTGCCCCTTGGGGTGTCCCTGGTTTAACTAATCTTAGAGTCTATACTTGTCTCAGAGAGGCACCTGGAAGCTGCCATATCCATCTGACATTTGTGTGCTGATTTCTGCTCCTGCCAGGTCAGGCAGTGGCATCTGAGGTGCACACAAGGGGGGGTGAAAGCAGGCATGAGAGGGTATATCTAGAAATTTCCCTGTTTTGGTTCCAAGAATTTGTCCCCCTGCTATGGGCCAGAACATCGATCTGAATGTTCATAGTTCCTAAAGCTGACCATGTGCTGTGAGTATAAGAAAGGTATCACTGGAACAGGTGGATTCTTCGAGCCCCACTGAACCTTAGCTAAACCCTCTCCCCAGTACAGGTGTTAAACTGATGCAATGATTTTAATTTAGCCTGGTGTACTGGATGGTTTTGTGACAACTTGACAGAAGCTGGAGTTATCACAGAGAAAGGACATTCAGGTGAGAAAATGCCTCCATGAGATCCAGCTGTGGGGCATTTTCTCAATTAGTGATCAAGGGGGGAGGGCCCATTATGGGTGGTGCCATCCCTGGGCTGGTAGCCTTGGGTTCTATAAGAGAGCAAGCTGAGCAAGCCAGGGGAAGCAAGCCAGGAAATAACATCCCTAATGGATTCTGCATCAGCTCCTGCTTCCTGACCTGCGTGAGTTCTTGTCCTGACTTCCTTTGGTGATGAACAGCAATGTGGAAGTGTAAGCTGAATAAACCCTTTCCTCCCCAACTTGCTTCTTGGTCATGATGTTTGTGCAGGAATAGAAACCCTGACTAACACACCTGGACTGGTTAAATCTTAGTTCTTTTAAGAAAAAAGAAGAACTGAATTTCATCATCAAGGATTTGTAAAAGTGGAAGAAGGAAGGTTCTTAAAAATTATGTCCCTTGTTGTGAAGGGCAGGTGAAGGTGGGGGACCTAGAGCCACAGAGAGATGGGGACAGTTCAGATCAAAGGTTAATGAAGAGACCTAAGTCTGTAAAACAAAAAGGAAATGGGAAGACAAAAGTAAAACATCCACACTATGAAAAGGAGAGAGAGACACAGAGCTCAGAGTACCAACAGCGGTGGGCACAGCCTTGGACTATGTTGCTATGGTTAGCTTTGGGTGCTGTTGTTTTTGTTGTTGAGACAGAGTCTCATGTAGCCCGGACTGGCCTGGAACTCCTGATTCTTCTTCCTGTACCTCCTGAATGTTGGGTTTACAGGCATGTGCCAACATGCCTCACAGCAGACAGGACCATTTAAATTGTCAACCAATAAAAGGTATCCATTTAATTATTGCTAATGCTGGGGATTGAACCCCAGAACTGTGTATGTTTTAGGTGAGCAATCTATCAACTGAACTACATCCAGGAGCCTGACCTGGGATACTTTCTGTTTAACCTCCAGCAAAGTTCTAAAATGACATTCTTTAACTATTTTGGTTTGGTAACAATTATCAGGGAAATGGCATGGACAACTTTTTAGGTATAGCTAGTGTTTGTAGACATCTCATAACATCAGTCACATAGCTGATCCTTACAGCTCCTTTAATAGCACACCACAGCTCTGTAGTCGAAGGAGTACCCAAGCTCTATAGGAAGAGCCCTGTTATCAGCAGGACATTAGTGTCGTTCCTCTCACTGTGGAAAAATGACTGAGGCTACCTGAGAACCGAGTGTCCAGACTCCCTGAAGACATACCCACTTCATGGCTCAGGGATGATCCTGGTATTCCTGGGCACCCGTGGGAGTGTATGCAGGTTTCACAAGGGGAGCAGCTAAGAGGACCAAGACAAACTAGTTTGAGGATCCGGACTGTGGAGCACCTGACAGTAAGGTTGGAAGTTGTAGCAGAAAGCTTCAAACCCTGTGCTGATCTGGGACTGGGAAGCTGGAATGAAATGTTTAGTAATAACAGCTACCTGCGGGTTTGAAAACTGAAACAGACTCTCCATAAAGCATTTATGCTCAGCCCCAGAAGCCTTTAGTTAGAGGCAGACTGAGTCCCAATAGACAGATTACTGAGAAGCCACAGTCTCAAGCCTCCACAGCTATAAAGTATTAAATATTCTCTTATTTACTACATACTCCATGCCCCAAAGGGACTTCCATTGCCCACCATAAGTATCTATGTGATTAAAAAAAAAAAAAAACAACCTTTATCTTAAATAATATAAATTATGCAAATTAAGTTTTAGTCCTTGCTGAAAGCCACTGTATTGAATTTCCTAAGTGTTGCTTCCTTGCTCTGGAGGTGTGTCAGGAAGTGGCCCAGGGGGAGCAGAGGTGTATAAGTCTTGAAGTTCACACATACTTTGCCACAGCTGTTTCCCCATGAGGCCTTGTTTGTTTTAAAATGTCCTCTCGCTAACCAGTTAGCATATAACTCCCACAGTTTGTTCAACGACTTGCTGGATGGATGAGTTTTATCAAATGAAACCTTTCCCTTTCCCCAAGGGCTGCACGATGTCCATGGGGTTTGGATGGTCCTGTTGTTAGAGGTCTGCTTCCTCTGTAAGCTTTCTATCACATCCCTTGTCCTGGTCACCTGACATCTAGAAAGCAAATGGATCAGGGTCTCAAAGGACCAGACAGGGCTGGAAAGAAAGTTGAGGGGCTGAAGACAAGAGATCATGTCTTCTCCCTAAGAATATTGGTCCCACAGTCCTAGAAGCGGGACAGGCAGAGGCAATGCTGGCATTAGAATCGATGTTTGTCCCCCATGACCCTGGGCCTCCAAAACGTTCTTTCTATCTTCTTACCACACCTAAATAAAAGATCATCGATTTTCAGCACACCTACTTAATTTATTATTAGAAGCCAAGAGTTCAGCTGTGTGTGGTGGTATGTGCCTGTAATCTCAGCACATGGATAGCTGGACAGAAGGATTAGAAGTTCCAGGCCCTCTTGGGCTACAGGATCCTATCTCAAACACTTCAAACCAAACAAAAACTACACAGGAAGTCAACCTCAACGATGATTCTAAACCTTTAGAGCGCTGGTTCTCAACCTTCCTGTGACCCTTTACACACGTGTTCCTCACGCGAGGACCCTCACTATAAAATTATTTTTGTTGCTACTTCGTAACTGTAATTTTGTTACTGTTACAAGTCATAATGTAAATATCAGATATTTACAGGGGGCTTGGGAAGCCCCTGTGAAAAAGTAGGTTGACACCACCCCCCAAAGGGGTCATGACTCACAGATTAAGAACAGCTGCTTTATAGGAAGACATGAGAGTCCTAAATCACCAAGGAAAACAAGGTTAAACTTAAATATTGGTGTGCTTAGCTAACAGGTCATTCAATCGGGTAAAAAGCAGGGCACAGGATTCAAGGCAACGTCCTGAAATAAAGACTTGTTTATTTGTAACAGAAGGAGTGAAAAGGAGGGCTATTGCTATTTTCTGTAGCTCACTCCGGCCCTAACTGGCTGCACCAAAGGCCTGAGGTGAACTTAAGCTAGTCCTTTCCTTCAGTGAAGTGGCTCTTTCGGTTCCTTTGTCTGACCGCATTAGTCATGAGGATGTCGTCCATAAAGCCTTGGGTATCTATCCTACACAGCAGTTTCGCAGTGGCCCAAAGCAAGACAGTGGAGCTCACCTTACAAGTATTCGGAGCCAGTTTAAAGTGAAGGACCATTGGGGGAGGAGGGTGGGGGGGCTCCTGAGTCCTACGCTTCCCTATCCGTGACTTCAGCTCCTGGGAAAAGCCTGACCGGTTTCGGGTGACTCTTCCCTGTCCAAAGAGCCCCTGAGGAGTGAACATGGTGGACAACTGAAGATTAGAGGACTTGTTCCTCCTGGCCTGCCTTCTCAGTGGGCAGAGGCACCCTGGCCAGTGGGAGACAGACTGAAGACGGGACCTAGAAAGTTCCTGCATCCTGTCACCCTGGAGTAGCCACCACTCTGAGCAAAGTCACTAATGCAGGAATCATTTCTAAAATTACTGCAGCCTCCAGAACCCTTTGCTGCCTGCAGTGAGGAAACCCCTACTTAGCTTCCATGATTCAGCGGGGCCAGAGCTGGTGGGAGGAGCCTTTTCAGTGAAAATCAAACTATTAACCATTTCTTTGTACACTAGAGAGGTCCGTTTAATCTGGCTTGCCTATAAGGGACAAATGCATAGATATGCTTGGCCTTGGGGATGTCACCTTACAAGAATGTGGTTCCATTTAGGTTTAGGAAGACAAATCACATCTATTTCTGTGATGTATTTAATTACAGTGCATAAATTTGTGCCCATTCTTGATATTATAATTCCAATTTTAAATATTTACCACTAAAGATACAGTTGTGAACTCACATTTGGGACACACTGGAGTGGTTTTGTTCTTCCTTTGATTTCCAATAAGCTGGGTCTACTTTTGTTCCAGCACTGATGCGATTCCTTGATCGTGTTTTTACAATCCTGTTTTGAGACAGGTCTTGCCATGTGTTTCTAATTGGCCTTGCGCTCCTAGAGTAACCTCAAACTCATAGTAATTCTCCTGTCTCAGCCCTCACGAAGCTATATATCATAATAACCAGCTTCTGAAACTTTTGGTATTTGAAGGCTGAGGACAATTCTATTAGAGTGGAAGAGAAAGCATCAGGACAGGTGAGCTGTGATTATCAGCCGCTGCCAGGAGGAGGAGGGGCGGGCAAGAGGAGAGAAAGCCTTGTCTTCTGAGTTAGACCTGCATGTTCAGCAAGGACAAGCTCAAACTTTTTACTTAGGAATTTAATTACAGCTGGCTGAATCATGTCATTTTTAACTCCATGGAAGACAGAATCCAAACGAAACCCCTCAGCACACAGAAAGAGCTTTCTTTTTCTAGAACAATCTATAGTACACTTTGAAAAAAAACCACTTGATGATTTTTTATTTAATAGACTCAAGAGGAAAGCGCACTCATTACGATACCCATGTGAGCTCTGTAGAGCTGAAGGTACAAGAAAACCAGGTTCAAGCAAAACATCCAAACCTGAGTCTCGTTCCCAAGGACTTCCAGTGTGTCCAGTTCAAGGGCCACTGCAAAATCCCTCTGCAAGGACTTCCGGCTTTCCCTTCTCCCCTGGAAGTCAGCAGTGTTAGTGGTGGTGGCACTGTACTGCTGCTCTGTTTAGGGTGGCAGTGAGAATGTCACCTGTTGAATGAAAAGAAAATCATTGTCTCCAATGCTGTCAAGTTCTGTGCAAGTTCGTTGGACGAACTTTGTATCTCCAGATGCATTAAAAGGTAAATTTGGGAATTGTCAATTTTTCATGCTTTGCACTCCTCTGTGCCACGAAAGGCTCTCTCCAGGGTAGCTTGCTTTCCCTGTAAACCACAACAGTAGTACTGGTGATGATAATCCACTGTCCCAAACCTCAACCTCTACTTCCAAGTATGCAAAAAGTGGTAGAGTTTGAAAAGCTGGGTACAGCCGCCTCCCCGGTACCAGAGTTTTTGTGTGTTTTTTTTTAAAAAAGCAAATCTGAAAAGTCATCCTTTAATCAAGAAATCTCTAGAAATCTCAGGTGACCCAAGAGACAACCTGATAGTCCAGTTTGAAATTTAATGACGCAAACCATCAGGATCTGTGATTTCAAAACAGTGAGTAGTGATGGTATCAGGTTTAGGATTCATATACCTGTCAACATCCGCTCGGCGCCAATGAGAACTTTGCTGTGCCTTTAGATAGAAGAATGGGCAACCCACAAAACTGTGGTTCTTATTCCCCTGGAGTTCCAAACGACAATTAACGTCACCACCCCTTCTCTAGGCCGTCTTAGCAGGTGCCTGTTCCAAGCAAGGCTCTCCCCTCTCCAAACATTTCATTTAGGTTCAATTACAATTAAATGACTCCCAAAGAGGCAGGGGAGGCTCCCGGGCCCAGTTCCACTCTCCTAGATCAAGCAAGAGCTCCTGAAAAAATTCTTCCTAGACCGGTGTAAGATTATGGCCCCAGGGGCCAAGAAACGTGGGTTACAAACAATCTTCTTATAATTGTATTCCACCTAACCAATGCACCCAAACCCGGGTCTCTGGAATTTTCAGACTGAATCAGACCTGTATGGTGAGGATATGCAGGCCAGAATTTTCTTTCTATTCATGAAATCATTGAAAGACCCTACCCAACTCTCCTCCTTAGCTCACACTGCAAGAGAGAAAAAGAAACAGAGGACAAAGTCACCATGGGAATTTACCTTTCAATACAGCCACCAGTGTGACCTGGGTTGGTGGACCAGTCTTCTGGGTCTCTAGTCCCAGTGTGAGGTGAACTGGAACCCTTCACACCCCCCAGTTAAGTGACAGGCTAGCGCCCAGGAGGCTTTCTCCATCTCTGCCTGCCTTTCTTGGCAGTGCTCAGACAACACTCCCCCCCACCCCCACCCCAAAGACTCTGCTGGATCCAAAGAGTTGACAAAGCTCTCCACAGGGGCAGTTCTGAGCAGCATCCTGCAGTTCTAAGGAAACTGCAGCAGGACAGGACGTTTTTCTTCTAGAACACTGGTTAGATTCTGCTAGAACTGGGGCAAAGAAAGCATAGCGTCTACTGGAAAGGAAACAAGGCTGCAGGGTTAAACGTAATCAGGCACAAACTGACTAAAGCCTCCTGGTTGCTGTTCCTTACCGCGGCTGCAGGTCCCTGGACTTGAAGGCCACACTCTCTGAGACTGGACGCCTGGTCCCCAGGAGTAGAAGGGAGCCCAAGACTGCAAAATCCAGGCTGCTAACACCTGGGACTAGGCTCATTCAGGAAGTATTACCCGCGCCTGAACTTTTTAATCTGACATGTCACCAATTACTTTTAATTACTATTGTGCACTCTACTGTCATCTTCGTGTCATAAGTTCCCGAGTCTTAATCATGCAGCCCGAATGGGCATTTCTCTCCAAGTCGCAGGTAAACAGCATTTCTTGCTCTGCCTTTCCGCCCGCTTCCTAAATCCAAGCGGAATAGGTCGGTGACAGCCCAAAGCCAGCAAAGGAAACGAGAAAAGGGACTTAATCCGGACTCTGGTCACTTTAAACAACATGATGTATTTATAAAACCTGTCGTGCAAGTCAGAGGGGCATGGTGCATGCAGAAGTCAAACTAGTTCATCCCAGTTCCTGCTGCAATACACGAGGGAGGGGGCGGCGCGGGTGACAACCACCCCGCTGCGGTTCCAGTCCCCGTGGGGGGCGCAAAGGCCGGGTGCTGATGGGAGGCAGATAAGGATGCGGGCATAAGGATGCGGGCACCCCCCCCCCCCCGCCCACACACACACCGTCAAGACTCTGTCTGTAACCGCCGGGCCACCTGGGACAGTAGGCACCCCTGCGACCCACAAATCTGAAGAGGAAGGGGACAGACCACTTCCTTCACCTGCTCGGGCTTCTCGGAGCAAACGCTCCCACTCGCGCTTACCTGCTCGGTGGGAGCCGGCTCCCGGCTCGCAGCGGCACCCAGAGCTCCGGCCCTGGCGCGTAGGTTGGATCAGGCGCGGATGGTTCGCGGCGGGAACGGAATCGGGGACAGTGCGGGTGGAGCCCCGGTTTCCACCTGCGGCTTCTTTTAACCGCGCCCCACCCCGCCTCTGCCTGACGCTGCTCGGAAGGGCTGCGGGAGAGGAGCGCGGGCAGACGACGCGCCTGCTGCGGTGCGCACCGCCCTCTCTTCAGGACAGAGGAGCGGGGCGGGTCCCCTTCTGTGGAACAGGGAGCAGGGGGACCTTTCCTGTAGTGCCAGGGAGCAGAGCGAGTTCTGTCTTAGGGGTAATATATTAGGGCACTTGTTGGGATTCTTCTTCTGAAGCCAGGGACCACTGCGAGTGTCCCCTAGGAGTGACACCAGGTGTAGGATGGTCTTCCCTTGGGTTGGGGACACAAGGCATGTGCCTTCTTGTAGAAGTGGGTGGAGCGTGGAGCACGACGGGCAGGCTCAGCCAGATCCCATCAAGGACAGGGAAGGGTTGCCCGCTGAGGCCTTGCTGGGACTGGACACTGGAGGGCTCCTTAATGAGATGAGAGTAGCAAGGGAACAGGCTTTGGGTGAATGGATCCAGCTAGTAGCATGTCGCTGCTGTTGGTAGTCCTGTTAGGGAGGCAGCTGGCTTGTTTTCGTCCTTTCTGGACCCTTCGGGCACCCTCTCCTCTAGAGCAAGCAGCCTGGAGGTTCTTTATTGCTTAATGACCACTTAGGAGTCTCAAAGGTTTGTTTTTATTAGTCGCCTGAGTCCTTTACTACATCATCCAGGGAAGGGGCGTGGACTTCCCTCCTGAGAGACCCCACTGTGCCTGTTGTCCCAGCCAGGGCAGGGTAAAGTCAGGGCAAGCATCGAAGGTGGTACAGGGGGTCCTGAGCTGGAAATGTTGGAAGCCACGTAAGGACCTGATTTTTCAGGGCCTGCCCTGTGCTGCTTCAGACAAGAGATGTGTAACTTGGTTATTTTACAAAACTGGTTGGCAAGTATGTTCTTACCTGTTGAATCATATTCTCTCACTAAACAAGAATAATAGTGCTTCCTAAAATGTCTCTCCCAGGTTATGGAAGCTGAGTTGACACTTTATAAAAACCCACCTTATAAAGTACTTGAACCAGGGTTCTCAGAATTTGGACCGGAATCACGAACATTTGGAGCATGCAGATGGTCTCTAGAATGACCTTGAACCCAGGGATGGAGACAAAAATGAGGCAGCTGCAGGCTGTCCTGGTGTGCCTCCCTGCCTCCCATGGTCTGGCACGCTCTTAGCTCCTTCTCCCCCCACCTGAAAACACTCAGGCAGGCTCACCTGGGGCCATTTCCCCCACTAAGCAGACTGTAAACTTCTTTGAGGATAAGAAAGTTTTAAGCTCTTGCTTTCTTTCTCCTTTCTTCATTCCTACAGTAATGGTCACTTTGCACATAGTAGGCATGGGTCCACAAGGATCTGTGTGCATTGCTTGACAGAGCTGAACCCGCACGGCAGATAATCTTGAAGGACAACGTTTGCTTCTCCCTATAGAAGGACACGGCATTACCCGGGCTCTGGCTCCTTGTACAGCAGTATCAGGTCAGGCAGGTGAAGGTGCTCCAGGACCAGACAGGACAACAGTCAGACGAAAGAGCCCAGAGGACTACCTTACAACACAGGTGTCCGAAGAGAAGCCCACTCAACACAGAAAATCACCTCCTTCCTGCGGACATCCTCTGTGCCAGCGCGGAGGCCTTTGAGCTCGTCCCATATTTCTTGGCACGTTTATTGTCCAGTGTTCTCTTCTTGTCAGGCAGGCTTGTTGCAGCAATTACTGTAGACTCAGCGAGCTTATTGATCTGATGAGCTAGCTTCTCATCAGGAAACTCAAGTCAGTTAAACATCGTGTGGGAAGGATCAAAGATGCCTGGAGTGGGGACGAGCCGTGTGGTTTTGTGTGTCAGACATGAAAACATCCAGGGGACAAATCGACACCTCGCAGCATCAGATCACCCCGAGACAGACCCTTGTAGCAGTGGCTGTAACTGGCAACTGGAGCTAATCTGAACACTGCCTTCCCCTCTGCATGGCCACCGTGATCTCTAAGGCCTCAAACTTAATGGGCACGAGACGTGTGAGGTGTGGGTTCTGCAATACGAGACGAGAGGAGGTGAGCGCAAGAGGCTCTTGAGAACAGTTCTGCCCTCTTGTTCCTTTGCAAAAGGAGGGGAGGAGGCTCTTCAGTCCCTCTGCCTGGCAGCTGGTGTACGTAAGGGAGAGAGCCCTGTCCCAATGCTCAGACTTTCACCGTCCAGTCTGGAAACACAGAACCAGACTGTGTTTGTCACTGGCATAGTTCTCCATGCCAGGAAGACAGGAAAATGTGTGTTCTTTGAAATAAAAGCAAACATTTGTCTATTCATTCAGCAACAGACCCGGATTGTATTTAGCAGACCGTCCCTTGCTGGGGTTTGTCTGGTTCCATCCGCAGGATTGACTGGGGGTTAAGTACTTTGCGAGAAGGGCCATGGAAGGGAAGAGTTGCTTTCCACACACTGAAGACACACAACCGATGAACTGCACCTCCGCCCCTTACTGCTGATGCCCGTGGTGGTCAAGTGGCTGAGGTAGTGGCTGTCAGGTGTTGCCACTGCAAGATTGCTCTCTCCCTCTTCCGCGGAGTGCTTCTCTGAAGATCGCTGGCCCCACCTATGCCATCTGTTAGTCTGTGCAGATAGGATTTGTCCCTTTTCCCAGCCACTTCCTCAGCACATCCTCCTGGGGATTTGTTCTGCAATTTGGCTAACAATCCAGTGCTGCCTTCATTGTTTTGTTGTTCAGAGGTTTCCATGTTTTTACTCGCCGTTGGCTTCTCTTCGCTGCGCACCCACAGCTGTACATTCGTGTGTGTGCTGCAGCCCTTTCTGTCTGCCACTGTAACGCACTGAAGGCTCACGTCAGATACTCCCGTTCCAGCCCTGGAATCAGGCACTGTTCTGAGGAGCTGCGTCCCTTTCCCGGAGTCCCACTGTAGGACGCTCGCTTGCACAGTTGTTGGTCTTCCCGCTCTGCTGTGAGATCCTCACTGATGGCATCCTCTGGCTTCAGACCCCTGTACAAGCACAGTGCTGTGCGTTGATGTACTTTGGGATCCCAGCAGGTGTCAGGTGAATGCATCTGGGGAGTATTCGTGGGACCGGGGATGTAGCTCAGATTGGTACAGTTGCCTAAAATGCATGAAGGCCTGGGTTTGTTCCCCTGAATAGTCTACAGTAGGTGTGGTAGTAGACACCTGTAATCCCAGCACGCAGAAGGAAGAGGCAAGAGGACCAGGAAACAGAATCTTCCACTACATAGCCAGTTCGAGGCCATCTTGAATTATTTGATGATTAATTTCCATCTTTAGAGGAATTTGGTTTAAAACAACAACCATAACAACAACCACAAGAGTGGCTCTAGCACATTTGACCATCAGTCAAGTGCCTTGTACATAATATGGTGGCAGCCGGAATATAACATTGTGCTTTCTGTAAAGGATGGTTCAGTCGGACAGTGAAGTGTGATTTATGCTGTGATCTGGTGGAAGGGTACCGGACCCAGCTAGCCCGACATTAAAAGGCATTTACAGAGAACCATAGGGGACAGCGTTGTGGGTCTTTACTCTCCAGGTCCAGAAATAATGGTTTGAAGACACCGTTCTCAGAAAAGGACTCCATCCTAGGCCACAATGTCAGCGCATTTTCTGTTGGAGCTGAACCTGCTAGGCAATGCCCCCACACGGTCTGCTGTTGAGCCTGGAGAGAGGGTCATGAAAGTTGGGTGATTTGAAGGGTTATTTCTACCATGAGAGCCTGATACCTGGCCTTATGGGAAAAAGATCTGAAGTGTCTACAGTAGGGCATCTTCCCAAAGAACTCTGCATTCTCTGCCTTTGGTTTCTTGCTAACATGTATCCAGCTGACAGTTTGCAATGGGGCGAATATTCCCTTTGAGATGACCATGCAGGATTTAAGAATGTGGCAGGGTTATGAGGTGATTAGGTTTCAACTAGGCTTCCCCTCTGGAGGCACTAAGGCCTTCATAAAAGGGCGAGCTTGGTCCCTGTCTTTGCCCTCTTCCCTCCTCCCACGTGAAGATGAAGGGATTTTTGGAAGCAGAACTGTTCAACTGGCCAGTATCTTGACAATGCCCTTCCCAGCACTCAGGACTGGAGCCAGTAACTCTGTGTTCATTATCGACTGCTCAGTCTGAGCTGTTCTGTTAAGGCAGCGTTAAACCTGCTCAGACAGTAGCCAGCAGCTATGGAAATCCGGATGCTATCGTCTAAGCCTGGTGTGAACCAACAGTCCCTTGCCATGTTCTGATACAGCAAAGAGTCACAGCTGCGAAGCAGAGGCAGCTTGGGAGTGTCAGGCGATCCCACGCAGGCCAGAGAACGGCTCACAGGTAGGGGCTGCTGCTGCTGGGGCGTGGAGGGAGAGGTTTTCAAGTGACACTGTAGAACAACTGAGCCCCTGGGTCTGGAATGAAGATTGCTAGACCACAGTTACCTCTCGGGAGGAAGACATTCCAGTGAGCCAGCGGTACCTGGTATTGGCAACCTTGGCCTTGGGCTGAGCTTAAAATCCCCTGTGAGATGAGATGAAAATCTGGAGGAGAATCTAAGCTCTGCCTCTCGCTCCTTTACCCTTCCCTCCCCCCCACCCCCACCCCAGCTCCTGTGAACTTAACCTTCTTGCCCCATGCTTGCTGCAAACAGGCGCCGCACATCCATTCTTCCCTGGCTTCATTCCTATGGAATCTTCTAGGCCCTGCCTCCTTCTCGCTGACCCGCCCCCACCCACCTACATTCTGGAACACTCTAACAGATGTCGTGAAACAGTACAGTTCAAATGGAATTGAACCAGCACACAGTTTGCTGATTGGCAAGAGTGAGTTCTCTGTTCAACACAATCCAAGCCAGAGGAAGTCTTCGTACTCAAGTCTTTATGCAACAGAACACCACCTACTGTAGTCCAGATAATCAATTAGTCAATACCATCAGTCAGTCAGTCTTGGCAACTGAGCTTTAGTCATTGGAGCATTGGATCAATGGACGCACATGATTTGGAACGCTAAGCGGGGACAGTTAGGCTGTCCCGTTTGTGCTCATTCCGGCTCTCCGTGAGACCATGGCTCTGCAGTGCTCAGTAGCTGCTTTGACACTGGGGCCTATTTGGTTCTAGAATTGTGAACAAAAGCCAGTTCAGATGTGTTTTCCGGGTTTGTCATAGCTTTGTTTTTCGGTAGGCATTGGTTGGAGACAACATGGAGGAAAGAGCACACAGGCTCACCTGGGAGCACACCTGGGGTGGGGGCGGGGTGAAGAAGGAATCAGGGAGGGGGAAGGTGAGGTAGTGAGGCAGCTGGGCCGGGGAGGAGCCAGTGTGGCAATGTGAGCCGAGGCGGGGACAGCTTCCTGGAGGATGCTGTGGGAGTGAGTCAAGAGTTCTCCAAAGGCCGAGAACCCACAGGCAGTGTGTGCGTGGATTCAGAGGGCTTCACTTCAAAGAACTGGCTTTTGAAATGTGAGTCCACCAAGTCAGAAACCCACAGGGCAGGCTGGAGAACCAGGTAGAGCAGGTGACTCAGTGCAGTCTCATGTCGGTCTGGGGCAGAGTTCCCTCTTCCTGAGCCAACCTCAGCCTTTTCTCTGGTGGCCTTCGGCTGATTGCATGAAGATCGCTCACCTTACAGAGGGTCATCTGTGTTATTCGATGACATAACTGTTGTTCACATCTAAAAATCTACATACATCTGTCTTCCTGGCATCTAGACTGATGCTTGTCCAGACACATCTAGGACCTTTGGACTAGGCAGGTTTGTATGTAACATTAACCAGCACATGTGGACTCTTCATCTCCCCCCCCCCCCCCGCAGATGCTAACTGCTTCCTGTGTTAAGCTTTTGAGCCCTGCAGCCCCACAAGTTCCTTCTCCTTTGAGGGCCATGGTTTGTAAGCAACCAAGTGTAGAACTTTGGTAAGGACCATGCTAAGGTCAAAGGCTACACACCGTGTGACCAAGAGTGTGAGAGCCACAAAAGGTTTCTGGATGGAGCTGGTGCTTGTTTAGGGCCTCGTTTATCTGTGCTCTACACTCCTATACATGCTACTCTTTGTTATGAGCCAGGGGTTTGCTATACAACCCGGGTTGGCCTTGAACTTGAGATCCTCTAGCGTTTGCTTCCTGAGCGTTGGGAATACACCTTCCCCAACAAGTTGTGAAGCATTATCTGTTGTCTGTAATAAATGATCTTGTAAATAATTTTAATTTTGTATTCTGCTTTTCCCCACAATGAATATGTAATTGTATTTGTGATGAGAGAAAAGATTAGAGATAAGCCAGAAAGTGTTGGGATACTGAAGTATAACTACCTTCATTGTCTTTTCTCTTAAAAAGATTAGTAATACTGGAGACATGTGTGTGTGTGTGTGTGTGTGTGTGTGTGTGTGCCATTGGGAATAAAGAGATTGCTACCATTAGATGTCAAGTTCATTAACTACAGACGCATAAGCGCGTGCTTTCAGAGCGCTCACTTCTTGTGCTGTCTCCCGCCTCTGTACTCCTTTCCCTTAACTACTCGCTAAACCAGAAGCCTGGGGATTGGACGGGTTTTGGCAGGTGGGTAAATTGCCAACGAATGCTTGCAGGGCATGGGCAGAAGACTGCACTGTTTTCAGTTCTCCAGAGGGAGAGCTAAGGAACCCAGCAGAATCGCCAGGCAGCGCTGAACTCAGGCCGCCTGCTGATAAGTCTCCCTGGAGTCCCCCCTGGTGCTTCTGTGCAGACTCTCTCAGGAATGTACCAGGAAGGCACATTTCTCAGGAACGTACTCACCTTCCATTGTCAGCCTGCGTGGATTTGGAGACACCGCTCTGGGCGGGGCCGTGAGGACTGGCTGAGGGAGGAAGGCCCACCCGAATGCGAGCAGCCACCCTTTGGGCAGAGGTTTCGGGTTGGATTTAAAGGAGAAGTGGAACTGAATGGCATTATGCAGCTGCAATGCGACCGCTTGCCACTACAGCCTGTCCACGCTTGCCCTGCTATGGAGGTCTGTGTCCTTCTTAAACAGTGAGCTGGAAAGGAACCCCAAGTTCCCCTTTGTCAGGTAATTCGTCATAGCAGTTAGAAATACCCTCCCTTTCCACCCTCTCTTGGCTACACTGGCTCTAATGGTTCTTCCCGGTGAAGGACGTTTTTCCTTAGCTAGTGGCTGTATGTTTGCTGACTAGAGGTGGGGGCATGTGGGGGCCTTGTTTCCTAGCTCTGGAGTTTCACTCAATGGGCAGCAAGTTGTAACTGTATTTTCAGACGGTTCTGGGGATCATTTGAGAGAGCACAGGGTATCTGAGGCTGAGTATGCAGGAGGATGGGAAAGAAAGGCCCAGGTCTGAGAAACGCAGGTCTGTGATGGAGTCTGGAATATCTCCCATGGTCCCCAGATGCAGTGCTCTTCTGGGAAGTTCTGGAAACGTTGGCGGCTTGGGTTCTCCCTGATAGAAACGGGCCGTGAAGGCTTGTATCTCATCACGCTCCTGCCTTGCCCTCTCTGTGTTCCCCTCCCACTGCTCTGGCCTCCGCAGACCAAGCTCTCCCACTGTGCCTTCCCAGCCCCGAGGAAACCCTTTGAAACTGTGGCTGACATAAACCCTGAAGTTGTCTACATCAGGCATTTTGGTCACAGTGTCATGACAGTGACTAATACAAGCGGCTCCTACAAGATTCCAAACTCCCTGCCCTGCTGGGTCCCTCCCGTACACGTTTCCTTCAGAGTTCTAGCTTCAGAAAGGCTTTCCCTTCCTGGGTTTCCAAGCCCAGTACACCCATCCCCCAATGATGACAACATACTACTAAGAATCGTGTCAAGTGTCACCCATTCACAGATGCCACAGGTGTGGCAGGATCTCTACAGTGCACCGACTCACAAGATGTCCCCTTTCCAGGGAGGTCCTTATGATTCTGGGATGTCCCGAACACCAGGAGCTCTCTACTAAAGCTGACCTCTGCAACCTTCCCCCGTTTACTCTCTTTCATTCTCACTCTTTAAACTTTTGATCCATCTACACTTGGTGACTTCCTGGATGTGACTGTCACTGTGAGCAACCTTCAGTGGCTGGGGCACACCCCTCAGCTAGCCAGGCATGGTTCTGAGAGCCTTCCCGGGCTGTGTAGATTATAGAATGGTTAACGATAGCCATAACCCAGCTCTCATCAATGATGATAACTCTCAACCGAGCCAAGCTGCAACTGTAAAACTTTAGAAGGTGCAAAGTGAGGATTTGGACACGTTTTCACCAGTAGCTGATGTCTGTGAGGGTGTCCCTGAGAGAGTCGCTCTTCCTCCCCTTCTCTTTCCCTTTCTCTATGTCATATACGTACTCATTCCCATTAGTGCTGCCCTTGGGACAGAGGAGCCAGCTAAGTGGCAGAATCGGGATCGTAAAGGCGACCTTGCCTCTGAAGGTCCAGACAGAGTGTCTGGAGTGTAATGAGGGCTCTGTGTACGCCTCCTCTCTTCCTAGTGACATTTTCCACACAACATACAAACATCTATTTGGATAATCGTACTCATGTCTCATTTTCTGTCTTTTACTTGTTTCTCTTGTCATGCTGTGTTAATGGTGTCACTGTGTCACTGTGATGTGTGTGTGGGGGGAGGGGGAGCAGTGTCTAGTCTACGTGTGAACAGTGCTATGTTGTCATGGACAGCTCTTTGTCCCCATGGCCTCTGGTGCCTCACTTAGCACCTGCACTCCACTGGTTGCTTCAGTCTCCCGCTCTCAGATGAGCTCAGGAAACACATGGCGGGGAAATGTGGTAATGTCCTAGGGCCACAGAGGCCACAGTCAGGGAGGAGCTGGGCTGTAGAAGAGGGCTACCTAGGAGCATTTTAAAGCACGGGCCTTGGGTTCGAAGCTGTCCAATGGGTTTCTTGTGCTTTATTTTAAAAGGTATTTTTCCAGAACATTTAATTGTTCCTTTCTGTTGTTCAAGGTGTGCTAAATGTGTGCTAGGTGTAGCGGCACACACCTATAATCCCGGGGCCAGGCAGAATGGGATGGTGAGACTGTGAACCTCCGACCAGCCTGGGCTACACAGTGAGGCCCTGTCTAATAACAAAAGGCAATATCCGTTAGTTCAAACCTCAAAACTTTAGGTTTTATGAACAAAAGCAATTCATTGGAGAAAAGATACTCTTTTAAAAAAAATTGTGACACTTCTCACAAAATGCATCTGTGACTTAAAAATGGATCATAGATCTAAATGAAGCATGCAAAACTGTAAATCTTCTAGAAAAAAAGTGGAAGAGAAAATTTAGTTGACCATGGTTGGTGATAGCATATTAGGTACAACATTAAAAGTATCATCTCAGAAAGATGAGTTGGAAGCCGGACTCTGTGCCCCATTTAAGACACTGTGGGAGAATGAAGAAGCTAGCCAGACTCGGGGAACACTTGCTTGTGCGCGCGCGCGCGTGCGCGCACACACACACACACATACACACACACAGACAATTACGAGCTAGTATCAAAGACAGACAATGAGTTCTTTAAACTGGGCCCCAAACTCCCCAAACCATTCAAAGCTGGAAAAGGTTGCTCACATCTGTAATCCCGGCACTTGGGAGACTAAGTCAGGATTGTCACAAGTCTGAGCCTGGACTATGCAGAGAGTTCCAGGCCAGTCCCTGTCCTGCTCCAGCTACACAGTTTATAATACAAAAGGAAAAGAACCTCAACAGACATCTCCCCAAAGACACTGACACATTAGCACGTGAGGATGCCCACATGACATCTCCTCAAGGAAACAGATGTTAAAACAGCAGCAAGGACGCCACCACACACCTTCAGAACAGTGAAAGTTCAGGACACCAATAACACCAAGTGCTGGCAAAGATGTGGAGCAGCAGGGACACTCTCATCACTCCTGGTGAGGCGAAACCTTGGAAGACATTTTGGCACTTTTTTGAAAAGCTTCTTTATGACCAAGCAAACAAATTCTTTGTTATTTACCTAAGAAAGTCAGAACTGATGTTCATATAAAAACTTGTACAGGATGTTTATAGAAGTTTTATTTGTAAGTGGCAAAACTTTGAATCAAACAAAATGGCCTCCCTTCTACAGGTGAAACAAAGTATGGTACATCCATCCAGTGAAATATTACTCACCAGTGAAAAAATTCTCTATGGAGCTAAGAACTGTGCGTGTGATTTGGTGAGTGGAACCAGGCAGTCTGGGAAGCCTGTCGACTGCAGGATTCTGATGGGAGTGGATGTCAGTGGATATGAAAGGCTGCTGGGCGTAAGAGTGAGCAGCTGTGGCTCAGGATTTGAGAGGGTGAAATGGTTCTACGATGCTCTCAGGCAGTTGTGCACCAACTGTGGGCCCTGAACTGGACCTCAGTGAACAGCAGTGTGTTGGCATTGTCACACAGAACACCATCACAGCGGGGGATGTGAATAGCAGAGGCGCTTGGGAGAAGGGGCCTGTGGGGACTCCTGATGCAAATGCCAAACTGCTCTCAAAATGTCTCTTGCCAGATCTGCTGGTGCCCAATATGTAACTCCAGCACTTAGGAATTACAGAGACAGAAGGATCACATGGTTGAGGCCTACCTGGGTCCACAGTAGCTTCAAGGCTAGCTTGGGCACCATAATAAGACTTTTTCTCAACAAAGATCAAGGCTGGAAATCAGCCCAACCATAAGGAAACTGCACGAGTGAGGGTTTTGTTTGTTTGTTTGTTTGTTTGTTTTTTGTTGGTTTTTTTTACAAGAAGTAAAATACAGTAAGCAACAGTGGTATTTACTAATTAAAAAACCCTTGGCTCTTCAGTGTTAGGTATTGTATTAATTAATGGAAGCATATTCAATAACAGCACTTACATAAAGATAAGACAAGATGTTCAAGCACTTTCTTATCTTAATAAATGTGTTGTCTATGGTTTCTTGTATTGAGTTTACTATTAATTCATTCACAAGTAGTCAAATACTCATTGTATCCCAGGCTTAATACAGTGTCTTACGCTTGTTGAATGAATAAGTCCAGCCGGGAAATCTTAAGCTACAGCTCATCTGGATCTTAGGATTCATGACTGTCACCTCACCTCTCACTCCAGTCTTCATAGCTGCAGCTGCCCCAATCTCCACGAGCAGGTCACTCATTCACAACCTCTGTGACATGCTGGAAGTTTAGAGGCTATGTATTCTTTCTTTATGTTTTTGATGTTGTGTGGTTTCCCCAAAGAGAATCTTACTCTGCTGCCCAAGTTGGGCACCAACTCGCATCGATCCTCTGCCTTGGCCTCTCAGTTACTGGAGTTAGAGGAGTGGCCACCACACCAAGCTCTGATAGTTCCTCATTTTCATAAGAAACCAGCCAAGAAGAGGACCCAAGACAAGTCATCTAGAAAGCTCTGTCACGTTCCTCGGTTTTGCAAAGCTCTTGTAAACTCCTCCTACCCCAGACGCAGAACTGGGGCGCTGAAAGAGTGTAAGGCTAGAGGATTTGGGGGGTGCTGTGAAATGCTGTCTTCTGGGCATGCATCGTTACTGTGCTCACGAGCCCACAGCAGCTGTGGTCCCCTCAAGAGATTCACACAAGATCAAGCTTGTAAACATTCCAGCAAAGAGGGGGGCTGGGCTTGTGAGGCTCCATCCTCATGTAAGAAGCTCTAGGCAGCTGGTGACTGATGGGAAAGGGGGAGTCATGACCCCTGCTCCCAGTGGCCGGCCCTTCGCCTATATGGGCAGCACTGCTGGACTTAGTGGGTTAGAAAAATAAAATGAGAGGAGGGCGTGAAGTTGGTAGGAAGAAGTGGAAATGTTCTGGGGGGGATTGAGGGGAGCTGGATGGGGCGGGGGGTCTGAGTTGTACATATGTACATGTATGTATATGGTTTGTATATATGTATAGGTACATATATACACAATTCTCAAAGGGCAAATAAAATGTTATAAATAAATAAAATAGAAGAAAAGAGGTGGGCGATGAGCTAGCTCACAGCAGTCTCCAGCCCGACTCTGCGGAGCAGGCCTATACCCACACTCTGCCAGACTTTGACTGAGAGTCTAAGCTGTTGATCTTCCAGGCTCTTGTATCAAAGCCCCACAGCGACAGCAATCCAAGCAGACAGGATCCTCTGTCTTAGCCGATGAAACAAGATTATGCCTCACTGGTTCTGTTTTGAATCTTTAACTAAACACTTGGCTTGGCGGAGACCTGGCTGCGTAATCATGAAGCACAGCCCAGGGAAGGATCAACATTCGTCTTAAGACTGGCGATAAAGGAGTCTGTCTTCACCAGGAGCTGCTCCAGCTGGTGTCAGAAAGCACCAGAGCAGCAAGCCACGCCATGAGATACACTCTTGTGGCTGGGAGCCATCAGGCTGGAGGAGCCTCTCAGACGGGCTGGATTATACCCTAAAGCCACCACTCATCCACCTGAACCAGGCAAAGAATAGCGCCTCACAGATTAAGAGAGACATGCTTGATGTTGTTTGTTGTGTGATAGTTTTCCCAGGGAGAACGGGAGAACTTGAAAGTAGAGACTTTGAACATCTATTATCTATAAGGCTCAGTTTCAGCTCCTAGCAAGGGGGTGGGCAGCCTGATGGTTAGTGAACAGGTAAGAACAATCTGAAGACTGAAGGGATCTTCTCTCCCTTCTGGGCCTGTCTCTGGCCAGGCTCTGGTAGCCTTCTCCCCACTGGCCAGATACCTGAGCATCCTCTATGCCTCTGGAGCAGCAGCCAGCCACCACCTCCACCCTCTTCTCTTCTCTTCTCTTCTCTTCTCTTCTCTTCTCTTCTCTTCTCTTCTCTTCTCTTCTCTTCTCTTCTCTTCTCTTCTCTTCTCTGTCTCCCTCTCTCCCTTCCCCCATCTCTCCCCCCTCTTCCTCCCCTCTCTCCCTACCTCTTTTCTTTCCTCCCTCCTCTTCCACCCTCTCCCCTTCCCCATCTCCTCCTTTCTTTCCCTCTCTCCCACAGTGCTGGGGTTTGAACCCATGATTTTGCGATGCCAGACAAACTTCCTAGCACTGAGCTCTTTCCTCAGCTCTCGATTTTTAGAGACGGGGCCTCTCCAGGTTGGTCAGATGGCCTTGAACTCAGTCCTCCTGCTTCTACCACACAGCAATGCACCACCATGCCTAACTGGTTCTCTTTCTTCTCAATGGCTCACTTTAGGCCCTTGGATTCCTTTCCATCCATTCAACAATCTTCTGAGTATCTGCAAGTGTGCGAATCCCAGGCCACGAACAGGTCCACCAGCCCCAGTCCCCATGCTTCTCCTGCCAGAGAAACAATGAAGAAATATCGTAGGTACCAGAGCGGATTTCAAAAGGGATGGACAGGACAGGATGGGATGGGACACTGGGAAGCTGCTTGTGGCTTTCAGAGAAGTATTCCAGAGACGGTGACACCTGACATCAAAAGGGAGGGACTCCTGAGGCGCCAGGCCCGCCAGGCCCTCCAGGATGGTGCCCATCAGGTGGGCAGTCACAGCCTCTGGCACTGTAGGCTCCCAGAGTGCACAGTTCCCTAATCGCTGCGCAGCCCGACTCCTTGGGCGGCTCCTCCCATTTAAGTCTGGCTTCTTTCATTTCTACTCCTCAAGACTCAAAGATCATTCGATCCTCACAAAGAATGGCGATTCCCCCTCTGTCCTGAAACATCTCTCTTTCTCCCATGTTATTTTGGAAGTTGCTTTGCATGCCTTTAGAGTACAAAAACTCTTGGTGACAGAAACCTCATTCCCTTGCCCAGCACCTAGTAGTAGTACCTCATAGCACCACTAGCACCTAGTACTTAGCACTACCACAAACACACAACACCTACTATCCAGCCCCAGATCCAGTGTGAGCACCAGCTTTGAGCGGAAAGGCGGAGTGGAAAGAACAGGTTTTCCATGAGTTGTACTGAGCTGAGTGAAGACTGACTTCCTAGTCCAGCCAGCCAGCCAAGGAAGATGCTTCCCACACTAAGAAATCACCACCCTAGGCTTACAGCTCTCTGGGCATGAGGCACCTGTGTTTCCCCATGTAATTAAAAACCGCTGTCCTGTAAATGCTAACACACAAACCTACAGGATTTACTATGGTATAAGGAGGCACACTGGCAGTTTCTGAGCTTGTGTTGTCTGAGGAAGGTTAAGGAAAGTCACTCAGCCCCATCAAGTTGGCAAGACCCACGGGAAGACAGAGGATGAGGTTTACTGTGGCTGGGTTTCCACGTGGCTGGCAGCCTGGGTGGCTCTCCTCTGTGAAGTGGCCGGGCGTGAGAGGACACGGCAGGCTTTTGTCTCACAAGGCGCATGCTCTTCTTACCTAAGATTAGGTGTTATATGAAGGGCTTTCTCACACAGGCCTCAGCCAAGCACCCTCAGAACAAGATGACATAGACAGTTTTAGTTCTCAGAAGCAATTCTGGGGTTAGGATGGGGTGTTTGTTTCTGCAGCTATTTATCCGCTGTGCCTGTGGCACACATGCACACACACATTCATACATACACACACGTATGCATGCATATGCACATGCACACTCACATATGCATGCATACACACAAATACACACACACACATGCTCACCCATGCACACACACACACACACACACACACACACTTGCCCAGGCAGGTGACAAGCCTCCCCAGGGCCTCCTCACCCCTCATGACTGGAGGGGGACCTCAGTACAAGTGACACGTAGGGACTGGGCAAGGGTGATGTTAGATGACAGACCTGAGCTGTGACTCTTGCTGCGTTTGGGTCACAGCTGAGTTCCCTAGCTTCCTATTTGAAGGCAGCTCTATTTTTCCACCATCCTTAAGTCTCCCGCTCTAGGTCAGATCCTCTGCATGGCCCTGCCGAATGCTTTCGAGCCGAATGTTGCCACTTTCTGTCTTTGCAGCCCGGCCACCTCTTAGGTCTGTAGTTGCTGGATTTCCTTTTGCACAAGTAAGCTCTATTTAGAGAACAGCATGCACCCACGGCAAGAGCTGCCCCTCGGGAGTGTGTGGGTCTGAATGATAGTCCCCACCTTCATAGGTGACATTTCCCCATAAGGCACCTGCTAGGCAGTATTTTTAGAACAGAAAAATGCTTGACGGCAAAGTCTTTTGCAGGTGCCTCTGGGGCAACAGCGTAGCCTGTGACCTGGTGCAAAGGGGACTCCCTCCCTGAGTATTTGTGGTACATGGATAGCTTGGGAATAAGGCAGGGCCATTGTAGGAGTAGAACCCATTCTGTAGACCACCCTGGCTCCCCACTCACACACACCTACCTTCTTCTGTTTCTCGAGTGCTAGGTTTAAAAGCATGCACCACCAGGACCAATCTGAGGTCCCGTTTCTTGCAGATGAGAAGGACTTGCCCTATTAGACCCTTGAACTACAGGAGGCCCGAGGATGTGGCGGGGTCTGAGGGGTGAGTCTCCACCCTGTTAGTTGTGTTGTTCCTAGCAGCGTGTACCAGAACAGTGACACGGTTAAATGCCCTGGGGTTGGGGGAGGGAGGGAGACAGGATACATGGAAGTTGGTTGGGAAGAGAACGGGGATCTGGGGATCTGGAGGGGGAGGGGAGGACGTGGGGGAGCATGTGATCAAAATGCATCACGCACATGTATGAAAACTTCATAGTGTTGGGGTGATACTATTGTGCGCTGTGTAAAGATTGTCTTTGTAGGGGCTGGAGAGATGACTCAGTGGTTTTGAGACCTTTGCTGTTTCCAGGGGAACTGGCCCAGAAGGTAAGGACTGGGTGGATCCTCAAAGGGAAAAGACTCTAGTAATGCTTTGTCCACAAACCCATCCCAGTGTGGGCAATGATGTCCTTCAGACCTCAGCCATATCGTGTGGCACATATCAAGTGTTTAAAGGGAAAATCATTTATTATAGAAAAATGTTCTAATTCAGTATCCAGTACTGGCTTGGGTCACTGTTGGGAGAAATTTTCTCTCATTTTGAGGGTCGGGTGACCCTGTGTTCTTCAGAATGATATAGGATTGACGACAAACAGTGAACCAGGACATGGGGGTGACCAGCTGTGACTTCACCAACCGAACTTTCCTGTGAGACTTGCAAGCCCTGATATACATGAAGATAATTCAAGGAAGGGCTGAGGCCACCCCCTGCACCACAGACAGGCACGCTGCTGAACCTAGCATTTCCCGCACATCTTGGGAGGGATGTGGACAGTTCCATGGGTCTGCTGGCTACACTTGTGTAGGGTTGTGGGTCCCAGGTCTGTTCTGCCACAGGACATCACTGCTTGGGAAAACAGGAAGTGGAGAGTTTGACTGCGCTTTTCCCACACCCCTCTGGCAGGTGCTGGGCTGCAGGGGAGCACCACGGCACTGCTCCAGGTAGGAGCACAGTCTGAGGTGTGGGACAGCTGGAGCTGGCTCGAGGGTCCCCGGGACTTAGAAGAGGCTGGGACCGTAGAGTTCCCAGGCTCTTGGATACACAGGCACCTCTGGACGTCACAGAAGAGCCGAGAATGGAGTCTGGGCCTGAGGGCTGGGTCCAGTCAAGGGCCAGGAGGAAAGGGGGGAGCTCCTGCTAGTCCCACAGGGAGAGTCCTTGGTTTGATGAGGGGATGTGGGAGCTTGGGGGTGGGTGGGCAGGCTTGGTGGTAATCATGGCTGGGGAGTGCGGACAGGCCTTCTACAGGAGATTAGACAACAGTTCTGTAGGCAAAGGCCATCTCCATGGCTCCCGTGGTCGATCCTAATGAAAAGAGACAGCCTGTGGTTCCAGACCATATATATATATATATATATATATATATATATATATACACACAATTTTATCTTAAATTACGTTTAAATGTGCATGTCTGCATAGGTATGTGCACATGAATATAGGTGCCCAAGGAGTCCAGAAGAGGGGACCAGATACCCCAGAACTGGAGTTGAAAGTACTTTCGAGAGCTAAGAACTGAACTCTGAGCACATGCTTGCCCCTGGATAAAAGCTACCCTTGGTGCTAGTCAGCAGATCAGCTCTGTCTGGGTAAGTGGAGTTTAAACAATACCCAGCATTCCACAGTTCCATATAATTTCCCTAGCATCCCATCAGTAGAATTATGCAGAAGCCTGAGATACACGGAGACAGAGGAGGTGGGTGGCTAAGTGGGGAAGGCACATTAGAAGTCAAGGGGGCAGAGCTAAGGAGTGTGGCCACAGCTTTCCATTGCTGGTCAGCCTATCAAGACAAGAGGTTTGGTTTAGCTCACTGATTTGGATTTGTTGTTTGTTTTGTTTTTTGGGGGGGAGTCAAGGTCTCACTATGTAGCTCTGTCTTGCCTGGCACTCACAGTGACCCACCTGCCTCTTCCCCTCAAGTACTAGGATCACAGGCATGTTCCACCACGCCCTGCTCTTTTGGAAGGTTTTGGTCTATGCCTGTTTTGCTACATTGTTTTTGTAGCTTTGGCAAGGCAGCACATCATGGCCACCATGACTTGTGACAAACTAGTTTCTTTATGGTCAGAAAGTAAAAGGAAAAAGAGGAGGGGGGAATAGGAGAAGGAAAAGGGAAGGAGAGGGGGAGAGGGAGGAGGAAGCAGAAAGGAGAAGAGGGGAGGAGGGGGAGCTGGGATCTCAGTATCTTTTCAGGTACATGCCTTGATGATTAGAAGCTGTCTAATAAGTTCCATCACCTCTTAGCACCGCAGGTTGGGGACCAAGGGATTAAGACAGGGTCCTTTGGGGCACAGTTATCCAAACAGCAGCAGAGCTGACCCTTTGTCAGGCAGGTAGACATACAGGCAGATGTAACACTGCCCAAGGCAGAATAGGGACAAATGGCACCTGGCCATCATTCAGTCACAGATCGTGGGTGTGGACACAGGCTTATGTCACGTGTCCTTCCTCGGCGTGGTTCTCACTCAGTCCTCGAGGGAATATCCAGACCAATCCGATAGAGTGAGTTCCATCAAAGAGGATCAAAGAGGCTACAGGGGGAAAAGAGCAAAGGTCTGAGTTTGTATAATTCACTCATTTATTTGTTTTGAAAAGGCCTCTCTTTGTAGACCAGGCTGGCCCAGCCTTCTGAGTGTCCGGGATTACAGGTGTGCACCGCTGTGCCTTGCTTTGAGTTTGCACTTACAGAGTTGACCGGTTGACTCAGGCACTCGGGACGAGGATTGAGATGAATGATTTAAGCTCACGGATTCGAACAATCCTGGTACCCAGAGGCTTGCTGCTTGTCACGCATCTTCCCGTCCTCCGTTTCACCCGGAAGACACGATTTGGGAATCCCTATGTTTATTTCCTCTAAAGGGAAGCACACCCTCCTGGAGAGAAGAGAGAAGCTGATAAGACTCAGGAAATGAAGGAAACTTGCAAGGCTTGAAGGTTCAAAGGTTCACAAGGCCCATGCCCACAGTTACAGAGAGCAAACAGCTGGGAGGAGACGGTCTTCAGTGGCGCCTCCTGCCGGCTGGGTGCGGAACTCCATGGATGCATCTTTCCGGAGATTTCACCCATAATGCGAAGGCTTCTTGGTGATGTAACTGTCTTTGAGTCACTCTTGCTTGTGTAGCTCTCCGCAGTGAACTCACTGGTTCACAAGTTATACTCAGTTGGGATTACTCCTTCAGTCTGTCATCAGTGCTTTATCCAGGCATGGTGGGACTCACACAACACCACACAAACTCAGGAGTACTCGTGTGATTGAGTGAGGACTGCTCTCTCCAGGGCATCCCTTGCAGAAGGCGCTGTCTTGAGAAGAAGAAATGTGTTCTAAAACGGTCTTCCAGTCTCTGTTTAGTGAATCCACACGTTGTGCGACTATTTGTGACACTAATCCTTGGTGACTGAAAAGCCAGAGGCTTATTGTGTCTCATGACTGTAGGTTGGCTGCACCGCCCCTTCCCCTCCCCCCTCGCACCCCAGACTGTTCTCTTGCTCTTCCACGGGGTCTTCTGTGCAGGTGTATTCGTTAGACTCTGGGCTTGATGGAATATCTGGGATGCTCTCTCTTCTTGTAGGGTCCTTCCCTCACAGGGAAGGTCTCACCTCTTAGTTTAGACTGAGTTTCTCACATGGTGGCTAGGTGCCACGGAGAGGGCCTGGAGCTATGAGAAGGAAGCGCCCAGGCGGGCCACAAGGAAGGCGCCCACTCAGGCAGCAGAGATGTCGCTCTTCCTTCCCTCACCGTTGTGAGTCTACCGGTTATCTATTTTTGACAGCATTTGATAAGACCTGTTTACAGTGTCTCAAGCATGTTTGACAATTGCCCAATACGATCTGCAGAACAATCGATTATGCCTCCTCCACTGCACAGAACCATACCTCAGAGGGCAATGTTCGCCGAATCTGCCTGGCAGCGTGTCCCAACCTCCTCCAAGAATGGAGTGGGAACAAAGCAGAAAGTGAATGGGAGGTGACTGTTGTCATGGATTAACAACCGTAAGTACGATGCAATAACATTAGACAGTCCGCTGTGCCAACTTTGAACAACAGAGCGAGTCTGAAGCGTTGGTAGCAGCCGCACGCTGACTGAGAGTCATGGACAGCTCCCAGAAGTTACAACGCAAAGGCTCTTGGGGGATTTGGGGGAGCCAAGCAAAGGCAGTCCCCTGCCGCGCATGCCTGTAGGTCGGTGATAGGTGGAGCAGGAGCGGCGGGGCGGGGCTTGAGGGCTGGAGGTCCAGGTCCCTGGAGCAGCAGATGTCTGAGGGAGAAGAAACTGAAGGAAAGAATTCTCACCTGTGGTCACAGTGCAGGCAGGGTCTGAGAGACTGAGGCAGGAGTGAGTCCTGCCTACAGCTGCTGGTCCAGTCAGTCCCAGACACTGTCTTGAGGGAGCTCCTTGCCCAGGAAGCTTCTGAGGACCCTGTCCCCAGAGAATCTTCCTTCTTTGGTGAGGAAACAGGCTGGGACTGGACGCTGAAGCCTTCACGCTCGCAGCTGTCGTCGGGGCTCTGAAGTCTCCTCTCTCTCTCTCTCTTCCTTCACTAGGCTCCAGCGGCAGGTCTATCTGGAAAGCTGCAGGCTATTGGCATTTACAGGGATGCGGGTGCAAGCTGGGCTCTGATTGGCTGAATATGAGTAGGAAAATAAAGTGGGGGTGGGGGTGGGGACTCAATCAAGGCAGAGCTGTGAAACATGCCCGAGCCCATCAAAAGTTGCTACAAGTTCACAGTCGAGTCTCCGGGTCTACGTCCCTGCGGAGGAAGGGATCTGGTGAGAAAGTTTCTGTCTATTCCCAGCTGCCATTGCGGCCTTTTGAAGGCTTTCCGGCTGCTGCCCCTTCCTTCTGCCGGGCATTTCTCTCAGCCAGGCTTTTGTTTCTCTTTGGGGTTGCTGCTTCTGAATGAACAGCTATCAGCAGTTCCTTCTCTGGCGCCTTTGCCCCCGAGCCTGTGGCTCTCAGAAAGCTCTGTGGGATGAGTCGTCGGAGCATGTGTAATTTCTACGCTTAGCCCTTGCCGGCATGCGATAGGCCTAGAGACTTGCTGGGACAGCTTTGCGCTGTTGGACAGTCTGGTGACTGGGGACAGACAGCCTGGCTAAAGGGGCTCACGGATCACTTCTGGCTTCGCGCTCTCTCCACCCTTCCCCCTTCTCCTCTTTCTCCCACTTCTTCTCATTCTCTTCTCTCTATGCATGCCCTTTCTCCGAACCCCTCCCCCCAAGTCCCTATGACGAATCTCCCTGACCTCAATTCTTGAGACCAGTGAATTCATCCAAGTGCAGCTTCCCAATAAGTCTATCTGCCTTTAATATAATCACATCTGGCTTGAGTTGACTCATTTCACTGGGGCAGAGAAATAACCTATCTTCTTCTTCTTCTTCTTCTTCTTCTTCTTCTTCTTCTTCTTCTTTTCTTCTTCTTCTTCTCCTTCTTCTTCTTCTTCTTCTTCTTATTATTATTATTATTATTATTATTATTATTTTACATGTAGGTTTGTATATCTGCATGTGGATATGTGCACATGAGTGCAGGTGACCTCAGAGGCAGAGGCATCAGATCCCCTGAAGTAGCATTTTCAGATGGTTTTGAACCGCTTGACTGATTGACATAGGTACTAGGAACTGAACCTAGTTTCTGTTGAACAGCAGCAAGTGCTCTTAACCGTGAAGCCATCTCTCCAGTTCTAATCCTCCCTTTTTTATTAGTCAGTCATTCCTTCTTTCTTGTCTTCATCTGCTTTTTCTTGAGACAGCTTCTTGTGTAGACCAAGGTGTCCTGAAACCCTCTCCAGGGAATGGAAAACCTTGAACTCCTGGCCCTCCTCCTTCTGTGCCCGCATTGATAACTCTCTTTTTTTTAATGTGGCTGATTGTACCTCTCACTTTCATAACATTTGTTATTTAAAAACATGTTCTTTGAGCCCCAACATGTCCTGTCTATTTCGGAAGCACAGAAATTACTGAGCACTTTCCTCAGCCTGTGGGGATATATTGTGTGGTGGTTTGAGTATGTGCTTGGCCCAGGGAGTGGCACTCTTAGGCAGTGTGGCCTTGTTGGAGGAAGTGTGTCACTGTGGGGGTGGGCTTTGAGACCCTCCTTCCGGCTGCCTGGGCTACAGACTTCTGACTGCTTTCAGATGAAGATGTGGAACTCTCAGCAACTCCTGCACCGTGCTTGCCTGGACACTGCCGTGCTCCCATCATGATGATTATGAACTGAACCTTACAACCAGTAAGCCAGCCCCAATTAAATGTTGACTTTTTGTAAGAGTTGCCTTGGTCATGGTGTCTCTTCACAGCAATGAAACCCTAACTAAGATAATCTGGTGGTTTCTTCTATGTGTATTCACTATATGAAACTTGGGGATATGGCTAACAATGAAAGTGTCAGCGCAGGGAAATTTTATTCAAACACAAACCTTGTAGTTTTACAGTTTTCTAACAGGAGTGATAAATTGACAGATCCGCAGCAGGAACTCCTGTAGACAATTGCATGCAATGACCATGCTGCCGAGAGAGAGAGAGAGAGAGAGAGAGAGAGAGAGAGAGAGAGAGAGAAATGAAAGCTGTTGGTTTCCCACAGGAATGTGTCTTCTCTTCTCCTTTGCCTTCTCCTGGAGATAAGAATGTGTCTTTCTGTAGTTCTCCCCCTCACTCCTATAACCACCCCAACTGGAATCTGGATTCTATTTAAGCCAGAATCTCATCCATGCTTGGGAAATGTATTCTAAAATCCTCTCAAAGTGACCTGCCCAATAACAACATGCTTTTGGGTGTTGGACCATTCTGAAGCCCTGTTCAGTCCTATTTGAGTGTGGAACCTGATCCTCCAATGTCAATAAGAAAATGAATCACAGCTATCTTTCCAGCAGCTGTGTGTGGAATTAGCTCATCTCATGTTTATAATGATGCGAACTCAACCCGGAGAATGTTCTACCTTTTGCAGAACCATGCTCCTGTGCTGGTTTGGATGAGAATGCCCCCGATAGGCTCAGATGTTTGAAAACGTGGTCCCCAGTGTGTGGTGCCATTTGGGAGCTTTAGGGGGTGTGGCTTCCTGGAGGAGATATGCCACAGGGGTGGGCTTTGAGCATTTAAAAGTTTACCCTATTTCCAGTTTGCTCTCTCTGCTTCCTGCTTACGGTTCAAGATCAGAACTCTCAGCTTCCAGCTTCAGCCCCTCTGCCCTCAGGGATGCTCATCCTGCTGGAACCGTGGGTCCAAGTAAACTCTTTGTTCTATGAGTTGCCATGGTCACGGTGCTTTCCCACAGCAAAGTAACTAGTATAATTCTTTTCGAGGCCATGCAAAAGAGAAAGGCAAGCCAACACTTTGGCTGACCAAATCGACTGAGAACAGAAGCCTTCCCTTCCTAATTTCCCCAAATCGACTAAGAACACAAGCCTTCCCTTCCTAAATTCCCCAAATCGACTGAGAACACAAGCCTTCCCTTCCTAAATTCCCCAAATCAACTGAGAACACACGCCTTCCCTTCCTAAATTCCCCAATGTTCTCTTATTTTTTTCATCAAGCAAATAACCACTGATATTCATTATGGCAGTTTCATATATTTATATACTGTACTTTGAACATATTCACACACCTCCAAATACCCTCTTCCGTCCTCCACATTTTAAGACTGGAAGTCTTGTCTTTCAAATCCAGTATTAAGTCTTTAGGGTCAATGGGGTCGTAAGATGGTGTCTGTGGTTCTAATTAGCGGCCAGCTAGATACCTGCAGAATCAATGACTAGTGTGTGAAAAGGGAGCAGACAGGGTCAGCAGCTAACAAAGCTTTAGTGAGAGAGGGACAAAGAGAGCTTTCAGCAACTCCTAACTGGGTGGGCAGCGTGTGAACAAAGTGTGATCATCTCCTTGCTTGGACCTGGGAGACCAGTAAAGAGCATGCAGGCTGTCCATTGGCTGGGCCCCTGACAGCGCAGGGAATGAGCCAACCTCAGCAGAAATTACCTCAGTCTTAGTCCAGCACCTGCTGTAAGTCTCACTCAAAACAAACAGAACAAGCCCAGACAAAACCAGTCTGTTGTCTTTTTCCTGTCTTGGGAACTGCTTCCACTCAGGAATTTCTCAGAGTTTCCCTCAAGAAAGTTTGCTTCTTCTCTGCTTCCTTCCGTACACATCTGTGTCTTTCTGGTTGGAGACTATGAACTTGAGAGCTCAGATTGCGTTTCCACTGCTCTAAGAGCCTGGATCAAGCACTCCTGGGCTAAGAGGGATCTTGCCAGTCTCAACACTGCATCGGTAGATCAGCAGTATACTCTCTCACTTAAGCATGTATGTTTGTATGTATGTATATGTATGTATATATATATATATATATATATATATATATATATGGAGTGGGGGAGGTGCCTTTGTATGTTTTAGCAATAACCATCTACATGATTTTGAAGCCATGTTACCTTTAAAGTGTATACTACAACCAAATTTAAAGACTAGGCAAAATTTAAAAATTAACATTAAAAAAAGAACTGGTTTGCTTACTCCCCTCATCTTAATTCCTTTTTGGGAACAAAACTATAGGTGGTGTTATAAGGTAACTTATTTAGGTTTAGGGGTGACAGAGAAATGCTGACAAGAGTATCATCTTAGGGTTTTCCTGCTGTGAGAAGACACCATGACCAAGACAACTCTTATAAGGATAGCATTTAATTGGGTTGACTTACAGGTCCAGAGGTTTCCAAGATCATCAAGGCAGGAGCATGGCAGCATCTAGGTAGGCATGGTGCAGGAGGATCTAAGAGTTCTACATCTTCATCTGCAGGAAGCTAGGAGAAGCCTGGTTTCCAGGCAGCTAGGATGAGGGTCTTAAAGCACATGCTCACCGTGACATACTTCTTCCAACAAGGCCACACCTCCGATTAGGGCCATTCCTTGGGCCAAGCATATTCAAATCACCATAGGCACCCTTAAAAGAATGCATGTTTTGGCTTTAAACATTGTTCATTTATCCTCATAACAGATTTGTTTGAGATCTCTCAGCAAAGGGAGCGTTTTTATTCTTTTTCTTGGTGTGTATTCATTGTAGATAAAGCTGAGTTGTATAAAGGCATTTTCTATTTATTTACATCCCAAATGGTGCCTCCCTCCCTGTCTTCCCATGAAGTGTTCCTCCTCTAGCCCTCATTCATTCCCTTCGCCTTTAAGAGGCCACCTCCTCCTAATATCTCCCCACCCTGATGCATCAAGTTTCTGCAGGATTAGGTCTCAGACCAGCCCATGTACGCTCTTTGGTTGGTGACTCCGACTCTGGAAGTTCCCAGGGGTCCAGGTGTAGTTGATACTGTTGGTCTTCCTAGGTTGCCATCTGCTTGAGGGCCTTTAATCCTTCCCCTAACTCTCACAGGGGTCCCCAACCTCCATCCAGTCCAATGCTCATCTGTGGGTATCTGCATCTGTCTCCATCAGCAACTGGGTAGAGCCTCTCAGAGGTCTGCTATCCTAGGCTCCTGACTGGTAGCGCAACAGAGCATTATTAATGTGGTGGGATTGGTGCCTGCCCATGGGATGGGTCTCAAAATGATCTGGTCACTGGTCAGCCATTCCTTCACTCTTTGCTCCATCTTTGTCCCTGCCTTTCTTTCAGGCAGGACCAATTTGGGGTCAACTTATAAAGGCATTTTCATGTTAAGTGTATAATGTACTTTGTGTTCCCCCATATCCTCCTACCCTCCTGTTTGCCCCCCATTCTCATTAGTATTCCACTCTACTTTCATGGCACGTACATGACTTAATGGAACATAAGATGGAGAATCTACAGATGAAAGAAAGCATGCAATATTTGTCTGACACTGACTCAACTCAGTTACTATGATAGCCTCCATTTTCCTACAAATAAGAGAATTTCATTCTTCTTTGTAGCAGACTGAAATGTCACACGCATATACAGCACATTTCTTTCCCTATCCCTCTGTCTTTGGACACCTAGGCATGCCCCACCATGTAGCTATTGTGGGTAATGCTGCAGTCAACATTAGCATGCAAGTGTCTGTGATATGTTGACACAGAGTTCTTCGGGTAAATACCCAGGAGTGGTGTAGCCGATTCGCAGTCGATTGAGAAAACAAATAATAAAAGTCTCAGTGAGCATGTGGGAAAAGGAAACTTTTCACATGTTGCTTGTGGGAATGAAAGTCAGTCTAGCTGCCATAGAAACCAGGGAGAAGGTTCCTCAGAACCTAAAACCAGAGCTGCCTTGTGATCCAGGCAGTCTCTACAGCTGCGTGCACTTGTCCATCTGTGCTTAATAAGTTCTTGACTCTGTCAGACATAGAGAAGCCAGATCTCAGGTGAGAACTCCCTGCTTTCTCCATGTTCCCTTAACCACCCTCTTCTCTCCTGCCTCAGCCGTATTGGAAGCGTGCCTTCTGTTAGGCACCTAAGAGGAGGAATTTGAAAGTCAAATGTCACCTTCTTGCGACTGGAAGAACTAAATACTCTGGATCTGAATAAAAGATTTCACATTCTGCTTTGTAGCTCACAGAAGACTCGGGGTCAAGCCCTCCTAAGCACACATAGAACAATAGGGCGGCAGGTTGAAACAGCTTCCAGGAGGGGGGGAAGGAAGGGCTGGGGAAGTGGGACGTGTAATTCCAGGTAGAGAAAGTCACTGGAGGTACGGAAGGTTCTGGCAACCCTGAGGAACAGCAGCTGATCCACCAGCTGCAGGGCCGGGCCTTTGGATGCAGCAGCGCCAAGGCAGAGCCCAGCTGGGCCTGGCCGGGTTCCACTTGCTCCCTGGGTGGCCACAGGCAAGTGACTCCCCTGAGAACTGGCTCCAGTAGTGAGAAGAAGAGAGGTGGGGTGACAATAACCTCTTTATAGGGTTACCTAGAGGACTAATAATGCACACAGACACATATACATACATACACACACACACACACATACACAGACACTTACACACAGAGAGACAGACATACAAACACATAGACACACAGACACACATATACATACACACAGACATACATATACAGACACACACAGACACAGACACAGACACACACATATATGTGTATATATATGTGTATATATATATATATATATATATATAAACATATACACATCCTGGAAAGGCTCAGTGCAGCAGTGTAGGGGAATACCAGGACAGGGAAGCAGGAAGGGGTTGATTGGGGAACAGGGGTAGGGAAGAGGGCTTATGGGACTTTTGGAGGGGGATCCAGGAAATGGGAAATCATTTGAAATGTAAATAGAGAATATATCTAATAAAAAAGTCTTTATGCTAAAAAAAAAAGAAACATACACACATCTGCAGACACACACACTCACACACAGAAATAGACACAGACACAAATATACATACACACAGGAACACACACAGGCACACACACAGACATACACAGACAGACATACATATACATACACAGACACATACATATACACAGACACACATATACACACATATACATACACACAGACACAGACACACACATATACATACACACAAACACACACAGGTTTCTGAGCTTTGAAGTGCCACAAGGCTTTCTTTTCATCAGCTTAGACGGCAGTAGACTAGGAATGTTCGTGTGCAAAAGTATTTTCTAGGCACGGGAGAGACAGAAGGTACTCGTGGTGCGGGGCAAGGCTGGGGCCTGTGAGTGGGCAGTGTCCAGTGTCCGGGGACAGCTGAGGTTGGCAGCCTACTGGCCACTGAATAGAGTCGCTGCTCACAAGCGAGCCCAGTGGAAAGTTTTAGCCTGCTCTGAGGAACTGTGAGTTCAGCCTTGGAAACTGAAGCTGTTTCTTTAAAAGAAAAATCGTGCTTTTGAAAGCCAAGTGGCAGCACGGACTGTGGTCTGCTTTCCCCTCTCACCAGCTTCCTGGGATGTTATCAGGGCCAGCATCGGAACAATGCTCACCTCTGTCTTGTGTTTAACCTGAATGACAAATGAGCGGTCAGCCGATGTAGGTCACGCATGGAAGTCTGTCCTTCGGGTCGGACTGAGCAGAGGCGCCACGGACACTGTGTCGCTTTCTTTCCCTTTTCTCGTCCCACTGAAAGCTTCTTACCATCAGGTGGGTCTGGGAGCGACTGAAGACTGTCCGAGAACTTGACTGCTGGGTCAGAACTTGACATGTTCTGGTGCCAAGTGCTTATTCCCTTTTCTAAAAAATAGCAAACAAGCCCAAACTACTTCTTCAAACAATTTCAAGACATACCACACAAACAGAACAGACTGAACCCACCAGTAACCCCAGCTTTCCCGGGAATGTTTGTGAGAACCAGGATGCTTTTGATCACTACTAAATTTTATTTAAAACATTTTAAAGGATTTTTTTTTTCATTTTAAAATTTGTTCTTTGGATACAATGTATTTTTATCATATGTGCTTCCCCTCCCCCAACCCCTGCCTGGTTCTACCAAGCCAACCTGGTGTCCCTTCCCCTTCCCTTCCTTCCCTCCCTCCCGTCTTGTCCCTTCCCTTCTCTTCCCTTCCTTCCCCTCCCCTCCTTTCCTCTCCTCTTCCTCCCTTCCTCCCTCTTCTGGAGGTTATGATAGTACCAGGAGTCAAATCCAGAGCCTGACACTCTACTGATGACTGAACCCCTGACCCTTCTTATTTTTCTTCTGTCCATGTTTATTTTCTTGAAGGAGAATTACATAAAAATGAGCCTTTAGGAGGTCTTCCTTCCTTGAGTTTACTGTTAGAGATGAGTCACCGTTTGAATTTCTGGGCTGTGGCAGGCTCTAACGCTGATTTTTTTTTTCTTCTTCAGAACCTCACCCTTGACAATGTTTGTGCTGATGGGTGACACATCTTAGTGTTTCCCACTAAACAGTGGGCTTTGTGGGGACAGAGTGACACTCTCTTCCACTTTCTCTGAGTTCCCCACAGGAATCGCCCCCCACCTCCCCACTGGTGCCCCAGTCTCTCTCTCTCTGGACAGGTTGCAGGGCCCCAGCTCACAGTTCTATCTGGAATGTGCTGTGGTCAGCACAGGCGGGAGCTGGCTGCCCTTTGTAAGGCTGGCCACTAGAGTGATGCAAAGCCGGCCTGGCACCAGCCGGGACCACCAACTGGGACTGCTCTGCAGAAAGCTGGTTGATTTCCAGTCTGAGCAGGTGCCTGCGACTCCAGGAGCAGGGTCTCTATCCACTCACCTCTTTATCCAGCCTCCATCTCATCCCTATACTGTGACTGGTTAATGGCAGCTGAGTGAGGAGAGGAAGGGGCGGGGCTGGGGCCTGGGGGTGGGGGGTGGGAAGGGAGGGTCTGAAGGGCTCCTCTCCCGGCCAGGCTTGCTCTGAGTGTCTGTGTCTTTAGCAAGCTTGGTGGGATTCGAGCGTTCCCAGGCCCATGCAGAGGCCGTCCCAGGTCTGGTGGGCTTCAGCCAAGGTGTCCTGTATAACACAGGAGCCTCAGATAGCAGCGACTGCTAGAGAGGCGGCCGTCACGCCTGCGCACCTGAGACCGCGCCAACGCAGAAGGTGCCAACGCCTGCATTTCACTGTATGGAAATGTAGTTCGTTCTTTTTCTACCTTTTGTATTGTAGGGCTGAAAAGATGATATGAAAGAACATTAAAACCTCCACTAGGCTGTTTGCCTTTGTTCACTGTAGAAGGTCACAGAGAGTTCGAGAAAACAGGATAGGGACGGAGGGATGCTCATGTGCTTCTCTTGTGAGTGGCAGGGCCGCTCCGGCTCAAAGGCCGGCTTTATCTGGAAGCTGGTGAGGCAGCAGGAGCCTGGGAGGAGGGAGAACTTGATTTAAATATTTTCATTAAACATTCATAGCTGATGGTAATTTCACTTGCCCTCTCCCTCTTAGCACCCCCCCACACACACACACAAACACACTTCAGAACAGGAGAGGATACACGCATACACACACGTTTAAGTACAGACACACGCATATATATTTCTAACCCCGTTTTCTGTGAATACAATGATGTACTCTAAGATATACTTAAACCAGTCTTATTATTGCACCATCTTTGATCATAAAAATATGATCAAAACACGGTTGTTCTAAAAGCAAACTCTAAAGGACTGGCCTAGTCTCTGACGAGTTTGGCAGTTAGCATTTCTGCAAGAGAAAGTGCAGCTTTTTGGTGTTGGGTATTTATTGTCTGCAAACCCAACATTATTTGTTGACTTGACAGACAGACAAGACAGACAAACCCTCAAAGTTAAAGTTTTCTCTATTCATTTACTCTGTAAGTGCTACCTCTGCGTTCAAGCGAGATACTGCATTTGCTGACACATCAAATATGCTGGGACTCTTCCAGAACACAGCAGGTAGACAATCCACGGTCAACAGTGGGGAATAGTATTAGTCTGGTTTAGTTATCTCCAAATGTCTAAAGAGAGAACAATAGTGTATAATGGTGCATGGAAAACACCCATGAGCCTCTGTGTGTTATTAGTAGTGGTTGCTTTATAGTGCATAATGACAAAGGTAGCTTCCAGTTTCTGAAGGTTTACTGTGTGTAGATGTAACCCCTGCTAATCACCACCTAGTTAATCCAAACAACAGCCCCATGAAGTATGTCTATTATTATCCCCATCTTACAGACAAACAAACTGAGGATTACAGAGGTTAATCATTTGCCCCAAGTCATAGTACCAAAGGCTTTGGGAGCCATTATTTCAGTCAAATTCTAACCGAGTGTGCATGGTCATCGTGCCAGAGGTTCCAAGGAAGGTTTTATTTATATCACTTGATGAAATAAAACTACATTTACTATTACATATAAAAACTCCTAAAGATGGCGCCTTAGGATGCTGTGTGATTCCACTAAGTTTTTGATAGACAAAGTCCTCAGGGCTGGGGCTGGGGATCATTTGCTACTATGCTTGCCCGAAGTCCTGGGTTTGCTCCCCAGACCTGCATAAACCTGGCATGGTTTTTGCAGGACTCCAGAGACGGTGGAAGCCGTTTAGTGCCATCACCAGCTACATAACAAGTAAGAGAACAGCCTGGAACACATGACCCTTTATCTATTAAAAAAAAAAAATTCCTTTCGACATGCGTCTTCTTTTGCTTTTGTAAATTTTCAAGGGACTGTTTCACCCAGAAGCTTTCTTTGCACTGGTGATGGTACATGTCTGAAATTTCAGCAACCCAGAGTCTGAGGCAGGAGGATTACTGAGTTCCAGGTCAGCTGGGTCTAAACACAGGACAGTAGAGCTTGAGTGGACACCATGTTCAACGGTCTCCAGAGCTATGCTTTCAGCAGACACCAGGCCAACAGAAAAACAAGAACAACAATTGCCTTCAAGGGGAGGGCAGCCTTGCGACGCTCGGATTCAAAGGAGAATTGTCCTTCAGAGTCTAAATGAGTTTGGACCGCTCTGACTAGGCCTTTCCAATTCTACTGGCATCCACACTGAAAACAAACAGCAGCGCCCTGATTGCCACAGACACTCTCTGCTGGGCAGACGGCACACCGCAGTTCCCAGGCTGCGCTGCCAGCTTCTCTCAGGTGTTCAGCCCGGGTGGGGAATTGCAACATGTGTAGCAAGCCAGGTGGCCCTGCAGAGCCCCTCTCCAACTCAGGTGGTGCTGTGGCGGACACAAAGAACATTAGGGCGTGGAGTGGCTCTGCCAGTCTCTGCGAGGGAAGCCCTCCCTCGCTCACCACGTAGTGTCTTTCCCTAGAAGCGTTCCTGCACATATTCTAATCTGTTTCAGTTCTGCATTCATAGTGAAAATAGTTAAGAGGATTTTTTTTTTATCATTTTTTTATTTTCTATATTCTTTGTTTACATTCCAAAGGCTTTCCCCTTTCCCAGGTACCCCCCACCATATGTCCCATAATTCCTCTCCCCCCCCATGCTATTCCCCACTCTTCCCCCCCCCCCCACGATTTCTCTGTTCTGGGTCTACAATACTGGATCCAATCTTTACAGGCCCAGGGTCCTCTCCTTTTTTTCTTCTTGAGAGTCATTTGACTTGCTAATTGTGCCTTGAGTATTTAGGGCTTCTGGGCTCATTAATATCCACTTATCAGTGATTGCATTTCGTGTGTATTCTTTTGTGATTGGGTTAGCTCACTTAGGATGATAGTTTCCAGATCTAACCATTTACCTACAAATTGCATGAATTCATTATTTTTAATTGCTGAGTAGTACTCCATTGTATAAATATACCACATTTTCTGTATCCATTCCTCCTTTGAGGGATATCTGGGCTCCTTCCAATTTCTGGCTATTATAAACAAGGCTGCTATAAACATAGTGGAGCATGTGTCTTTGTTGTATGCAGGGGAATCCTCTGGGTATATGCCCAGGAGTGGTATGCCAGGGTCCTCTGGGAGTGGCATGCCCAATTTTCTGAGGAACCGCCACACTGATTTCCAGAGTGGTTTTACCATTTTGCAATCCCACCAACAGTGGAGGAGTGTTCCTCTTTCTCCACATCCTCGCCAGCACTTGTTGTCTCTCGAGTTTTTAATCTTAGCCATTCTGACTGGAGTGAGGTGGAATCTCAGGGTTGTTTTGATTTGCATTTCCCTGATGACTAATGATGTTGAACATCTCTTAAGGTGTTTCTCGGCCATCCGAATTTCTTCTGGTGAAAATTCTTTGTTTAGCTCTGTGCCCCATTTTTTGATAGGGTTATTTGGTTCTTTGGGGTCTAACTTCTTGAGTTCTTTGTATATATTGGATATTAGCCCTCTGTCGGATGTGGGGTTGGTGAAGATCATTTCCCATGTTGTTGGTTGCCGTTTTGTCTTTCTGACAGTGTCCTTTGCCTTACAGAAACTTTGTAATTTTATGAGGTCCCATTTGTCAATTCTTGATCTTAGAGCATAAGCTATTGGTGTTCTGTTCAGGAACTTTACCCCTGTGCCCATGTCCTCCAGGGTCTTCCCAAGTTTCTTTTCTAATAGTTTCAGTGTGTCTGGTTTTATGTGGAGGTCCTTGATCCACTTGGAGTTGATCTTAGTACAAGGAGATAAGAGTGGGTCAATTCGCATTCTTCTGCATGTTGACCTCCAGTTGAACCAGCACCATTTGTTGAAAAGGCTATCTTTTTTCCACCGGATGGTTGTGGCTCCTTTATCAAAGATCAAGTGACCATAAGTCTGTGGGTTAATTTCTGGGTCTTCAATCCTATTCCATTGATCTACCTGCCTGTTGCTGTACCAATACCATGCAGTTTTTAACACAATTGCTCTGTAGTACTGCTTGAGGTCAGGGATATTGATTCCCCCAGAAGTCCTTTTATTGTTGAGAATAGTTTTAGCTATCCTGGGTTTTTTGTTGCTCCAGATGAATTTGAGAATTGCTCTTTCTAGATCTATGAAGAATTGATTTGGGATTTTGATGGGGATTGCATTGAATCTGTAGATTGCTTTTGGCAAGATGGCCATATTTACTATATTGATCCTGCCAATCCAGGAGCAAGAAATATTTTTCCATCTCCTGAGGAGTTAAGAGGATCTTAGGACTGCGCACGGCTGCAGCAGCTCCATGTGGCCAGACAGATCTTCCACAGGGTCAGCCTGGTTGCAGCTCCCTGTTCCGTGGAAGATGGAAAGGAATAAGCATGGATTTTTCTTTTCATTTTGTGTTTTGCAAGTCTTGTGGGAGATGGAAAAGCTTACACAGACATTTTTTTTTCTTTTCGCTATTTGGTTTATAAGTCATGATTTTACTCACTAGCCTAGGCTAGCTTGGAGCTCACTCTGTAGCTCAGGCTGGCCTTGAACCCTTAGCTTCCTGAGTGTTGGGACTATATAGGTGATATGTGTGTGTGTGTGTGTGTGTGTGTGCATGTGTGTGCATGTGTGTGTGTGTGTGTGTGTGTGTGTGTAAGTTTAATCCTTCTTCTTGAGCTTCATTTGGTCTATGAATTGTATCTTGGATATACCAAGCTTCTGGGCTATATCCACTTATCATTGGGTACATACCATATCTGTTTTTTTGTGATTGAGTTACCTCACTCAGGATATTTTCTAGTTCCATCCATTTGCCAAGAATTTAATGAATTCATTGTTTTTAATAGCTGAGTAGTACTCTATTGTTATATATACCACATTTTCTGTATCCATTCCTCCATTGAGGGACATCTGGATTCTTTCCCACTTCTGGCTATTATAAATAAGGCTTCTACGAACATAGTGGAGCATGTGTCCTTATTACATGACAGAGAATCTTCTGGGTATATGCCCAGGAGTGGTATAGCTGGGTCCTCAGGTAGTACTATTTTCTGAGGAACCAACAAACTGATTTCCAGAGTGGTTGTATCAGCTTGCAATCCCACCAGCAGTGGAGGAGTGTTCTTCTTTCTCCACATCCTCGCCAGCACCTGCTCTCACCCGAGTTTTTGATCTTAACAATTCTGAATGGTGTGAGGTGGAATCTCAGGGTTGTTTTGATTTCCATTTCCCTGATGACCAAGGATGTTGAACTTTTCTTTAGGTGCTTCTCAGCCATTCGGTATTCCTCAGTTGTGAAGAAGCAGGACCAAAGTATCTTAGAAGGGGGAACAAAATATCCTTGGGAGGAGATAAAGAGCCAAAGTGTGGGGCATAAACTGAAGGAAAGGCCATCCAGAGCCTGCCCCACCTGGGGATCCATCCCATATACTGTCACCAAACCCAGACACTAATGTGGATGCCAACAAGCTCTTGCTGACAGGAGCCTGATATAGCTGTCCCCTGAGAGCCTCTGCCAGTGCCTGACAAATACAGAGGGAGACACTCTTAGCCAACCATTGAACTGAGCAGAGTCCTCAATGGAGGAGCTAGAGAAAGGACCCAAGGAGCTGAAGGAGCCTTCAGCCCCATAGGAGGAACAACAATATGAACCAACCAGTACCCCCAGAGCTCCCAGGGACTAAACCACCAACCAAAGAGTACACATGGAGGGATCCATGGCTCTAGCTGCATATGCAGCAGAGGATGGCCTTGTTAGACATCAAACGGAGGAGAGGCCCTTGGCCCTGAGAAGGCTTGATGCCCCAGTATAGGGGAATACCAGGACAGGGAAGCAGGAGTGTGTGGGTTGATGAGCATGGGGGTCGGGGGTGGGGAGTCAGGGGGTAGGGGAGGTGGAGGGTGGATGGGATAGGGTGTTTTCAGAGGGGAAACCAGGAGAGGGAAGAACATTTGGAATGTAAATAAAGAAAATATCTAATAAAAAATAAAAATAATAAAATAAAAAAAGAAGGCATGAAGAAAAAAATGTTTACCCATAAAATATAAATGTAAGGTTGGATGGGTCTGGAGAGATGGCTCAGTGTTTGAGAATCCTTACTGCTTTTGCAGAGAACAGCACCCACAACTCATGGCTCACGTAGCTCCAGTGCCAAGATATTTGGTCACAGATACAGTTTCATACATATACACAAGAATTAAAGAACAGTAAGTAAGGCCAGGCACGATGATGCTTGCCTTTAATCCCAGTACTCAGACAAAGGCAGGAAGAGCTCTATGAGGTCAAGGCCAAAGGCCAGCCTGGTCTCTACAAAGATCCCAGGCCTGCCGGGGCTTCCGAGTGGAATCCTGCCTTAAAACAGACAAGTGTAGAGGGCTGCAAAGTGCCACGCCTTAAAGATGGCGCCGGTTTCCGCCTTCCTCCCCCCAGGGGGAGAGTGCCCTTTGAGACAAACAACTCCTTATTTGGCTTTGTGCGATCAGATGCTGTCCTTCTGCTTTGAGGTAGCCTATCTGCCTTGCCCACGTGTCATCCAGGGATTGGCCAGCCTTTGGGATATAAGAGAGTGCTGGGGTCAAGGTAGAGAGAGACCCCATGGTATAAGGTTCCTGATTAAACTGCTTGAAGAAGATCACTGGTGTTGTGTCCTTCCTTGCGGGTCGAGGGTTGGTGGGACAGACAAGCACATCACAAATATCCAAAACACAGGTATCTCTAAAACATAGCTAGTAGAGAAGAGTCTCAACATTCACAGCACAAAGGAATGATGGCTGTCTGAGGAGAAGGAGCTGCTGGTTGCCCTGATCTGGTAATTAATTATACATTGCATACAGATATTGAACTGTCACATGGTACCACATTGTCTTAGGGTTTTATTGTTGTGAATAGATACCATGACCACAGCAACTCTTATAAAAAGAAAATGTTTAATTAGGGCTGGCTTATAGTTCAGCCCCATTTTTTTTTCAGTTCAAACTCATTTCCCTTTATTAAAGTACAAGTTACTATTACATGGTTTGATACTCAAAGGAAAATTTGTTCAAATAAAACATTTCCAGGCAACTGTTTCAACCAAGTAGCAATAGCAGTTAAGTCCTTGGGAAGCCATCCAAGGGAGTGTACAAGTTGTGAAGGCCCAGTTCCTCTGGAGTGGAGATTCCCAATTCATTTAAAGTTGGTCTAAGTTCCTGGACGACACAGGGGTAGATTTCCTTATGAGGTCCTGCCTTGTTGTCCTTAACGACCTCCACGATGCGAACAGCACTAGCAAAATCATTCAACCCTCCACATGTCCGCAAAGCAGCGTCAGTGATTTTGGCCTCAGGAACCAGATCACAGCCAACAAGTGTATTCACCCCTTTATGCAGTCCCCAGGCATCAGTGTCTGGCTTGCTGAAGTACGTCACCCAGCGAGCATCAAACTCCTCATCTGTCTCGTGTGACCCATGAGAATAGCAGGAATGGAACAGACAGCGGCGGCGGGGCTGGGAGCCGAGACGGGTGCAGGAGGCCTCGGGCAGCCATGGCTGTGGTACAGCAACGGAGGGCAGTGGCGAGCATGAAGTCGACCGCAGCGCACTGGCACTGGTTGAGGCTGAAGAGAAGTCTGTGTGAGATCGCGGGCGGTACAGCAGTTCCTGCGGTACAGCAGTTCCTGGGGACCGTGATTACCATCATGGTGGGAAACGAGGCAGTGTGCAGGCACACAAAGTACTGGAGAAGGAACAGGAAGAGACAGTAAGTCACTAGGCCTGGCTTGAGCCTCTGAGACCCCAAAGCCCACCCCCAGCGACACACTTCCTCCAGCAAGGCCGCAATTACTCGGATACGGCCCCTCCCTGTGTGGGCCAAGCATTCGAAGACATGAGTCTATGGGAGCCATTCCTATTCAAACTCCCATACCCATAAGTTGCAATGACTGTACGTCAATTAAAAAAAAATCAAATAAAGTGAAAAATGATCTTTTCTTTTTCTCAGAGTGTAAAACTGAGGAGAAAAATAAACTGAACGAAGCGGTGTAATACAGAGTGATTTTTTTATTGGTGGCCATAACTGGAGGGTGGGGTCCCAGTTTTAAATGCATTTTAATTGTATTCCATCGGTTTTAGTTGGTATTTTTTATTTATGAATTGGATAAGCCTCTGACCAGGTGTTCCTATTTCTCACTCTAAGGTGTCTAGAGCCCTGCAGGTGTAGGAGAGGTGGGACTCGCTCTTAAGACCCGTGTGTCAGCAGAAGTGGAAGGGGGACCCCCACATGCTCAGCCCTTGGAACTTGGGTTGGGTTCCTCAGTGGCTTCTCCTTGCTGGCTCTGCAGTGAATGGGGTACAGGGGGAGTCGGCAGGGGAAGGACCAAGACTCTTCTGCCTTGGTGGACAGTCGGGGCCCAAGGCCAGCAAGGTGCTCAGAAAGGTGCTGCTCTCTCACGGCCCCTGCCCTGCTCCGATCATTTAGCACTGACCAACTAGAGTTCCTGTCAGCCTAAAAACAGAATGGACAGAGCAATAAGATACCTGCGGGTGACTAAGCTCACACCAGGGAGTTCCTCCCACGCTCACCAGAAAAGACTCTAGCCCAGGCAGTCACCAGGAACAAACCTTCCTTTAGAGAGAGCAGCTTCCATTTTACTGGGACCCTCGGGTGCAATGGCTTGCTCTTGAGGGCATCTACTAATTGCCTTCTGCGTTTGCCTTCCGTGGTGCCAGGCTTCCGTGGTGCCAGGCTTCTGTGGTGCCAGGCTTCCGTGCAACGGACACATAGGCTCAAGCGTTTGAACACTTAGTCTTCAGATGCTGGCACCATGTGGGGAGTTTATGGAATCCAGGGAGAGGTGGCCTAGCTGGCTGCCTTAAGGCCACTGTAGGCAGGCCTTGGGTGTTACAGGGTACCAGTCGGCTGAAGCATGGGCCGTGCCGTGTGACCAGCCGCTGTTGTGTGATCCCATCATGGGTAGAACCACCTGCAGCCATGCGTTCCCCCCTACGCTGGACTGAAGGTCCCTTGAAAGCCTAAGCAAGAGTGAATTCTCCTCTTATGTGCTTCTGCAAAGTATTTGGTCACAACAATAAGGAGACCCTGGTGTTAGCCTAGACCATTGCCACCTTGAATGAAAGATGGCTTTTCTGTGCAACGTGGTATTGGACACATGTAACTGCAATATTGGGGGAGGGGTGAGGAGAATAGCATTTGAAGACATCCCTTACTGCAGAGTAAGAAAGGGGGAAAGCTCACAGATTTTTCTGCCTTCTTTGCTTCTGGCTTGCTGACTAGGGTGGAAAGAGATGAAAGGGAGTGTGTTGGGGTGGAGCCTCCTGGAAGGCGGATTCTGCCAGGGCTAGGCAATTTTGATTTTTAAAGTATGCAGCTGCTTGGAAGACAGATGTACCAGCTGGCACACAGCAGCCATATTAAGGCCGACACGGTGGTTCTCCACCTGTGGGTCTTGACCCTTTGGGGTGGTCCAATGACCTTTCACAGAGGTCGTCACCCAAGACCATCGGAAAACACAGATGTTTACATTATGATTCATACCGTAGCAAAGTTACAGTTGTGAAGTAGCAATGAAATAATGTTATAGTTAGGGGGCACCACAACCCGAGGAACGGCATCCGAACGTGACAGCGCTGGGAAGGTGGGAACCACTGTCTTGTGGTGACCTTGAGAATAGAAGCCCTTTCCTAGGATGGCAAGGCAGGAAAACGACCGAAGCCCCGGTCACTGGTGCCCTTAGACACACCAAGAGAAGTGTGGGTCGCCTTCTGGGTTTCCTCTAAATGGAATACAAAGTTAACCTGTGTGTTTGGGGGTTATGTTATATTTTTAATGGAGTCAGACTCTTTGTTCCCATTTTAAAAACCGTATCTCATTAAATTCCAGCAGTCCGTTTTCTTACCTTCGCCCCACTCACTCACCCATGACCTCTACTGCCGCATTCCTAACCCGTTTTTCCTGTCCAGTGGTCCCTTAGACATCTATTCTTCCCCACTCCCCGAGTCCTGCAAGTGTCCCTTTGTCAGCTCCCCTGAGAGTGGTCAATCTGTCCTCCTTCCTGCAGTCTGTTCTGCTCATTCACGGATAAATCCAGAGCAGCTCACTACTCACTGCCAGGACTAGAGGAGATGTTGACACACCCTTGTAGCTTAATGCTCCACTCATGCTTCCAGTGACCCTGCGCCCTCTCCCTACACCTCCACTGCCTCCCTGCCTGCCCCAGCAGCTCTCCCCTCTCAGGGCAGCCAGCCTGTCTCCACCCAGCCCACCCAGCCGGGCATGGCAATGGAGGCACCCTGGCTTCCTTGGGTGGAGACAGCCCTCTTTGCTCCAGTTTGCTGTCTGGCTTTGGCCTGCTCACAGTGGAGCCTGCGGGTTCCTCGCTCACCTCCGGGGGCTCACCTCAGCGTCCCAAGGGTCACCTCAGCTCTATTTTTCCCACAGCCTTGATTCTGAGAAGGCTTTTGTACTTAGCCCTCTTCTCACTCACTCTTTGACCCACTGCAGACGGACTGCTACCCCATGACCCTAGGGCAGCTGTAGGAGTCGCTGCTGACTGACACCTGGGAATACTTTCGCTGTCTTTAATCTCCCCCGCCTTTCCGGTGTTTGATGTGGGGTTGGTGATGTCCTTTTCTGAAGGCCTTTCTTACTTTGTCTGCTAACAGTCTCTTGGCCCTGCCCCTCTTGTTACACAGCTGTCCCTTCTGTCATGTAGGAAGCTCCTGCTGTAAGACCCAGACACTACCTTCCCCACCCGTGGAGGTCTGAATCAGAAAGGCCATCATAGGCTCATCTGTTTGAATTCTTGCTCTCCATTTGGTGGAACTGTTTGGGAAGGAATAGGAGGTGTGTCACTCCCCCAACAAGGTAAGCGCTGAGATTTCTAAAGCTCTTCCCACCTTGAATTTGTAGCTGCAAGCTCTCGGCTACCGCTCCAGGGCCATGCCTGCCTGCTTGTCATACTGGTCATAAAGTCTAACTCTGGAACTGTGAGCCACAAATTAAACACTTTCTTTTATAAGTCGCCTGGGTCATGGTGTTTCACCACAGCAATTGAAAGTACACATCTACTGTTTTATGCATTCTCAGGGTCAAGCCATGTGTTAACGACCCATGGGGTGTCTCATCATCTTCCTTGTTTCCCCAGTAAATAGCTGTGATACTATTTTTGGTTATATCAGCTTGAATAAATCTGGAATTAACTCATCACCTGAACAGCTAGGCATACTTGTGAGGATTATCTTGCACCTTTGAAGTGGGAAGATCCGCTCTAAATCTGCGCTCCACTTTCTCTCAGCGGCCTGTGTAAAGGACACGAAAGAAGGGAGCTTTTGCCTTCCCGCCTGCTTGTGCTCACCGTCCCCGGCAAGCCCGACCCTGCTGCCGGCTCCCTCACCGGCATTAGAGCCTACTTCTTTGGAATTCCAATGGATACTGAAGACCAGCAGAGACACCGAGTCGTGTGGACTGAATAATTATTGGATTCTTGGACTTTCTGTTGGGACACAGCTGCTGTTGAATCACTTGGACCCAGCCATATATGTCCATACCCATTCTATCAGCTCTGTTCAACTAGAGAATGCTGACTAATATGATAAATACCCAGGTATTTCATATTTCTGTTGCTTCCTATTATCCCATAAAAAGAAATTTTTTTTCTGTTTAAGTTTTTTTAAAATTTGCGTGTGCATGCTTGTGTGCACGTGTGTGTATGTGTGTGTATATATGTGTGTGTGTGCATGTGTGTGTGTGTGTGTGTGTGTGTGTGTGTATGTGTGAGATGCAGGTGCAGGGAAGTGGGGAGTGCATGTTACTGCATATATGCAGAGGTCAGAGGACAGCTTTGGGGAGTCAGTTCTCTCCGCCCACCTTTATGTGGGTTTCCGGACTCCCTCAGGTCTACAGGCTTGAATGGCAAGCACCTTGACTCTGTGATCTGTGTCACAGGCTCCTTCACTGATTTCTTTTATAAAACAATCATTTTTATTATTTTTATTTGTGTAGTCCATATATGAGTATGTGTGCATGAGTTTGTGTAAGACTCTGCAGAAGCCAGAGGTTTCAAAGGTTTCGGTTTCCCCTGAAACTGGGGAATTATGAGCTGCCTGAGCTGGGTATTGGGAACTAAACTCTGGCCTTTTACGAAATAAGTATGTGTTCTTAACTATGAGCCACTTCCACACACCAGCCCTCTGTATTTTCTCTTTGATTTCCTTAAATTTTATTTTAAATTTAAGGATGATGGGGGTGCATGCCTTTAATCCCAACACTCAGGAGGCCAACGCAGGGGGATCTCTATGAGTTTGAGGCCAACCTAGTCTACAAAATGAGTTCCAGGACAGTCAAGGCTACACAGAGAAACACAGAGAAAACAACAACAAAAGAAAAACAAAATGATTTAAGTGTATGAATGTTTTGCCTCCATATATGTTATGTGTGCCATACACATACATGAACTGAACCTGGTTCCTCTGCAAGAGCAACAAGTGCTCTTAACCACAGGGCTACCCCTTCACTGCCCCACCTCCCCGACCCTGTGTTCTCTTGAGGACATCTACGAACACAGCGTTTGCTCTTGCCTCATCACACCACGCTACCAGCTACACCTATTTCTTGTAGGACAGTTCTGGTGAAAACTCTTCACTTTCTTTCTGCGCAGCTGTGAAATACTTGAGCAATAAGAAACAAAACACACCCACCCATCTTCTCTGAGCCCAAGCATTTCTAGAACTCTGAAAATTAGGAGTGGTGCTCAAGTCTACCTTAGTCATCTATTTTTAAGGAAAACAAATCCCTATATCAAATAATGCCGAATCTTTTTTTTTTTGAAGATGCCAATTAAGAACAGATTTTGAAGCTTAGTAGTTATTTGACTTATCTGACCAGAGAGTTGTAAGCTGAAATAAGCCCTCTCCTCCCCCTGTTGCTTTTAGTCGTGGTGCTTACCACAGCACTAGGAACCCAAGACAGTGTTTTCATCATCAGTCGATAGGTACTTCTATCCTCTAGGAAATGGCCTGCTTGGACACTTATTTATTCTTCTGAGACTGGATCTCATGTAGCTCAGGTTGGCCATGTAGCCGAGGATGACTCTAGTCAAGGATAACTTTGTACTTCTGAATTGTCTTGCCCTCCAAGTGCTGGGGTCACAAGTATGTGCTATCATGTCTAGCAACTTGTCTTGCTAATGTATTTTCTCTACATTATTAAATAGGTCATACATGCATTTTCATGGTCATAAATGTTTATTTGTAGACCAAGGTCATCTTTTTGTTACATTATTTTGTGCTTCTGGGTATGGGTATGTGCATGCCACAGCACACATGTGCAGGTCTGAGAACAACCTCTGGGAGTTTGCTCTCTCCTTCCACCCTGTGGGTCTCAGTAGTGGGATGGAATTCGGGTAGTCAGGGTTATAGCCACTGACTCACCTTGGTGACCCTCAGGTCCATCTGTTAGTGTATTTGTCCTGGTTGATCTTTTTTTATTTGTTTTGTTTTGTTGTTGTTTTGTCAACCTGACACAAGCTAGAGTCATTTGAGAGGAGGGAACCTCACCTGAGAAAAGTGCTTTCACAGGACTGGTGTGGAGGTCTATCTGTGATCATCGTGGAAGGGCCCAGCCCACTGTGGGCGGTGCTACCCCTGGGCAGGTGCTACTGGTGCTCCATAGGAAAGCAAACTGAGCAAGCAAGCCAAGAAAGAGGAGCACACCAGCAAGCTGTGCTCATTGATAGTCTCTTCTTCAGTTCCTGCCCCAGATTCCTGCTCCCTTTCCTGATTTCTCTCAGTGAGACTACGAGATCTGTAAGCTGAAATGAGACCTCTTCTCCCAGTGTTGCTTTTGGCCATGGTGTTTGTCACAGCACTAGGAACCTATGACGGTGTTTTTATAGTCAGTCTAAGGATACTTTCATCCTTTAGGAAATGGCCTTCTTGGGTACTTGCTCTTGTGAGCATCCACCTTTGTGTGCCTTGTGAAGGTATTTATGCTCTATCCATTCCTTTTATATACTCAAAGCACTGTATGTATGGAGGGTTTCTATTCTTTAAAAATTCAGGAAACCCTTGTGCACTACGGAGAACAGTATCTGCTTCCTAAAAATCCAAAAACACCAAAAAATCAGAACCGTGTGTGAGGGTTGAGCCAAGAGAGTTGGGAGTGGGTCCAGGAGAGGAGCCCTGCGTACCCCATGCATACACACACAGGCTCACAACAGCACCATACGACAGCCATGAAGCGGACATGCCAAGTGTCTGCCCAGGATGGTTATGTAACACGGTGTGTTGTGCATATTCGAAAGCAGTATTCTTCTTTTTAAAAGACTTTAAAATTCAAGAAAATCCAGGCACATCTTCAGCATATACAGATTCTGAAGAGGTTGTGCTAAGTGAAATGTGCAGTATTCTTCCATAGGCATGGGAATCCCAGAGCCGGCAAATGGAGAGAGATGGAGCGGGGTCTCCAGGGGCTGAGGGAGGGGAGGGACGTGTTTAATGTAGATGAACAGATTCTAAAGATCAGTAGTGGGAGGTGGTGACACACGGTGTGAGTGGACTTCATGCCACTGAACTGTACAGTTAGCAATGTCAGAGGCAGGAAATTTGTATTATGTATTTTCCATCAAATGTACACACAGGTACACACAAAGAAACTCAAAAGATTCTCTGACTGTGATCACTGAGTGGGGGGGGGGGTGTCCTTGGGTTTGGAGTAAGGGTTTGGAGAGTAGATGTAGTACCTTTTCCTTCTGGCTGCTAATTTAATTTCAGAACCGCAGAAGGCTACATTGTCTGAAGGAACATCACCTGTTCTGGAACCCCCAAAACTGCATGGCCACAAGCAACAAAGACCAGTTCAAAGATGGAAAGAAAATGAAAGTTCCTGTCTGTCCAAAAACAACAGCACTGGGGCCCCAGAAAGCCATGTTCTCCTGTGATACCTCTGGAGAACTAAAATCTTAGTAATGATTTAGACGTTTAACCCTGAGGCAGCCACTGCTCACAGGCATACACTGTAAGGAGGGAGCGTGGGAAAAGCCAGAGCAGGTGCTTAGATTGCCCATGAAGCCTGTGAGACGCAGAGCACTTAGCCTCGGGGACAGGCAAGCCTCTCTCTGTGGCAGATCTGAGGTCACAGTCCAGGGTCGCCCTCATTCAGAAGGTCTCCAAAGATGCTGAGATCTATAGGGTAGTGTTGAAGTTTACGTACTTAGAATCTTGCATATGGTCCTTGGATAACTATTGCAAAAGTGCCAACAATTATCATCATTGTAACCACTGCTGTTTTTTTAATAGTGTTTCAGTGCTATGACCCAGGGCTTTGTGCATAGCAGACAGACACTGCCACTGACCTATGTCCCCAGCCCACTGTATTTTAAATGAATCACTTAGAGCTGTAGCTAAGCACAAATGGTCAGAGGTTATTGGTTTTAAATGATTTCTTACTAGGCTACAGACAACTAGAATGGAGATACTTAAGCTAAATATCAAGGACATAGGTAGATTCTAAAACAGACCAGCTTTTCCTGAAAATATGAGATTCCAATCTGTCTGAGTCACCCTAATAAGGAAGTCCTTTCAATTAAGCCCAGATAAAACATAACTTTCTTTTTCTCCCACTCTCTCTCCCTCTTTCTCCCTCTCCTTCCCCCTCCGTCTCTGTCTTTATCTCTCTTTCTCCCTCTCTTTACCTCCCTCTGTCTGTCTCTCTTTCTCTTTCTCCCTCTCTCTCCTTCCCTCTATCTCTGTCTGTATCTCTGCCTCTCTTTGTCTCTCTCTGTCTCTGTCTCTGTCTCTGTCTCTCTCTCTCTCTCTGTCTTTCTTGCTTAGTGGTTCTGTCTCCTTGTTCCTATGGTACAAACCCCACCATTACACCATTGTCAGGTGTGGAGGCTCATTCTTTTTACATAGATTGGAACCTGCAAAAAACCCACAAATCAGAATGATTGTAAATTATCCTTCTGTTGTTGTCTCTACTATTGCATGTAGCAGTGTAACTGCTTTGCATGTATTCTCTTGCTTAGCCATTTCAACAAGCAGGTTGATTGTTTTTTTCAAGCAAGGGAATGGGGGCCCCAGAACTGTACTAACTTATGGATACAGCTGTCAAGAGAAGGGCATTCTACTAATCTTGCAATGGCGGGAGCTTGCTGGCCTTACTTCCCCTGTGTCCCTCTGTTTTTATAGATGTTGCACTGTGGTCCTCGGATTGGTTCATGTTGAAATGCTATATTTCTTGTCATTCATTTCTCACACTGAGATACACTACAAAAATTTTGAATTTTTATTTGTTTGTTTGTTGTTCAGGCTTTTTGAGACAGAGTGTCACTGTGTAATTCTAGATATCCTGGAACTCACTCTGTAGACCAGGCTGACCTCAAACTCACAGAGGTTCTCCTACCTCTGATTCCAGAGTGCTGGTATTAAAGGCGTGCACTATCACCGCCTGGCTTTGGATATTTTTTTTATTGTGATATTACTATATTGTTTTTATTTTTTTATTTTTTTAATTTTTTTTTTTTTGAGACATGGTCTTACTACGTATCCCTGGCTAGCCTGGAAATCACAACCCCTGCTACTGACCCTGGAATGCTGGGATACGAGTCATGTGACATCACTCCCAGCCGTCCCTTTCTAAGTTTAACAACTCCGGATGCTTTTATACTGGAAGATACTTTTAAGATCAGTGTTCAGGCTTGAGTGGTGTCTAATTTTGTGACAGTGTTACAATTTTTCTTTCCTGCGTCTGTGTTTTCTGGAGCACGGCTTGTGTTTGCTCTCCTGCTACTACAAATAGCCCACAGTGACTACAAACAACCCACGGTGGTTTTCCTGATACACAAAGATGTGTTTGTATCCACTTCAGGTAAAATTTTAAAAAAACGACTTTATGAGACTTTTGTTATTAATCTCTTTTTTCATTTAATTAATTTCTTGCTAATTTAAAATCATGGCAGTGTTAACTATGGAAGCAGTTACACTGGCTGCTGCTTCTCATTTTCGTTGGCCATTGGCCGAGTTCTGCTAGAAGCTGGTGTTCCTATCCTATGTCTATCTTTAGACATGAAAAACAGGGCATACAAACCTTACAAATTAGTAACATCCACACCTTGTACTTCGTATTACCAGCCTTCTAGCAGCAGTTTATTTTTATTTCATTCTTGGATATCTTATTATTTTTACCCATTTACTTAGGGCTAAGCTTGGATGTTCTGACTCTTTGGCGTTCTGATTTCTGTGGTTCCCAGTCTGTCTTCCTTTGATTGAGTTGTTTCTGTAATGAACTTGAAACTTTTGATCCAGATTCTGAGTTAATAGAACAGGGCGTAAGAAAGGGTTTAGGAGCTCCCAGGGGCTCTCTCACACACCAGAGAAGCACTGTTCTAAAATAAAGTGCAGGCAACTGTAGCTGGCTGTTTTCTTAATGTTTTAATGTATTTTGTTACAATGTATTTTGTACAATATTACAATGTATTTCATATAATGTATAATATTACAATGTATTTCATATAATGTATAATGTTATAATTATTTTGTATAATGTATAATGTTATAATATATTTTGTACAATGTATAATGTTATAAGGTATTTTGTATAATGTTACAATGCATTTTGTATAATGTATAATGTTATAATGTATTTTGTATAATATATAATGTTATGTGTTTTGGGCCAGCTGTTTTCATCTTAGAGTGGCTTCCTTGTGCCAGTACGCTTCCTTCTGAGAGGTGTTGATGAAGACAGCCTATGTAAGTTTGCACTACTCCATGCTTAGTTTAATGCATAGGGTGGTTTCTCTTTCATTTTCGTCTCGAAACTCTCTTGGTCAGTTTGTCCTTTGAGAGAGAGCTGCCTGCTCTTGGAACCCTGGTTTTTGTGTGTTGTGTTAGTACCCTGATGTGCGTGTGCCTGGAAACCAGAGGTCAATGTCAGGTACTGTCCCTCTGGAGCCATTGGCCTTGTTTTCTTAAGGCAGGGTCTCCCACTGAATCTGGATTTCATTGATTCAGCTAGATTCTGTCTCCCCAGTGCATGGGGCTGCACTAACCTTAATGTGGGTGGGTCCTGAGGATCCAGCCCATGTCAAGAGGCAAGCCATTGGACAGCTGTGCTGTCTTCTGGTGCCTGGTGTTTTGCGTTGTTGTGTTTTGCTTTGTTTTGTTTTTGAATGAGCCAAATCTTTTATTCCTTCAGTTCTTGCATTTGAAGTACTCTTCAAGGGCATCCTTGGCCTGAGATTCTTGGCCATAGTCCTTAGCCACTATACATCTGCAAACAACCACATTACAAGGTTTCCCCTCACAACCAATTTTATAGAGGCCTACCTAGTCTCCTAGTTTCTTATTGTTACCAAATTTAATTAGGTTCATATTTGTTGGTTTGTAGGTTTCTGCTGCTTGTTTGTTTTTTGGTTTTTTTGTTTTGACACAGGATTTTTCTGTGTAGCTCTGACTGTCTTAGAGTTTGCTATGTAGACCAGGTTGGCCAAGAACTCAGAGATTCTCCAACCTCTGCCTCCTGAGTATTGGGATTAGAAGTGGGCACAACCATGCCTGGCTAGTACTTTTTTTTTCTGAGACAGAGTCTCATATAGCCAAGGCTGATCCTTTGGTTCCAGCTTCTGAGTGCTGGGATTATAGTCCTGGGCCACCACACATCTGTCTTATCTCTGGTATCTATTGCTGTTGTAGGATCTTGTGGAAAAATCATTTTAGAGTCTCTGCCTTAAATATTATGTCATCCTGACTTAAAACAGAGAACCAGAAGGTACTGCTTTTGAAAGGTAAGGCATGAATCTTTCTTAAATTGGCATCTTTAAGCCCACATTTTAGATAGTGACCGAGTATAGGTATATATATTAATACACTGTATATAATGTATATTTAAAGCCCTTTTATGACTTGAATCCAATGTGAAATGACCAAGTGAAGCCAACCAAGCCATCTATCCCCTCAAACATTAGACCTCTTCCACGACAACATTTGAGATTCCCCTGTCCTGTGACATTGAGATGTAGAGGACATAATTCTGATTTCAGCCTCTCCTCCCCACCTCCCCTCTTCTCTGTCTGTCTCCCTTTACAAACCTTTGCTGTTGTGCTTTCAGTTGAGAAAAACATTTTGACTTATTGATCTGACTTCCTTATTTTCGGTGCTATGCCTCTCATCCTGGTACTTAGGAGGCTAAAGCAGGAAACCAGCCTGGACTATATGAGACCTTGTCAAAAAAAAAAAAAAAAGGCAGTACTCAGACATGGTGGTCTCCAACTTTAAACCCACTCCTGAGGAGGCTGAGGCGGGAGTGGAGGTGGGGGAGGGGGAGGCAGGAGGATCTTGTGAGTTCCAGGCCAACCTGATTTACATAGCAAACTCTAAGACAGTCAGGGCCACACAGAGAAATCCTGTCTCAAAACCAAACAAACAAAAGCAATAAACAAAAAGTATTTATTTAATTAAAATAAGTACATTCCATCTTGCTTCTCATTTGTCATTTCATCCTTTCTTGGCTTTTCCACACTGGCATTTTATACGTGCTTGTAACTCAGTGCCTGCAGTGGTGAATCTGCTACATTTGACCACAGGCAGCTAGCTGGCTTTGCTGTGCTCCTCATAGACTCTTCTGGATGGCTCTTGTCTTAGTTAGGGTTTTACTGCTGTGAACAGACACCATGACCAAGGCAACTCTTTTAAAGGACAACATGGAACTGAGGCTGGCTTACAGGTTCAGCCCATTATCATCAAGGTGGGAGCATGGCAGTATCCAGGCAGACATAGGGCTGAGTCTTAACTATGTATTTCTGGCTGGCTTGAAGCTCGAAGTGTAAACCAGGCTAGTCTCAGATTCATAGTGATTCTCCCACTTCTGCCTCCTGAGTGCTGGGATTAAAGATGTGCGCCACCATACCCAGCCAAAATAATACTTTCAAAGACACTAAACAATCTGTTATATAAATAAGCTGAAAAGTTAATGTCCCTTACATCTCAGCCCCCAAAAGGTCCTGTGAGTTCCTGCTGTATGCACTGCTCTAACTTACCTTCTGTGTATATCCAGATCCGTTCTTCCATGGTGACTGTGTTCAGGGGCACGTGTAAGTGCCTGGGAGAATATTGCATGCACTGTGTTGGCCCTGACATAGTTATAACAGTTGGGTTATTATATTTTCCCACGGTTTTGGGGGGGTCCCCCTCCCTCTTCTTATATGCTGTTTTTGTAGGCTCCCCCAAATCTATAACTTTAATAAATAAATGAATATGAAAAAATCTACTTTTCAAACTTTTGATTTTGGTGTTAAACTAATGAAGCTATTTAAAACCTCAAAGTTAGAAAAACTTTATTTTTTTTTTACTAATAATTTCATTTTGATGTTTGTGGTTTGGTTTTTGTGCTTAGAGCACTCGGCACATCTGGAAGCTGATCCCATGCACAGTGTGAGTTAAAAGTCAAGTTCCATTTTACTTCCAAACATAATTTTTGTGGTGCTGGGGGTCTAAGCTAGGACCTTAGTTAGCACCCTGCAGTTCTCCTTCTACATGGATGGACTCTGATCTGAATGGTGTCCTTGTAAGAGGATCATGAGGTACCAAGAGAATCCAGGGGCATGCACTTCAGAAGTATCCCACGAGGACACAGGGAGGGAGGGGGCATCTGCAAGGCAGGCAGAGGCCTCCTGAGAAATCGGTTCTGCCCGCACCTTAATCTTGGATGTCCAGCCTCTAGAATTATGAATGCATTGCCTTCTTTTGCAAATCTGTGACTAAAAGAAAGGAGGGTGTTATTTGTTTTAGCTCAAGTTCTAGTATAAGGTCACTTGGCCCTGTATGCTTGGGTGGAACATCATGACATTTGGCAGAAGACAGCCATCCACTTCCTAGGGGATAGGATGCAGAGGACAAGAGGAAGGGGAAGGGACTGGGCACTTAGGCCCAGCACCCCAATGACTGCTGACCCCAGCTGGGCCGATACCTCCTGAGATTGCCAGCACCATCCGAAGCAGCACCATGAGCAGGAGAATAGATGTGAGGAACATTACACATGTCATTGTAACAGCGAGGGAATAAATTTCTGCTGAGTCGTAATACTGCACTCAATATTGAGATCCCAGGGGAGCTGGTGAACCTCGGTGGCAGGGCACTTGCTGACAGCTAGAGGCTCTGGGCTGCCGTCCCTCCCACACAGGTTACCAGCTTCTTCCCTTAGAGTTAGTAGTCTTGGGTCCTCTTGCACTCCACATTAAAACTGAAGTTCACAGAGAATGATCTTTGCTAATGATGAGGAAGGGTTCATTTTATTCTCATTAAGAGAGTTAACAAAGTACCTCAAACACACACACACATACATACACAAGACATACACCCACATGTACATACACACACATAAACACATGCATAAACATGCATCCATACACACATATACACACACATGTACACACATGTATACACACACACACACACACACACACACACACACACACACCTTGGTCTGAGGTGATGCAATTGCTGTGCACCCGTGTCTTGCAGGCTGTGTTCTGTTCTGTTCTATTGGTGGCTCAGCAGCGTGTGCCAACACTGACTGGAAGAACGAGTTCCCTCTGGTTAATCTTCACAGTCTTGGTTATTCTTAGCACATTGCGTTTCCACACAAAGTTTTTGTTTGTTGAAATACAGCCAACAAACAAAAAATACCTCTACAGGGTGTATAACATGATGTTTTTATATGTGTACCCATTATGGAGGGGGTTATGTCAATCAAACTACATGTGACCATCACCTCACAGAGGTGGCCTGTGGGGGGGGGGATGCTCAGGGTTCTAGCAGATTGCAAATATAATCAGCCAAGTCAGCTCCGTCACCATTAGACCCACAGAACCTTTTGGGTTGTTTCTGAGACAAGGTCAGGCTATGCAGTGTGGTTTGGCCAGGAAGTCACTGTATAAGTAGCCAGGCTGGTCTCAAACTCATGATCTATCTGCTTAGCCTCCTGAATACTGGGATGATGGCCAGGCACCTCAGTGTCCAGCTTTAGAATCTAAATTGAACTTTGTTCCTTTTGACCCATAGCTTTCTATTTCCCCCACCCCGTTTACTCTGTGTGTGTGTGTGTGTGTGTGAGAGAGAGAGAGAGAGAGAGAGAGAGAGAGAGAGAGAGAGACGACAGAGAGAGAGAGCATATCTCAAAACAAATGAATAGATAAACAATAAACAAAATATTTTAAAAATCTGTTGGGACTCCCCATGTGTATGTAAGTGGCTAGCACTGTGGTGGAGGTACTGGGGTGGAACCCAAGGCTTTGTGCAGGGCAGGAAACGCTTAACTTCTGAGTCAGACCCACTGCTTTTCTGGTGTAGGGATTTTGTTTGCTTTTTGTTTGGGGTTTGTTTCTTTTTATTTTTTGTTTTGTTTTGTTTTGGTTTTTTTTTTGGTTTTTTTGAGGCAGGGTCTTGCTACTTAGCTCAAACTGACCTCCAACTCTTGATCTCTTGCTTCTGCCTCCGGAATGCGCTGAGGTTGCACGTAGCGGCACACCTGAAAGATAAATACATAACCAGGCTGGGGAGGTGGCTCAGTGAGTAAGATGCTTGTTTGTGGTGCACGAGGACTCGGGTTCCGATCCCCAACATCCATGTAAAAGCCATGCATGACAGTATGCGCCACAACCCGGCACTGGAAGGCAGAGAGGAGCGGGCTCAGGCTCACTAGCCAGGCTCGCTGGTGGAAACCACAAAGTGCAGGTTCAGTGGCACATCCATCTCCAAAAATTAAGGCAGAGAAGTGATCGAGGAAAGACATGCCAACATCAACCTTCACCTTACACAGGTGAGTATAGTTGTGCATAAGTGTGTGTGCACACACATCACAAACACAGGCACAGAGACACAGCAACACACACATAAAGAGAGACAGAAATAGAGACAGAGACAGGATCACATGACCATTTTCTTTGCCCTGATGCTAGGGATTGAACCCAGGGACTTGTGTGTAATAGTCAAACACTCTGCTACTGAGCCTTTGGGAGCTACACTGAGCCATCTCACCAGGCCTTCATTAATCTCTATACTTTGTGCCAGGAGTGTTTTACAGTGCCCATATAGAAGCCTTGAATACCTTAACTAGGTTCATTCTCAGATACAGATATGTCGTTATTTGTGGGTTCTGCATTGGCACATACATAACAAGAACTGGACACTTCATATTTGTATATTGTCATATTATATTTCGAAAATTTCAGATTGAAGTATTTGTTGTTGATACTAAGAAATCCAATTAAGCAGGATATATGTGCAGCACATACCTCTAATCACAGTATTCAGAAAACAGGCCTACAAAGACTAAAAGAGGCTTGCCTGGGCTATGTAAGACCCTGTCTCAAAAATAGCCAATCTAACAAATTAAGTTTAAAATAAATTAAAATCAAGAAATACAATTATATTTTTTCATGACTATAAACACATTTTTTAAAATCACTAGAACTGGAGAGATGGCTCAGCAGTTAAGAGCATTGGTTTCTCTTCCAGAGTACCTAGGCCCGATTCTCATCCAGCATTCACATAGCAACTTACAACTGTCATTAATTCCAGTTCCAGAGGTCTCACCACCTTCATCTGCCCTCTGTGGGTACCAGGTGTGCACATGGTATACAGACATGCATGAAATCAAAAATACTCAGACACATAAAATAAATCATTTAGTAGGGCCCAGACTCAATGAATGCCTATAATCCCAGCCCTAGGGAGGCAGAAGCAGGTGGATCTGTTAGTTCAAAGCCAACAACTTCCACAGAGCAAGCTTTAGAACTACATAATGAGATTCCATCTCAAAAAAGTATCCAGCATAAGAGATCACACTTGAACTTTTATTGATGAATAATTATAATTCTTATTAAAAACGTTAAATGTTCATAACTCTTCTTTTATCCGCTTATTTTATAATATTATTTTCAATGTGACATAAAGTCTAAAAGATAAAATTTATCAACCTAACTGGGAGTCAAACTTTGTAATACATCATTGTAGGTCCAATTAAAAGAGTTGACCCACTGAATTGACCATACGTTCTAACCTGATGGCATAATAAATGCTTTAGAAAACTGACAAACAACTCCAGCTAAGCAAAAGACCCCCTCATGAAAACATCCTCCCAATGTGTTGAATGGTTGATCAGGATCAGCTAGTTATAATTTCTGAGAAATGGCTATATAGTTTTCAGTTATTTCATTCTTAATTGTTTCAATGATCATGCAGTAAATATTTTGTGAGTTTTAGCACATGGCAGATTGATGTGGCCACCAGAGGCTGTGTGCTCAACAGTTCATCCACACTGCCCCCCATGCTACTCTACTGTGGTGACTGTGATCCTGGCAACCATGGCCACTTCTTTGTGTCTCTTCTTGCCTGAGTCTCTTTTCCTGTTGCTATGATAGATACCCTGATGAAGCCAACTTTATCAGTTACTTTCCTGTCGCTTCTATCTCCGACCTGCAGAAAAGAGTGACAACACAGCGTTCTTCTCAAAGCGGTTTATTCAGGATCCTTACAGCATGAATGCAGAAAAAGGGTGGTGGCCCCTTCTGCCCCCAAGCACAGTCCTTTTATCTCCTCTAGCTCCACCCCATCAGTCCACTTTATGTAGTCTCTGTGGATAAGTCCATGTATCATGGCCTGATACTGCATCATCGGGTGCACCTGCGCAGTTCATCTGGAAAGGTGTGGCAAACTCAGGAGCGGAGGTAATCAGGTGTTAGTCATGAGACTTAGCTGGAGGCCCAGGCGCCATCTTGGAACTGCTGACACACCTGCTCTCCACATCTCCCCCTTCTTTAATAGAGAGCAGAGGTCAGACAACCATTGATGGAAAGCAGTTGAGGCACCAGGATAATGGGGCAGTGCCTGGCTTAGGAATCGATCCAGTCATCCATCAACCTGTTCCTGTCTCTGGGTGTCTCTGCCAGCCTCCAGCGACCCCTGTCTTAGGTGGGTATGGCCCTGGGAAGGTGCCTGTCATTGGGTAACTGCCCAGCAATGTTATATAACTGGTGCTTTAAGCTTGTGGGCTCCTTCTGGAGTCCTGGATGGAATGGTTGTGACAAGAATGCTCTCTATGCAGGAGTGCTTATGAGGCAATTAGAACTTCTTTATGTATTGGCAGAGAGAATGTCTGGCTTAGGTTGCCCCGTGGAGCAACGTCCTTTACCCGTCATTGGGAGAACAAACAGCATAGGTTTGACCCCGTCTTAGGTTGGTGGCGTGTCCAGGGAGTCTTACCCAGCACCGACTACTTCTCTAGCATGCCAAGCCACACTTGAGGAGACTGGCCAGTCTCCACTGCTGCAAAAGCCTGAATCATCAGGGCTTGTGTTCTGCACTGTTTGAACTGCATAAGACACATGCACCAAAAGGCCAAGACGCTAATAAGAATCAGGCATAGGGCAAGTCCAGCTAGTCCCGCCCATTCTTTCAGTCGAGATGCGGCCACAGTGATCCATTCTGCTACCCCCAGCGAGGGACAAATCCACTCTGGTGGAGTTGATGTGAACAATGGACTGACGCAGCTCTCGCACCAAACCATCAAAACGCTGGGACCAATTTCCTGTAAGATACTGGGAGATAATATGTGATAACTGAGCCACACGGCTGGCATTCACAAACAGTATCGAGGTAACACCCAATCCAGAATTTCCATTCACAGCCCAATTGCACAAGCTCCATCATAATAACAATTGCCAATGCTACAACTTAAAATCTTTTCATCATAATTGCAAGGAAGCATTGGTGGCAAAAAACCAGGGAAATACTTGTGCAGAACGGGTAAGCGGCAAAGGCTTAGGAAATACAGATAAAAGCCCCCAACGCAAATCTTCAGTCATCACCACAGGAAGCATCAGCATCACCAGGAACATCCATAATAACTTCCCCCTGTTTATCTTGGACCGCTCTGGTCAGCCTCTCTGGAACCCACAGTGGTTGTCGACGATCCTGGGGAAACACACAAACAGACCCTCTTGCCCAAACCAACACTGGATCAGGACCCTGCCAAATGCCAGTTAATTTGCATGACACCTTGAGAACAGAGGTTTAAGTCCTCCTGTGGTAAGCTTAGAGCAATGCCCTATCCAATAAATGTTTTACAATTATCAGGATGCAAAGCAAAAAACAACCTTCTGAATCCATCATAATAATTTTGTATGGAGTAGGCAGGCCAGATTTTAATGCCTTCATAAGTTCTCCATAGCCTTGTTAACCTTTCATAGATCTTAAGTTTGAACTGTATTCTGAACCACATCTGGATAGATCTGTCAATAATGTTGTTTTGGGCCTGAAACTTCCTAGGTGGGAATTGCAAGATGAAAGCAGTGCCTCACAAGCCTCCACTGAGGCAGCTCTGAGCCTTTCATTTACTCAACTGTAAATTATTTTCTAATCTGAGCCTATTGGCCAAGGCCAGGCCCAACACTCACCTGTCCTGTAGGGCAGTAGCCTGCAACTGGACCCCATTGTATGAGGGTTGAATAACAAAAGGAACCTGAAATTTGAAGGTTCCCAGAAAAATTCTACTAGCTGTTTTTAGTAGTCATATCTACAAATTTTTGAAACAGTTCAAAAGTAGCCTGTTTGATACCAAATAAATTCCCACTGAGTTCTCCTTTTCAATCTTGGGGAGTTAAATTTTGCTTCTACTACTGTATACAACAAAACTTGTGAAAAAGTGGCAACAGACCTATACTGGCCACAGCTGTTTTTAACTTATTCTTGAAATCATCTTAATTACAAAATATGAGTGAGTTAAGAATTGTAAGCCTTTGATCAGACTGCAAACTGCAGTCAGTGGTACATTGACAGTTGTTAACCATAATTCTTAACTTTCTCTTGCAATATTAGAGTAACTACAACTTTGGAAAGCAAAACCCAATTTTAAACAATCTATTCTCTTTAAAATCAATGGCAAACATGTTACTTTCACATTACAAAGTTTGTCTGCAAGTTCTTATGTTTGAATGCATGACAGTACAACTTATAATACCTCATTAAAGAGACATTGTTTTAAATCTTATCCCTTATAAGTCTAATTTCTAGGATAAGAATTATACAAAACATTATGCCAATTTAGAAGTATCTTTAAAGGCCTGTTATTCCTGGGTTGGGTCATGCCACGTATTATCGTTTAAGATAACTCCAACCCTGAGTTACCAGTTTTAAACTTTTTGTTACCAATGTAATAATTTTTAATCATGCCCAATAACTTATAAGCCAATACTCTATAGTCAATACATGCAAAACATATTTATACCTTTAAGACCAATTAGAAACAAAAATGAAGAAAATACATGAATCTTATAAATTTGAACCAAATAATTTTTTTTAGCTATAATTTCAAGAGAAAAAAAAGCACTTTGCACCCAATAGGAGAAATAACCATCAGCTTATTTGCCCTAGAACTTGAGAAGCTGCTGGCCCTTTTAAAAGCAGCTTTTTCTCTAGCTGTGCTTGACTCCTAGCTGAATGCAGGGTAGCTTAAATCAGCCTCTGCTGTGTAAACTGACACTAGATCAAGAGATGGACCTCCAGCAAAGTTTTTACCATTTTTTTTAACACGAAACATAGAACAACAGTCACTCAAACAACAAAACAAGGACAGACACACGTGGACAAATTGGTGCACCAAAGTCAAACAATACACAGAGAGGGAAGAGCACTTGTACCAGTACTAAGAATATCTCCATTGGGGTCCATAGAGGAAACAGGACGTCTCCATGTTTCCCCTTGTCCCCAGGAGAGTTTTGAAATCCATTTTCCTTCTTTCTCTTTCTCTCTCTGGTTTCTAAAATATACAGGGAAGCATTGGGCTTGCAACTCCCTCCACGTTTCTGGGTGCAGACTACGTCCCTCTTCCCCACCCGGGGCATACGGAGGCGGTATTGGCGGCCCTGGAGCCGATGGCTCTACTCTTAGTTTCACTTTCTCCAGACTATCCGCCAGGCTTTCTAAATCATCTTTCAACCTTTCTCCCTCGCCTGAATTTTCTTCCCCTTCTGACTTTTGAGATCTTTCTTCCCTTACTTGACTTAATGCGTCATCGCCTTTCTGTAGTTCTGCGCCACACCTCACCTCATCGCCGATGCAGTTTTTTACTAACTTCCACATGGGCAGCACCCCTTTCCGTAAGGGGTGCTCATTGGCAAACCTTAAATCTCTTCCCAACTTCTCCCAGCTGGACATAGTAAGGTGCCCTGACATAGGGAACCATGGGGGCAACCTGGTCCACTGCTTTAAAAAAAAAAACACTCTCCACTGTTCCTTTCTTAAGCCCGATTCCTTTCGTTCTTAACAAATCTTTGAGGGCCTGGTGGGCCATCTGAGCTGATGATGAATTCCCCAACATGCTTGGTGCAACTTGTCTCAAACCGAGAGCCTTATCGTCTCAAACTGAGAACCTTAATTGTCCCGCTTACCTGGGAACTTACCGGCTAGCCGCCCTGACCACAATGAGTTCTGAACGAGATTCCCTATATGGGTTACCACTTGTCGCATCTACCTCCGACCCGCGGAAAAGAGCAACAACACAGTGTTCTTCTCAAAGCGGTTTATTCAGGATCCTTACAGCATGAATGCAGGAAAAAGGGTGGTGGCCTCTTCCACCCCCAAGCACAGCCCTTTTATCTCCTCTAGCGTCACCCCATCAGTCCACTTTACATAGTCTCTGTGGATAGGTCCACGTATCTGGAAAGGTGTGGCAAACTCAGGAGCAGGAGGTAATCAGGTGTTAGTCATGAGACTTAGCCAGAGTCCCAGGTGCCATCTTGGAACTGCTGACACACCTGCTCTCCACACTTTCCGATTGCTGTGATGACGGGCTTGTGGTTCCAGAGGGACAAAGTCTGTTGTGGCAGGAACTCTTAGCAGCAGGCAGCAGGCATTGAGGCAGGAATAGCTGAGAACTCGCATCCTAAACTTCACTAAGGAAGCAGAGAGTGAATGGTACGAGGCTCTTGAAACCTCAGGGCCTGCTCCCGGTGGCATACTTCCTTCAGTAAGGCCACACCTTCTCAGCCTTCCCAAACAGTGTCATCACCCAAAGACCTTAAGTGTTCAAATGCTCAAGGCAATATCAAGACATCTCATTCAAACCACCATAGCAATGTAAGGGAGAAAGGTTTTTATATGGCTTACAGTTGCAGGTTATGGTCTTCTGTGGCAAAAAGTCACAGCAGCAGGATCTGGAGGGGGCTGCTTACACTACGTCCACAGCCAAGCGGTGAATGAATGAATGCATTGCAAGTACTCTGTCCATTTTCTACTGGATATCCTGCCCAGGGAAATGTGCCACCCACGGTAGGTGGGGCTTCCCACATCAATTAGTGTAATTAAATTAATCCTTCACAGATGTTTCAGTTAAGGTTACTATTGCTGTGATGAAGCAGCATGACCAAAACAACTCAGGAATGAAAGGGTTTATTTCAATCACATTTCCATATAACAGTTCATTATCAAAAGTAGTCAGGGCAGGAACTCCCTGCACGGCAAGAACCTGGAGGCAGGAGCTGATGCAGAGGACATCGAGGAGTGCTGCTGGCTGGCTTGCTCCCCATGACTTGCTCAGCTCACTTTCTTATAGAACCCAGGGTCACTAGCTCAGGGATGGCCCCACCCTTAATGGGCTGGGTCCTCCCACATCAATTACTGACTAGAAAAATGCCCTCCAGGCTTGCCCACAGCCTGATCTTATGGAGGCATTTTCTCAACTGAGGCTCCCTTCTCACTGATGACTCTAGCTTGTGTCAAGTTGATATAAAACTAGACCATATGGCAGACACTCCCCGTGGTCCATCTCCCAGGGGACTTCCAGATTATGTCAAGCTGACAGGTAACATTAACCATGATTCTTTTGTTGTTTGGAAAAGTCAGGTGCAACAGGAATGAAGCAGAGTTTTCCACAGTCTGAACTTTGCCTGGCTCTCTACTGAATCGTTTGAACTGAGCTTAATTCATGTAATCTTTTAAAAATTCACATCAGTTCCTCCTCTCTGGACTGTGTCTTAGGCTCACTGAAGTAAGCTAATGTATACACCCTCTCCAGGATGCTGCTGGAGTCCTGGGTGCTGGTTTAGCCCTGTGCTTTCCATGTGTGTCATACCGTCATCTCCTCGTTAGACTCTGTGCGTTGGGGGAGTGACTATACCCAGTTCAACTGTTTCTTCATTGCATGTGTACGTATAGACATAATTAGTAATTGTTTACTAAATAATGAGTGAATGGATGAATGATGAAGAGAGAGGGTACAGAGAGCCACACCGATGCTCCCAGACTTGGGTGTTTGGGTGTGCAAGTTAAGAGTAAACAACAGGTGTGATATGTGCAAATTCCAGGAGAGGGAAAGTCAAATGAAGAGGTATTCTAAGTTCAACTCTCTGGTAGATATTGCTACAGCGCACAGATGTCCAGGTAGCTTACCACAAATACAACAACTATATTTTGCAGGTGGCCAGGCAGGGTGGCTGTGAATGCTAACTCTGGAGGGAACAGTGTTCCCAGGCATGGGGCTTCCCAGCCACACCTCCACTTATAGTTCTAATAAACAACTTTAGAATCCATTCCAGAATACATGGGTCTGAATGATGAGGCTTCAGAGCTCTTATCTCGGCAATGGTCAGAGTTCTGCTTTCCTTTGCTTTCTGATTGGGAAGAGAATTCTGCTATTTGAAAAACTAAGTTTGAGAGCTGTTGTCTCAGAGCTGGGATAAATGTAGTCTCTGTCTGTATATCTGTGCCTGCTCCTCAGATTCCCTTTATTGGGGAGGGTGCTCTTCAGTTCTATCTTTTTCTTTGACATAAGGTATAAGTCACTGTTAGAGTTCACTCTTGCCCTGCTATCTTCTGGAAACTTCCATTAGTGTGACAAACCTGGAGATTTGTCATGGGAATATGGTCTTTAGAAAACTTCCTAAACTCCTCCTCTAGACATCTGTACTGGCTGGTTTTGTGTGTCAACTTGACACAGGCTGGAATTATCACAGAGAAAGGAGCTTCAGTGGGGAAGTGCCTCCCTGAGATCCAGTTGTAAGGCATTTTCTCACTTAGTGATCAAGGGGGGAGGGCCCCTTGTAGGGGGTGCCATCCCTGTACTGGAGTCCTGGGTTCTATAAAATAGCAGGCTGAGCAAGTCAGGGGAAGCAAGTCAGTAAGAAGCATCCCTCCAAGGCCTCTGCATCAACTCCTGCTTCCTGACCTGCTTGAGTTTCAGTCCTAACTTCCTTTGGTGATGAACATCAATTTAGAAGCTAAGCTGAATAAACTTTTTCCTCCCCGGCTTGCTTCTTGGTCATGATGTTTGTGCAGGAAGAGAAACCCTGATTAAAACAATATCCAATGCTCAGTCTCCTCCTTCCTAGTGGTACAATTCCTTAACAGGCGGGAGTAATGATTAATTACGCTTTCTCCTAATTGTGTTGTTTGTTATTTCACTTACACATGATGCACATCACACAACACACACACACACACACAAAATAGAATCTTGTAAATAACATCATCTGAATTCCTAAACTGAACTCCCTAGACTGTAATTTAAATGCAATTAGGATGAACTCACACTGTGTAGCTTTAGCTCAGTTCTCACTCTGAGTGGGGTGTGGCACTGATGGCCAGGAAGGTACCCAAGGAGTCGGAGCGAGTTAAGGAGCGGCTGCCAGAGGAGATCAAGCCCCTGGGCTGTGAGTAAGAGGGAGGGTAGAAGCTCCTCCCCGGAGAGGCCCTTCCTAATAGGAGATCCTGGAGGTGGAACAGGCCAGAGTGATGACATGCTGACAAGATGGAGATGTGACAGAGCTGGTGGGTGGCTGAGCTGGGAGGGGACAGCCAGGGCAAAGGTCAGCAGGTCAGATGGATGGGCTGCATGGCCACCGAGGTCTCCGTTCTCCAGGTAAATTCAGTGCTTTGTCACAGCCTCCAAGAGAGACTGCCCTTCCAGCTCAGAAGTACCCTGGGATACTTTCAGGAAAACTGTGTCCACAGCTCCAGGCAGAGTCCTGTTTACAAGAGAACAGGATAAACAATGGTCAGATAAGAGCTGACAGGGCAATGGGCCACCATGTGGGAAACGGGGGTTGGTGGGAGCCTTCATATTGAAAACATGGGGATATGATCTGAGTGGACCCCAGAGACAGTCTGGTTGGGCCCCAGGAAAATGGAGAAAACCAATCTGAAAGAGTACTTTGGGCAGTAGGACTAGGATTGCCCAGGGATGGAGAAAAAGCTCCTTTTACTTGGTTGGGCCTAAGTGCTCTACAATTTAGAGTGCATTTGCTTATTTATTTACTGAGACAAGGTCTAGACTGGATTTGAATTCTCTATGTATCCAAGGCTTGCATTGAACTCCTGATTTTTGTTCTTCCATCTCTGGTGCTGGGATTATGGGTGCAGGTGAGATTACACCTATGCTAATCACAGGAAGTGAATATTTCCTTCAGCAAAAGATTGTCACCAGATCTCTGTGGTGTGATAAAGTCTGAGGTAAGACTGTGCTGACAGAGAAGGTGTAGGCCAGTCAATCAGATCCATCAGATGTTGTAGCCATTGTATGGCTACTCCAGGGACAATTCAAGAAGTGAGCGTTGTCGGTTAAGAAAGTAAGAATGAGTTTCCCAGGGCTGTGGAATAAAGAACCCAAGCTACATGGCTTAAAACAGCTCAGACAGTTCTGAAGTCTAGAAAATGCGGTCAAGATGACCATGATCATTCTGGGCAGGTTCCTCCATGCCTTTCCCACACTCCAGTCTCATCCTTTCTCATTCTTTGATAACAACTTTCCAGGGAGTAATGTTTGACTTTTGTCACTTAATTCAGTGTCACTTAACACACTGTAATATGTTTCAAATGTTATTCCTGAGTAATGGTCCATAATATCCTATGACGGTCATGTACACACACACACACACACACACACACACACACACACACACACAGAGAGAGAGAGAGAGAGAGAGAGAGAGAGAGAGAAACACATGCACCATACACACACACACACACACACACACACACACACACAGAGAGAGAGAGAGAGAGAGAGAGAGAAACACATGCACCATACACACACACACACACACACACACACACACACACACACACAGTGGGGGAGGGGAGAGAGATTGAGAGAGATTTTGTTTGAACACACCTGTTTGTGAATTCTGGAGTTGTTCTCATCTTCTGTGCTTAATATTGCTATAAACATTCTCATAGAAGTAAATGTTTGCGCCAATTTCATGCTATGAAGCAACTGAGGACTGGAATTGCTGGCTCAACTGGTAATTTTGCATATAGCTTTTTGAGGGATCACGGAACTGTCTTGCATAATGGTGACACCCAATGCATTAGGGTTCTGATTGTCCCCAGTCTTTGCCACCAATGAGTGCTGTTCTGAGTGCAGTCATCCCCATGTGTGTAAGCATGGCTTCCCGAGGGTCCCTGAGTTTCAGTTCCCTGATGATGAGCGGCACCGTTCATCTTTTCATCACCCATTTGTCTATTCGAGAGACATGTCGATGCAGGCACGCTGCATAGCTTTAAATTGGTTTCACTTTGCTGTTCTTCTTGAGTTACAGAAGTTAGGGTTGTCCATCACAGATCATCAGAGAGATGATTTGCGAATGTCTTCCCCTATTTTCTGTACTGTCTTTTTATTCTTGATATTGCCCTTGATGCATAAAATTCTCAGGTTTAATGAGGTATAATTTACACATTTTTACTATAATTATCTGTGTTTGAGTCTTATCTAATCAAATTCAGGGTCATGAACTTTTCTCCATGTTTTCTTCTGAGAGTTTTATAGCATTTTGGGGGGGGCAGGGGGGAAGATGTCTTATGATTGAGCCATTGATATTTTCTGAATTTATTTAGTTTTTATTTGTAGATAAAGGGTCAATGTGTAGTCCTGGTTGGTCTCAAACTTGAAGTCCTCCTGCCTTGACACACCTCCCACACAGTGCTCCCACTGCAGTCACACTCCACTGTACCCATCTCTGCTCAGCTCTGTGGATAACAGTGATCCCAGAGTGACTCCTTTAGAGATCAGGAGAAAAGGAAAGAGGTGTTCACAGCCTGACTCTGAGCCTGGAGCTTCTTTTATCACTAAGCTGCCGAGGTTATGTTTTAGTCTTTGTTTCCACCTTGTGTGGGGCCCTCAGAGCCAACAGTCCAGTCCAGTAATCCCCTTGGTGCCGAAAGCTGTACCGGGGAGGAGGCCACCCCAGCATCACTACCCTGTGAGACGGTAATCAGACTGAGAAGGCCACCACTTACACATGTGCTCTGTAATGCTGTGAGGAGTGCTGGAGTCGTGAGCTTCATGTTACTACAATGAAATTCCTGTAATAATTAGGTTACAGAGAGAAATTAAGTTAGCTCCTGGAGCCGGAAATTCCAGTCCGTGCTCTCTGGCCCCATTGCTGTTTGACGGGATGCAACATGGCGATGGTAAGGAGTATGTGATGGACCACAAAACGATGGACCAGGGCCCCACAGCCCCCTCCGAGGGCACGGACCAGGGCCTACAGCCCCCTCTGAAGGCATGGACCAGGGCCCACAACCCCCTCCGAGGGCACGGACCAGGGCCTACAGCCCCCTCTGAAGGCACGGACCAGGGCCCACAACCCCTTCTATCCTCAGAGCTACAAGGCCTTGCCTTCTGAAAGTCCCACCATCTCTCAGGGTGCTACGCTGGAGTCCAAAATTTAAAATACAGACCATCCAGGGACATTCAATTTCCAAATCCTCCCGCCTCTTCTGAAGTTCAGCTGCCCTCTCTTCTGTTACTTGTGTTGTCATTAGACTTTTACATTCCAAAGAAACAAAACAAAAACAAACAGCAAAACAAACCCTTATTTTCTGTCAGGCTCTGCAAACTTCTGAGTATCTACGGAGAGGATGTTTTCTGACACCTGTGACATTATTCTTGTTTATTTTGTAAACTGTCATACTTTGATTTCCTAGTTTTACCCTTTTATGGGCGTTACCTTGATACCTTGATTACCTTTCCCCCATTTTCATAGTCTTTTTTTTTCTTATTTCCTGAAAACGATATCTTGTCCTGTTTCCCTCCCTCCCTCCCTCCCTCCCTCCCTCCCTCCCTCCCTCTCTCCCTCCCTCCCTCCCTCCCTCCTTCCCTCCACTCCTTTCAGTTTGCTTTCTCTCTTCTTAAAAACATTTCTCAGAGGTTTAGTTTACTACTACTGAGGGAAGTGTAGTTCAAAAGCTAGTTGGGACAGTCACATGCAGGGCACAGATGGATAGATTTTCCTCCAGAGGGATTGGTGGGAACCTGGTACCTCACTGAGGTCAGGTTTCTCGTTGTTCAGGATCTAGATGGTCACTAGACTTGTGTTTTCAAGACCAGTTGTATGTATATTCTCAAGGCCAGAGGCTCTTAGGTCCAGCCACACCAGAGAACCCGCTACTGTCTCAATCAGCAGAGAAGGGCCATCTGTCTCCTGCCTAGTGGCTGAGGTCCTGTCACTCTTCACAGTCTCTGCCCAGGCCTCATCTCAGCCCTGCCCACTTTTGGCCTTAGAGGTCCCCACTCCCACAGGTCCTGTAGGCAGCATGGGTTGGCCACACATGCCAATGATGAGGCTGCAGTTGCTGGGGTTGGTTGAGATGGCCACTACTCGGCCACCTGCCACCTGCCATCCATTTCCACCTTGTGATTTCTCTCTCTCTCTCTCTCTCTCTCCCCTGTTGTCTATCCCTAGCTCTATCCATAGGGATTTACACATCTCTATGGACATTTTGATGAGGCTTAAGGGAAATAATGATTAAGAAATATGTTGAATTAACCATATTTCCACAATGTCTTTAATATAATAGAGATGGAGGAAAGCAAAAGTCACAAATGATGCAAAACAGGAATCGATCTGGCACTTGGGTGTCACAAAATGTGTCACAGATGAACTCTAATCCTAGATAGTCAACACAGATAATCTCGAGGTGAGGAAGCTATGACCATACTCTTTTCTTCCATTTTTAAAAGATTTATTTATGTGTGTATGTGCTTATGTGTACCCTCATGGGTTTATGTGCACCACATGTTGGGGTCAAAGGGCACTGGATCTCCTGGAACTGGATTACAGATGGCTGTGAGCCATGAGGTAGGTGCTGGGAACTGAACATATGTCCTCTGTAAGAGCAGTCAGTGCTCTTAACCACTGAGCCATCTCTCCAGCCCCCACCTCATTCTTCTTTCCTCTCTTCCCTTTCTTCTTTCCTTCATTCTTTCCTTTCCCCACTTCTCATTCTCCTAGCCTACTTGAATCTAACAAAATGTGTGCATTGTGAGAGTCATACCCCTTCCTCTTCCTTGGGCTCTAATGATTTATCATCCAGATTCTCCCTGTGATTAATAGGGTGCTATTAGCTTACACAACTACAATAGCATGACTGCAGTTCTAGAACACTCTGCTGTCTAAGCTCCATGTTTCTCCTTATGAAGGAGGACATTGTCTGTACTGGCTGCCTCAAAAGACTTAGCTGAGGGAGTATGCAAATAAATAACATGGTTTCCTGGCATAGGAGGTGGAATCTGGAGCGTTGCACATAGATAAGCATCTGTCACTGAGCTGCACCCTGACCCAAGAGGGACTGGTGCTTTAGTTCCTACTACATAGCACATAAATAGAACCAGAACAAGCTGTGCTGGGTATTCTGGGTGGTGAGTAGATGAACTTCATCCTTAGTGTGGTTAACTATCCCTTAAAAACAACCTTTGGTTCCATCCAAGAAATGGTTATTGGGCAAAATAAAGATGTATACGTTGACTTTAGTTCCCCTTAGAGGTTATGATGGAAGGAAGAAAGTGTAGGTGGTTTGAATTTTTCTGGCTCCAGAGGAATGAATGAATATGATCAACAGTGGCCAGCACCAACTCATCTGGTGGCATCTGTTACCATCGCTGTGACTGGTGGTGTTGTAGCCTGACATATCCATGGTGGGTATGCAGACTCTCGCTCTATACTGTGTGTTGTTGTGGGCCGGAGCTTGTCCAAGTGGTAGACAGACCCTCATTCATCTCATGTGTGGAGGTGGGGATCTCTCTACCTGTTGATCATGCCATTCAAAATCACAGGTGTAAAGGCACATATGTGGTGGCCTCCCAGATGTAGAACTGGCCTCTGTCTATAGTCTCCTTTGGGCTCTAGTGACCTCATTGTTCCTTGATCATCACTTGCCTCAGTATCTTCCTCTTACTGAAAGTCTTCCTTCATCATTTGACCTTCATCCCCATCAAATACCTCCTTCTGGACCTCTCCTGGTCACTATCCACCTAGCCCCCCCCTCCCCCGGCCCAACACACACTTAACCTGGGCCCCTCCAACTCCATCAGTTTCCTGCTTCGGATTTCCAGCACCATGTGCTTGCTTTTCTGTTTCCCAGTAGACCGTGCACTCCACAAGCACAGAATCTCCTTCTTTTCTAACAGGTTCAGCAACCATCCCCAGTACAGAGCGGCTCAGTGGGGGACCAGAGGGGAGGGTAATGCAGTCCGAGTGAAAGGGCATGAGTCTGTGGGGAGCTGGAGCTAGTCTGACCGACCTGGTGCAATAAGAGCAGCAGAGCCTGGGGGCACATGGGGGGCCCTTCTGCACCCCATCTTTATGCATACTCTCTGAGGTATGGGGTCCTGTCCAGCTCACAGCCAGTGCTCCTCCGATAGCTTGATGCTATGCTAAAGTTGGTTGGTGGCAGATGGAGAGCATGAAATAGCCAAGAGAGAAGAAAAGGTGAGTGACTGCCCTTTGGGTGCTGACCTGAAAGGTGCCTTCTAACAGCTCTGTGACATGGCTGAGGCCAGCATTAACTGTTAACTGATGGGAGAAATTAGGCGCAAGGAGGGTTCCAAAACCACAGAGCACGCAGGCACACAGAGTGGACCCCCAGCCCTTTCTGGGTCTCCCTTGCACCCAGAGGTTGGATATGAATTGAGTCTAGCATCTTGCAAACTGCATATGGAGTGTGAGCCATGGCGGCCTGCTCCTCATTAGGGAGAAGGTGTGGAGGGAACCATCAATCCCCTAGATCACCCCAAAGACTAAAATGGCATATAAGCAGACTCCTAAGAGGCAGAATGCCAACCCATGTGGGTACTTGTTTAATGTCAAGCTTCTTATAAGCTTTGGTCCACACCCTCGGTGCTCACATCCACAGAACACCCATGCAGAACGGGCAGTGTTACCTTATTATATTTCCTATGAAGAAACAGCCTCAGAGGCATCCGGTTACCAGCCTAAGACTCAAATGCCAGGTGGAACCTGTCTTGGACTAGATCTTCTTGGCTCCAATGAGCTGTTCTTTCTATTGCCTGGGATGGGCCCGGATAGCACAAGGGTGGTTTCCAGGTCAGGGTGTTACAGCTGTAACTCCATCACCTCTCACCCGCTAAGCAACATTCAAGAAACTAGAAGAAGGGTGTTTCTAGGGTGGCTGATGCCCAGAGAGTCTCCTTCCAGCCTGAACCAGGTCATAATGATTTCTAGTACAAAACATGAACCTCTTGGCTTCAGTGGCTGTTTTCTTACCTCACATCTTCTTACAGATTCTCTTTGTATTTGATATATAAGATGGAAATGCCCCTTAAAGAAGACTCCAACCATCACCCAGGGGACTGGATGATAGGGGGAGCAGAGTTAGAGGTAGGTGTCTTCTGAGTGTGAAGACACTTATGCTACAGTGTGAGAAGCCAAGATCCAAGGAACTGGAAGTCTCATTGAGCTGAACAAGCAGAGCGAGACTTCGCGGTGCACGAGGAAGATACAGTGACAGGCCGAGTTTTAGGGCAGGGATCTAGCACATTGATGGTAGTAGCCCAGGAATGTTGGTGGAAACTCGGGGTACTTCCTGGAGCGTAGCTGGCCTGTGCAGGCTTGACTCACTGCTGTGAGCTGAGATAAGGATGATGGCATTACAGGCTAGGCCCAGCGGGCCAGAGCTCTGCCCTGGCCACAGTGGAGGCGTCTTCCTGCACACCTTGTAGGTTCAATCAAGAACCTAGAAAGGACATGTTTCAGGAGAAAGACCACATCCTAGAGGGAAAGTCACACCCTGTAATTAAGTTCAGAACCTAAACAGACCCACCCTAATAAAGTAAAACCACACAAGAATGGCCCTCCACAACCTCTAAGAACAGATGACCTTGTCTATACAAAACACCGCCCAGAATGTGGAGCAGAGATTATAGACTTGTGAAAAGTGGGGTCTGTGACCCATAATCAAGAAAACATCAGTAATAGAAACAGATCTCTAGACAATCCAGATGTTGGAATAAGTAGCTGGGAAGCTGAAGATTGAAAACTTAAAGACGTAATGCATATTTATGTATGGAAATGAGTAAGTAAATGAAAAGATGATGAACCAGGGCAAAAGATGGAGGGAGATTTCACTTAGAAGACTCTTCCTTATTTGTAAGATGGGATAATACTTATTCTAAATAGATACCTAGTATAAAGTGTAATAACTACTGGAAAAGCATGATTGGGGGGTTATAATGAGATCTTTAAAAGCATCTTACAAGCTTAAAATAAGGCAAGAACAAACCAAAGAATAAATTTAAAAGTAGAAGAGCAGGGCCTGGAGAGATGGCTCAGTGGTTAAGAGCACCGACTGCTCTACCAGAGGTCCTGAGTTCAATTCCCAGCAACCACATGGTGGCTCACAACCATCTGCAATGGGATCTGGTGACCTCTTCTGGTGTGTCTGAAGATAGCTGCATTGTACTCATATAAATAAAAAATAAATAAATCTTTTTTTTTTTAATTAGAAGGGCAAACTGTATGTGGCATATCAAAATGACATACACAAATCCAAAACGCTCAGCAATATAAGTGAACATCTGGATGTAAAGAGGTTTATACAAATAGATACATTCTAGAAAACATGGACTTTAATATATCCTGATGGGTTGGAAGAGAAGGAAAACGGGTTGAATAATCAAAGCAGTAAGTGGTCTGGAGAATGGCTCAGTGGTTAGAGCAGGCAGAGCTCTATCCAGGGCCTAGACTTGATTCCCAGAACATCAGTGGCTCACGAACACCTGTAAGTCCAGCTCCAGAGGACCTGGTACTCTTCTGAAGGTACTTGCACTCACACACATACTTATGTGTAGTGAGAATTTTGGTTTCTTTAGAAACTCAGTAATGTTATCTGACTATGTTTTTGTTTTAATCCCGGGTGTGGGATATAGGGCTGCTTCAGATACCCATAGCTATCCATAACTACGATTGTCTGTGCTCTAGGGGTGGTGTGATTTTTGCCAGCTGCAGATAGTTTATGTTGGGAATTCTGGGGACTCTTGAGAAGGCTATATGAGGGGACCTGCGGTGCCTGCTGCTGCCACTTTCGCTGATTGCCAATTTGCTGGTCGGAGATATCCTGACAATTGGACTTGCTCCTAGGAGCTCAATGCCCCTAATTAGCAGGAAGTAGTCTAAAGAGCTCTATGCCCCCTTTACCCTCTAACCTTCTTTCTCTCCTACCTAGTGTTGGGGTTCTGGAAGGGATTGGGATGGAGAAAGGTGATAGGTAAAATAACCCAATAAAGTAACCCCAAAGGGTTAAGCCACAGCACATATATACATACTCACATGCACAATTGAAATAAAATGAAATCTTTAATAAAATTGAAGGTATAGCCTACCAAAGGTGTCCTGAAGGGCAGCTGGCCAACCCTGCTTCAGAACTAAGCTGGTGTTATTGTCACCTTGAAGAAACCAGTGTCTAGTTGGATGCAGTGGCTGACTCGGAACCTAGCAGCAAGCCACTCTACTGTGATGAGGAACACTAGAAATTTAGCTAACTCTCTGCATTAATAATCACCCTGAGTGAGGTGACCCAATCAGAAAAGAACACTCACAGTATGCACTCACTGTTAAGTGGATATTAGCCTAGAAGTTTGGAATACCCAAGACACAATTCACATATCAAATGATGCCCAAGAAGGAGGAAGAACAAAGTATGGATACTCTAATTCTTCTTAGAAGGAGGAACAAAATACCCACAGAAGGAGATAAGGAGACAAAGGGTGGAGCAGAGTCTGAGGGAAAGATCATCCAGAGACTACCCCACCTAGGAATCTATCCCATATACAATTACAAAACCCAGACACTATTGTGGATGCCCACAAATGCTTGCTGACAGGAGCCGGATATAGCTGTTACCTGGGAGGCTCTGCTAGTGCATGACAAATACAGAGGGGGAAACTCTCAGTCAGCCATTGAACTGAGCACAGGGTCCCCAATGGAGAAGATAGAGAAAAGACCAAAGGAGCTGAAGGGGCTTGCAGGGGGCCATAGGAGGAACAACAATATGAGTCACCAAGTACACAAAGAGTACACTTGGAGCTACCCATGGCCCCAGACACATCGGCAACAGAGAACAATCTTGTTGGACACCAAATGGGGAGAGGTCCAGAAAGACTTGATATTGTAGTGTAGAGGAAATACTAGGACAGGGAAGTGGGGGTGGGTTGATTGGGGAAGGGAGATGGCTTATTGAACTTTTGGGGGAGGGGGGAACCAGGAAAGGGGACATTTAAAGTGTAAATAAAGAATATACCTAATTAAAAAAAAAGAACCTTGTAGTCACGCTTTTCACTGGCAGATACCATCCATATCCAAGAATGAGAGTTCAATGTAAGACTAAAAAGTGACATCCATACAGTTTAGTATCTACTTTAATTTTTTAAAAACTTAATGAGAATGTAACAGAATCAAAGCATTTAAAATAAATACACTCCCCACCCACTCCAGAAATTCATGTCAACTATACTCACAATAGAATATAAAAAATAAATTCAGAAGTATAATGGCTTTAAAATACACTACTGCTTTCATCAATATTTTACACATATGTAAATGCTCTGGAGTGGAAACACAAGTTCTTCTCTAACAAACATTGTCTTCAAGTCTTGAGGGATTACATCTGCCTAAGTCCTCTTCCCACTTGAGTGGCAGCCATGGAGGGGCTGTAATAGAGACCAAGGAGCTCACACAGCCCGGAGTGCTCGCTTCTGTGTCCTAAATACAAGCACACTAAATACTTGTTAGCCTGTGTTTTAAGAAAGGGAGTATGAGTTTGCATTGTAAGAGAGATGTTGGCTTTTCTGGGGAGGGAGAAAACTTAACTGTATAGAGTATATCACGTGCTCTTTCTCATTTAAGAATCTGAGAGTAGGAAACATCTAGAAAGGTTTTTAACAACTTGCCATTAAAGGTGAAATTTGAAAAAGCAATAAATCATGTAAAACAATTACATGAGAAAATGTTTTATCACTGGACTAATCTAATGAGGCCAATTATTCTGCATCTCACAAGTGACGTTAGACAGGGCAAGTCTATAGAGAACAGTAAGAATTATTCACTTTTAATAGTTCTTCATCCTATCATCAGTGGAAAAAATTATCTTAAATTGTCTAATTTTAAAAATGTACCTGGACACGGGGCTATACATGCCTGTAGCCTCAGAATTTGGAAAGAAGGTTCAGAAAGTCACCATTATCCTTGGTTACCTAGTAAGTTCCAGGCCAGCCTGGGCTACGAGAGACCCTGGCTCAAGAAAGATCAAATGTACTTAAGATTAGCAATACTAAAAAAGAGTTTTCCTTGCTGAGTGTGGCAGTGCACACTGGCTATTCCACTGGAGATGCAGACACCGGAAGACTGTGAATGCAAAGCCAGCCTGAACTACATAGATCTCTTCTGAGCTCTGTAAGATATGCTCCGGGCTGATAGAGAGCTACACGGAGCCGCCTTGTTCATCCATCGCCGCACTCTGCCCACGTCTAACGCCAGCATTACTCTGTAAGCGATGCCTTTGTGTTCCGCAGAACTCCAGCAGCTCGGCATACTGGTTTTGTCTTGACACTTTTAGTGAATGCTAAAAGTCTACAGTTTGTACAATATTGATCCAGAAGTGTGGATGAGTAGTTCTGTTCACTCTGGTCCCATTGGGACGGACTGATTTTAAAATGCCTGTCACTAAGCAGTATTTGGCCATTCCCATTCTGAGCACCAAATAGCTGACGTAAACTGTCAAGTGTGTCACCTTAGACTGGACTAGCTCTTCCTGTCAAAAACAAATGCTGCAGACAGGTTTGCGATACTGAGATTTGCAGCTGACATTAGTTAATCCCCTCAACTCATAACTTTAAATAAGAAGGAGGAGTTTTGGGTTAAGTCTACTACTTTATCCTATACAAAGTGTTTATCATTGTATTTGACATTTAGAACTCATACATAAACCAGTAGTTTGCAGTTTTACCCTCCTTGTTAACCCATTCAGTGGAGAATATCAAATTTTCTCCAAAGTTATATGTTAAATCAGTACTAATATGTACTCATCATCAAAGACAAGCTGGTAATAAATGTGGTATTAAAATTTAGTTCTGGTCATGAAGTGTTAATAATAAAATGTGATTTTTCTTAACTACGAACCCTTGGTGTGGCTATTTTAATGTAAGATAAAGTGAACTGAGAAAGGGGAACAGCAGGGAGGTGGCGTTTTATCTGGAAGTACATTGACCCTAGTGCACATGTCTCAGGGTAGAGCTTTGTGAAACATGAAAGACTCCTGGCAGAATTGGGGGCAATACATACACAACGGTACAGAGATGTTTTAGATGCCCTACAGTAAACAGTAGACTAAGAGTGAATTAACATTTATGAAGAACATCCTCACCAAAGGAATATAATATCCAATATCTTTTCAAGTTTACATGGGATATTCATCAGGACGAGATATATGTTTTATGATAAAGTAAGTTTAAAAGATTATTGTTGTTGTAGTTTCCAAGAGAACATGTTCTCTGTCTACAGTGGAATTAAATTAAAAATCAATAGCAATAATGTACCTGAAAATGTTCTTTAAAATTCCTAAGTAGAGTTTTAAAGTATGAACTATTTTAAGCCAGATGATAATTAAAACAGGTATATAAGAATGTGTAAGATAAAGCTAAAACTGAATTAATAAACCATTAGCATTCTGATCACAATATAAAGACAGAAAATAACTATCAGTAATAAGAACAAAAGATGAGTTACTGGAGGCCTACAGAATAAGAATAAAGAATTAGGCAATGTTACAATGACGCTTCATGTCAATAAATGCAGCGCCTGAGACGACGCATATGAACAGCTCAAAGGGGAACTAACTCTTCAAGCCCAGCGACCCTATTTCCCATGCACTGTGGCTCTCTCTCTCTCTCTCTCTCTCTCTCTCTCTCTCTCTCCCTCTCTCTCTCTCTCTTTCCCTCTCCTGGTCCCTGGTGATTCCAGAGCAGTTGTTATCCCTGCAAATGGCATAGAAATGGCATAAAAATCCCTGATCACAGTGAAAGAAATCTCATGAGGGGGTTGACTCTGCCTTGCAAAAAGGCACAGAAAATCCCTGGAGAAGATGTAGGCAGATGCTGTGAAGGCAGTGATCAGAGCGGCAGGTCATCGAGGCCCTTGTGAAACCCATGGAGATTCAGGCCAAGAGGCCAAAGGACCCCAACCAGGAACTCTGTCTACTTACCTTCATCGTCCACCCCAGTAATGGGGTTTCACAGCCAAGGACTGTAGACTATGCCAACCAAGGCCGTGACTGTTACTCCAGCCCAGGATCCCAAAGGATCCTTGTAAAGGCTTCATAATAAATGTCTATATCTGCCAATGTAGACACAGATGGGCCAGTGTTACTCCTCCACCATCACTACTGTATACACATGACTCATAACCTATGATGTGTTTACACAGGATCTGGTTGTTGTTGTTTTGTTTTGTAACTCAAAACTCATAACAAAGAGAAATGAGAGATCTTAATGGCTTTAAATCTGGCAAGGAAATTGAATTTAAAAGGATAAATCGTATCACAATGTGGAGAAGAAATATTTCCAATTGCAGAGAATAAAAGGCACGAACCGGCAGCTACAATCCAGTCCTTTCAGCAAGCAGACACCAGGCAGCTGGAGCTCAATCATGAAGAAACTCCCAGGCTTGCCAAGCTGCCTAAGGCGGGGCCAGGGAAGTGGCAAGCTATCTCAGGAACCTCATGAGCAGTTCATGAGCAAGCTTCTCTCAATGGCCGTGTTACCCCAAGCTGAGTTCAACACTATGAAAGGTGAACCAGTGCATACATGTCTTTAGTGAGGGATAGCGAGGTGGAGCAATTGAAGCCAATGCCCAGTGCTTGTCTCCTGCTGTTTGTGGGGTCATATTCCTGCTCTGTGAGGAGTGACAGGACCTCAGCCACTGGGCAGGAGACAGACAGCTCTTCTCTGCTGATGGAGACGGTAGCAGGTTCTCTGGTGTGTCTGCTATACCCCAAACATCCTTTTACCTGTGCACCCCAGCAAACCATCATTTGATGTAACTAACTTTCCAAAGATTTAGAAGTTTCCACTTCACAGCAATCATTTTTATTCTTCTCACATACAATGTATCATGACAGCAGCCTCTCCTCCTTCCATGTCTCCCAGTACCACCAACACCTCCCCTCACCCCCAGGCCCACTGCTCCCCCATTTCCTAGGGATATCAACTGAACACAGCATGACAAATTACAATAAGACTAGGCACAAACCCTCATATCAGGTCTAGAGGAGGCCACTAGAAGGAAAGGGGTCCCAAGAGTAGGCAAAAGAGTCAGAGACACTCCCACTCCCGCTGTTAGGAATCACACAAAACCACCAAGCTAACAACCATTAACATATTTGCCAAGGACCTAACAGAGACCCATGCAGGATCTGCGATTGCTGCCTCAGCCTCTGTGAGCCCCTATGAGCCCTGCTTAGTCGATTCCCAGCACAGCAATCCTAATGCTAATGTTCTTGTTTGTTTTTCCACAGGTCCAGATAAACAGCACCTTTGTTAGTAGCGCTGGGGTCCCTTACAGATTTGTGTGTGTGCTGAAACTTTCCCAAGGGTAGCTGTTGTGTGGCCTCAGTGTATAGGACAACACTGGACGTGAAGGAAGCTTTGATGCAGTTTTCAGCTCTGCTTTATGGAACTGAGGTTTTGAGACATCAAAGTGACCAGATATAGAGCTGTTGCCATAGCTCTACTGTCTGTGGGAGTCGTGTGTCCCTATCACCTGCCTTGCTGTGTCATGGGCAGATGCTGTCCCTTCTAGCCCAGATGAAGGAGGCATGAAGGAAGTGGTGCTCCTGAGAATTGTTTGCCATTATGCTCATGTAAGCCAGTGCAATAGAGTCTCATAAATGCATCCTGTCAGTTCTGTTCCTTTAAATAACCCAATACCATGAACTGATGGTACACATGAGCCACTGGGTACTTCTCCCAGTGCCCAGACAGTCTACTTGATGATTACTTAGCTTTTCCAGGGCTGTTTTGATTTTTTAATAGAACCACTTAGCATCTGAATGGCTATGTATTCCTTGGCATTGAGCGTGACCTGAAATTGGATGGTATACTGTGGACTAATTTAACAAGCTTCATGTTCTGTCATATCTGGAACATATTATTCTTCCCCAATTCAAACATCACAGAAACTGGGATGACTATTGTGTGCCTAGGCTGGGGAGAGCTTCAGGAGGGCAAAGGGTCAGGAGAGGAGTTCTGGCCTGTTTCTTTCTATTTCATTAAAAAAAAAAAAAACAACTTCAGTGATTGTCAGAGGGCATGTCTGTGCCTTGGTGCACATGCGGAAGGCAGAGAATGCCTTGTGAATATGATTCTCTTCTTTTCCTTTCCACCATACAGGTTCTGGGGCTCAAATTTAGGTCATTGGGCTTAGCCATCCCACCAACCCGTGGTGTTCTTTTTTTTTTTTTTTTTTTTTTTTGATCCTTTATGAGCACACAGATAAGCTCAGCTCATTGAAACACAGACATTAATGGTTCGACTAGAAATGGCCCACACACACTCATGTGTTTAAGTACTCGGTCCATAGAGAGTGACACTATTAGAAGGTGTGTGTACTGGCTGGTTTTGTGTGTCAGCTTGACACAAGCTGGAGTTATCACAGAGAAAGGAAAAGCCTCCATGAGATCCAGCTATAAGGCATTTTCTCAATTAGTGATAAAGGGGGGAGGGCCCATTGTGGGTGGTGCCATCCCTGGGCTGGTAGTCTTGGGTTCTATAAGAGATCAAGATGAGTAAGCCAGGGGAAGCAAGCCAGTAAGAAACATCCCTCCCATGGCTTCTGTATCCCCTCCTGCCTCCAAGTTCCTGCCCTGCGTGAGTTCCTGTCCTGACTTTCTTTGATGATGAACAGCAATGTGGAAGTGTAAGCTGAATAAACACTTCCCTCCCCAACTTGCTTCTTGGTCATGATGTTTTGTGCAGGAATAGAAACCCTGACTAAAACAGTGTGGCCTTGTTGGAGGAAGTGTGTCACTGTGGGGGGCAGGCTCCAAGGTCTCACAGAAGTTCAAGCCAGTTCACTTCCTGCTGCCTGCAGATCTGGATGTAGAATTCTCAGCCCCTTCTCCAGCACTATGTCTGCCTGCACACTACCAGGCTTCCTGTCTTGATGACAATGAACTAAACCTCTGAAACTGTAAGTCAGTCCCAATTAAATCTTTTTTCTTTACAAGAGTTACTCTGGTCATGGTGCCTCTTCAGAACAATAGAAACCCTAAGACACAGACACTGAAGCCAAACACAAGTCATCTCCACCCTGACAGCACAGTTGTGTACAAGATGGCAAGTAGAAAGTAGAGTGGTTGAGTTCATGTCCTGCTCCTTCCCACCCCTCAGGTCCCACCCATTGACTTGGATTTTAAGTAAAACTAAGGTGCTAGATTCAACAGGAGAGACTGTAGCCAGAGTACAGTGGATAAAGGAACAGAAATGCTGGGGTAGACTTTAACAGGCTACGATAAAAGACATAGGAGAGGCAGCCGTAACATCAACCATAATGCTATGACTTAGTATGGAAGATTCCTCACCCCAAGACTAGGAATTCCCATGGGCACCCCTTAGGAGACCCAAGGCCTCCTCCTATTACAACACAGCCCAGGAGTCAGGATCTATGGTGGGGACCCTGATCATCAGAAGTGACATTATACCTAGAGTTACCAGTTTGAAAGACATATGTCATATGTTAAAACTATTATAACAACATAAACATGGCGAATTCTATTCTATCTGTAGACAAACCAGAAATCTCTTAAACATTTGTATAGGTGGAACACCTCACTCTTTAATGAGGCTAGCTATGTTGACAGAACTACATCAGGAAGGACACAGTGTTCCATGTCAGCCATGGGGAGCTGTTGAAGAATTCTGAGTGAAGACAGCAGATAGGTCTACTGTCTTTTCTTTGTAAAGAAATCCTTTTGGAGGAGTGCTAAGGATGGAGGGAGGGAGGTGAATCCTGGAGGTGTGGAGGCCCCTGGAAGGCCTAAGAACATCCCAGGAGAAATGATGAGATGTAAGAGAGGGTAGTGGAGAGGAATGTGAAAAAATATGGTGTGTTTGGGTATCACCATGACAAAGCCCAGTGACCAATCAGATGTGCAGATAAAAGAAATATGACTCAGGTTTTCTTGAGCAACTGCGTGTGTGGTGGTGACATCCAAGATGGAGATGAAGATAGAGGTTTCTATTCATCATTGCTCAGGATGATGAATATGGACTTGGTATAGCAGGAGAATAAGAGTGAAGAAAGAGACATCATGATTAACATATAAAAGAAGCCAATTGGCAGAGGGACAAGAAATCTTCCCCCACCAATGTACAATGTAATACATTGTGATGGTGACGACGATGACAATGACGATCATGATGATGATAAAGATACATGAGCATGCCCCCACTTCTCTAAATGTGAGAAAAAGTGGCTACTATTTAAACAACCTAAAATGGTCATGATGCTGAGGAAAAAAAAAGGGAGACTGTTGAGGCTTGGACTTATTATCCCACTTCCATTCTTGGGGGCCTTATTCTCATGTTTAGCAAGCTGTTTCTATTTTTATCATTATCTGTGTGCCCCTGGTCTGATTCCTTGTTCCAAGACAGAAGGCCCTGGGAATCTCTAGACTCAGACCCACATCTATAACAGTGGCACAAGGGAGAGTAGCACACCCTGGTGGGGCTGTAAGGGTGAAGAGTGGATTTGGGAGGTGACAGTGATAACTTCATTGGTGTGATGAAAAGACCCAAGGGAACACACATAGAGTCGTGCCGGGGAGGACTGCCGGTGATGGACAGCTTAAGAAGAACAGGGGGATCCGTTCCTGGGAGAGAACACCTGGTGACTGCTATCTCCATTTTAACGTTAACTGTTCTCCTGAGGCCTTTAGATATTTTAGGTTACACCAAATGCTTTTGCAAGCAGCATAACTTATGAATTATAAGGCAGTATGTAAGTTGACTCTGGTAGTTTCCAATCCCCTTTATTCTGATTTAATTGTAGAGATTTCTCTCTAAAATTAATGAAAGGCCCCCAGGCAGCCATGAGAAACATCTCTGAATAAATTCCCTTGATGGTTCACATGGAGTAGTGTGGTTTAGACAGAAGAAAGGCCCTGTTTCAAGTACACCAGTTCCTATATTGTTAGCCAGTGGTTTTCCTGGGTTGCTGTAGTCTTGGGAGAAATATGGGTGGACAAATGACCACAAGGGTGTCCAGATATGGATAGAAACCCTGTGAATGGGCAAAGCTGATGCAGATTTGAGTGTCCCCAGTGAATGCTCACCAGAGCAAAGGGTAAGGAGACATGGTTAGAATAACCCATCCCATGGATTCCAGTCAACGTCTTTCCCCCAGAGCAAAGGGTAAGGAGACATGGTTAGAATAACCCATCCCATGGATTCCAGTCAACGTCTTTCCCCAGCCAGCACTCTCATTGCCCAATGGGCTCATGAACAAAGTGGCCATGGTGAGGGGGAAGTAAGTTATTGATCAGCTAAACATAGACTCCCACTCCCCAAGGCTGACCTGACTATGTCTACATCTAAATGCCCAACCTGCCAACAACAGAAACCAACATCAAACCCCTCCCCTAAAAAAAAAAGTATACCCTTCCCCAGAGTGATCAGTTAGCTGCCATCCGTAGACTTATGGAATATCTTACCCAACATTATGGTCTTCCACACAACATTGCTTCTGGCCCAGGAACTCACTTCACACTGTGATGAGCATTGAACATAGAATCCATTGTCTTACCATGTTCTCTACTTTTCTCAAGCAACCAACTCGCTAGAATGGAGAAATGGCTTTTAAAGAAATTATCTGAAGAAGGCTGCACATGCTCTGAATTATTATCAAATATATATGTTGTTTCTCCTACAGTCAGAAGTCATGGTTCAGGAATCAAGGAGTAAACATGAGACCAAAACCTCTCACTTTGCTCCTAGTAACATACCAATAAACATTTAGTTTCTTGTTCCTAAGACCTTATGCTTGGCTGGCCTAGAGGTCTTAAGTCCAGAGGAGAATGCTTGTATTAAGATTCAATAGTAGTGGTACTGGACAAGATCAATGTGAGGCTTTCCTTGAGGCCCTGATGTGTGGAAAAGGAAGATAGTTCCTTCTCTAAAACCAAGAATATACTTGCCAGAGCCAGTAATTGCCTGGGCCCAGGCCTTGGTGAAGCTGTGGCTTCAGATCCTAAAATCTCAACTCTTTCCACCTTAAGGAGCTATGGCTATCAGCCCCAAGGCTGCTGTGAGCTCAGTATGTAATGTTACAGAGATACCCTGTGTCCCCTTTGTGCCACGTTGCTTGATTAGCTTCTTGCTAATTAACTTATCCCATTGTATGATGGTTATCTGTTGACTCTCCCCTACCCAACACACAACCTCCTGATTCCAAACTCTCCTATACTCTTATCTTCTGATCACCTGGTCCTCCCTTTCAGGAACCTGTTGCTGAAGAACAACTTGCTGAGCCAGGTCAGAGTCAAAAAGCCAAGCTGAGTTATTGTGCTGGCTAGAAAGACAGATCCTGACTCCTGAAGGGATGCTGGGCTGCTCTTCCAAAGGAGGAAAGGAAGAATGTATCTGGAATAAAGGAAATTCCTTAAGGCCTCTTTCAACATCTCTATGCCCAGAGAGTGAGGTTGATGGAAAATCATAACAACTCACTTTAAGCAGGGTTGTTTATAAAATGGTCCAATCAGTCCAGAATTAATGATTTGGGTCAATCCACCAGGAGAAAAAAAAATCACAACTGGGATTGTGATTATGGACTACACAGTAGGACAGTTAAAAAAAAAACAGGTAGCTATAAATTTACCTGTGACCAAGTACAGAAGATAAGGATGAGTCTTGTCAAGAACATTCTTCCCTATTTTTTAAATTATGAACAACTTTGTACATTTCTTCTTCTCATCCCTTTTCATGATGCATAGAATACAGTGATTGACCTTAGAGCTTGGCATTTATAGGTATGACTAACTTTTGTCATATTATATAAGTTATGGCTAATTAAAAAGAAGAATGGATACCACTGAGAACTTTGTATCCTCTATGGGAAAGAGTACACTTTTGTTTGTGCTCTGGTTAGTTGTGTTAGGCTGAAGTCTGACCTTGTCCTTAGTGGCCAATTAAATATGGTTTAAAGAGATGTATTAGTGCCTGGCTGACATAAGTGAACACGGGTGAGAGTGTTTTATATGTCAACTTGTCTGAGGCATAGTTCCCAAATGTTACATAAAACACTATTCTGGATGTTTCTGTGAGGGTGTTTGTTTCGGTTACTGTGACAAAATATTGGAGATAACCAACCTAAAATAAAATATTTGACACAGGCCCTAAGATCAGTGGAGCAGCTGGGACAGAAGTCTTCCAGCCACTGTTTGCACCAGGGAGCCAGGAAACTCCACAGCCTTCTGTGCATAGCCCCCAGGAGAGAGAGATCTCCCAGCAGTGCTTTCACTTTTGAGCTCAGAGGAGTAAGAAAACGGGCTTACAGGCCCACAGAAGGAACAAACTCAGGTCAGAGACAACAATACCAACTAGAACCAGAGATAACCAGATAGCAAAAGGCAAGCACAAGAACCCTGCCAACAGAAACCAAGGCCACATGGCAACATCAGAACCCGGTTCTCCCACCACAGCAAGTCCCGGATACCCCAACACACCGTAAAAGCAAGAGTTGGATTTAAAATCTTATCTCATGATGCTGATAGAGGGCTTCAAGAAAGACTTAACACCCTTAAAGAAATACAGAAGAACATCGGTCAACAGGTAAAAGACCTTAAAGAGGAAACACAAAAATCCCTTAGAGAATTGCAGGAAAACACAAACAATCAAGTGAAGGAACTGAACAAAACCATCCAGGATCTAAAAGTGGAAGTAGAAACAATAAAGAAATCACAAAGTGAGACATCTCTAGAGATAGAAAACCTTGGAAAGAATTCAGGAGTCATAGATGCAAGCATCCACAACAGAATACAAAAGATAGAAGAAAGAACCTCAGGTGCTGAAGATACCATAGAAAACATTGAAACAGCCAAAGAAAATACAAAAATGCATAAAGCTGTTAACCCAAAACATCCAGGAACTCCAGGACACAATGAGAAGACCAAATGTAAGGATTATAGGTATAGACAAGAGCAAGGATTTACATCTTAAAGGCCCAGTAAATATCAACAAAATTGTAGAAAACTTCCCTAACCTAGAGAAAGATGCCCGTGAACATACAAGAGGCCTTCAGAACTCCAAACAAACTGGACCAGAACAGAAAGTCCTCCTGGTACATAATAATCAAAACACCAAATTCAGGAAACAAAGAAAGAGTATTAAAAACAGTAAGGGAAAAGAGGCAAATAACTTATAAAGACAGACCTATCAGAATCACACCAGACTTCTCACCAGAGACAATGAAAGCTAGAAGAACCTGGGCAGACCTCATACAGACCCTAAGAGAACACAAATGCCAGCCCAGGCTACTATACCCAGTAAAACTCTCAATCATCATAGATGGAGAAACCAAGATATTCCATGATAAAACCAAATTTACACAATATCTGTACACAAATCCAGCCCTACAAAGGATAATTGATGGAAAATGCCAAAACAGGAGGGAAACTACAACCTAGAAAAAGCAAGAAAGTAATCTTCTAACAAACCCAAAAGAAACATAAAACATAAAAATAACATCAAAAATAACAGGAAGCAACAATCACTATTCCCTAATATCTCTTAATAACAATGGACTCAACTCCCCAATAAAAAGACATAGACTAATGAAATATTTCTCATGTAAATCTTCAACTTTTTTCAGAAAATGTTTATAATTCCCCTTTTAATTAATTTAGTAATGGTTTTTATGTCTACCATTTTATCTGCATTATTTTTCATAATCTTTCATTTTAATATGTCTTTCTACATAATTCCTCTATTTTATCAGAATGTTTTCTATGTATATCTTTGATTTTAATCACAAATGTTCCTAATTCTATCTTCAATTAAGTTAGAAAGAATTTTTATATCTACCATTTTATATGTAAAATTTTCCATGAAATAGTCAATTTTAACGTGTTTGTCTATATATTTCTTGAATTTTATCAGAAATATTTTCCATGTAAATCTTCAGTTTTACCTGAAAATGTTTATAATTCTACCTTCAATTAACTTAGAATTATCTTTATGCCTATCATTTTATCTATATAATTTCCATGATAATCTTTAATTTCAACATGTTTTTCTATATATTTCTTCAATTTTATCAGAAATATTTTCCATGTAAGTCCTCAAGTTTATCAGAATATGTTTATAATTCTACTTTCAATCAACTTAGGAATACTTTTATGCCTTCTATTATTATATCTATATAAAATTTTCCATGATAATCTTCAATTCTAACATGTTTTTCTACTTTTTTCTACAATTTAATCATAAATCTTTTCCACATAAATCTTCAATTATATCATAAAATGTTTCTATTCCATATTGCAATTAATTTAGCAATATTTTACATGTCTTCCACTTTACTCTTTAATTTTCCATGAAAATTGTCAATTTTAATGTGTTTATCTGAAATATTTTTCATGTAAATCTTTAATTTCATCATAAAGTGTTTTTACTTCCCTTTTCAATAGAGAGAGAAAGAGAGAGAGAAAGAAAGAAAGAAAGAAAGAAAGAAAGAAAGAAAGAAAGAAAGAAAATATTTGGGTCCACAGTTCGAGATTTCAGATAGACCTCAGGGAGTTGTTGGTGTGGAAGCACAGTACATCACAATAGGAGCTTGTGGTAGATGAGGCCTGTTCATTTGATGCTAACTACAAAGCAAAATGAGAAGGGGTCATCCCCCAATCTCCCTTCAGAGTCTGTCTCTGCTCCAATGATCTGCTTTATACCTGTGAGTTCCTTCCTAAGGCTCCACTATATCCTAGTAGCCCCATAGGCTGATGACAAAGCCTTCAATATAGGCATGTGGAAGACATTCCAGATTTAGACTGTAGCAGGATATTCAGATGAAATTAACATTAAAATTAGTGAAGCTTCAGTTTGGAAGATTGCTGTGCCCAATATGATGGCCTTCTCCATCCAGTGAAATCCTAGATAGAAGTAAAATATTGAACTTTGATCTTAGTTACTCTTCTATTTCTCTAATAAGACATACAACCAAGCCAACATATGGAATAAGGTGTCTATTTGAGGCTTAGAGTTTCAGAGGATGAGCCCACAACCATGGTAGAGAGCATGGCAACAGGCAGGCAGGCATGGTGCTGGGGCAGTAGCTGAGAGCTTGCTTTTTTAATTAAAAATTTTTAATTGAAATGTATTTTCATACAATATATTCTGGTTGTGGTTTCCCTTCCAACAACTCTTCCCAGATCCACACATCCTCCATCATCCAATCTCATGCCTTCTCTCCCTCACATCTTGAGACACAACCCTGAAGCACAGAGAGGCACAGGCAACAGCAATGGTCTTTGGAAATCTGAAAGTCCATCCCCCGGTGACACACCTACTACCACAAGGCCACACCTCCTAATCCTTCCCAAAATGTTCCACCAACTGTAACTCAAGTGTTTAAAGATAGGAGCCTGTAAGGGCTATTCTTATTCAAACCATTATAGCATCCCTGAAAGAGGGGAAATTCTGTATAATACAGCTTTCAAAGAAGAGATTCAACAACAGCTCTTAGGGTCTCCAAGTCACGGACCTACCCTGAAGACTGTGCACTAACAACCCCTATCATCATGTGAACCCATCTCTTAGAGTAAAACTTTCAGTTTCAATATATCTGTGGCTATGTCATCTCTATCATCTATCCCTGTAGTGAGAGTTTTGGTTTCTTAAAAAAAAAAAAAAAAAAGACCACAGAAATATTATGGGAATATATTTTTATTTTAGTTCCAGTATGGGATATGGGGCTGCTTCACAGCAGCAGACTATGATTTGCATCATGCTCTAGCAAGGACATAGTTTTGCCAGCTGCAGAGAGTTTCTATGAGTGTGTGGCCTTTGGAATCCTGGGGACTTTTCAGAGGTATATAAATAAATGCCAGGGCCCTTGGAGAGTAGGTGGTAAGTTGTTAGTGGGTTGCTGTTGATTGCTGTTGGTTGCTGTAGCCATGTACAAAGAGAGAAGAAACTAGAAATCCTGGCAGCTAAGATCAAACTTTCCCCAAGGAACTCAACTCAATACTCCAAATCAGCAGGAAGTAGCTAGTGATATCATCTCTCCTTTTCCTATCCCCGACTTTATCCAGTATTTAGTCTCTCTCTCTCTCTCTCTCTCTCTCTCTCTCTCTCTCTCTCTCTCTCTCTCTCTTCCCCTCCCCTTCCCTTTCCTCTCTATCCTTCTTTCTCTCCTACCTAGTGTTAGGAGTTTGAAAGGGTGGAAGAAAAGGGGTAGAAGAAAAGAGCACCCACAAAGTAGCAAAAGTTGGCTACATATGCTTATATACCCTCTGCCATTTACACATCTACAGAAGTGGTAGATTGCTATGTTCTATACATTCCCTATACTGCAGTCTGGATATTATAATCTCAATTAAATTGTTCTTATTCAGTTCAGATCAATAAATACTTCTGAAGCATTCTGATTTTTTTATTTTGTTTATTTGGTTGGTTGGTTTGATTTTGTGGTTTGGTTTGCTTGTTTTGTTTTGAGACATCCTTGGCTGACCTACAACTCACTGTATAGACCAGACTGTGTTTGAATTCACAGAGCACTTCCTGTTTCTGCCTCCCGATTGTCCAGATTAAAGGCATGAGCTATCACACCCATCCTATTCTGAATCTTTAGTATACAAACTGGTAGGGGGTTTGTTTAGTTTTGTAAAATGAAGCACATCCATGATGGACGGCAGAAACCATACAGATGCTTCCTGCTCTCGGCTTGGAAGCAAGCATATCTCTGACTTTTTTGATGCCTAGGACAGAGATGAAGCCACTCACTAATCTCTGGGCACAATTTACTGGGGAGTAAGCTGAATCTAAAGAAACCCAAAGACAGGGAGAAGGTTTAGAGTGATGGGGGCTGGCTTTGTACATCAAACAGGGACACAGAGTTTCTGTAGTTGTGGTTGAATGTCGACAAGCCTGCCCAACACCCCCCATGAATCCTCTAACCCTGAACATCGGATGTTGATGGAAATCCTTGGGCTGGTACGTTGAAGACTAGAGGAGGGCTGTATATGGTAAGAAGGTGGAGATTTCTGCTGTACAAGCTGATGGATCACAGCCATGTTCATTCAATGCTGTGGTCAGCGCATGGAAGAGACTTTCTACCTTGTGGGGATAACTTCATTTTCCATAGCAATACAAGCATTTTGAGGCATTTTTATGGTGGGTATATTATATAGAGGTTGAAGAATATATATGTTTCTAAGCCAGTTTCCTAACTACGTAGTATTAATTTCCTAACGAAATGCCCTTTACAGATGGTAAGGTCTTTGGAGACCAAGGCTTTAAAGGCCAAGTAGCTGGAGCCCAGGGTCTTTCCGTGGCTGTTTATCTAATAGATGAGACAAGACTTTTCAAAACTGTGATCAGTTTTGTTCCTAGAAAACACCAGCGTAAATGTTCCTTTGAAATGGAATTATTTAGCACCGTGTGTGTGTGTGTGTGTGTGTGTGTGTGTGTGTGTGTATGTGTATGTGTGTATATGTGTGTGTGTGTGTGTGTGTATGTGTGTATATGTGTGTGTGTGTATGTGTGTATGTGTGTGTGTGTGTGCAGGTCACAATATAAAGCTTTTCTTATTAGTTATGGTCTAGAGTGCCTTAAAACAAGAGGAGCAGAGAAGGCTACCTTGGCATGAGGTTCCTTTGGGATCATTTGGCTTAGAATGTTAGGTTTTCCCATGTTTTAACAGTTCCCGTGTCCTTCCCACTCTGCCTTTGTCTTTCTCACTGTGATCCAGATTTGCCCCAGAGGGGGAGAACCCAGTAGGTAAGGGTTCACGCTGTCCTTCCATGTTAATTAAGTGATGTGGGAGTCTTGGAAAGGCTGGGTGGTTTTTCCTGTCTTCCTTAATGGAACCAGGTCCATGCCATCCCCAGGAGGCAAGAAGTCTGGAAGCAGCAGTAATTACTCAGTCACAACAACCCACTCTCCTCCCTCCCCCTGATCCTCAACTGCTGACTTCAGGATGAAGTCCATCTGATTGCAGTCAGATAGGAAGGCTAGCCAGAGGCCTGCCCCAGCTTCCTGGCTGCAGCAACAGGAAGCACAGGTTACAAAACCCAATGCTTCCACACTGAAAGCTTCGTGTTGATCGTCCCACCAGGCTGCTACTTAGCCCTTAGAGGCAAATCGTCCCCGAAGACTTACTTTCTATGTGACACATACATACTTACATATATGTATAAGCTTTGTTTTTTCTGGCATACTGCAAAGATGCCTAGGATACACTTAAGCATGCAACATAAAAGTCACTTTGCAGAGTAATTATTATAATAGTGCTAGTTTCTGGGGGAGTAAATTGAACCGTTTCCCGGTGTGAATTGCCAAGTTAGAACAACAAAAAGCTAGCTGGAGGGATCTCAATGGAGCCAGGAGGCCCTGGCTAGTCAGATCTCAGACACACCTGCAGCCAGACTTTGAACTGAGCAACAGATATACCAACCTGAGACGACAGGCAGGCTTCGAAGCAGTGTTAGTCCCTACTGGCCTCCTGTGTAATGGACTGTTGGATCCATTCTTCCAAACTTCCAATCTCTTTCTTTCTATTCCCTGTTGAGACAAGGTCTCACACTATATTCTAGGTTAGCCTGGCTATACTCACTAGCCTCAACTTGTGACTCAAGCTATCCTCAAACTTTTGGCAATTCTCCTGCCTCAGCCTCTCAAATCACAAGTGCTAAGACAACAGGCATGAGTTATCACACCAAGCTTAACTTTTATACATTATTTTTACTTGAAGAAAATAAACTCATCTTATTCTAATGAGCTCACAGATTAAAGTGTCATAAGGCTGGATTAAGGAAGCCACTCAAACACTGCCTGGTTCCAAACTCTGTATCCGAGTGAACTCCTGCACGGTTAGAAGGTACTTCCCTTAAAGCTTTACACTTTCACTTTACACTTTACACTGTCAATTAAAATTCTTGTACACCTGTATCACAAAACAAGAACCACCACCACTACCATCACCAACAATAACAAACCATCATGACAGAGTTGAAACTGAAAACAAAAACTGCTCTATATCTAATCTGTCGTGACTCAGGTGTCCTTCTGCCTCCATTCTGTTTAATCCCCTTCTTACAAAACAGCTCAGCTTCTGCCAAAATAGTAATCCCTGACTAAAAACAGAAGTCATTTCTAATGCCTTTTGGCTTAAAGCCGTAAATCCTGCTGCCATTTTGTAAACACACACACACACACACACACACACACACACACACACCCCAAGTTGGCCCAAGTCTGTGCTTTTCCAGGTCGCAGCCCTTCTTAATACCAAGTACTTTCCTTTATTCTCAGCAGGATCGAAGTGTGGCTTATGGGTTTCTTTTATGTTTGCTGAAGCCACCTACAAATGACTTATCTTTTGAGTTCTGTTGCTAAGAATATAATATATTATATTCTTAATATATATTCTGTTCCTAAGAATGAATATATACATATACATATACATATACATATACATATACATATACATATACATATACATATGTCACCCTTATAAGTTTAATGGACTCTTTGGGGAGGGTGGAAAATTAGGAAAGAGGGGAAAAACCCTGACTAAACTAAATGTAGCGCATTTAGCACTGTACAGATGTAGTTCAAAGATTAAACCTGAAACAAAAGCCAGGGTGAGATGGAGGGAGAGTTGAGATGCAGAGGGCAAGAGAAAGGATTGACAGGAGAGACGGAACTAAAATGGCTTCCTTCTTATAAATTATACGTAAACATATCAAAAAATGGAAAGTCCCGTTGATCGAAACAACTGTAGTTTGGCCTATGCACAGACTGGTGGTTCCCAGCCTATAGGGAGGTGGTAAGGCCTTTAAGAGTCGGAGCTGAGTCAGAGGGAAGTCTCCGGGGACATGCTACTGAAGGGGACATTCGAGCCGCAGCGCCTCCATTGCTGCCTTTGCTTCTGGTCCTCCGTGGGATCAGCTGTTGCTCTGTCACACAACCCTACCACGGTATTCTGAAACCAGGACTCAAAACTAAACCTTTCCTCTTTGTAAGATGATCTGCTGCAGTGACAGAAAGTTGACCAATTTAGGAATCCAATAGAATGAAGACTGAGAACTCCGGAGAAAATGTAGAAAGCCTCTTACATCCCAGTACAAAAATTTCATCCTCTGAGGAGGGGTTTTGTTGCAGAAACAAAACTAGAACCCCCATGAGGCTTGCAAACAGGCTGATAAGAAATGTTAATTGCTTTCCCGAGACTTCTTATGCATTGAGGCATTGAGGAGTCTGAAATTCACTGGTGACTTCTCCCTGTGGCAGTTACTCTGTGAGGACCAGCTAATACTGAGAGTTTAAAGAACTAACAAATCATATTAGTTATTCCTGTTTCTATGGGAAAAAAAAGATGAAAGGTCATTTGAGGAAGGGAGGTTTTGTTCTGGCCTCCTGTGTAATGGACTGTTGGATCCATTCTTCCAAACTTCCAATCTCTTTCTTTCTATTCCCTGTTGAGACAAGGTCTCACACTGTATTCTAGGTTAGCCTGGCTACACTCACTAAGTGACTCAAGCTAGTCTCGAACTTTTGGCAATTCTCCTGCCTCAGCCTCTCAAATCACAAGTGCTAAGACAACAGGCATGAGTTATCACACCAAGCTTAACTTTTATACATTATTTTTACTTGAAGAAAATAAACTCATCTTATTCTAATGAGCTCACAGATTAAAGTGTCACAAGGCTGGATTAAGGAAGCCACTCAAACACTGCCTGGTTCCAAACTCTGTATCCGAGTGAACTCCTGCACGGTTAGAAGGTGCCTCCCTTAAAGCTTTACACTTTCACTTTACACTTCACACTGTCAATTAAAATTCTTGTACACCTGTATCACAAAACAAGAACCACCACCACCACCATCACCAACAATAACAAACCATCAAGACAGAGTTGAAACTGAAAACAAAAACTGCTCTATATCTAATCTGTCGTGACTCAGGTGCCCTTCTGCCTCCATTCTGTTTAATCCCCTTCTTACAAAGCAGCTGAGCATGATGGGAGAGGATGGGGTGGGACACCAGGCAGTGCTGAAGCAGTGCTGTTGCTGCGGCTGCTGTTGTGGCTGCTGCTGCTGCTGCTGATCTGCCTTTTTTTTTTTTTTTTTTTTTTTTTGACTCAGTCTCAGATCCCAGCCCACAGGATAGAGACTCACATCAGGATAGGCCTTGCCTTCTCAGAAGACCCTCTCAGCAAAATCTCTCATGGACACACCCAGAGCTTGGTCTCCTGGTGACTCTAAATCTAGTTGACGATGAAGATGAAGCATCACTCCTATGAGGACTTTAGGTGCTGAGACAATACAAGATGCCGCGCATCTGGGTCCTTTAATTTAAAGGGAAAAGCACTGGTTTTGCTCGTGGTTTCAAAGTGTTCAGCCCAGGGTCAGCCAGAGCATCTCTGAGGTGAGAGTACGTGGAGAAAGCTACGGTGGCCAAGAAGCAAGGAGGGAAAGGGATTCTGGGAGCAGGTCTGTCTGACCTTCAAAGGCATGGCCCCAGAGATCTCACCCCCCTCCTCAGACAATGTCCCTATAACCTCCCCCTCCCAGGGACCGAGCATTCATTGTGACTTCATTTCATATCTAGACTGTAATAAGCAATTTGCAGAGTGATGGAAAACACTGGGAATCATGTGTCTGATGAAGAGACATAAAGAATCACCACAACCCAAGAGCAGAAAGACCAACAGCCCAACCATCGAGTGGGCAATGCGCTGAAGAAACGTTGCTCTAAAGAAGATATGCAAAATAGTCCAGTCTTGGGAAACGTGAATAAACCAACACTGAGGTATCACCTCACACTCGTTAGATCGGCTATAGTTAATTTAAAAAAAAAAAAAAAGGAAAGAAAGATGACGGATGAAGATAAAAAGAAAAGAATTATAAGAACTATTGCTAATAGGGATGTAAAATGTAGATCAGCTGTGGCAGTTTGGAGAGTCCTCAAAGCTCAATGTAGGTTTGCCTTGTAACCCAGCACGTACACTCATACAAACAGACTCAAAAGAGTTGAGAACAGATATGTTAAATAGTATATTTTATCACCAAAAGATGAAGTGTGTATGTGTGTGTGTGTGTGTTCTGAAATAAGAAAGATTCAGACTTTAGTCTATAAGAAAACATCAAAGTAATGCATTGCACTCTGCAAGCTGGTGCGATATGGGGGGGGGGCTCCCAGAGAGTGTCAAGATGGGGACTGGTTGGCAAAGGAACAAGCCAAGCCATTGCAGGTTGGAGGCACACACCCCCTGTGGATAGGAAAGGTGGGGTAGGACTAATCACCACAAGCCAATGACGGACGCAAGCATGCCCTCCCTCACGGGAACACCCTTAAAATGCATGAGCATGGGGTCATAGAGCTTCCCGGTTGGAGGCACGTGGATGTACGGGGTGAAGGGGTCCAGAGGTCATGGAGTTTCCCTCCTCTTCCCACATGGACTTCTCATTGTCTCCTCCATTTCATTGTTTCTGAGTTGTATTCTTCAAAATAAACCAACAGACACAAGCAAAGTGTTTTCTTACCTATTGTAGTAAAGTACTGAGCCTGAGGAGGGGCTGTCATATATATATATATATATATATATATATATATATATATATATATATATATAGTCTGAGCCTGAGTTTGTCCTGGACTCCTAGGTGGAGATAGTCTATGGCACTGCATTCTTTAATGCAGGGTGGGGTTTGCACTAACTTGGGGTACTTAGTGTCATGATTGATTTAAATTATAGGGCCTCCAATTGCTGGAGAGCTGCTTTGTGTGGACTGTCCACACATATTTGGTTTCTAAAATGTCACATAAGCAGACATAGCAGTTTCTCCACAATGGACTGTTACCTGGGGAATAATAAGGGAAGACATCAGGCACAGCGTCAACACAGATGAACCTGAGAAAATACGCTAGTGAAATAACCCGCACTCCACAGGACAAACAGGAAATGATTCTTATACAAAGACACCTGACAGGGCCAGTTTAGAGAGACAGGCGGAAGATGTGAGTATCAAGGACTGAGTGGGGGGAAAGGACAGCTAGTATATGTGGGTGCTGAGTTCCCGTGTGGGTGACGGCAGCAGTGGAGGGAGACAACAGTGATGCAAGACTGTGAATGGGCTCAGTGCCGCTCACTGAACCAAACGCCCGAAGTGTTTACAATAACACAATTTATACTGACATACACCTTCCGTAGTTTGAAAAGGTGAATAAAGTAACATTCCCCAAATCACTTTAAACAGGCAAGATATATGAAATATAACTCTGTTTCGGTGAAGCAGCTTTTTAAAATGCTTCTCATATCAGAAAGAAGGCTCCCTGGGGGTGGAGCTGGCTGTGTATCTCGGACCTGTTTTTGCAGGAGGAGTGCTCGCTCCAGGATTTGGCAGCGTCTCGAATCATCCCCTGTGAGAGGCAGGCATGGTGCGTGGTCCTGGGGATTTTCTGTTTCTAGTGTTATGTTTATTTTAAAGACATTGCTGAGTTCAGCAGAAATGTCCCACATCCATTTGTATTTTCCTTGGTACTCACTTCCTTACAAAAATGACGATCAAAGCAAAGCAAACAAAGAATCTTCATTTTACCCCCAAACAAAAGTGAGTGCACTTCTGATATCATAACAGAAACTCTGCGGCCCTTAGGAAGTGCTGAGGAAGCTGGGCAGGGGCCGGTGCCTTTAGTCCCAAAGAAAAGTGCTTCTCTCCACATGTGAGAGGCCTGTGACTATGGAGTGAGTCCCCCCCCAACCCCCGAGGATGTGGGGACCAATTGGCTCTGTCTCCCATCCCCAGTCCTTCTGCTGTTTATCACAACATAGTATTCTACCTGTAGAGTCCCCCAAGCTGCTGCTAGTTCCCAGGATGGCAACTCCACACCACTTTGGAGCCACAGAGAACTGCTGTGTACAGGTGCTTACTTTCCGTATGTACTATGAAGTTGTGGGTCGGACACAAAGGCACAATTCAGTAACAGCCCAAGTCTGAGTGTTGAGAACTTCTGCTGTGATGAACCCTGCAGTGATGTTGCTGTTCACGATGAAGGTGTCTCTCAAATGCTCATGCTGGAAACTAAACCCACCAGTTTCTAGTTGATGTTCTTTGGAGGTGGGGATTTAAAGAAGGAGATTAGAATTAGATGATGTCATAAAGGTGGGACCTTCACAATGGCATTAATTGCTTTATAAGAAGTGGACAAGATGGCACTAGCACATTTACACAGTCTCACCATGAGAGTAACCTGTCATCTTGTGAGGCGGGTGAGAGGCCATCACCAGATGCCCACACCACGCATTTGGGCTCCAATCTCCGGAATCATAGGTTTTGAACCTCTGTTCTTTACACGTTTTCTAGCCTGGGACATTCTGTTACAGCAGCAAGAACTAGACTAGTGTACATCTCTCCTTCCATCTGCCCTGTATGTACTCAGTGACCCGCTTGGTGATCTAATTGAAACAAAGCAGTTTAAGAAGGCTGTAGCTCACTATGCTTGGCTTCTCCTAGGTTGGTTCTAGGAAGTGTCAGTGACATGAACCTGATCCCAAGTATTTCCAGCTTGGGACTTAGTCCACTACTATCCCTCAGGTGTTTTCTACTTGCAGGAGGGCTGCTTTGGGCAAAGTCATGTCCAGATTTCCAACAGAACTCTACAGTGAGTTTGACTCAGGATATACCTAAGGATATCCTCACGTGACCAGCAGTGTCACAGACCTGATACTCTGGTTTCTGTTTAGTAAGAAGTTCCCCCCTGCCTTTCAATCCTAATTCTGCCTTAATAAAAATCCTTGATCTAAAGAAGACAATGCTGCTGGAGCTTCTGGGTGGTCTGAATCCTGGCCCATCCCAGATTCTGTACGCCTCTTGAGATCCTCCTCTTGGTTCTGACTCCCATGGAGATTATTCACTGTGTAACTTTATGGGTCACCTGACTGGCTCCTGGCTCTTCTAAGTTTCTTTCTGTCTTTTTCTTTTTAAAATGAATACCATTCTAACAATGCATTTATTCAGCAAATACCCTGTTGCCATCTCTGCCCAGGATAATTTCCAGAGTTCTTGACAGTTAGCAGCACACATCCAGCCCTGCCTTGGACAACCATCTGGAGTGAATGAGGATCAACACACACTGTCTCCACAGGCCGTGGGACTGGAGGCTCCAGAGAGAGCTGCCAGGGCTCCAGAAGGAGGTGTGTTTATTGTTGTCTTGGGGTCTCTGGAAGGAAATTCCAGAAAGTAATGTCTACACTATGAACTGAAAGTCCAAGCAGATTTTAATTAAAAAATGGTCCTGGATTCTTAGATCTGATCCATTCCACAAACAGATGTTCTCTGGTTTCAACAGTCTTGCCATCTCCAACCCACCTCATGAAAGCTTTCTAAACAGTTAATTCACTAAGTGAAAAGGCCATTAGAATCAAGCTCTTGTACTCAGATGACATTGATTAATCACAAGCACTGTCAAGTAGTTCTTGGGATTCCATTCTCTGGAGGGCAGAAACACGTCCCAACTTGAAGCTGTTGATGTCTTTTGTCTTTATCATTAAAGGAACCAATGGGTTATGTGTAGGGTAGCAGGTTTTCTGGGAAGGATTTTGTTACTGACAACTAAACTAGCCTTTTGACATTAGATTAGTCTGTGTTGACCACACTCTTCTAGGGAAGAGCTTGTGTCCTCAACAAGACAACAAATCAAGAAGGTTAAAGGCACATAGACATGGTGGACTGGGGGTGTCGCTCAGTGGCAGAGCTCTTGCCTAAAATGTGTGGGGCTCTAAGTTCAGTCCCCAGGACAGCAAGGACACATAGATGCTCCTCTTGTAAAAGATGTATATCAATACACATTAAATTTAAACAAAGGACCCAAATCCTGACTGAGTAGTGGATCTGCCCCTTGATGGAAATCATGTTGGAATGTAAACCAAGAATAGTCACAGAAAGTTAAAGTATTGTGGGGATAAAGAGACCACATGGAGTCTTCCAAAGTTCTCCTTATTCCGGGTTTCCTACAGTGGGAAAATTAATCTGAGATAAGAATTCATACCCAGAGGGGTAAAAGCTTAAGTGTATGTGACAGTGTGTTTTCATACACATCTCATACTATGGAGGAGAGGCACTGACTTCTTCCTGAGAAGACCTTAGTGTTAAAACAAGGAAAGTTTGGTGCTGAAGAGATGGCTCAGTGGTTAAGAGCACTAACTGCTTTTCCAGAAGTCCTGAATTTATATTCCCAGCAACCACATGGTAGCTCACAACCATCTGTAATGGGATCCAATGCCCTCTTCTAGTGTGTCTGAAGACAGCTACAGTATACTCATATAAATAAATTAAATAAATAAAAATAAAATAACCAACCAAACATGGAAAGTTCATCTTTTGGGACCTCTGGTCCTGACTCCAGATGCTATTACCTGCTGGGTGGTTCTCGGTGGCTCAAAGCTGTGTGGTCCCAGGAACCTCAAAGCAAAGCAGTAACGACTAGGCACCACATCCTTGAGAGCAGCAACAGCACTCTGTTCAATAATAACTCAAACTCTGCTGGCTCCCCAATCTCTAGAATGTGGGTGTGTTTGGTAATGAAGGTTCATCAGTACCAGAGATTGAGGTCAGAGTGTTTCCTTTTATAGCATAAGTCTCTGAAAAAAAAACAAATGGCTTAGTTATTATAGGCAAAGGACAACCTTTTCAACAACAACAACAACAACAACAACAACAACAGCCAAACATCAACAACAACACCAAAACAAACAAACAAAACCAAGCAGCTGGATCTCATAATGTACAAATGACCACAATATTTAAAGCTGTGGAAATGTTAAATAAGTAACTCCCAAGAAAGCTAGGAGGGGGGGATGGTGTGTCTACCTGAGGTCACATCACACACCATCCCCCCCAAAAGTACAGATATGTAGATAGTGTCTTCTCATCTGACCCGTGTCTCATTAATAGTGTCTAAGAGGAGGTGCTTGTCAGAGAGGCAAGACAACAGAACCAAACCAACGGGAGTCAGAGTGAACTGGGCTATCCCATAGCACATTTGAGTGACAACAGTATACACAATTGTGCTAACTAGTTTTATGATATAAACTAAAGTCATCTAAGAGGTGGGAACCTAAATTAAGAAAATGCCCCTGTAAGGCCAGGCTATAGGCAAGCCTGAAGGGCATTTTCTTAATGGGGGGGGCAGCCCATTGTAGGTGGTGCCATCCCTGGAATGGTGGTCCTGAGTTCTATAAGAAAGCAGGGCTGGGCAAACCCCGAGGAGCAAGCCAGTAAGCAGCACCCTCCATGGCCTCTGTATCAGCTCCTGCCTCCAGGTTCCACACAGTTTGAGTTTCTACATTGACTTTCCTCAGTAGAGTATGACTCCAAATACATAAGCCACATAAACCATTTCTTCCCCAAGCTGCTTTTGGTCATGGCATTTGTCATAGCAATAGTAACCCTAACTAAGGCAATGTTAAGAAGTTTTTCAACATAGAAATTACAAATGTTTGAGATGTTGGAGCTGCTACCTGCCTTGGCTTGATCGGCATGCCTGCTACATATGCATTCGATTGTTGTTCTATACCCCCTCGTAGGCTAAAAATAAGAACTAGAGCAAGATATTTAGCTATTCAACCTTGGGCAAGCCAACCCGTTTGCCCACAGGGCCTTTCTGTAACACACAGACCATTGTTGAGGAAGAAGGAAGGGAGGCTCACCCTGAGGCCAGCCCTGCTTCTGAGGGCAGCACTGCAGCCTGTGTGTCTTGGGAAGCCGAACCTAAGGAGCTGAGGATTCAGAGTGTGAATGTGGCCCAAACACTGGCTCAGCCTGGAGTCCCGAGGAGAAAATCAGGGGCTGTCCCCAGGGAAAGGACCCAGACAACTGAACTTGTGGAAGAGGCTTCCTGCCGTCTGAGTAGAAGGGCCTTTGCCGCCGCGTGGATAGCTTCTCTATTGCCTACACATGCATTTAGTCTAGTAGTAGAGTTCTTAGCTAGCATGAGACCCTGAGTTCGGCTCCCAGTGCAAAAGGAAGAAATTTGTAGAACAAGAGATGATGTGTGTGCTTATCATTTATAAATGTTATGGGGATGGAACAACAGCTTAGCAGTTAAGAATACTGGCTGCTCTTCCAGAGGACGTGGATTCAATCCTCAGCACCACATATTGGCTCACAACCACCTCAAATTCCAGTTCCAGGGGATCCAATGTCCTCTTCTGACTTTCATATGTACACCAGGCACATATGGTATTATAGGCACTACTACATATAAAATAAAAACCAACAATTCTTTTCAAAACTTCATGAAATTGGGGCTGGAGAGATGGCTCAGGCGGTAATGTGCCTGTACACCATCATGTGGAGCTGAGTATGATCCCAGATCCATGTGAAAAGGCCAGGCCTGGCGGTGTGCCCCGGAATTCCCAGCCCTGGGGAGGCAGAGACAGGCAGATGCCTCAGAATGGCTGGCTAGCAGTCTAGCCTACCTTCCAGAATTCATCTGAAAAATAATACATGAAGTAGATCGCTAGCCCTGACATCCACATGCCCCCCTCCCCACCCACACACATGTGGAATCCCTGTACACATGTGCAGTCTCAAACACAAATGCACGTGCATACATATACATACACTGCAAATTATAAAATGTTTTCAAGGCAAAAAAATCCATTTTGCAATTAAGAATTTAAGCTAACTAGCCAAGTGAAACACAATTTGTGTCATGATATTAACTCACAATCTTATCATATTGAATATAACATTCGAATTCACAAGATGCTTTGCTCTGTGGAGTGTCACTGCTTGCACAATGCTTCTGAGTTCGCCTTGAAGTAAAACTAGCTGTCTCTACTTTTGGAGGGCGCACTGGCCAGCTTTCCACTACAGTGACAAAATTCCCGAGGAAAAAATACAACTTAAAAAGAGGAAAGACACCGGATGTGGGGCTCATGCCCGTCGCCCTAGCACTCAAACACAGCAGCTTGTCTTCTTTCTTTGTGGCTTGGACGCATGTGTGGCCAGAGAAAGACGCACAGGACAATGGCATGAGCTCTCCACCAGCTCAAGGCTCCAGGAACGTTCTCTGTATAGCTCAGTTTGGGATAAATCTCCCAGAGGTGATTGCATTCCTCTGCTATGGATGGGGAGATAAATGTCGCTAACTCCCTGTCAGATGAGGAAGACGAGGCCAGGATGTGACCGTGGGAAGGCTGGGCCTGGGAGGCCCTGCACAGGTGAGTTCAAATGTCCCATCCCACTGGAGCTCCACTCAGGGGTGGCACGTGCAAGCCCCAGGTGCGAGCACCGGCTTCCAGTGGTGCCGGAGGTTGCCCATTTCCTGTGATCACAACCAGATTTTCTGATAAGTCAGTTTATCTCTGGACTCTGGCCCGTGCCTGATATATATGCAATCAGGAACCCAGGAAGCTATCCACGCGGAGGCAAAGGTCCTTCTACTCAGACGGCAGGAAGCCTCTTCCACAAGTTCAGTCGTCTGGGGTCCTTTCCCTGGGGACAGCCCCTGGCTTTCTCCTCAGGACTCCAGGCTGAGCCAGTGTTTGGGCCACATTCACTCTCTGAATCCTCAGCTCCTTAGGCTCGGCTTCCCAAGTCTCACAGGCTGCAGTGCTGCCCTCAGAAGCGGGGCTGGCCTCTGGGTGAGCCTCCCTTCCTTCTTCTCGGTGATAATCCTAAACAATGGTCTGTGTGTTACAGAAAGGCCCCGCAGGCATGCGTGTTATCAACTTACTAGCTATATCCAAGGCTGCGAGCGTAGCTAGCTAGTAAGCGGTAAGACTGAAATTTGAGCCTAGGGCACCATAACTTTAAGCAGTGTTCTAGCTGCTAGGCGGTACTGTGTAGGCCCTGGGCTCACACACACACACACAATGCATTGAATAAAAAACATTGTAGTTTTGGCATATTTTCTGGTTTTGTGTCAACTTGACACAAGGTAGAATCATTTTTGAAGAGGGACTCTCAATTGAGAAATGCTTCCACTTTTTGTTGTTGTTGTTGTTTTGTTTATTGGTTTTGCCTATAGGAAAGTCTGTAGTGTGTTTTCTTAATTAGTGATTGATACGGGAGGGCTAACCTATTGTGCTCAGCAACCTCTTGGGGTTGGTGGTCCTGGGTGCTGTAAGAAGTCGGATGGAGCAAGCTGTGGGGGGGCACAAGGCAGGAAGCAGCACTCCTGCGGCTCTGAGCAGTTGCTCCTGCCTCCAGGCCCTGCCCTGAGCTTCTGCCCTGGTTTTCTTCAATGATGAAGTATAATCTGAGAGTTGTAAGCTGGAACAAATTGCTTTGGGTAAAGAGAAGAGAGGAAGGGAGAGAAGGGGAGAAAGGGGAAGGGGAGAGAAGAGAAAGAAGAGAAGAGGAGAGAAGAGAAGAGAGGAGAGGAGAGGAGAGGAGAGAGAGGAGAGGAGAGGAGAGGAGAGGAGAGGAGAGGAGAGGAGAGGAGAGGAGAGGAGAGGAGAGGAGAGAAGAGAAGAGAAGAGAAGAGAAGAGAAGAGAAGAGAAGAGAAGAGAAGAGAAGAGAAGAGAAGAGAAGAGAAGAGAAGAAGGAAAATGTAGGTGCTTTCTGTAAACCTTTAATTGTGGCAGTGACTTCCACCCCTCAAGCTATATAGTGTTTAACTGTGGTGTGTTCCAGGCACCCAGAGTGACAAAAGGCCTGGATAGTGCCCAAGGGATCCTAAAAGGTTAGGAAACCTTTAGCCTGGAGAAGAGCAGAAATCACCTAGTGACAGGTGTTATTTAGGAATAGAAGAACTTCCAACAGGAGGCTGGCTGGCTTGTTACAAGAACCTAGGACGAAAGCTAGCTTATAGAACCTCCTGGAGAAACAGCAGCTCCAGAAAGTGGTCATTAGCTCAGGATTTGGACTCTGAGCCATGGCAAATCCCACTTTGACAGAGCACTGGTCCCCTCACGTGCAGAAGGTATCCTGTATCTCCCTGGATTGCTAAAGGAGTCAGTGAGAAGTAGCTTTGAGATCTCAGAATCACACCAGGCAAAGTAGGTCCTCAGTAAATGTCCATGCCACTCGAATGTTAAGTCCCACATTCAGAGCTGCCCAGGGAAGCCTCGACAGTGTTCAGAGGTGCCTGTGGCTCTTGAGTCTTTCGGGACCCCAAAGGCCTATGTATTTGGAGGCTTGTCCACAACCTGCAGCAATACTGGGAGATGGAAGAACCTAGAAGGCTGAGCCCAGTGGAAAGAAGTTAGGTCACTGATGACAGGGCTTGAAAGGAATGCCCTTCCTCCGCTTCTAAGGTTAAACAGTTTTTATTTAGTGTATATGTGTTAAGTAGATGCACATGTGTGCATGCAGCTACACATATATGTGCATATGAGGAATCCAGGAGAGGGCATGGGATCTCCTAAGGCTGGAGTTACAGGAGTCTGTGGGGTGCTCTGCTACCAGGGTCTGAACTCCTCGTGAGTGACAAAAGCATTTTTAAAGGCCCAGCCATCTTCCAGCCCCTTTCCTCTGCTTTCTGACCCCAACAGTGCCATGTAGAACTAAGTAGTGGGCCCATGGTGCCCCCTTACAATCTGTTTTGTGCTGTTTCTACAATAATCTTTGAGAAGGTACTTAAAAACAAACCAAAACAAACGAACAAACAAAAAAGTCCCCAAAACACAACCCAGACTTACGTCTCACAGTTCTGGAAGCTGAGAAGTCCCAGATCACCACGGATTAGGTTCGGTTTTCTGGTGAGGTCTGTATCTTCTCAGAAAAGAGGAATGTTGGCTGTCCATGGCTGGACGTTCCAACGGGAGGAGCACTGATTCTCCCTAGTCCCTTCATGAGCATGTAACTGTCCGCACTAGAGCCTTGCCTCATGATGCAATCCCCTGCCTAATGTCTTACTTAAGATTTTTCTGTTGTTTTTGAGATTATGCCATGATTATTTCACGTCCCTTTCCTCCTCCAGTCCCTCCCATATACCCTTCCTCACGCTCCTCAGATTCATGGTTTCTTCTTTTCACTGATTGTTGTTATATGCATAAGCATATTTTTGTATATACATGTATATTCCTAAATGCATAAATATAATCTGTTCGGTCTGTATAATATTACTTGTATGTATGTTTTCATAGGTGACCATTTGGTATTGGATAGCCACTCAGTTACTAAGCTAGCCCTCAGGGAGGAGACATTCAATTCTCACTCAGGAGCATCTCTTGTTTCTGAAGTGTAAGGTGCCTTCAGCAATAGGGATTTATCTTGCACCCCGGAGGGCGACAGTGATATCCTGTATGCTTTGGGAGTCTCTTGTATACTCCATACCAAAGCTTCCGGCCCTGCTTTCCCTCCTGTCCTGACTTCCTTCCGTGATGAATGGCCAGATGGAAGTGCACGCCAAGTAAAGCCTTTCCTCCCAGGTGGCTTCTGGTCAGAACAGTAACTGTAACAAGACCCCCCCCTTTCCCAGATGCCTACTCAGATCACGTGTAATCTGTTCCTCTCTAGTGCTCCCCCATTCTCCGTCTCAGCAATGGTCCTGTTTTTATTTTCCTGGTTTCTGTAGTTACTACAGGATATGCATTCACACCTAAAGATTTGGATCTAGAAACCTCTGATGGAAGAGAATGCACAGTTACGTCTCTCAATATGGTATCTTCAAGTTCTACTCATTCACAGAGCTGGACCCTGGAGAAGGATGTGGAAGAGCCATCCCTTTACTCTCCTTTGTACTGAATCACAGTTGTAGTTTTAGCCAGACATTAGATTAAACCTATTTGGTATTATTCTTACTACTTCACATCACATGTTATACATAGCTCTTTAAAACAAAACAAAACAAAACAAAACAAAAACAAAACCACTTTACCTCAAGGACTAGAGAGATGGCTCAGTGATCAAAGCATTGGCTACTTTCCCAGAGTACCTAAACTTGATTCCCAGTACCCAAAGGACTGCTTACAACCCTTTGTAACTCCAGTTCCAGGGATCCAACACACTCTTCTGGCCTCTGTGGGCACCAGGCTTGCATGTGGTACCCAGACATACATGCAGGCAAAACATTCATATTTTAAAAATAGATAAATAAATGCCTATTTAAAACCCCCGCCTCATCTGAAATCATCGGAATGTTGATTTCTTTGGATTCCCTTTCCTTTTGCCCTGGGGAAACTAGGTCGCCTCTGTATCCAGAACTGTATGTTTTGGTCACTGTTCATACATAGTTTTAGAAAGGAGGTCTAGGCGGGCAGGGACAGCTGTGGTGTGGCAGCTGGGAGCCCCATGTGCAGAGGGAGTGTAGACTAAGTAGCAGAGAGTGCAGGAGCCCGGACGGCACAGAGGGTTCCACACCATCCCCACAGCCCGGACCTCCCCCCTCTGGTGATGGGCTTGGAGGTCAGGCAGAGGTTTTAAGAGGGGCATGAACAGGGTAGATTTCTGTTTTGGGAAAACCATCAATCAGAAGGCAGAGGACAGGGTGGAACCCAACACAGCTGGGAGCTGGGAGCTTGCAAGGCGCTGGGCTGGGCAGTAGTGGAGAGGAGCCTCACGGGGAGGATTGCCCCTGGGGTGCAGGGGCTATGACACTGCCCTGGGAAAAATACTGCCTCAGCGTCTTGGCAGTTTGGGCCCTGCCAGACGATTGTTATATGAAGTTTCCAAAATCCAAACCTCCCCCTTCCTCCCTCCTCCCTCCTCCCTCCTCCCTCCTCCCTCCTCCCTTCCTCTCTTCATCCCTCCCCCTTCCTAGCTGCATGTGTGTCCATGCGTGGTAGAGCAGGCACTCACAGAGAGGTGTGCCTACTACAGCAGGTGGCTACATCACTAAAGAAAATGTTTCCCTCCCTCTCCCCTCCCCCTTACTTTTGCTTCAAAGCAGAGTCCTACTATGCGCCCCACCCCTGCGGACATCACACTTGTTGTAAGCCTCTGCCTCGGCCTCCCTAGCTGAGACTGCACACTTGCTTGTGTCGCTATGCCTGGCTTCCAGCGCGTCTTTGAGTGCTGACAGACATCTCAAGAGGGAAATTCCTGTCCTTGCTTCACTTGACAGATCACAGTGGAAATGAAAGCCCACTAAATATACTGTATGGAATCACCCCCAGGCTGTGTCTGAGGCACATAGGTAACATAAGAAATCTCATGTTTAGACTTTAGTCCTGTCACCAAGGCATCTATCTCTTTATATATGTGAAAGTATTCCACAGTCTGAAGAACTCTGAAATAGACAATGCTTCTTGTCCATAGCATTGTAGATAAGGACTCTTCAAACTTGTATATAAAATAGAATTGAAAAGTCAATTCAAGTATGCACACACACACATGCATGCATGCACCAGCAGGCCTGACGCTTCTCAGGGCTGCCGGGCAGACTCAGGTGGCTGCCTGACCTGCTGATGCACCCATCCCTGCCTTTGGTTTCTTCTTTGAGTCTTTTGTTTTTCTTTTATTTTATTCATGAGACAGGGTTGAATTCATTGTATAGCTGAGGATGACCTTCTTCTGCCTCCACTTTCTAAGTGCTAGGTGTTTAGTTATAAACTACCACACATAGTGCTTCTGCAGCACTGCGGCTCAAACCCAGGACCTCATCTCGTAAGTTAGCCACATCCTTAGCCTTCTCTGTGGATCTTTTGAGGAACATTTTATCAACATGCATTATGTACATGCATGTGTACAATAAGCTCCTGTAGCAGAGAGAGAGAGAGAGAAAGAGAGAGAGAGAGACAGAGACAGAGAGAGAGAGAGAGAGAGAGAGAGAGAGAGAGAGACAGAGAGTTGAAATTTATGACTAAATGTCAAGTATGTGTGTATGTGTGCTTACATATGAAGAGAGCTGTTTACAAGCACACAGACTTGGGACAAGCGGGCATAGGGAAGCAGAGCTGACTTTGAGGACTAAAGGCTGCCTCTGTCATCTTACTGAAAACATCCTCTCCTGCTTCCTACACGTGACGATCCTCCTTAGGTGGAGTGTTGGCTGAACAAGGCTGAGGACCTGAGCCGGGATCTAAGCACTCCACGTGAGGCAGAGTGTGCCTGTGACCGCAGCCCTGGGGAAGGTGGGAGGCAAGGTGGGGCGGGGAGTGGAGGCAGGCACACTCCAGGGGCCTGCGGACAAGCCGGTCTAGCTGAGCAGTGAGCGGTTCAGTGAGAGAGCCTGTCTGAGAGAACCAGGTGGGAAGCCATAGCAGAAAATACCCCGAATTTACACACACACACACACACTCACACACACACACACACACACACACACACACACACACACACGATACCTGCCAAGAGCGGCTCAAATATTTCTGAGCTCCCAAAAGTGCTTGAAGAGCTGGCCACCACTGTCAGTGACCCTCTGAACCCATCAAAGCAGGGTGATCCTTTGACAGGGTCTTAATAAGACAGGTCCCAGAGTGGCCGCCCCCTGGGAGAAGAAGCCCAAGGACCTTGCCCTGATCTGGCCAGGATGGTTCACATCCCACACCCAGTGCTTTGTAGCTGGGTGTCCATCAGCACCTTACTTCACTCTCCTGAGCCATGGCTGTCTCATCTTTAATGGGGGTAATTATGGCACAGGGTGGGTGCAGGAGTGTTGCAAATACTAATCACAGAAGCATTATTATTAATCCTAATAACAGCCTGGCAGGCAGGGCAAAGGCATTACTGGTTTATAAATGAAGAGACAGCTCAGCACAGCTCAAGTGACTCATCCAGGGTCACAAGCTGCCTGCGGGGAGAAAGGAGCTGGGACCCAGCTCCTCCCACACCAGCTCAATGCCGCTTTCCCTCCCGTACACCCAAAGGGGGGGACAAGGTAGAGCCCTGCAACTGACATCTTAGGGTTTAAACATGGCCAAGAGCCATGAATATTAGATCTCACCCCTTCTTAAAGCTTTCCCGAAGACCTGGTTTCACACACACCATTTGCTCCCATTGTGCTATGACACTGCAAATGTATACAGTTGTGTTCTATAGGCAAGAACGTCCAGGAAACACTGGGGCCACTTCAAAAAGTGCAGCAAGCACTGACGGCCTGTGTGGCTCACGTCTCTGTCTCCTTCGTGAGTTTCTTTTCAAGAACACTATTCATAAAATCTTTGTACCAAGGGATGACACAATTACATAGATGTGTACATGCAGAGAGATGGGTGGATATATAAATAGACTCAGAGCTTGCTGTCACTCATGCTGAGTGAAAGGGGCCTGTGATTAATGTCGTCTGCAGCTAGGTGAAGGGGACCGGTCATTTGTATGGGCTCTGTCCTTGGCACACACCAGATGCTCAGTAACAATGCACTCTTCAGCAGAGCTGGGTCTCGTTGGTTTTGAAGGTATTAAAAGGCTATGGACATGAGGCTGGAAACACAAGGCCAAGCCCTTGGCCAGCTGGCTTCCCCTTAAATACCAGCGCTTGTTGGATGGTGGTGGCTCGTGAAGGAAACTGTCAGGCTGTGATCAGCTATGAAAAGACAACCCAAAGAACATGAGGCTGTCACCAGGTACCAGCCCCGGGGCTAGGAGGCCACACCCTGGACACCAGAAGTCACCTGAATCTTCTTTACACATCTATAACCAGAAAGAGTATTTGCATGTACAGGAACTGAATTTAGAATTATCTCAGTAGCCCAATGTAATTTCTGGGTTCATATCAGAAAAATTTTTATGTGTAGCCTTGTAACCTATGAAATAAAGAATCAGAGACCCATCCACTGGGACATGAGTGGTGTTTAAGTTGGAGGAAACTCCCCGGAAGTTCACCTGACATCCTGGGATGCAAAAGGAGGCAGCTGCTTAGTGCAGCAGTATTTCTTCACTTCGGAGAGAGGCGTTGAGTCCACACGGGAAGAACGACCTGCCTTGGGTTGTTTGATGATCCAGGCATGTAATTTAGGTCACTTACCTCCTTGGTGTTTTCCTTCCCCATAAAAGGATCACTCCGCACGTTCATATGCTCCTACCAAGCCCAGCCTCTTCCCTGCACCCCGTTCTTCACGCCTGGATGAGTTTAATTAAAGCCAAGAAGACTGTCCAGTCTTGCAGCCTTGCAGCAGAACAGGTCCTTGGAACTCCAACCTGAGGTCAGGACCAACAACAGAGGTGGCCCACAGAGACGCAGGCTGTTGTATGTGACTGAGACTCATCACACACACACACACACACACACACACACACACACACACACACACACACACACACGTTTGGTGGAGACCCACGTCTAGAAGGCATCCTTAACTGAGTTTGTTCCTGCATGAACATTCTGGACTGTCTAATCAGTCACTTCCGGAGGCTGCCAGGGCAGTCAAGAGGTCAACAGGAGACATCCAAGGCCGCCTCTGCCCACAGTGATTCTTTTCTTCCCCTTTCTTTTTTGAGGCAATGCCTTGTGGAGCCTGGGTTGGCCTGGAACTTGTTTTGTGGCTAAGGATGGCCTTGAACCTCTAATGATCTTGCCTCCCAAGTACTAAGATCACAGACATATGCTATTATGCATGGCTTATGGGGTTGTTATTTTGGTTTTTTTTATAACATATGGGTTTTTTTAATAAGTAAAAACATGGTCTGATCTAATAATAAAAAGAATAGTACAGTAATACAAACCAGTGCCACTGGCCTACCGCATCAGGAGCCACGGTTGGTTTAGGTCGCATCGTGGTGATGGACTTGCGGCCACTGGCAAACATCTCTGAGACTCAATTCCCGTGGAAGGTCTAGTTTATTCTCTGTCTTCTCATGACTGTCACCCCACTGAAAGTTATCTTCTCTTAAGAACCCTAGCTGGCCAAACCTGATACCTCCTTTTTCTTCTTCCTCAGCTCCGTTGTCCTGCCTGGAGCAAAGGCCCCATGGGCATCCCACACTGGCTTCTGTTTCCCTGGCCATGACTGTCCTGCTAGACCATCAGTCTACCCGAGAACGCTTCAGCGCTGGCCTGTGAGTAGGTGGACGGAGACTGAGGCATCACCTGGAACTAAAGCCTTCTGTGCAAATGCGGTACGACAACATCCTCAGCAGAGCTGGGCCGTGTCCACAGAGGAGAGAAGCTGCGAGCATGGGCGGAATTTCAGTCTTGGTTTGATTCCTCATCATTGGTTGGCCTCCTCGTAGGCAAAGAAGGAAAGTGACCATTCTTGTGAGAGACTAAAGGGACGTTTATAAAACACCCACAACAACGCCGCTGCCACAGGGGCTGTCAGTGTTCAATTCCTTCTCTAGGAAGAAAAAAAATATCATGTCACAAGACGACTTCAAAACAGGGATGTGGCCCCGGGAACATTTACTAAATGGTAATTGTACACATCAAAACCCTCCCCTTTTTGCTCAGGGAACACGGTGGAAGAGGAGGTAGAAAGACTGTAAGAGCCAGAGGAGACGAGGACATCAAGGAAACAGTGTTTTCCAGACACAACGGGACTCCCAGAGATGGTGGTCGCGCTAGGGTCAGAACGCGTTCAAGACAGCTGGGGTCCCAGCCCCGAGAGAGACAAGTGACTATTATCTCCCACCCCTAACGGAGACACTATCTCCAACTGCAACCTCTTCATAGGAAAAATTAATTTTCTCCAACAGAGTCTCACTAGATAAAAAACCACACTGCAGTCGGGCTCCATGCCCAGCAGTAGATGAACTCAGTGTTATTTTGGGACATTTTTAGTCTCATAATGCTTTGTCATATATTATGACTTCCGATTTTGTGCTTTAATGAATTTTTTTGTGTGCTCATGTGTCCCTGTTTGTATGTGTGTTTCTATGACTTCTCTTCTCTGTCAGTTTTGTTTTTATTCTGGTTTTTCCTTTATTTGCCTGTTTGTTTTCTAACCAGAGAGAGAAGGAGTTAGGTACAGGGAGAGGTTCTGGGAGGAGATGAGAGAGTAGAACTGTGGTCAGAATATATTATATGAATAAAATCCATTTTCAATTTTAAGAAAAAAAAAAACGTATGCCAGGACTGGAGAGGTGGCTCAGTGGTTAGGAACACCGGCTGCTCTTCCAGGGGACCCGGGTTTGAGTTCTGGAACCCACGTGGTGGCTCACACCCATCTGTACTTCCAGTCCCAGGAGCCCCAATCCTTCTTCTGACCTCCTCAGGTAGCATGCATACATGTGGGACATAGACATACATGCTGGCAAAATAACTCACACACATAAAATAAAAAAATAAAAAAATTAAATTAAAAGGAAAAAGAATGGACACCCTTCAGGACACAGAGTTTTCTGAGGAAAATTTCCACATTCCTGAGAGTCAAGAGAAAAGCCCTCGGAACCCAGCATGCCAATGGGGCACTTACACCGAAAGCATACATTTACAGACTTCAAGAAGCAACTAGAAGACTAGAATAAAATTCCCTTCCATACCATATATGTGTATGTGCCGGAGTGTTCTATCATTTTTTTGGTAACTATTGGTGACAGGATTGTATGAGATCTGATGATTTTATTGATGCATCTTTTTTTTTTTCAAGGAAATATCTGGTCTGCACATGCCATTGCTTATATAACCACAATCAATTAAAATTATTGAAAGGTTTTTCTAAAGCTTATATGTGTTCTCCATTTCTTAGACATGTATAAGATCCATGTCTGAGAGAATACCTCTTAGTCTCAAATATTTCCACATAGGAAACTTGTTCAGGGTAAAACTAAGTGCTAGAAATGTCTGCCCTCCCCCATGTTAAACTTCTGGCCATGTTTTTTAGTAAGTACTAGAGTAGTTGATGACAAAGTAATGGTTGAAGACATCTTGGTGAAGCAAGATCCCAGCACTTGAGAGAAGGATAGAGGATTTGGGGCCAGTCTGAACTATGAGGCAAGACCTTATTTCAAAAAGAAAGCTCCCCCCACCCCCCGCCAAATAAGACTGTGTGTGCATGCATGTGAACAGTGACACCCTGAAAACAGGGCTCGTTGACAGCCTAGGTAGCTGGCCCATGCCATTGCTCTAAGCCCTGGGATTCCAGGTGCCAGCATGCTTAGCACATGGGTGCTGGGGACTCAGGCCTGTGAAGCAGGCACTTTAGCCAGCAAAGCCGTTTCCCCAGTGGCCAGGAAAACTCCTTAAAGGAACTACAATGGCCAGTAGAGACCATCTTCTATCTCCAGCTGGACTTTTAACCTACCCTCCTCCAAGACTGGAGTGAGCAGACAGCCAAGAGTACACACGGGAGGCACCTGATCAGTTTGCTTCTTGAATCCCTGCCAGTGCATTCACTGCGATCTCTCTTGTTTCTGACCAAGCAAGTATGTTTCCCCCTTGCCAGAGGGATGAGCCAGCCCCTCCACAGACCATAGCTGCTAGGGTAGGGTCACCCATTTTCTGCAAGCCATGGGCTTAGAGGGGGAATCAGCTAACATAACTCCCAGGTACACATGAAAGAGTCAAAGATGCAAGACTCTTTGATACTTTAACTAGACAGAAGGGTGGGTGGAGACATGGTCTTCCATGTGTGAGTGAGCTCACAGTGGATTTGCTGGGTATGCTGAGAATAAATCACGACTGAACCACTCAAAAAGAAACACAGGCCTCCCGCCTGCCAAACTCGTTTATGGAACAAGTTACCACGTGTACTTGTTTGCTCTGAACACCTGGTCCGCGGCTATAGCTATTAACTCGGGAAGTCTGGCTCCCTGGTGTGGTCATTCATCAGAACCTCTGCCTCCTTATGGTCACAGTTTTGTAACACAGAGTCCTAGTCTGTTCTTATAACCCTGGCTTCGTGGCTCTTACATGCATGACTTCTGGCAGAACTTAAATCTAGAATCTTATCGAAGATGCACCCCATGGGAATTTTGATGGGGACCATGTTGGAAAATCCACATGCTAATTTGGAATTTGGGCATCTATACACAATGAAGGCTTGTTTCCATCAAGAGATGTGGAATACGTGGATCCACCTGTTCAGGTCTCCTTACCATTCACCAAAATGGACCTGGGTTGACAGCTAACAACAATTTTAACCACAAGACCAGTGTTGGTGCAAACAGTTGACCTAACGTCACAGCTCACCACATCACTGTGATCATAAATGCACCACTAAAGATGCTCACACACCTCCAATGCTCACACTCACATGCTCACATGCACATGTGCTAGCACACTCACACATGCACAGACTCACATGCGCCTGGAGGACTGAACACATGTTCACACACTAGACCCACAAGCACAGGCTCGCAAACACACGTGCTCGCTCTCAAGTGTTTGCGCAAGCATGGTGTTCACACTCCCATGTTTGTATACTCACCTGTGCCCAGACACACCTTTCACACATTTGCACATTTTCGTAAATTTCCATGCCCTTCATCATACACATTCACATGCGCATATGCTCCCTTACTCAGTCATGTTTATACACACACCCACTCATGCACAGTCACAATGCTCACCTTCGTTCATACATGCACATACGCACACTCATATGGAACCCACAGTTTACATACTGATCCTCTCTCTCTCTCTCTCTCTCTCTCTCTCTCTCTCTCTCTCTCTCACATACACACACACACACACACACACACACATATACACACTTTTGTGTTCACCCTGTCCTTGAACACACAAACCATGCTAAGCCATCACCATGCCTCAACCATGGGCTTCTTCCACCTGTTACCCCACCACCCACTGCTGCCCCTCACCCCCAGTCTGGTGCCTCACTTCTCAGGGCTTATAACATTGCCTTCATGGACAGTTCTTGTTCTTTGGAATCAAGGGTCCTTCCCTCTGCACAGAATTCTCCTGTCTGAGGCCGATTTCCCCCAAAGCCACACTTTGAGGGTACTTGGCCTTTGCCTAGCTGGTGCCCAGTGCAAGGTGCCCTGCTGACTGAACACGTGGCCCTGCTCAGCACCATCTTTTTGGTCTCCATCTTTGTGGCTGAGGCTTCTGAACCACCCTTTGCAGGACAGCACTGTCCTGGGCAGCAGGGCTTCCCACAGCTCTCTAGAACAGTTGTTTCTAAACACTGCAGGGTCTGCCTGTCCTGCCCTGCTTCTCTACAGAGCCGCTCCCTGAAGCTGCAGAAAACAAGAGAGCATAGAGGTGACCCTCCCCACAGGTGTGTGGCCAGGGCCACTTGTCCACAGTGGCCAGGCCCATCCAAATGATGGATGTTTTCTGCTTTGAAGTTGAGAACGTCGGTCCTCAAGAGGACCTGAAGAGAACACAACCGCATCTGTTTCCTTCCAGGGAGCAGGGTTTGCGCTGCCCTTCATAGCTCTCCGTGCCCAGAGCATGCATCTGAGCATGCCCAGAGCCAAACACAGCAGCCATTTCCTACTGATCTTCACAGCTGGACAGGCTCCCACACAGCCAGAGGCTCCCTGGGGAGCCCCCAAAAAGCAAGGTTCACCAGGTGGAGCTCTGGGGAAACTGCTTTCAACTCTGCCTTGGCCGGGCTGGCCTCCTGCACCTGGCTTTAGGACGGCTCCAAGACGCAGCATAACACGGGAGGAATATCAATCTCCAAACGCTAATATCTGATCTTATAACAAAGGTCAATTTATAAATGTGATACCACCAAGTCCTTTCTTCTTCCGTTCTTCCACGCCTCACCCTCTCTGATAAAATGGACCCAACAGAAGCTAGAGTGTGACTTGTAAGGTCTGTCACTTCCTTGAGGCGAATTTTAATACCAAATTGGCCAGGGGCGAAACCGAGGAGAACCAGGTTCACACGCAGTTCAGCATGAAGTTTTAATTCAGTCCCGCCCGAATCTGCACTGCTGTGGGTGGGTTCATGGGAGAGCAGGCTCCTGGCAGCACACGCTCCAGCACAGGTGTTAGCCTGTCAGCTAATGCACTTTTCCCTAAAGCAGCCAGGCAAGAAGTCACGTCTACTTAAGGTTTCTTATGTCTGGATCACCTGAACGTAAAACAATCAAAATATTACCCGAAGAGTAACCAGACACAATACAGCAGGCCCTTTTATGAAGATTCCTGTGTCATGTGACCATGATATGCCCCGTCTTGGAGATATCACAGAAGTGAAAGAAGCCAGTTGCAAAGGCTAACTAATGCACAGTTCCAGCTGTATGAACGGTGCAAAGCATGGAGGAGATTCATGCTTCTCTGAGGCTGAGGACAGGGGGGATTGACAGGGGCATGGGGCTGACTTATGGAGTGATCAAAATGTCCCAGAGTCGATTTGCAAATGGCGTAAATCTGTGAGTGTCCAGAGACCCACTGGGTTGTCTACCTCAAATAAGTGCGCTGTGACATGTAATCCTCAGTGAAACTCGTTAAAAGAAGCGAGAGGGTCTGAGGAATTGTTTCACAGGGAGCACTTTGCTCCATGGATAAGGACACATTACATGCATTACATGGGCATGTCTTTGCATGTTACATGTAACAATGTAGTTGCTGGCAGTTGGTAAAATCTCTCTCTCTCTCTCTCTCTCTCTCTCTCTCTCTCTCTCTCCCTCCCTCCCTCCCTCCCTCCCTCCCTCCTTCTCTCTGTGCTTTTCATTGTTTGTTCTTTGAGACAGGGTTTCTCTGTGTAGCCCTGGCTGTCCTGAAACTCATTCTGTAGACCAGGCTGGCCTCAAACTCAGCAATTCGTCTGCCTCTGCTTCCTGGGTGATGGGATTACAGGTGTGCGCCGCAGCCACCCAGCCGGCTAATAAAGATTGTCTATCGACTGAACCCCTGTCTGAGCAGTGTTGCCTGGTGAGTGCCCCTCAACACTGTCCTCATCTGGGACATCCCACACCTAGTCCGACCCAAGCATAGCTGATTTCCTTCTTCTTCGGTCTTCGTCAGCTCAGGAGACTCCAGCGGCTCGGTGACTCTCGGCCTCTCGGCGGCTCTTGGTTTTCACTGTTTCTCCCAAGCCTGCTCCCAGCAAGTTCTGTAGCTTCCTCTTCAGAGCACCTTAGAGATCTGTTGGCGTCTGTCCATCTCCATTCCTGACATCCAAGAGCACATCCTCAGTAGTTCTTTAACATCCCTCTGTGAGTCTACCCTGCCTCTCCTTACAGACGATTTCCTCTGCAGATGGTGGGAGTGGGGTGTAACTTATAGTCTTCTATATCATCAATATTAAGTACACTGTATTTCATAACTTATGATGGCAACAATAAAGCTACACTTGTGACTCCCCTCTGGTAAAGAATTGGTAGAATCTGGGCATCATGCTCCCGTTTGAAGCTTCCTACTTACTGCTTGAAACGCAGTCCCCAGGCCTTGCTTCTGCAAGCTCTTGTGAGACTTTTCTCTCTTCCTCAGAGTCCCAGTCACCTTGCCCTTCTTTCTGCCCCAGGGCCTTTGCAACCCCTGGCATCTCTGCTCTAGATCTTCTGAGAGCTGGCTCTTTGTATCACCTCAGATATTACCTTCCCAAATGGACCAGCCATTGCGACCTTGTTTGTTTAAGTAAACAAATTCACATGTCGCTATCTTAGGGTTACTCTTGCCATGATGAAGCAGCATGACCAAAAGTGGTTTGGGGAGGAAGGGGTTTATTTGGCTTACATTTTGATGCCACTGTTTCTCATTGAAGGAAGTCAGGGCAGGAACTCACACAGGGTAGGAACTTGAGGCAGGAGCAGGTGCTGAGGCCACAGAGGAGCGCTGCTCGAATGTGCGCTGCGATGCTCCAGGGCTTGCTCCCAGGGGTTGCCTAATCAGCTTTCTTCTAGAACCCAGGGCCAGCAGCCCAGGGGTGTTCCTGCCCACAGTCAGCTGGGCCCCTCCCCCACCAATCACTAAGAAAATGTCCTAACTTCACAGGAAGACAAATAGAGTCAACTAACCTGGACCCTTGGGGGCTCTTCAAGACTGAACCACTAACCAAGAGCAAGCACGGGCTGGACCTAGGCCTCCACACACATGTAGCAGCACAGCTCGGTATTATGCAAGTCCCCCAACAACTGCAGTGGGGGCTGTCCCTGACTCTGTTGCCTGCCTGTGAATCCTGTTCCCCTAACTGGGCCACCTTGTGGGAGCAGATGTGCCTAGTCCTGCAGTGACTTGATGTGCTGGGGTGCTGATACCCAGAGGGGCTCCCCATTCTCAGAGGAGAATGGGAAGAAGAATGGGGGGAGGATCTGTGTGAGTGGGTACTAGGAGGAGAGGAGGGTGATGAAATGTAAATTAATTAATTAATCATTTTCTCAATTGAGGCTCCTTCTCTCTGATAACTATAGATAACTGTCAAGTTGACAAACTACACAGCATGCACCTGAACTAGGCTATGCATAATGAGCTACAGCTGTGCCCCCTTATCAGTGACCCCCTTTTTGAGTTTGTTTCAGTGTTCATGTTACTCTTTTATGAAAAATTATCAAAGCGATTGATTCCTAAAACTTCACAGACTTGAGCGTGTGTACAGCCCAGCTAACTCAGTTTGGAGCATTAGAGACAAAGTCAGGTTTGCAGGTGAAGGTCTCTCCTGAGGGAGGTATGCAGACAGACTGTACTCTCTTTTGTACATGATGGTGGAATTTGGCCCAGCCCTGAGTGTTTTCCCCTCAGTTCTTCAAATGAATCTGTCCAGATGTTAATGTGCATCGTGGTTTTGCATGTTTTCCTGGGGTCATGAAGAAGGCGCCCAGCCCCTTCCCACCTTCCTGTTAAATGACAGCAGGTTCAGATTGTGAACCGACCTTGTATCCCCCAGCGACTTCTATTAACCATGCAGCAGCTGAAGCGAATGCCTTTTTGCAAATTCTCTTCTGCATTGAGCAGCTGGAAACAAGGCTCCAGGGATCCTCAGACTCCTGTGCAAAACAGTGGTCTGTGCTGTTGCTTCAAGCGCAGCCTTCTGGGCTCTCATTCCAGCCTGGGACCTTTCGAGCAGGACCTGAGAGTTGTGCAGTTTCACCTCACATCAAACGCAGCAGCCTGCCTGCTTAGCATGGTTCCCTCCAGGGAACCAGCTGGGGACCCGTCGGTGTTTGAGACTTACAGCTCCTTAACCTAGGGTCTGGCCAAGGGGCCACCATTACCAGAGCCAAAATTCCAGTCACTCTGCTGTCCCATTCACGGGTACCGTAGACATCACCTGTCTTCTCAGCTGTACTGTTTACTAAAATCCTCCTTCTATGAGGCTAGTCATTAAAATTTGCACCGGTGCCTCCTGCCAAGGGCTATTTCTGCTGCTGTTGATGATGATGATGATGATGATGATGATGATGATGATGATGATGATGATGATGATGAGTTTGTCTTCCCAAAAGACTGAGTGCAACCAAGTGGGATGAATACAATCTCAGATTTTCTTGTCTCCTTCACAGAATCGGCTTAGCACTGGGTCCCCTGGCCCTTTCTCTCCCAATTTGAAATCTTTGCATCTCTCAACACCAGCATATTCTCTTTGACCAGAAAGGAAGAAGTCAGAATACAGAAGCATCCAAGTTCTGTTTTTAAGACTTTCAAAAAGGGGCTTTTCTAGGTTTATAGTAAAATTGAGCTGGACATCCAGACCTCCACCCTCTTCTTTGGTTTCTGTTTTCTAAACGTCTTTTACGGTATAGGGTACCTTTAGCAGGGCGTGTAAACTGTGACTATGGCCTGGCTGTCTATTAGTGTTCACTGTCTCTATGAGGGTCACTGTTTGTCCCATGGCTGTGGGCATTGTCATGCTAGGTAACACGTACCCACCATCACAGCGGTACACAGGGTGGGCTCGGGGTCTATTCCTCCCTCCCTTTCTCTCCTCAAACCGTATTTTTCATTTTAACAGATGCCCTCAGAGCACTGAGACCAGGCTCATCACTCATTTGCTTGCTTTTATGAATATATTTAGTCCCAAGGCATGAATTCGGATTACTCTTTGAACTTGACATTATATATTGGATTGCTCCCCTCGGCATAAGCAGCACCTGAATCTTATCTCACAATGCCCCTGGCACCCTGGCTCATGGATAGACAGCCAGCATTCCAGAGCTGCTGGGACCTGTGTGCTATATACCTTCACTGAAATACCTCATCAGCTGTCACAGTCAGAGGAGGATGCTAGGCTCCTCAGAAGTCTGTGGAAGGTTCTGGAATTTATTACAATTCATGGCAGACTACAGCTGGGACTAAGGCATCACAGTAGCCTCAGTTTCCCAAAGAAGCCTGTTACCAGCCAAGGCCAAGGTTGGAGGCTATTATGGATGTCCCAAACACTGGCTGATAGTTGGGTGTCATAGAAGAGAGTAGACAGGAGGATCTCGGGCTACTTACATTTATTTACAGGCCTACTTTGGAAAGAGTTGAAGGCTTTATTTCCTGCCCTCACTTCTGCCATGTTGTCCCCAACAGCTTTGTGTGTTGGAGGCTGAGTCCTCAGAACACTGGAGAGGGATGGATAAAGGCTGAGCCCAGCAGGTAATGGGTCACTGGTGGCACTGTCCTCAGCTGGAATTAACTCTACACAGTTCCTCAGAGACCAGGGGATAGTGAAAAAGGCCAAGCCTGACCTTTGATCTCTCTGATGTCTGTCCTTAGCATGTGTCCTTTTCTTTCCGAGTACACTGTCCACCATGATGTTCCTGTTGCCCACCACCATACCACAAATGAACTCTCGTGAGAGCAGCGTGGAGGCTGGTGCTGTGATCTCCACTCAGGCACTGGGAACCACTCCAACCTTCTTTTGTTAAACATTACTTAGTCTCAAATATTTTGTTATGGCAACAGAAGAGACTAAGCTACACAGAAGAAAATGACCATGTCTGAACGTGAGGACGTCATGGATATTGGTGATCAGCAAAGAAGAGAGTGCAAGCATTCAGTTCCCATTCTCACAGATATTCTGAAACCTGTGTATTTCATCTTTGATGGGAAAAGTCTGCACACAGAATAGTAAGTTAGCTGGAGGGAACTTGGGAGCATTTTCCCCTTCTCATAAACAATGGAGCCTAGTGTCCATTTCATTCTCTTTGTGCTTGACTGAGACCCAGATGGCTCACTGTCCCTCAGTAAGTTCCTGCCACCTCCCTGCTGAGATCTCATTGGCTGTGACGCACTGTCCTACTCAAGCCGGGACACTACTGTCTTTCTTCCCTGTGGGAATGTGTTCTCGGAGCCAACTCCAACAACGCTGACCTGGGCATCACTTGGGTGGTGCTGGGGTGAGCTGTAGGCTCTGGTCCTGCTATTGTAGCCTGGGGTCCTAGTTGTCATTCCCCTGACACAGCAGAGAGAGCAAACGACAGATTCAATGGCTATAGCCACGTGGCAAATGGCTAGACCTCCAGAACACCAGGAGGAAATGCTTCTGTCATGAGGTGTACGGAGAGCCTAAAGACAGTCTTCAGCCAGAACCGGGGCCAGGTACCACACATAGCCCTGCCCCAATCTCAGCTGGCTGTTGCCCATGCTGGAGCCATAACAACTCGTAGGATTCTCAGACCAGGGTACTGTGCAGATGGAGCTCAGTGAGTCCTATGGGATGGAAGTAGCCAATTCAGGGAACTCTGGGTTCTGTGTTTGCTTTGCATCATCCAGGCAATGACCAGTCCATGGACTTGGGAAATCAGAGGCACAGCCAGATGTGCAGAAACCAATCAGACAAGAATAGAGTTTGCTCTTTGGACCCCTCTCCCTCCCCAGCCTGCCCCACTTTCTCCTCCATGATGTCTCCACTATCAGAGGATGTAAGGGCTGAGGGAGAGCTGGCCTGTGAACTCTCTGCCTGTGACCAGTTAGGAAAGCTGACTGGAAGCCTTGGGTGTGACAGAAAGGATAAAGGGACGCATTTCACAGCATTTGGCCCACAATCATTATCTTATCTGTAACCTAAGCAGACTTCAGATTTTCAATCCTCCTGTCTCTACCTCTGGAGTGCTAGGATTGCAGGAGTTCACCATCACGCCTGGCTTTACCTTGTTTTGCTTGCTGGTCCTGGGACTGAACTCATAGCCTTGCATGTTCCAAGTGCTACTACACAGCTACACCCCAGCTTCTTAGCACCAGCCTGACGAAGCTAGGCACTCACCACAAGTCCTTTTTACAGTCACCAGCTCAGGGAGTTGTGAGAGCATCCCAATCGTCTACCAAGGTATTTTTTCATTGTTCTTGAAAATCAAAAATCATGCACATATCATTTATACATTCATGACTCCTGGAACCTTCTAAGCTCTTTCCTCTCTGTGTGTTTATTACTCTGGAGTTTCCATATAAATGGATTCAAACAGCACGCGTCCTTTACCGTCTGGCTTCGTTCTCATATGGTTTGGTCAGATTGTAATGTGTATTGGTGTTTTGTTGCTTTTTAGTGGCTGAATAATATTCTATTGTATGGGTGTGCCACACTGAGTGTTGATGCATTCGTCTATTGAGTTGTTGCAAATTTTTTTAGTTATTGTAAATTATTCCATTATGAACATTTGTGTACATCCTTTTGTGTGTCTTCTGGGCACACTCACCTTTTAAATGAATGAAGCATCACTAGATGCCTCCCCTCTGGTCACACTGGTCCTTACAGCTTGCTCTCCTCCATGTTCTGGGTTAAGTGCACTGTGAAGGATGTGTACTGTGACTGAATGCTTCTCTTCACCACTCTGAACTGGAGACGCGTCACACAACAAGACAAAGCCTTTCAGCTCCCCTTCCGTGGGTCTCTGCCCTCTCTGTCCCCTCTGCTCTATCGTGGTCTGCCACACATCTCATGGTCTTACTCACACGCCAGCTGGTGTAACAGAGCACCCTCCTGCCTCCCCCTGCCCCAGTGGAACCAACCTGCCTCACCCCAATGTTCTCCACATGCAGTCAGAGCCCAGCACCCCCTGAACTACGAGAACCCTCACCTGCAGAGAGCGGCGTGGGGTTCTTCAGTGCTGCTTACTGAGTCCTGGGCTCCGGCGTGTGTTTGAATCTTTAAGCTCAAACCCTTTGACAAAGTTCTATTTGATGAGACAGTGATTTCTATTACAGAACTCCAGTGTTTAAAGAGCAAACAGGCATGAAACAAGAAAAAAAAAAAACAAGAGGGTGTGGATGTGTGTGTGTGTTTACATGTGTGCAGGTACGTGCTGGGGACATACATGTGCATGTACATGAGAGCTCAGAAGTTAACCTCAGCTGCTGTTCCTCAAGTCCATAGTTCTCTGTGTGTGTGCATGTGCACATGTATGTGTATACATGTGTGTATGTATGTGTGTATCTGTTTATGTACATGTGTGCATATTCCTGTGGAAGTCAAAGATTGAGTCTAGTGTCTTCACCTGCCCTCTACCTTATTTTCTGAAACAGTCTGTCGCTCAGTCTGGAGCTCACAGACTGGGTACCCTCGTTAGCCAATGAGCTCAACTATCTGTCTTCATATTCTCTCTCTCTCTCTCTCTCTCTCTCTCTCTCTCTCTCTCTAAATACATGAATGAATGTGTGTTTTTAAAAAGAGAGTTTTTAAGCATTAAGGCGGCATGTATCCCAGCTTCTCTCACTATCCAACTGCACCAACCAGGACTGCTCAGCCAGCCCTAACCACACAGCTCACTCTATCAACACAACACATCTGCTTCACAGAGTGTGCTTGTGAGTGACTCGAAGACTAGAACCCCGACTTCCAATGGCTTATAGCCTAAGGGTAGAAAGGTTACCTGTATTCTGGATTGTAAAGTGTATAGGAACCTGGGGAGGAGGGAATGCATTCCACGTGGAAGATGCAGGAAAGATCGGAAGAGCTGGTATTTGAGTTGGATGTTGGGCTGATAAATGCAAGGGAGCATCTCACAGGTTGGGGTCGGGCACACCAGTAGGATGTTTTGTCCATCCAGTTCAAATGGAGGACAGGTGTAGGGATTTGAGGTTAGAGGGCATGGAAAGAAAATAGAGAGGAAAGCCCAGGGCTGTGCCAGAGTGCCCACAGAGCACTCTGGTGGCACGTTGAAGAACAAAGGTGGAAGGACTGTCCCTGGATGTGAGACAGAGCAGGGAAGGGAGGCTAAGAGACGATGACATCACTACAGCAATAGTCCGAGATAAGAACCTTTATCATCTCTGGGTGAGAGACTTTTAACACACAATTCAGTTCAACAGGAACTCACACATCCTGGAGGCAACACCTGAACGGGGCAAGCCCAGCAGTCACTGTTCTGCGCGGTGCCCTTCCAAGTGGCACAGTGTCTTCATCAGACCTGGTGCTCACATGACTGATGTAGTCATGGGACAGGCCATGTGTCAACTTCCGGGAAACAGGAAGCAACGGGAGAAAGGGATTTTATTGGCAATTAAGTGAAGTGCAAAAGATGCGAGGTGCTAAACACCAGGAGTAGGCCCTTCCAGCAGGGCGGGGGCTGGGCTCGGGGATGGAGTCCCTGACCATGCACCTATGGGGTGTTTACATGTGTGTTTACATGTGTGTTGGGGTGTGTGGTGATTCTGGCCAGCACTGTGAGGCCTCTGCTTCTGCAGTAAGGAGCTGCCGCCATATTAAAAAAAAATCTCTGCCCTGGGCTGGTGAGATGACTCAGCCAGTAAAGGTGCTAGCCACCAAGCCTGATAACCTGATTTTGATCCTGGGAAATCTGTATGGTGGGAGGAGAAAACTGATATCCTTCAAGTTGTCCTCTCACCTCTATACATGCCACACCCAAAGCATAGGCATGCATACACACACACACACACACACACACACACACACACACCCCACAGGTCTCGGCAGTCTGTTTTGCCTGTCCCAGTCTACGCATAGTCCCAGTCTGCTTCTGACTGCCTTCAGGTAAAAGATGGAAAGTGACAGCACCAAGCCATGTCTCCATACTGACGTGAGTGGGGAGGGGCGAACCAGGAGGCCTGGAAGCCCTGGCTCACCATGATTCCTCCCCTGCTAAGGTCTGGCCGGCTGGCCCGGCAGTGTCCTGCCTTCCAAATGGGCTGCTACATTCCTCCCCCATCCAACTGACTCACACCCTGCCAGACACTCTATTCCCAATCGCACTTCAAAACAGATGTCAGTCTCGAATGTCAGTCCCAGACATCCGTAGAGACCTGTCCTCCAGGCCTCTCCCTCCTTTTGCACCTTAGTGTAATAACTCGAGGCTGAGCAGCCGTGGATGACCTTCAAATCACTTCCTGTGTAATACGACATGAGCTCTAGTCAGACTGGGAGTCCTCTTGAACCCAGGTATGCTGGGTATCACGCCTGTAATAAATCCCACTTCTTGGTCACCCATGAGAGGATGGTGAGTTTGAAGGCAGCCTGAGCTACACAGCAAGTTGCTGCCTAAAGAAAGCCAGTCTGGCCACAGACAGCAGGGCTCGGGCTGCTCAACTCCTTGTATCCAGCCAGTCTTCTAATTCTCTGGAAACAGGAAAGCCACCCAGGTCCTCTCCCAGGAAAGTCTGTCTCCCATATTGCCCAAGAGCTATCAGCACCAGCCCTGTTTCTCAGTGTGTTTTGCCTCGAGACCAGCAGAGTTCCACAGTCTTCATCTCACCAAGGGGAAGCTGCTCTTATTCCGAAATCGTGCTGCAAAGGAGCCCACAAGCCCGGCCCTTCCGGCTGGCGAGGGTCTCTCCACAGACTCCTTCTGCCCCGTGGAGACATGACTGGGCTGTCTTGGGTAAGTGGCCGAAGTGTGTGGAGTATGGAGCTCTGAGCACAGAGCCAGCAGACCAGACAGACTGCTGTTTGGTTTGGGCTTGACTAAAGCCTAAACACAAACCTCTTGTTTCGTTGCTTCTCCCAAACAGACAAGGTTGGGCAAGAGTGCCTTCCTCCAACACCCTGCAGCCCGGTTCTTTTCTTCCTCTCCAGGGAGGCCCAGGAGGCATCCATCCATAAAGGTGGCTAGTCCTGGCAGACACGGCCTTGACCATTTACAAAGCACATCTAGGCTGGTTATACGGATGGTACAGCCCCACACAACAAGGACAGGATGGGGAGTTCAGAAGGGAGAAAGGAGAAAATATTAGGATGCTTCAGGGGATCACCTATATCATCCTTACCCTTGGGGAAACTCAAGATAAGGCTTAGTCCCATTTCCACTGTTACGATAAACTGTTCAGGCTGGGTAAATTAGTACAGCTCTGGGGCATCTGTCAAGGGTGACTTCAGGGATGGTATAACGCTCCGAGACAGGGGAGGGGAGGTCCCAGGCCTGTTCCCACAATAACCAACTCACTCTTCATTACTGATTAACCCTTCAGTTACCTCAATCCTCCTGTCCCCAAGTGCTTCTGATAGGCTGCTGCCCTGGGGATGAGTGTCATTTTGGTGGGGACAAAGCCTACCCGAGCCACAGCAGAAAGCACACAGTTTGGAGTATCGGACATCTATCTGTGCCATAAGCCTGACTTCACCCCAGGTCGTTTAAGTTTACCCTGCACTTACAACACAAATTAGTCTTTTCCAGAAAAGTTGAAGTGGTGTTGCCAGAGAAAGAACAACTGAAGTACACTCAATAAAAACTCACCGTGGGAGAACCAATACCTGGACCAGCCTGGGACGTAGTTGTCCAGGTCTGAGATTTAAGCCAGAATAACCAACTTAACTTTCTATTACTCTTTCTTCTTATGGTGCAGATGGAGCCCAGGTCTCGCTCATGCGAGGCCTGCACTCTGCCTCTAAGCCACACCCGACTCTTCTAGGCAGACAGAGGTTTCTGTAAATAGCTAATTTCCAGACCCCATGAGTAGTTAATTTGTAGCAAAATGTGTGGAAAGACCACAAGAGCGCTCTGCCTTAAGACGGGAAGGGCAGGGAATGGCAGAAAGCAGCTGTTGATGTGGGGGAAGGGGGTGTTCGTTCAGGGGCCCCAGCCTGGGTCAGGTGCTGACTGACACTGAGAAGTGCTGAGAGTCCCTCCTGGGGAGCCCCTGGCTAGGTTTTGTGTTCGGTTCAGCTGTGTTTTCTTAGGCCACACCATAGCTGCTTTCCTGGAAGGATTTTTTTCTGCTGAAATTTCAGAGCAAAGTTCTGGGACCTAAGGTGTGAGAATGACCCTTGCATCGCTGCCAGGTGTGGGGCACATGCCCGGAATCGACGTACGTGGAAGGCTGGCGCGGGATAATTGCCATACAGATTAGGTCAGCCTGGTTTACACCGTGAGTTTCATGGACGATATGAGACCCTGACTCAAAAAAAACAAAAACAAAAACAAAAACAAAAACAAAAAACAAAAAACAATGGAGATGGAAGAGGGTCCCTGAGGTTACATGAGTTGTGTATGTATGTGTACCCATTTCATGTATGGAGGTCGGTGTCTGACATCAGATGTATTCCTCAATTACTTCTCCATGCCCAGAACTCGGGTCTGTGGTTACTGACCAAAACTTCAGGTGGGTGTGCAGCGCAGGCTTTGATGGTGCTGAGGGGTGGCCCCTGAAATGCCGCCACTTGGACACTGTGTGGCTATTCTAGCCTTCTCCACTTGGCTGGGTTTGGTTAAGGGGAAAAGCTGGGTCCCTGGTTCCTGTTTTAGCTGGTCCCCCCACTTAGCCTCCCCAAGTGAACTCCCACCCCCATGGGTAGTTCTTACACTTTTCGATCTTTAAGGGAGGGATTAGACAAACCTCTAGCTATCCCAAGCTGGAAAGGTGCTTCAGTTCCCATTGTCTGCCAAAGGACTTCTACCCAACACACACACAGAGCACCAGGACGTGTGCAATTTAAAATTTAAAGTTCAGGAGCCGGACATGGCGGCGCGCACCTGCAATCCCATCACTGTGAAGGCTAAGACAGGAGCACGCCACGTTCAGAGCTAGCATGAGGACATGGTGAGACGCTGTCTCAAACCCAGTTCAATGACAGCTTTCTGCTGACATTGGGGTGACCTTTCCTGCCGACTGTCTCCTAAACGATGCACTGTACTCCCCAGGCACAAACCTCAGAAACTGTAAATTGCTTACCTTGGGCTTTTTATTAGAGTAACAGAAAGCTGTCAAACAAAAATATGATTCGCAGATTACAGTTTTAGACATAAAATAAAACCGCATTTCTCACAATAAGACTTCTATGCAAATGTTCACAGAGGCTTGATCCTGAAAAGTCAAAACTTTCAAGGAGTAATCCCCAAAGTGTCCATTGTCCATCAACAGGAACGAAAACCCTGGCATAGGCACCCAGTGAAAACCACTTACTCACTGATTGTTGTGTAATCATGTGTGTGACTCTCAGGCACGTAGAAGTGAGGACAACAACAAACCAGACAGACCTGAGTCCCCAGGGGTGATCACTTGCTGCAAAGGACACGAAGGGACTTTATCCAGGGAGAGAATGTTCCACCGCTGGACTGAGGTGATTTTGGTGTGAGGCACTGAGTTCAAGCCCAGAAATGATTCACAGAAGCATAAGCATAGCATTATGTATCTACCGTGTGAAGGTGTAGAAATGTGTACACATACATACACAATGCCGCATAACCTCAGAGATCCTCTTCCATCTCCATTTTTTGTTTGTTTGTTTGTTTTGTTTTGTTTTGTTTTGTTGTTGTTGTTTTGAGGCAGAGTCTCACATTGTCCCAGGCTGGCTGGGAACTCACGGTGTAAACCAGGCTGACCTAATCTGTATGGCAATTATCCCGCACCAGCCTTCCACGTACGGCGATTCCAGGCATGAGCCCCACACCTGGCAGCGAGGCAAGGGTCATTCTCACACCTTAGGCCCCAGAACTTTGCTCTGAAATTTCAGCAGAAAAAAAAATCCTTCCAGAAAAGTGACCGTAGTGTGGTGGTAGAAGGTGGTCCTCTGAGCAGGACAACTGCCATCTTTATCAAATCATTACCACCTGTCAACTACTGACTTTCCTCATCGGAGGAAGGGTAGAAAGGGTCATTCGACCCTCCCGGGAGAGTCCGGCTACTTCCCCCAGCGGCGTGTGCAGCTCTGACCTAACTGCACAAGGTTTCAGGACTCTAGACGTCCTAGACTGCATAGGCTAGGAAGGGTTAAGGGAACTCTGTCTACGTGAGTACGGGGAAACCCTCATTCATTCAGGGTGACATTTTTCTGGAGTGGCCCCTGTGAGGAAGCCCTCACCTACACTCAATAATTCAATAAGTCAGCTCAACACCTCCTTGGTTCCCCAGGGTAAATTACGGTGGAAGCATTAAAAAAAAAAAAAAAAAAAAAAAAAGTACATGGGCAAAGTCAAAAGTTAAAGATTTTGATGTTTCTGTTGGTTTTAACTTAGTTAATAATTATATGATTGTATGTGTGTGGTGTAAGGGCACATGCACGGTCAGAGGACAGCTCTGTGACATCATCTCTCCTTCCGGCCTTATAAGGATTCCAAAGATAGAGCTCAGATAGAGTGGCTGGAGAGATGGCTCAGTGGTTGAGACTACTGGTGGCTCTTACAGAGGACCTGGGTTCGGTTCTCCTCACCAACATGGTGGCTCACAACCATTAACTCCAGTTCCAGGGAACCTGATGCCTTTTGCTGACCTTCATATACTTACATACATACATACATACATACATACATACATACAGGCAAAATATCCATTCACATAAAGTAGGTTTTTTAAAATCTAAAAAAAAAAAAAAGGAAGGGAAGGAAGGAAGGGAAAGAAGGAAGGAAGGAAGGAAGGAAGGAAGGAAGAAAGAAAGAAGAAAGAAAGAAAGAAGGAAAGAAAGAAAGAAGGAAAGAAAGAAAGAAGAAAGAAATTAAGAAGAAACCCTCAGATGTTCAGGCTTGAGCAGCAAGTCTTACCAACTGGGCTTACAGTGAAAAACTGGTGAGAAATGTATGCCTAGAGAGTGATCTGAGTGTGATGGAATAGCAGGTTAGAAACATGAAAACTCCAAAATAATGGAGGACCAAAAAAAGAAATATAAACAGCATGAGTAAATAGAGAACAAATAATAGGTACTAATTATAAACCAAATGTATTATAATTATACCAGGTGTTGAAAGATAAAAGACACAGTGCTTTTAAGCTCTCTATACATGACCCACCATCAGCCTGAAGACAACATCTTAAAAAAAAAAAAAAAAAAAAAAAAGCTGACCTGTAGCTCGGTTGCTAGAGTGCTTGCCTGGATCCCTAACTCCGGATACATTGGCTACAGTGGTATGTCTCTTGAGGCAGCTTTGTGGGGAAATAAAAATAAAAATAAAAATAAAAATAAAAATAAAAATAAAAATAAAAATAAAAATAAAAATAAAGGCTTTTGAGATGGCCCAGCAACTTGCTGCCAAGCTGAAGGCCAGAGTTGATCCCTAGAACCCAACTTGTGAAAGGAACCAATTCCCACAAGCTGTGCTCTGGTCTACGCACGCACACACACACTCACACACACACATTTACACACACTTAAATGTACATTAAGCAGCAGCTAAGAATTTATATCATTTTGTGGGATCCCCATTCAGCCGGGTGCTCCCCCCTCCTACCCCGCCCTTGTACCGCAGAACAAGACCGTCGGTCAGGTCCACCTGTCTGAAAGGGCGTGACATGTTTCTTTTTAAACCAAATTCACCTCCTTTCCTCACCAACTCTCACAGCTCACTGCAGAGTAAACATGACACAAAAAAAATAATTACAAAACCGTGAACACAGGGAGGAAATTAAGGCAGTTTAAGACACACCTGGGCAGGAACTGTGACTCAGATCCAACAGCCAGCATCCCCGGTTCCCAGACAGGCATGTTTGTCCGACGCAGCCACACACCTTCCCAAAGACTAACCTCAATAAATTTAATGTCAGCAGCCAGAAAAACATAATAGAAACCATTTGTTCAAGGAGCCCCATTGTTTATCACCCAAAGAAAACTTTACCCCAAACTGCAGGGCGCGTGCATTCTTGTACTTGGTGAAACAATTTTTTTTTTTTGCTAATATGTACTAAAGTAGCTTATTTGTGTGTAAACAGAGTTCTCTTTGGAAACAAATTCAGGCTGGCCTCACACTCATAGCAATCCTTCTGCCTCCACCTCCAAGAGCCTCGGTTACAGGCCTGCGTCATCACATCCAGTTGATATCAAGATATTTAGAAGTTCCTTTGTATTGAACTCCTGTTCACCTTCTGGTAACATGTTCTGAGCTGTGGAGATTTACCCAACCTTATGTATAAAATAGTCTTTGCAAAAATTTTTTTAATTTTTTTTATTTATTTAAAAGGGAAGTAAAGAGAAGTAAAAACACTTTATGATAAAATTAAAGATTTACATGGAAAATATTTCAGGTAAACACGTTAAAATTGACAATTTTTATGGAAAATTAAGGAGTAAAGTGGTAGACATGTTTATAATTCCACTTTCAATCAACTTAGGAATACTTTTATGCCTATCATTATTATATCTATATAAAATTTTCCATGATAATCTTCAACTCTAACATGTTTTTCAACATTTTTCTACAATTTTATCAGAAATATTTTCCACGTAAATCTTCAATTCTATCATAAAATGTTTCTATCCCATATTTCAAAATTTCTTACAGTAGTAAAATCATGACAATGGTTGAACAAAAAGGAAGCAGCTGCGTCACGGTGGGAAAGGAGCTACTAAGCTCAGAGCTGCCCTGAGAATGGGAGTTAAAGAGAATCCCAGAAAGCAGGGTGACTGCAGGGAAAACACATATCAGGGTGGGACTCGTGTGTGTGTGTGTGTGTGTGTGTGTGTGTGTGTGCATCGCTGAGACAGCAGCAACAAGAGGACTGTGAACCTGAAAACATGTTAGGAACAGAATCCAGGCCTTGTGGTCTCAACACTGAGGGCTGGGCCGGATGGCAAGTGTGAAGACAATTTGATCTACACAGTGAATTTCAGGGAGGAGGGACATGGTAGAGCACACTTGGGAGGTAGACATAGGAGGATCAGGAGTTCAAAGTCACCCCAGCTTCAGAGCAAGTTCTAAATAGTCCAGTCAAATAAGTAAGTTTGTAAATAGAAGGCAATGCTAGGGAGATGGCTGGGTCAGCAAGGTGCTAGCTGACCCCATCTCTGCATCCTGGGCCAATGCCAGGCACTGCAGCTCACATCTGTGACCCAACAGGGCAGAGAGTTCTGGAGCTCATTAACCATCCAGTCTAAAGATGAGCTCCAAGTTCAGGGAGAAAGCCTGTCTTGAAAAATAAAGTGGAGAGTGTGCCTCATGACACAGACCTCTGGTCTTCATATGCATGTGGATACACAAGGATACACACACACACACACACACACACACACACACATACACACACACACACACATCACATCACATATGTACACACATGTCACAGGTACACATATATACATACAATACACATATACTACACATACAAACATTTACACACATATACCACACATATATATATACACACACATATATATACACATACATACAAATTTGTACACACCAATACCACACACACATGTGCACACATACCACACACACACAAATTCAGGCAAAAAAAAAAAACTTTTCAGACAAACACTGAGCAAATTTGTTGCTGACAAATCCTCATGACATGTAATCTTGTTTAGCTAAATGTGCTAAGATGCATGGCACTGCTCACTTAAAATGAGTAGTTTCTGTTATAAAAATTATATCTCAATAAAGCTGTTTTTAGAGGCTTTGGGGGCTGAAGAAGCAGCTCAGTGGTGAGTCGCTCACCCAACGTGCATGGTGCCCTTGGTTCAATCTCCAGCACTACAAAAATAGGTAAATAAATAAGAAGGTAACTCTGGGGCAATTTTTCCTAACCTTTGTCCTCCTCTCTGTCTCTTACTTGTCAAGGCTTGACTTTAGGAGCTCAGGCAAGACCTTTGCGTGATGGTAAGAGAGATGCCAAGTTCCCAACAGATATCCCTAACAACTAGATCAGGACATCCGTTATCTCCTCCCAGAGACAGAAGCCATTTACCAATGCATCTGCAAAGGAAGGGCTCTGGAGAATGTCCAACATGTCTTTTGAGTTCTTTGCCGTTAGCTCTCTCCTCTTCTGCCTATTTATTCATGATAGAGGCGATGGAGGGCAAGAGATGCTTTGGAAGATCTAAACTCTGAGTTCTATAATGTAAGCACCTGCTCACTTTCTTTGTGCATCAAAGATAATATAGACAAAATCCCTAGAATGGTATTGGGGTGGAGTAGTATATGCTCAGTAAAATGGTAGTTAGTATCACCATCATTATCCTGACTGAGGATGCTATGGTTTGGGTATGGCTTGAGTGTGCCCCCCCCCCAAACTTCATGTGTGAGGAGCTTGGTACTCCATGCTGTAATCGTCTGAGGAAGAAGAACCTTTAATAGATAGGGTCTGGACATGGCAAACAGGCCTGGAGGTAGCTCTCGTGGGACCTAGTTAGTTCTCAAAGGAGTTGATATAAACAAGCAAGAGCCTGCTCTGCAGCCCTCAACACCCCCCACCTCCCCCCATCCCCCACCCCCACCCCCCACCTCCGCCAACACACACACACACACACACACACATTCCCACCACTGTCCTTTCTATACAGCCCTCACAGTTCTTGCCCTCCAGCTTCCAAAAGTATGAGCTATGCAGACATTTTGTTATTTCAATGAAATCTGTTCTAAGACGGGGGCAGAGAACCCAGAGATTAGGACTGTCCCATACAACTAGCCCTGTGAACCACATCTAAGAGGGAATATAGGCTTATATTTTTCTACCTCTACTTTTAATATGTGTTCTTAAATGCTTTAACCTCCCTTCTAGCCCACCACTCACCAGAGGTCATGGAGAAGAAAGGTGATTAGGATATGTGGGAAGCGGCCCTGTTTAGAGATGGTTCTTTGGAGCAAATCCAATCTGCATTGTCAGGATATATAACAGCAGTGCAGTTCAGTAGTGCCAGGATAGTAAATAAATCAGCAGTGGTGGCACAATCAGCAAAGACAAAGAGCAAGACCAACAAAGTGTTACAAAGTTAGCCGTGTAAGGTCTTGTCACTGTCAGTTGAGTCCTGTTTATACTCCCTCCAAATATCACATGTCCTTCCACAGGTCTTGCTTCAGCAATACACCACATGAATCTGTCTTAGCAAAACTCCACGAGTCTGTATCAGCTGACGTCACTACCAATTGGCCCGAGTCCATGGAAGCTGCAAGAAGCCACCAGAACACCACCAGAAGTTTTTTGGTAGGTTTTCTATGAAATCACAATGAACAATGACCACTAAGGAATGGCAAAGTGTACCAATACCATCCAGCGTCATCCACTGTCTGTTGGGCTATATTTATACTCCTTATTAACATCATGAGTCCTTTCATGTGTTTGCTTTAGTCAAACGTCCTTTCACCTGTCTCTGCTTCAGCAAAATGTTCTTTCATGTGTCTGCCCCAGCAAAACACAACTGACTTTCCAAAGAAACTGTAAGTTTCCACTTCAGATGAAGGTGAAGATTAATTAGATGCTACGCAATAAAACTATAGCAATAGACACAGAATTCTGACCTTTGATGTCTCTTCTGACTCCAGTAGTCTATAATTTGCATCTCACAAAGGAATGATTTTTAAATGAATACTATAGTATAGAAGACGATAATAATTGCTGATGTTGAGGGTGACTTAGTAATTCTGATGTCATTTGTAAAGTAAGTGTGGCAGTTTAAATGAGATTGGTCCCACCCACTCATACATTTGAATACTAGTTAGTGGAACTGTTTGGGAAGGACTAGGGGGTGTGGCCTTGAGGAGGAGGTTATTGGAGGTGGGCTTTGAGGTTTTAAAAATTGTGTTGTTCTCCATTAACTGTTTCTGCCTCCTACTTGTGATTCAGGATGTGAGTTCTCAACTGTTCTGGCCATCGTGTTCCAACTCTGACATCTTGAACTCTGTAAGCCCAGTCAAGTGCTTTCTCTGTAAGTTGCTTTGGTTATGCTGTTTTATCAGGCGATAGAAAAGCAACCAATATACACTAGTTGTATTGTTGCTGTGACCAAAATATCTAATAAACAAATTCTGTCCCATGGTTTCAGAGAGTTCATGGCTGCTTGGCCCATACCTTGAACAGAAGATCATGGTGGAGGGAGTGTAGTAGAGGCTGTTCACCACATGGTTGCAGAGACAGAGAGGCAAGAAGTACCCTGAGATGAGATACTCCCAAAGACCAGCTCCTAGTGATTTATTTCTACCAACTTGGGTCCCTCCTAATGTTTCTAGAACTTTCCAAATAGCATCACTTAGCTGGTACCTGTGCCCCTGGCACATGAGTTTATGGAGAACACTTTTTTTCCCCTTAGAGAATACTTTTTATTCAAACCACCCTACATACCTTCTGTAACATCCACTGTGGATAGGCAGGAAGAGGAGTTGCACTTAAGGCCAAAGCAAACTACACTTTGTTGTTGTTTGGTTGGTTTTATGCTTTGTTTGTTTGTTTGAGGCATGGTTTAACTATGTTGCTATGGTTGGTCTCAAACTTACACAGTGATCTATCTGCCACTGAGTCCTAGGGCCTGGGATTAAAGGCATGCATGCACTACCACACCCAGTTTTATCTAAGTTTACTAATAAAATATTTGGTAATATGATCTAAGATCCTTTTTGTATATTTTGAGTATCTGAATTTGTTTCATACTATCAAAATATTATGTATATTCAATCTGCCAGCAATTTGCACCCTATGTGGATCATAAACAGGAAAACACAGTTCAACTAACCCAACTACTTCACAGAGAAAGAGGGATGGATTTGCAGACATATAAAGAACTGCAGAGCATATAAAGAATTGGGGAAGTTGATTTAAACTCAGCCCCATCTGCCTAAAAGGGGTAAGAACCTGCCCAAAGTGCCCGTCAAGTTGCAGGTCATTTAGCTGTAGAGAGTACCCGAGAGAACTAAGCATTTTCAAAGGAGTGATGTTATGTTAAGCATGATAATGGCAGTGGCCCTGACACTTGGCAGCCTACCAGATCAGGTGGCTTGGGTTTTCCCACATCACCATACAAAGCTGTCTCAGTTCCCAGGGCCACATTCATTGCTCCAGTTTTCAAAGGTTAACATGCATTACCCGTAAGCTTTTCTTGTGAAAAGTGAACTTTCTGTTCAAATCATTTTCTCTGCAAGAAACAAGGACTCTGGCTTCTAGATCCCACAGAGATCAATAAATATACCCTTTACCGTCCTCCCCTCTAAATGAATCAGAATGCCAGGTCTCTGCATCCTGTGAATATGAAGCTTTGACTCAGCTCCAGCTGGAAGCATCTTTTCCTAGTTGACCACGGTATGAGACATTCTCAAAGGGGCATCATTTACTGTCTTCAGTGTGCTGTTCCTATTTCCTCCCCACAGAAAACTCCACTTGCTTGAAAGCATAGCCCATGATAAAAACCACGCGGCAGAACGCCGAAGTTTGTTCCTTATGAAATACTGTTGAGGACCAGAGAAGATTTGATGGACATCACAGAAGTGACACTCAGAAGCCAGTGTGACACTTCAGGAGACAGACTTGAACCAGTCTGAGAAAGGACCACTTCATGTGGTGTATGGCTCAGTAGAGGGACACTGGCCTAGCGTGGTAAGGCCTTGGGTTCAAGCCCCACAGATGGAAGGGAGGGAGGGAGGTCTTCCTAAGTCAACATTGTCTAAGATCACAGGGACAGCCAGAAGGTAGGAAAATTTCCAGAGAGCTGTTTGTGACTTGACCAGTGCAATTGCAGCTGCACCTGGCCACAAGTCCTTGTTACATTTTTTTTTTTTTGGGGGGGGGTTGTTTTTTTGTTTTTTGTTTTTTGTTTTTTGTTTGTTTTGGTTTTTTTGGTTTTTGGTTTTTGGTTTTTGGGGGTTTTTTGTTTTGTTTTGTTTTGGTTTTTTTTTGGTTTTTCGAGACAGGGTTTCTCTGTGTAGCCTTGGCTGTCCTGGAACTCACTCTGTAGACCAGGCTGGCCTCGAACTCAGAAATCCGCCTGCCTCTGCCTCCCAAGTGCTGGGATTACAGGCGTGCTCCACCACTGCCCGGCTCCTTGTTATGTTTTTAATGGTCAATGAACCATACCAAGGTTTTTACAATTTTGTCTTCTAGAATGACTTTTAAGAAATATATTTTCTATGAAACTATTTTCCCCCAAATTTGCATTGAATTAGTATATGTGCATTGTTTGTAATATTGTCTGACCTTGGAATGATTACAGAACTTGGAACTGACTTGGGGGTATGTATGACACTGACTGACCTCTGATGTCATTGGGCCCCTCTTAGCAAACCACCTGGCTCTATTTGTATTTGGGATATTTTTCCCCCTCATTTTAAGGATACCTTTAAATTCTCTTGCTATTTAAGAAATGCTGTCAAGGACCAAAAAGAGAATTTTATGGACATCATAATAGTGACACTCGGAGCCAAGAATGAGACTTTAGGAAACAGACTTGACTGTTCTGGGAAAGGATGTCCCAGGGCTGCGGCTCCCTAGCGGGGCACTTGCTTAGTGTGTCCTGTTGCTCCATTTGTTGAATCGAAGCATCAGATAGAATTCAGGAGGAAGGGAAGGTCTTCTCCACTTCAATATGTCTGAGTCATTGTTTGAATTTCCAGTGTCACTCCCCCTGGAGGCCATCCCCTATGCCAGTCTGTGGCTGCTCCACCTGGATGGCGCCTTCACTCTGTCCATCAGCTGGGGCACTCAACACCCAGGCGACTGTCTCATCTCCTCATTTTCACAGGATCTAAACAAGGTAGATTTGCAACAAGTTACTCATTAAATAAACTAATGACTAGTTTCACATATATATACATATATATATGAATATATATGCATGCATACAGATAGATGATATATATGTCTTACAAAGGCACAGAAAAACATAAAATAAGACTACAAAGATAGAGATGTGCACTCTGAAAATTCCTAAAAGGAACATACAGTCAAGCTAAGATGCTCTCAACCAGTGACCTCCATCTAAACCCTCAGAGCCAACAGGACGGAGGTCTCAGTTGCCAAAGATGGATGATGCTTATCCCCGAGTCAGAGCTATAGCCTCTTAAAGGATACACTCCTGAGCTTAGACTACTAATAACGAATTTAAAGGCCTCATTGATCACCTTTGCGCCAGCTGCTACTAACTCACACTGGAAATGCAGGTAAAGCACCCTGCCTGCTCCTTATTCAGGGAGGATTCATTTTCACTCTGTGTGTTCCTATTAAGGAATTGAGAATGGTCAGGGCTGTGGTGCAGAGCCCCAGCTTAGTAGCCACAAGGTCCTGGGTTTAATTCCCCAACACAAAGCAAGCAAATATAAAAAGGAATGACAGTGGGCCTGAGGATGTCGTTCAGTAAGCAAAGTGCTTGTCATGCAAGAAGGAGGGGCTGGTTTTAGCTCCCAGGGGCCCGTGTAGGAGCCGGTGGGCAGGAGATGCACATCTGCAAGTCTAGGACTGTGAGTTGGAGGTGGGAGGGTCCTTAGGGCTCACTGGCCAGGTAATTTAGCCAAATCATGGATCTCCAGATTAGACACTCTCTGAAGACATAAGATGGAGAAAGATAAGGAAGACAAGTGATGTCGACCTCTGAGGCCTACGCACACGTACAGAGGCATGTGTACCTGACACATACACATATACATAAGCACTCAACATACACACGTACACGGAGGGGGGTTGAGAGCACAGCCTCCTCACACTCAAAAACATCTCCAAGCAAGGGTTCAGACCTTGCGGGGAGCCTGGATTTCTCCTTTTTACCATCATTTAGCCTCAAGAAAATGTTTCCTGTCTAAATGACCACATGGGCGGACATCTTCCTGTGAATCCTCTCAGAAGGCCTGAGGGATAAGAGACATTTAGATTTCATGTGTATTTCCCAGTCAGCTTTGAGGATGTAAGCGAGGCAGAATGGAGTTATTTAGGGAAATTATGTAGGTGAGGAGGAGAAGATCAGCAAAATCCCTCACGCTGTTGACTGCTCTGAGAACAGAAAATGAACAGGCCGCTTCCCAAAACAAAAAGGAAGACAGGAGAAAGATAAAAAGGATCAGTTAACATTGTCATGGAGGGACGGAGAGCGGCAGCCCTGAGCACGGGTTAGGTGGAAGCCAGAGACTGCTGCCCTCAGCCTGGCTGACTGACCACCATGCAAGGCCACTCTTGTCCTAAGTAACGGTGGACAAGCCAGAATTCTAGTTGGGAGGCGAATTCTGCATCAGAATGCCGGAGGGTGACAGAGAGCAGGTGACATTTGCACCTGAACTGATAGAGGATACAGAGAGTCAAAAGCCTACAGAAAGCTGAAGAGAGGGCTCAAAACTACTATGTATGCTAGGCAAGTGTAATGCTACTGAGCCACACCCTCAGTCCGAAGAAACTTGCAGTTGGGACTTTCACCTGTGGCTTGGGTCTGAGTCGTACAGACCACAGGCTAGGAAGCTTAGTCAGCCATTGTTTCTCAAGCTTCTGTGGGCTGAGTCAGATTTTGAGGTAAAAGTTAACCAGGTTTGCCAATGCCACGCCTCAGCCTTAATGTCAGCACTTAAAGCTGTCCAGAAAGAACGCTGTGTATAGATAAGACCTTCAGTGTCACAAGGACATCTGCCACTCTATCCCCAAATCCTTCTTGCCCAAGGCCAAAGGCTGTAGAAGGGAAGGGAGCCAGGGCCTGTAGAGGACCGGGCCTCCTTCAAGCTTCTCCTCCCAGCCCTTTACCTTCCTAGTGAAAGGTGTGCTCTCCCTCGGGTGGGTGCAGAGACGGGGCCATCCCTGTGCCCCTGTGTCACTCTTCCTACAACTGCTATCTACTGGGTTTGCGTTAAAAGCCCCAGACACTAAACAATCTCAAATCAATATAAGACACCAAGACCCCAGGAAATAAGGTCCACGGGGGCTGGGCAACTTGCACAAGAGTTCGTGTTTTGTGTCTTCTCCAAGCCAGCCACCAGAGAGAGTTGCAAGGCATTAATCTTCAAGTCCATGCTCCATTGGTCTTGTGTCCCAGGCACACCAACCTGCTTCACACTCTTCTGAAGGGGACCATCTCTCTCAGAAATCTGTTCTCAGGTTAATTCTGTCCTCTCATCAGAATTCACAACTGTGTGATGAGGACACAGAACGTGTTGTGAGCCAAACATCAGACCCTGAGACTTGCCTGAGCTCCAACATGTCCCCATGGTCCAAGTCCCACGGATTGGAGCTCTTATTTGTAATGAAGAATTACCTTTGCCTCATCTTAAAACGGTTTCCTGACTCATCTGTCTCCCTCTCTAATCTTCTTAGTCCACTCCCCAACTGTCATGGTACCTCTCGGCTGCTCCCGCTGAGGCTCCTTTTTCTCAGGCCAAGCTGGAGCCAATGTTTGCCTATGTATACCTTCCCGGAGTAGCACAGACCTAGATTCTCCTTTCCACATCCCAGAGAGGTCTGCCACCCCTCCAGCACAAAGCCGACCTCTACAACTGCCCTGCCCCAGACCTCCGGGGCATTCCCTAGTTGGCAAGTCGTTTATCTGTTTATCTAATCACTTATCTGTGTTTATTGTTTCCCTTGCTTTTAGTGAAAGGAGTAGCTGCAATACACATGTCTATGCACCCCAGAGAGGGAGCCCAACACAGACCAAAGCAGTGATGGCACCAAACCTGGTGCAGTCCAACCTGGTGAAGCCTAAGTTTTTATTGTAGTTACCAGCAGGAATATGGGGATGGGTTCCTTATAGGAGCAAGGATGACTCAAAAGGAGCTGTATCACCCAAAAGCCCACCCCAACACGGGTGGTATCTCATGAAAGCTGCATACCTGGATTTTTCTGCACGGCCTGCAGGTAGCTCGTTAGGTCCAAGATTCTCTCCTCGGATAGGCCTGCTTACTGCTTCCGTAACCTTGGAGAAGGTCCCTTGGGAATCCTGTGAGTCTCATTTTTCTCGGGCATTAAAGTCTGTTTACTTCCTTATTAATTTCTCCCTTCCACCTCCCACCTAAATCTGAAGGACGCTGCTGTACAGCACTCACCTACAACACAATATGCTTCCTGAAGCTGGAGGTGCAGGAGTTAGGATAAGTCAGTGGTGGTGATGGTTTTTGTTTGGTGGTGGTGATGGTAGTGATGGTGGGTGATAGTGGTGGTGGTGGTGGTGGTGGTGGTGGTGGTGGTGGTGGTGGTGGTGGTGGTTGTGGTGGTGGTGGTTGTGGTAGTGGTGGTGGTGGTGGTGGTGGTGGTGGTGGTGGTAGAGATGGTGATGTGGTAGTGACAATGGTGGTAGTGGTGATGGTGATGGTGGTATTTAGACAGAGCTAATGGTGATAGAAATGAAGGTATATGTGATGGTATTGAAATGGTAGTGGTGAGTTAGTGAATGTTCAGTACGATTTCGCAAGAGACCCCACCACTCTGCGCAGAGAACATCTACTATATATCAAGATACTTGGTACTCTACTGCATACAGCTGGCTCCATCTATACATGGTTGAATTAGTTTACTGAGGTCTATCATACATGTGAAGCCAGCCAGGAGAGGGTGCTGGAGGCCAGGTCCACCAAAACGTGGTCTCGAATGATTGGAAGTCCCTAGAGCAGGAAGTCCAATGTTAACAGCACCCTAGCTTTTAGAATAAAAATAATACATGCTTGTGATGAAAGTCAGAATATAAAGGAAAACACGCACGCACGCACGCACGCACGCACGCACACACAATTAGAACCATTCAGAGATAAGCAAGCTTAACATTTGAGGTCCTTCATCCCAGTGTTTTTTATGAAAATCTCCACGTGTGAACTAACAGCCTGTTATTCCTCAGTTGACAGATCAAGACCTCAAGGGGGCTCTGCAGACTGGCCCAGCTCTCCTTTCTCTGGAAAATTCCCTTTCTCGCAAGAAGTTCTAGTGTTACCAGGGAGGGGGGTGGGGTGGGGGTGGGGGTAGGGCAGCCCCAGCTGCTCACCAAGCCCAGCAAAGGTGTGCCCCATGCCCCTCACACCCTCACAGAGCTCCACTCACCTCATGCCCAGGCACCAGTGGGCACTGCTATGGGTCTCAGTGCCAGGGACACACGGTCGCCTTCACACTTGAGGGTCTTTGTCAGACTTCCCACTGACACTCCACACTGTCGCCTGCATTTGGAGACCATCTTTAGTGTGTGTCTGTACCCTTGGGGATGCTGTTTTGTTATTTACACACAAGAGTCTTCTAGTCATGTTTACTGGGAGGAAAAAAAAAAGGGGTTTTTTTGGGGGGTTGGTTGGTTTTTGTTTTTAAGTAGGGGTAATCAAACAAAAGAGGTGCAGAGAAAACTCTAAAGAACATGAAATATTGCCGGGTGGTGGTGGCGCACACCTGTAATCCCAACACTCTGGGAGGCAGAGGCAGGCGGATTTCTGAGTTTGAGGCCAGCTTGGTCTACAGAGTGAGTTCCAGGATAGTCATGGCTATACAGAGAAACCCTGTCTCAGAAAAAAAAAATCCCCCCCAAAAAAATAAAATAAAAAAGAATATGAAATATTCATGTGGAGAACTCCTGGAGTCCTGTATTTGGGAAGTGGAAACAGGAGGGGGCCCTGCCTAAAACAAATCCAAGCAAGCCAAATGCTAAACCCAGCGGTAACCATCTATTCATTTCCAACCCACAACCACTGGGGTCTGCAGAGACTGGCCAGACTAGAAGGGAGCCGAGCAGAACACACTGGGCATCCATGTTGCTTGAAGATTCAAGCAAGGCTTAGTAAGGTGCCCCTTGGATCTGGGCATGAGGCTCCTCTCAGAGCAAGACCGACCCGAGACCGAGGCAAATCGGTGAGCTAACTAAGCACACGGTGCAGCTCCTTGGCAGAGGGGCGCCTTCCGAGAACACCAGAGGGTGGCTATGAAGAGCCAGCTCCCAGAAGGCACTTGTTCTACACATACCACACTTCCTCCACCCTGTCATTACTCTTATTTTCGTGTGTGTGTGTGTGTGTGTGTGTGTGTGTGCGTGCGTGCGTGCGTGCGTGTGTGTGTGTGTGTGTGTGTGTGTGTGTGTGTGTTCACACCACAGAACACAGTGTGCACAGTCCCCTCCTGCCACCACGTGGATCCTTGGGATCACACTCAGGCTGCCAAGCTTAGCGGCAAAGCCTCCACCTGCTGAGCCCTTCCTCAGGCCCCTGGCTTTGCTTTGATCCGCATGATCAATCTGGAGACACACTGTCAGCCATGTCTGACTTGTCCGTTTATGTTTACTACAACGTAAGGTCAGTGTGGGCAGGTTTCTTCTTTCCTTTTTTGCCTGCTTTATCTTCAACATTTGAAGTAAGACTTGACATACAACAGATATTCATTAACTGTTAAGTGAATACACTGAAATTTAATAAATTTCTAACAAAGTGTGGTGGCTAATGTGACAGTCGTGGCCATTCTTGTGGTTTCCTGTAAGGGCTCACTCTCTGACAAGGCCGATGAGAATCAAGGCCACACCTCGGCTGGATGCAAGGCCACTAGCCAGCTCCATCACTGTGTGTGACAGGACAGTGCAGTCGTCATTAAACACAGGATACAAAACAAGGCCATGCCAAAAATTAGCCTAATGGTGAAGGTGGCCGCAACACGGGAAGGCTACTCCCACTTACAGTCGGTCACTTGCATGAGACCCTTGAGTCTGCCTGAGCCAACAGGTAGAGTCTTCAAGGTCACTGACACTTATTCAGGGGACAGAACTGTTCTCTCAGTTCAGTGATCCTATGTCAAGCTCCTGAGCGCTGAGATTACACGTGTGGCTTTTGGAATGAAAACAGAGATGCTGGGCATGATGCTGCACCTAGAACCCCAGTTCCTGGAGGCTGAGGCAGGAGGATCAAGAGTTCAAGGTCATCTTAGGCTCTGCAAGACCCTGTCTTAAAGCAGTTATGGTACTCTTTTGATCCTCAGTTAAAAGCCGAGCAGGAACTGTAGGCAGTCTGCCGTTGGCATCCCAAACAGGGCAATCACGGGGAGTCGGTACACTGCGGCTACTTTGGGAAAGACACTGGGTACATTCATCATGTTGATAGAGATTTATGGCTTTGTAATCCCAAGAAAATGATTCAGGAACTAGTCAGGGTGATGTTTGATTGGGCAGGTCCTTCCATTAACTCCCTGGTTTTTTTTTTTTTTAATAATAGTCATTTGAAATAGAGAAATCTATTACTGAAGCCTATCATCAAAGACCCAGCAACATTACCTGAGCATCACAGACCCAGTTCCGATGTGACAAGGGACACTTTGTCTAATCCCAAACCAGAACTCCCTTGAAGCTCCATGCTTGACCAAATGCTGATTCTTCCCAGCTGCTTCCAGAACCATCTTCCTCAATGTGGGTCTATGTTCCCTTCCACTTGTTCTCAAGTTTAATCTGTCTGTTCTTTCCACTGAGGTGAGGGCCGGCATTGCATACCCTATCAATTCCCATTATAGGCTATGACAGCTACAAATAAGACCATGAAGCCTTTCTGCTACTATATCAGGTCCTCCGCAAGTAGTCATGAGATTGATTCCGGGAACCCTGTGCGTCCCAAAATTCACAGATGTTCAAGTTCCCTATATAAAATGGCCCCATATCTGCAAATAATCCCCCACACATCTGTCTGTATACTATAAGTCATCCCTTGATTATTGATTCTAGCTGGTTCAATGTAAATACTGTGGAAATGGCTGTGGTGCTCTATAGCTTTGACAGTGGTAAGGGGGAAAGTTTGTACATGTAGCTTTTTTGGAATCTTCTGGAATCCTTTCCAAATATTTTTAGTCTCCATTTGGCCAAATTCCTTAGATTATGAATCTGCAGATATTTCCAAACATGTCTGACTTTCCCCAGGAAGACATGGCAATGAAAGTATTGATATAGTTTAGACACACAACAAACACCAACAGTTCCAAGTGGCACCACTTCTGTGCCCTATGGCAACACTGCCCAGAACAAATGAGTACCCCTGCCTGGCACCCCTAGGACCTCACTTCATGAAGTCTCAGGCCCAGCATTGGGCATGGCCAGCCCTTCCAGGACTAGCTCATCAGTGCCCAGAGTCAGACAGATGCCAAGTGGGATCTACCTGTGCCCCGTGCTTAGCTAGGCTCTCCGGCATGGTCTGGGGACTGCATGGCTTTCGGGTCTCAGGGAGGAAGCAGGCAGCTCTGAGACTCAGAGACCTGTGACTCTGCAATAGCACTGGGAAGTGCCTGGAAGGGAGAGGGTGGTGAGCCCCAGCTGCAGGGAGGTGCAAGGGCCCTTTGTTGGATGGAGCAATAGATCAGGAAGGGTGAGGGACTGAGTCACCAGCCCAAGGGGCTGAAGCTCAATCAGGCAAAGAGGACCAGGCCTTTTGGGGCCCAGCACTCCCTTTCCATCTGGTTTTCAGACACATTCAGATCTCCTGCCCCACCTCTCACTTTCTGACCTTGAACAGGGCAGCCATGAGGACTAGCATTTCAAGCCCTGACAGGAAGTTCCTACTTGCAGGCATCCCCAGGCCACCGCCTTACAGCCCCATGGCAGGCTTGCCTCCAGTCTGGTCCTTTCTGCCGTCAGAGTGAATTTATGAGAGTCTGACCCGATCCCGTGCTGAAGAGAGTGAGTTCTGATCATTACCATGGTCTAGGGGCTCTTCCTGGTCAGGCTCATTCGGCCCTCTCTGCAGAGCTCTCTCCTGGCCGCTGTGAGCTGAGCCATTTTCAGCATAGCCTGTTCCGACCCCATGTTTTCCCTCTGCTGGGAGGTGCTGGCTGACTCCTATTGTCCACTGAGGCTCACAGCCCAAGTCCTTGAAGCCTCCCTTGAAGGGCCTTTCAATGTTACCATATCCCTCTGTGTACATGAGCCATTGGGGCACGAGGCCAGTTTAACGGTCACTTTTCTGGTTCATGGTAATCCCAGATCCTCAGCCATAAGGTGTGTGCTGAGGACACAGGAGTGTGCTGACCAGGTCTCACAAACTATCGAAAATGATCACTTCTTAGTCAGGGTCACTGCTTCCACACCAGAGCAGCCTCCACCCTGAGGAAATGCGGCTCCCTACCGTGTGACACTGAGATCCTCACCACCCCAAAAAGAGCAGCAAGGCCGGTGCCTTGCCAGAGCTGTCGGGGAGCCCTGCAGATGGCGTCCAATAACCAGAGTCACCATGAGAGACATATGTACCGGTGTCCTCAGGGTCTTGGAAGCTTGCGCCCGGAACATACCTCATGTCGTAGGAGGTTCTAGAGATGACTGCTGATCAGGTGTCTCTTTGGCTGAACTGTGCACCATTTCATTTACTACAGACGTGAATATCACCAGGATTGGGAAGCCTACAATGCTTCTGAAACATTTCTGACCAGAGAACCACAGGGCACCACTGAAAAGCTTGGGAAAGTACTAGTCCAAATTGGAGGACTGTATGGTTATTTGTTGTGTGTGTGTGTGTGTGTGTGTGTGTGTGTGTAGAAACAGACTGTCCTCATGCAATCAAGACTTTTTATTCAGAATAATCATCAGCAGCAAACAGAAAGCGATTGCTTTATTACGCAGGGTCCTAGGACACTCAGAGTCGGATGAGAAAATGATTACATTTGAAGTAGATTAAGGTTAACAGAAAATTGCAAATCATCAGCTGGAAATGCATGTGTAATCACACTGGAAAGAAAAGGTGAGCCTCTTCAGCCTGTTTGCCCAGGTGGCAGGGAGCCCAGGCCTCAGAACCTAAGCAGTGCTTCCATATCCCGATGCAGGGTTAGGCAGGAGTGACCAGAAGATACATGGTCTCTATAGCCGCCATGGAGAAGCACGGGGGAGCAGACCCGGGGCTTCAGGCCAGCTTCCCGGGCTTCTTGATGCTGCACAGGGACTGGATCAAGAGCTTCTCATCTCCCCAGCAGAGCTGCCCAGGAAGGAGGAGCAGCGGCACTGCAGGGAATTCACTGGGGCTCTATCTGGTGCTTCAGTATGGAGAGTTTCATGAGACAGTCGTCCCTCCACTGCCTCCTGGCAGCTAAGTGCTCTGGATCATCAGGAACCTTCATGCACATGCCCTGGGAGAAGGAAAGGGGAAGGAAAAACAGAGGACACATGCAGAAGAAGTAATCTGCCAGGAGTGTCGCTGTCTTTTATGCCAGCTGTATGCATACCGCTTCCAAACCCCATAGCGGACAAAAGCTGGTCACCATCACCTTGTCCTGAGGTATCCTGGAGATCAGGATGCAACTATGGGCAGTCGGGGGGGGGGGGGGGAGCGACCTTCAGAATCAAGGGGTAAACTGCAGCTGCTGACAAAGCCCCGCCCACAGGAGGAATGGGAGAGGGGTGGCTACTCTGCGCCAGCTGGCATGCTCCTGGGCGGTCCACATACCTGGTTAACCTTCTCCACTGTGGCCCCTGAGAACTCTGGAACGGGCCCAAAAGTCTCGAGGACACGCTTCATCCCTTCGCTGTATCGCTCACAGTAGCTTGTCACACCTGCAACGGCATGAAGTCAGGAGCCCACGCACCAGCAGCCACATTCTGTACCTCCCAACCGAGACCTGCGCAGAAGGGTCTATCCTGGGCAAAGGGAGTCTGCAGAGAAAAGGCAGAAGGTAACCTCTGGCCTAGGTGAGCAGGACCACCTTCCCCATGAGTCATTATCCTAGCTTTCTGGAAACTAGAATCCTAACGAGCACCAGGGCCCTCGGGCCTGCCATGTGTCCTTCACCAGCGCATCTCAGGGGTCCCTCTCAGGGGTCCTCAGTCAGACCATCTCAGGGATCCCTCTCAGGGGTCCTCAGTCAGACCATCTCAGGGATCCCTCTCAGGGGTCCTCAGTCAGACCATCTCAGGGATCCCTCTCAGGGGTCCTCAGTCAGACCATCTCAGGGGTCCTTCTCAGGGGTCTTCAGTCAGACCATCTCAGGGGTCCCTCTCAGGGGTCCTCAGTCAGACCATCTCAGGGGTCCCTCTCAGGGGTCCTCAGTCAGACCATCTCAGGGGTCCTTCTCAGGGGTCCTCAGTCAGAGCATCTCAGGGGTCCCTCTCAGGGGTCCTCAGTCAGACTATCTCAGGGGTCCCTCTCAGGGGTCCTCAGTCAGACCATCTCAGGGGTCCCTCTCAGGGGTCTTCAGTCAGACCATCTCAGGGGTCCCTCTCAGGGGTCTCAGTCAGACCATCTCAGGGGTCCTCAGTCAGACCATCTCAGGGGTCCCTCTCAGGGGTCCTTAGTCAGACTATCTCAGGGGTCCCTCTCAGGGATCCTTAGTCAGACTATCTCAGGGGTCCCTCTCAGGGGTCTTCAGTCAGACCATCTCAGGGGTCCCTCTCAGGGGTCTTCAGTCAAACCATCTCAGGGGTCCCTCTCAGGGGTCCTCAGTCAGACCATCTCAGGGGTCCCTCTCAGGGGTCCTCAGTCAGACCATCTCAGGGTCCCTCTCAGGGGTCCTTAGTCAGACTATCTCAGGGGTCCCTCTCAGGGGTCCTCAGTCAGACTATCTCAGGGGTCCCTCTCAGGGGTCTTCAGTCAAACCATCTCAGGGGTCCTTCTCAGGGGTCCTCAGTGAGTCAGAGCATCTCAGGGGTCCCTCTCAGGGGTCTTCAGTCAGACTATCTCAGGGGTCCCTCTCAGGGGTCCTCAGTCAGACCATCTCAGGGGTCCTTCTCAGGGGTCCTTAGTGAGTCAGAGCATCTCAGGGGTCCCTCTCAGGGGTCTTCAGTCAGAGCATCTCAGGGGTCCTCAGTCAGTGGTGCTCATGCTCTGATGTATAAAAGCATCTCCTTCAACCATGTGCAGTTAAGGGTGTATGCTAGGCTTTAGTGCATTTTTTGCCTTCATTTCCCTTTTTCTTTTACCCCCACCCTTTTCTTTCTTTGGGATACAGGGGCTCACGTAGCCCAGGCTGCATAGATGACCTGGAACATCTAGCCCCACCTCTGCTATTCAAGTGCTTGGCTTATAGGCATGTGTCACCTCTCTGGCTGCTCGTGGATCCAGGGTTTTATACGTGCTAAATAAGTATATCTTCAGGCTCCTCTCCTGAGACAGAGTTTCACTCTGTAGCTCACAATAATCTTAAACTTACGGTAATCCTCTTGCCTCAGCCTCCCAAGTGTGGGCAGTTCAGTTGTGAATCATCGTGAATGGCCTCAATTCATTCTTTATGAACCCCAGATGTCAAAACTCAAGTCACTCCCTCCTTACCACACTCTTGAGCCTCGAGGGCAGGTTATGCTTTACCTGGTACTTACAGGCTGGGGAGGGCTGCCTGGGAGTTGTATTGGCCACTGGCTTACACTTCCAATGGAAGGAGGACTGGAGCCCAGCCTGCCTGAATCCCTGGGCACAGGCTGCCCAGCCCAGCCAGGATGAGGGATTTGTGGAGAAATGAGTGGGGATGTGCCGGGGGCACACAGTCAGTCCAAGCAGCAGCAAGGCTGTGTGGGCTGAAGCCAAGACATTGAACCCAGATGAGCTCTGAAGGAAAGCACAAGCCTGGTCTAGCCTGGGCACCTTTCCAAAATGTAGCCACCAGCCCCAGGGCACTCAGTTCCCTTCTCTTCCTCCCTTACATGCTGAGCCGCGGGTCTGCACGAATAGGCCTGGGTTAGAGACAAGATAAGCTAGAAGCCAGGCCTCGGATTCCAGAGGTCAAAGTGCTCTGAGTCCTGGCCGTGCTGACGCTGGCCGATTTGGGTTTTTTCCATTTTGTGAGGCTGGACGCGAGTTCTACCCCTGAGCTAGCCCTGGGAGCTTTGCCCAGTCTTCTGGAGCCACAAGGCCTCAGTAGTAGAGCACTGGAACACAAAGTTGCAGAGCTCGCACAGACTCTCGCCTACCCTGTGAAGATCGTATTCGATCGATGGAAAACAAAAATGAGTACCAGGTACTCTTAAAAGAAGAGTTTGTTTGGGGTTTAGTTTTGATAGATCCACACTGAAACAGAAGCCAGAATTGTCTGGGTTTCTAGTTTGTTTGTTTCAAATAGGTTTTCTTCCTTTTCACTGTGCCAAAAAATAAAGTGTGTAAAAGTGTGTGTGTGTGTGTGTGTGTGTGTGTGTGTGTGTGTGTGTGTTGAGATTAGGTCTTATGTAGCTTAGGCTAGCCCCAAACTTACCTTGTAGCCAAGGCTAGCTTTGAAAACAGTCCGTCCTATTTCTATTTCCCAAATGTTGGAATTGCTGGCGTGCACCCTCCACACCCAGCTTGAGATTGTTTTGAAAGGTAAAATATTAAAGCTGGTCAGCTCCCTGACATTAGCACCTGCAGTTAACCAGTGGTTGAGTTTTAAAAAGAAGATCTCACTGCTTAGGTGTTAAGTCAGTAGTCCAGAACTCTATAAGTTCCTATAAATAACCCAACAATGTTTAGTCTTCTAAGGTGGTTTAGAATTGCCAGACCAGAAAAAGATATAAGCATATCTTTCCCTTAAGAAATTAAGCATTTGTTTCATTTTTCCTATTTATTCACACAAGCAATAATAAAATCTAGACACAGCTATAGTGTATTCATTTGGAGCTGGGAGCAAGACATACAGAGTTGAATATACCTGAAAGATGTTGAATGATTACAAGTTAGTCAGCTTCCATCATTATGACAAAATTCCTAAGATAATCAATGTGTAAATGAGGTGGTGAGACCAGTGTTGACACTATGCCCATCAGTCACTTGCAATGTCAAGAGGGCAGAGGGGGCTGCAGCAGGCAGACCCGCCCTAACCACACTATGTGCAGCCAGACCCGCCTTAACCACACTGTGTGCAGCCAGACCCGCCTTAACCACACTGTGTGCAGCCAGACCCACCTTAACCACACTGTGTGCAGCCAGACCCGCCTTAACCACACTGTGTGCAGCCAGACCCGCCTTAACCACACTGTGTGCAGCCAGACCCGCCTTAACCACACTGTGTGCAGCCAGATCCGCCTTAACCACACTGTGTGCAGCCAGACCCACCTTAACCACACTGTGTGCAGCCAGACCCACCTTAACCACACTGTGTGCAGCCAGACCCGCCTTAACCACACTGTGTGCAGCCAGACCAGCCCTAACCACACTGTGTGCAGCCAGACCCGCCTTAACCACACTGTGTGCAGCCAGACCCGCCTTAACCACACTGTGTGCAGGCAGACCTGCCTTAAATACACTGTGTGCAGCCAGACCTGCCTTAACCACACTGTGTGCAGCCAGACCCGCCCTAACCACACTGTGTGCAGCCAGACCCGCCCTAACCACACCTGTGCAAGCCCTTCAAGCTGTGCTGTCTCAGCTCAGCCAAGCAGATTGCTCCAAGCTGTTGGCAAGCAGAACGCTGTGATGAAAACACATGAGGAAGGAAAGCTGCTCACCTCACGATGGCCAGGATCCAGACGAGAAGGGGTCAGCCTCCCAATATTCCCACCTAAGGGCACACCCCTAGTGGTTTAACTGGATTCTAAATGGACCCCACCCCTTCTAAAACATGTTACATTTTTTGTGCATGTCAAGTGTGTGTGTGTGTGTGTGTGTGTGTGTGTGTGTTGTCTCATTTGAGTAGAAGTCAGAGAACAACTCATGAGGGCTGGTTCTCTCCTTCTATTACCTGGGTTCTGGGAATCAAGTTCAGGTCCCTGGGCTTGGTGTCAAGCCATTAGGATGGCTCAGCATCCCACCTCTTAAAGGTCCCAGTCTCCTTCCCAAATAACTCCACAAGCTGGCCAACCAACCCTCCACTCTACCACAGAACAAAATGGGAAACTTGGCCTTGGCTGCATATTTAACGAGCTTATAGGGAAAATGTAGCCCAAGACCCTCTCAGGAGCCGCTCTGCCTCCCGGGCCAATGCGAGCAGCAGCCTCAGGGGTTGGTCCCCACACCATGCTTTATCTCCGGGTCACTTCACATTCCTTCTACATACACGTGTTCAATTTTCACCTGAGGTCATTCCAGTCTCACAGAGATGGTCTAGAACGTTCTCTCTGTTGTAGAGCTATCGATATTTTCATTTTATGCAGATGAGTGTTTTGCCTGCCTGGATGTGTGTGCACTGTGTGCTTGGGGAGTTTGGAAGAGGGCAATAGAAATGGCTGTGAGCGGCCACGTGGATGCCGGGAATCAAATCCTGGCCTGCTAAAACAAGTGTCATCTCTCCAGTGTCCATGGGACATTTGTCTCTTCAACACAGAATAAGATGTGGTAAAACTATTTCCAATACAACTCACAATTCTCCCACTATGCCACAAAACTTTACTTCTCTACATGAGAGAAAAAAAAAAAAACTGAGTGGGAATTTTCTCTAAAATACCAATTCTACCAGAAAGGGGCAAGCCCTGCCTTACCCTTACCCGCTGGCTTACCACCACACCCTCTTCCTGGCGGTCTAGCTTTCCCTTTCCCTTCCTTCCTGCCTGTCCACACGAGCTTCGTTCGCTCTTCCACAGCCCTTGGAGAGCTTGGCTTTGCAGAAGCCAAGCCTAATTTTTTTAAAGATTGATTTATTCTTACGTCATGTATTTTGGCTGCACATGTGCCGTGTGCAGTGGTTGTGACTCTCCGTGCGGGTGCAGGAAATGAGACTTGAATTCTCTGGAAGAGCAGCCAGGACTCTTAGGTGCTGTTCTCAGCTCTTTGACCCATGAACCTAAGTTCTTAAGAAATGCTTTTATGGACAAAGAATACACAGAAAGGAGTGGATTCTCAGGATTAGATTTAGATGAACTGTTCTCTAGCTGTGAGACCTGTTGGGTCGAACAGGGGGTTTCCTTAACCCTAGCACCTCTACCAACAGGAAGCCCTCCCGTCTGCTCAATGTATTGGCTGAGACGTGGCCCGCCATGCTGTACGTGGCTGGCACCCACACCTGACTGACACGCCCCAGTGCTGAAACCACACCTACATGGATTCATCGGAGCTCAGACGGTTTCACAGACTTTATGAGAAAACTGGTCAGAAGGGCCTGAAAACATAATGGCAGTATCAAATGTCCTTCAAGGTCAGAGTTGTCACGACAACAGGGCCCATTCCAGCACCGCCCCCTCCCCTTTTCTCCCCATTAGCTATTCCCACCAGCAATGGTGGCTGGACATAGACAAGACCTCCAGCAGGCTTTCTTCTTAAAAACAAACAAACAAAAAAACAGATAAGTGTCTACAAGACAAGGAACAAAAAAAATCAATTCACCTGGAGGGGACCTGGGGTGGTCACAAAGTCCAAAGAGCTGCCGGGGACAGAGCAGCCCAGAGTCTCGGTGAAGAAACGAGCCTGGCCTGACTGTCAGGCTCCTCCATCGCTCAGTCTACACTGTCCTCATCTGTACTTACTCTGCATTTCTCCCTCTGGCTTGGGGGAAGCTTTTGGGGAGAACTAAGAAAACTAAAAACAAACAAAACCTCTGGGAGAGCAATACATGAAACACAACAAGCTGAACTGGGATAACAGTTAAAACGTGGGTGTGTGCCTGAGCCTCGCACGCCCAAGGCTCTGGGTTCCATGCCCCAGCACCGCCACCAAAAACATAAAGAGAAAGCAAACGAAAGGTCATTTATTAAGCACGCAATCTATCTGGACAACCACCTTCCAAGCGGTGTCTGCACATCTCCCCCATCCACCTGCCAGAGTGGTTGCTGTCCCCGCTGTGGGAACAGCTGAGAAAACTGAGGTGCACTGAACCAAGTAGCTGGTGTAAGCAGCTAACAGAGGACAGGGAAGCCAGGGCAGGGAAGACAGCTAACTGTCGCCCTGGCCAGAACCTCTAGTCTGAAGCCTATTTCACAAAGGATGCTTTTTAAAAAGTAGACGAGAAGGCAAGCTGAACAAGCACCCTACCAATTGCTTTCCTATTTATTTAATTAGAATTCTCCCCTCTCAAAAGCACCTCTGCCACGAGGTCTTCCCAGTTCTCAGGGTTTCTCAGCAAAGGGTAACTCTTTTTCTTTTGTATGTCTTCCTTTCCTTTCCTTTCCTTTCCTTTCCTTTCCTTTCCTTTCCTTTCCTTTCCTTTCCTTTCCTTTCCTTTCCTTTCCTTTCCTTTCCTTTCTCTCTCTCTCTCTCTCTCTCTCTCTCTCTCTCTCTCTCTCTCTCTCTCTTTCTTTCTTTCTTTCTTTCTTTCAGATACTAGCCAGAGCCTACAAACACTTTCCCTGAATCTCTGGGAATTCTCCATTGATCTCCCCACCCTTCCCCCACACAGATGAGGCTTTCCTCATCCTTCCTCAAAAGGCACATCTCCTCTTCAGCACCCCCACTCCCACCCACCCCCTGCCACACACACCCCGCCCCCTCCTGTGGCTGCTGACATTTATGGCTCGCCTGCCCTGGTGTTTTCTTCCCAACTTAATCAAATTATCCTCAAGCTTTAAAAATAAATAAATAATCCTAGAGTACCTGCAGTTGCTCTGGAGGGGATATGGAGCTTTTAAGCCCAAAAACTTAACCTGAGGCCACGTCAGCCAAACCTAGCTGCTTCCTCCCACTCTAACCTTGATGTCTTCCCGGTGACACCAGAAGAACTAAGGGCCACTGGTCCCCAGCCAGATCTTCTAACATTCTAGCTCTGCGCTTTGGAATGCTCAGAAGTTGAAAACTGCATCCGACCCCTATGATCATGTTAAGCCAATTAAGCTCTCTTATCATATCAGTTTTGTTTGAAGAATTGTTGTGGCCTCCTTCCTGTCTGCCACCCCACTGATGCGGGCGTGTCTGGTGTCCCTGGCTCCTGTTTCTATTTGTTTGAGATTCAAAGCTGTTCTCAGTTCTCTCCCTATTGATTTCTGACAAGCCTTAACTACCTTAGTTCTCTCAAGAAAAAGAAAGACGGTGGTTATCAGGCACGAACTTCAAATGCTTGGCTATGCTCCCCGCTCATAAGGTCTGGCTGAAAAGACATCTGAAATGGCCCAAGGCCATTTCAGCGACATCTCAGAACTCTCATTTCGCTTGTATGAAGGCGTCTTCGTGGTGTTTTCTTCTCACTCAACAAAGATCTCCCACACGTGACACGGCAACCGTGTCCTCCCTTTAGCGGCTCAGACAAGGTTCGCCTTTAAGAAAGGCCCAGTTATTGGAGTGATACTGCAGGGCATGTGGAGTGGGCCAGTCCTCAAATCATACATCCACCCATGGCATGTAATGCTTCGTCTGGGAACGCTGCCTTGAGTGCTGGTCATTACTGCTCTGGTGGACACTGACTGAGCTAGTGACAGAGCAGCGTGGGAGCAGGGTGTCAGACAGAGCAGCGTGGGAGCAGGGTGTCAGACTGCCAGCTCCAAGCACCACCTGGCAGCAATTTCCTCTCAGCACCTACCAGGGCCCTTTAGTTCATCCAGGGTGTGAGCCCTCCCTTCCCGATCACTAGCACCCGTTACTAGAAAGTTCTTTCTGTCACGTCAGTCACATGCTAAACACAAACCTGTCTGCCTACTGTGGCCAGTCTTTTCTAGTTCTACCCACTCAGGAAGCGGGCACATAGCAGGGTTGGGAGGGGTGCACTCTGTAATCAATCCCAATACTGAGAAAGCTGAGGCAGGAGGATTACTTGATGTCTGAGACCAATTTGGCTACATAGTAAGTATCAGGAAGGCTGGAAACAGAGTGGGGCCTTGTCTCCAAACCAAACAAAGGGAACACATTCCTACCCTCCTCCCCCTCCCCCCACAGGAAAATTTCAGTTCCTACCCCTCTGTTGCCCCCCACCCCAGGGGAAATTCTCAATTCCTACCCTTCTGCCCCAACCCGCAGGGGGAAATCTCAGTTCTCAATATCTCTTGTGAAATACAGTCTTGATAACTGAAAAAATAACATTTTTTTCTTTCAATATCTCCTTTACCACCTAAGAGGACTCTGTTAAAGTAACTTAGAGTAATTGTGTAAGCTTACAGCAACAGAGCAGTAAAGGATGATAGAGGTTACTTGCAGCTCAGGGGATGGTGGTGGAAGGGCGTTTGCCTAGCATGCAGAAGGCTCTAGGTTTGATTCCCCAGCAAAACAAAACAAAACAAAAGAAAAGAAAAAAAGGAAAAGACATAAACCCCAGGTCCTATTCTATCAGACGCGGCTCGTACCTATGGCCCCAGCATTCAGCAGGAGGATCATGTGCTCGGAGCTAGCCAGGGCTATGTAGTGAGACTTCACTCGGGACAAAAAGGAAAAAGACAAAAGTTACTGTCATTTTAATCCTAAGAGATAGCTAGCATGTAGGTAGCATCGTTCAGATTCGGGTACATGGCTGCACTGGTGTGTGTTGATTTGGTCTGGGTTTCATCAGCTGGTCATCTTTGGCTCGTTTACAAAGTGCTTCAATCTAATACTTCCAGTTACCTTTCTTTGGAATTACCAAGTCACACTGACTTCCCCCAGGCCTCTGACGTCAGCTTCCGGGCAGGTGTCTAGCCTGCCCCACCCTGCCAGGGCCCTCCTGTGCGTGCGTGTGTGCGTGCAATGCCTGCCTTGTGACTCCTGGCCTTTGGGAAGGCCATCCCACTGCTTTGCAGAAGCACCCACAGGCACTGCAGTGTTGATTCCAGAAGCATCGAGTCTGTCTTCCTTCTTGCTTCTGTGATTAACACCGAGGCTGCTGCAGCCTCTCTCCCATCAAACAGCAAGATACACAGCTAGGCCCCAGTCACAGCACATCCTTTTCCTCCCCTGATTCCATCAAGGACTAATCAGGATCCAGAGCCCCAAAGCTTCGCAGACCCCATGTGGACTTACATCTCAGCTCACAGTCATCTGTGCGAGCAAGCACCTGTCTGAGTTACTAGGGTCCATCAGCGTCTCTAGCAAGCACTTCCATTACTACTCTGTTTAAGAGGAAATAGCACACACTGGCGGCTAATAAAGCTCACAGAAACAGCCGATGCCACAGAGCTCCGCCTCTGACCCAGGCATACCTTCAGCATTGAGGTGCATGGTCTCCAAGGGTCCAATGAACGCATACCGCATGCCCAGCCCATCAGACATGACCAGGTCCAGGTCGTTGGGCGATACTATTTCTTCCTATATGGGGAGAAAGTGGCAACACACAGGTGAGCTCTTTGGAAAGGCAATTTTGTTAATGTTGCTTGTCCTAACTTCTTGAAGGCAGTAGCCCTGCTCCTCCCCCGCCCCCCCTCCAAAAAAAAACCACTTGCAAACGCACTATAATATTTTATTCGGATTTTGTGCAACCAAGCTACCCTATATGCATGGATCCTTAAAAAAATAAGACTGTAATGGTACAAGTACACCTTTTCCACGTTACCATGCCTACATATTGCCTGCAGCTCTGGAGACAGCAAGGCTAAAGGAGACCTAAGGAAAAGGTCAGGGGAATTCTGGATATTTGGTCAGGGAGTGGGAGTGGGATTTAAAACACCCCAAAGAACAGGAAGTGGCTCTCAGGCTCCACCTGCCTGCAGGTCGGGCCTTGTTCAGCCTTTACTGAGTTTGTTTCTTTAATGAAGCACAGCTTAGGATGGGTTTGTTTGCAGAGGTGCAGCCATGGAAGTTTCTACAAATGTGAATTCCAAACAAGAGGGAAGATTCTATGTGCTGTGCTTAGCACCCCCAGCCAGTTTGCGTGCATGGCTTTGGGCCTGGGGCTGAAACCGTTAGTGTGCAGCCCGGCAGCAGCTGCAGGTTCACTCCCTGACGAGGACCTCTGTACCTTGGACATCTCAACTTTTGGGAAGGCAGATCTGAGGAAAGAGAAACACTTCCCCCAAACTCCCCGCTGTCTAGACTGGCAGCATTCCTTTGGGACCTGCTACTCACTGGCTCTTTCCTGGGCAGGTTCTTTCAGAGAGGGCCCCTGTGGGGCCTGCTATCTATAAGGCCACTAACCATGCCACCTTTCCTATAAGCAGCCTTGGGGGCAGGAGCTGGAGGACCGGTTCCTATCCAGAGATGCACACTGTCACGCTATTGCTCCCAGTGACAAGCTCAGGCAAGTCACCCATCAGACATGTCACCTCAGTCTGGGATTTAGAGCTTTCCCTCAAAGGGCTGACTGACATCCTTCTTAAGAAGACAGGCCTTATCAGCCTGAAGGAGGGATCTGAGAGGTCACCATGGGTTGTCATGGTTGCCCTGGGAGGAACCCTTGGTCCTTCTGATACCCCTGGGATTTGGGTCTCAGAGACTAAATCGCCCCCTGCTGGCCTGGTCAGCTGGTACTTTCCATTCCAGACTCCAAAGGTAAGAAAGCAGCTGGCAAAATAGATTTGGCACCGCCACCTTCACTGTACCCTGACTAACAAATGATACAGTCTTGGGTCTGTATGCTTGGATCACCCCTCTTCACTCGAGGCGGCTTCAGGGAGAGAATAGCGTTGCAGTCAAGATGCAGAAGAGCCCACCACCCTGGCGTGGCAAACACAGCCATGTCTGACTGAGCAGCTCAGCTTCAAAGAACCACTGTCCATCCACCTGCAGCATGTGAGATCCAAATCCAGATCCTCAAGATGCACACACAGTGGAGAGAGTTGTGAGGAAGCAAGGCACTGGCACCAGCTCTCGATCTTCCTAAAGCCGACGCCCACCTCCTATAATGACTGTGTCCTGGCTCTTGAGCCTGGCCCTCGGTGTGCACTCCTCAGCAACAGAGCTTGCTGACCGCACATTTCTCATCGTGCAGACCCATGGTGTTCATTCTCATGTGACCTGATTCCATTTCTCAATATCATGCTTTTAAGATACACACAAGGGGGCCTGGAGAGATGGCTCAGCGGTTAAGAGCACTGTCTGTTCTTCCTGAGGTCCTGAGTTCAATTCCCAGAAACCACATGGTGGCTCAAACCATCTGTAATGGGGTCTCTGACATGCAGGCTGAGCACCTGTGTATAAAATAAAGAATAAACAAAATCCTTGGGGAAAAAAATACACCCAAGGACGGGGATGAGGGCCTGAGTATTTTTGGAGCTGATGTTAAAAGAATTTCAAGACACTCAACCAATGAACTACTCAGAGTCGTTAACTTTTGTTTTTCCTTTTTTGCTGGAAATGGAAGGAACCCAGCCTTACATGTGACAGGTAAGTACCTGACCAAGTGCCTGGAAGCCTGCCTTTCTTTCTGAGGTCCTCTGGAGGAGGAGAACTGTCTATTTTCCTCTGTCCTTCCCCCACAGGACAGACAGAAAGGGAAGAATGCTAATCTTCACTTCTGCATTCCTTTCTGCCCTGTGTAGCGTTTTCAAGGGGATTCCTCAAGCCTGTATTTTTATTTTATTTTTTTTTTTACCTAGAAATTAATCTAGAGGAAGAACATGGTCACGGGTATTTCTGTTCACCTGCGACTCTGCGTCACTGCGGCAAATGCACACACTTCTCCCGGAAGCGGCACTGGATGCTCAACTCCAGGCCTCTTACCAGGATGTTCTGGTCCTCAGTTCTGCCCCTGAGCTCACCTCTACCCCAGCCATAGAAGAACATGTATGACGGTATGTATAACAATGCTCTAAGGGGCGGAGGACGTAGGCGCCGTGCTGATGGTGAGACCTCAGGCTAACACAGGAGTCCTGGGACCTGGATGGGCTCAGCGTGCTGGTTGGCAGCATGGAACCCAACGCCAGCCGCCGGCCGGGTTAATACCTATCAGAAGAGCTATCGGTGCTCCCTGCATTATGCAGCAAAATTCTCAAGACACGCATACAAAGAATGGTCCCAGGAGGTTAGAAGAGTCCTAAAAACTCACACAAAGCAGTGAACACTGCTGTCACTGTTCTCAGCCTGGCTTTTGTACCGAGTTCTGAGAAACCTTGGGGTGAAGAAGGCCCAGACACAGTGGTAAGGAATCCCCTTTCACGGAAAAACTCTAGGCAGGCCTTTCTTTAAGATCTGGGACTTACCACAATCTACACTGATGTGTCAGGCCAAGCCAGGGAGGGGCAAGAGAGTCATGAGAGAAGAAAACACAAGGCAGTGAATGAAGTGTTCAGTTACCCTGGCACACATTTTAGGCATAATTAAAGGCTTGGGGATTCAATTAGTGGACACACACACACACACACACACACACACACACTCCTCCCTCAGTGTCCGTGGAGAGCGTATTACAGAATATCCCTTCTTCCCTCACCAAAGACTATGGATACTGAAGTCCCTCAAATGAAATGTTGCGGAACTGCCTTAAAGCCTGTGTGCATCTGCTCACAGACGTCTCTCATCTTGGTTACTTACAACACCTAACACAGAAGAGACGCTGGGTAATAATTTGGTCCAGGGAGACGGCTCAATGGGTAAGGGTGCTTGCAGTCAAACCTGACAGTTTGAGTTCAATCCTCGGATCCCACATGGTAGAATGATAAAAGGAGAGAACCAATCCCTGCAAATTGTCATCTGACCTCCATATGTATTCATGAATGTATCACCCATCTCTCTCTCTCTCTCTCTCTCTCACACACACACACACACACACACACACACACACACACACATATACACCAAACAAATAAATGTAATTTAAAATGTCATCACATCTTGTTCAGAGAACGAAGACTGCAGCTCTATGTTCAATTTGTAAAAATACATTCAATCTGTAGCTCCTTAAGTCCATGGTTGAAAAACAGGTCACTTTTTACACACACGTGTATAAAAGACTTATTTCAACTGGCTTATGTGACTGGGGGCTGGTGAGTCTTGAGAGGCCCCAGTTCAGCTCTGTAGACTTCTTAACCAGTTAGACGTGGCCCATTCCGATTATAGAGGATAATGCCCTGTAGCTCAGGTCAGCCGAGACACCAAGTCTTTGCAGGGGCAGCTCCACCAGGCTGTGTGACGCACCTGTCTGCGAGGCGGGAGAGGAAGGGGAAGATACGCGAATCCAATGGCCGACAGTCAGTCAGGAGACGCACAGTGTGGTGGCCTGGAATCTGACAGGAGGAGGGAAGGCCAGCGGGGCCCTTGTGTGGTGCACAGAATCTAAGGACTGCATCCTGTGACTGTCACCACGATAGGTCACCAGCTATATACACGTATCTTCCCCTCCCTTTGTCCATCCTCCTGGTTTTCTCCTAAGAGGCTGCTTTGCCTTCTTCCCTCATTTAATCCTAGCTGCCTTCCCTTATCTAATTAAAAAGACATCCCAGTTTTGTTCTTCCACTTTGCCTTGTTGGTCTCCCCAGGCTTGGTCCCGACTTGTCAAGTATCTCAGAACACATATCCCTACCCGGTCGCCATGGTTACCTCCAGGGACCCAGCCTTGCTACCAGGCATGCAGATAAGGTTCTTCACGAGTTCCTCCCCTCCCTAACCTTCACCCAAACTGTTAGCATGTGTGTCCAGTGTCTTAATTGAGAAACTACAGGAAAAAAATGAAGGGTGAGGTTATATCATGAATAAATCTCAGACTGTGATATGTATGGTAAGACCTGAGACTCTGCCATCTCAGTCCACTAAGGGGGACAGAAAGGAAGACAGGTTTGTTTTGCTATATTTTGGCCACCAAAAAGAGGTTACAAGTCAAGAGACCACTTTGACGTGGGACAACCTGAGCTGCAGCAATTTCTGCCTCCTGAGGTGTCCCTGGGTAGGTTGGATAAAACAGCCTTGTAGGTGCAGAACTAACACCTACAAGAACCAGTTTCAGGACCGTCCCATTTGAAGACACTATTCCTGGAGCCCTTGTAGATAATCCAAAGACAGAGAGTCTCAGGTCTGGAGGCTTAGATTGGGGACAGTTTGGGCTTCATAGCTCAGTAGTTAGAGCACTGGTCTTATAAACCAAGGGCCAATGCATTTCACAAGAGATGAGATGAGATGAGACTATGGATTAGCTCTCTCCACTGGTATCATCCTCTATATTCTGTTTTGGATTTTCTTTTCCATGTGTTACTGCTCTTTGATGTACCGCAAATGTGGCAGGGGATGTGGGGATGCCAGAGAGACAGCACAGCAGTCAGGAGTGCGCACTGCCCCCAGAGGCCCGGAGTTTGGTTCCCAGCATCGGTATCAGGTGGTTCACAGCGACCTGTGACTCCCGCTCCAGGAGTAAGAACAAAAGACTCCTGGCCTGAATACTCCCCTCCGCACCCATGCCACCATCCAGGGAGATGTGAGGCAAGGAGAAATCTTAATAAGGGGGAAATGAAAGACGTCTGTGCGCTGCTTCGTGACCCACAGTTACTCACGGGTTTGTGAGCAGCATGGCCGCTTGCCAGCCCTTACAAGCTTCCTTGGAAGCAGGACACAGACATTCCTGCATGATGACGTGGGCAGATTTTGCTAACTGTGGAAGAACCTACTGGAGCCCACACTTAGCTCATGCAACAAGTCATTGGATCATGCCCAGGAAACACGCCCTGTCAGGAGCTACCTGAGAGACGCTAAGGAGCTAGAGTGCTGGGGAAGCAGTGGGTGGCCCTCCACCGTGAGCCTGCTGGTGATCGGTAGCCCATGGGCCCCCCTTGGGCGGCAGGAGAAGCATGTATCATACTCTGGGGACATTTTGGTCACATCTAGCAAGTGGTGAAATGCCCTTCCCTGGACTACCCATGAAAACACCCGCCAGGACTAAGAGCCGTCGAGTCTAGGTCATGATAGAAACAGAAGCTACCTCCAAACAACCTACAGTGGGAGAAACTTCCAAACATTCAAAGGTCAATCAAATCAAACGAATAGCAATGAATACTGGAGCAAAAGCATTCGTGTTAGGGAATAGACGGATGAAAATCTGGAAGGAAAAGGTAGAGGTATTTTCCCCCTTTGAATTCTCATTAAAGGTTTGAAATAGAAACAAACTAATAAAAACCAAAACAAACAAAAAAAATTAAATTTTCTGGAGCACTGTTTCTCAGTGGGTTGTGTAGATGACTGTCTTCGGGAAGACAATGAACCATATTACAGAGTCTGAAGGACAAGAAATGTCTTTTTTGTTTTGTTTTGTTTTTTAATTTTTTTATTCAATATATTCTTTATTTACATTTCAAATGATTTCCCCTTTCCTGACTCTCTACTCCCCGAAAGTCCCATAAGCCTTCTTCCCTCTCCCTGTTCCCCCATCCACCCCTTCCCACTTCCCTGTCCTGGTATTCCCCTATACTGCTGCACTGAGCCTTTCCAGAACCAGGGGCCACTCCTTCCTTCTTCTTGGACATCATTTGATATGTGGATTGTGTCTTGGGTATTCCAAGTTTCTAGGCTAATATCCACTTATCAGTGAGTGCATACCATGTGTGTTCTACAAGAAATGTCTTAACCTTAAAACCAAACACAAGAACAAAAAGGATCTACCATCTTCTGAAAGGTTCACTACCAGACACCATGAGGACAGTAATACAAACTAAGGGACTCTATGTCTGAACTTCCGAAGACCAGAAGTACACCCCAAGACCAGCAAGGACTGAAAATACACTAGATTTTACAGTTCTTCATACAGTAGAATATTTGCATAGAGTATTGCTTGAACACCCTAATCTAAAAATCTGAAATCTAAAATTAATTTTAATCCAACATTAGAATCACTGTTTTATATTCAAAGATGACTCGATGAGGAGCACTCAGATGAACTGTAATTAAAAGGTTTGAATTTGGTACAAAGATTTGAATAAGAAAACACAAGCCTCTGGCACCAAAGATACGACATGGCATCAGCCCTGGCCGCCTCTGGCACACCTGTACTCTTAGAGCTCAGAATGCCAAGACACAAGGGCGGGTGAGTGCCACCAGTCTGGACTATGTAGCAAGACCCTGACTTTAAAACAAAAACCAAAAAGCTACCTCAAAGAGTTTCAGATCCCTAAGGCCCCAAGATGGCTTCCTCTTTCAGGTGGTAGACTGGCAGAAGCACCATCTGTGCCTCCCTTCTCCTGAAACCCTGGGCTATTGGTCTGAATTCCTAGAACCTCAAAATTCCAGGTATCATAACCTGTGCCCGGAGTCAAATCTGAAAGAAAGAGGAGGAGGCCTAGCCTCAGTTCTTAGCAGACCACTTGTTTATGAATGTGTATTTATTAGCATTGCATATCTACATAAGTCAGCAACACTATTAATAAAGGAGTGGTTGGCTAAAACCCGAGGCTAGGACAGACGATTCTCAGCCAAACAGGCTCAGTTTCTGCAGCAGCAGAGGATATCCTGTAAATGGCCGTTACTATGTCTAGGCATGAAAGTGCTCCCCTGAGAAGGCAGACAGGGCCAAATTGCTCAGCAGGAGAAAGAAAACCTGAAGAAAAGTTGAGCTGACCTGTCCAAGGAGAAAGTCCCACAGGTATGCTCAGTGCCACCCACTCTCCTGGAAGAGTCCTACGTTCCTGGAAGCCCACATCCCAATATGTTTTGTGTCCTGATCCTAACCCACTTCGTAGGGTATCTAGACTCTTCCCAAAAGACCACACCATTTCTTCCGGAATTTAGATAGAGATCACACTGAATCTGTAGATCTCCCAGATCTGGCATCTATAAAACGCTGATTAAGAAAAGAAAGGAGACACATGGGAGAACTGATCGTGTCAAATGTCCATCCCACCCAGGAGATTCATTTACTTGGCAAAATGTAAGTATTTTACATTTTTGTAAATGTAAAATTTACATTTAATTTTATTTTTGTAGCTATTGCAAATGAGGTTTTGATTTGTTTTTTTTTTTTTAAATGTGGATAGTTTGTTGTCAGTGTGTAGAAATGCTTTTATACCTTACACCTTTATTGGATTTTCAGCTTCAGTTTTCTACCTGTGAACTGCAACTGTATCTGTTCTAACAGGGCTTCCCCACTGTGGCATCGTTAGTGTTTTCTGTATATCTGGCCACAGAAGAAGAGGAGATGATTTAGTCTCTGTCCAATCTAGATGTGTCCGTTTCCTCTTTTGTCTAGTTTATCTGGAAAGGATGCCTAGTGTGGTACTCAACAGAAGCAGTGAAATTGGCATCTCTGTTTTTCCTTGATCCCAGGAGAAAACCTTTTTGACTTTGAATTAATGTATGAGCTCTGAATTACGACGTTTGCTGTGTTTGTTATATGTGGCCTTTGTTGTGTTGTATTGTGTATATGTCTGCCTTCCTTCTTTTATTTTCTTCTTTCTCTTTCTTTCCTTTTCTTTTTTTTTCTTTCTTCCTTCCTTCCTTTCTTTCTGTCTTTCTTTCTGTCTTTCTGTCTGTCTTTCTGTCTTTCTGTCTGTCTGTCTTTCTGTCTTCCTTTCTTCTTTCAGACCTGACTCTCAGAGCAGCTGGGCCCCTCAGCCCTGCATCCTGCACATCCCTAAGAGCCCTCACTTCCCAAAAGCTGCTCGCAACCAGGCGCGTTCACTTCCCCTTGCTGCAAGCAAGGAATCTGGACAGAACTGTGACCTACAGCCCTCCCCAGAGCTGGGCATACATCCCCAGACTGTTCCTCCTCCAGGTATCTGCTTCTGCTCACATAGGTTCCTCCTGACAAGAAACCTGACCACAATTTGCATCTCTGCTCAGGAAATCAAAGGGTGGAGTGTGGCTGGTGTTACACGTATGAGCCATGTGGCCAGGGAGCAAATCCAAGTGAGACAGGCTCTGGCGAGGAAGCTTATGGTTGGTAGAGCAACTCTCACACCTCTTGTCAATTATAATCTTGTGTTTGTTCTGACATGTTTGTTTTTGTTTCTTGAGACAGGGTCTCATTTAAGCCCACACTGGCCCTAAACTCCCGCCCACGGTTTGTATGGTACTATGTGGTATCAAAACTAGCTCCTCTGAAGGGGTTTACAGCCCCATGGGAAGAACAATGATTTCGGCCACCCAGACGCCCCAAGACTCTCAGGGACTGAACCATCAACCAAGGGGCACACATGGTTCCAGCCAAAAATGTAGCAGAGGAAAGCCTTGTTGGGCATCAGTGGGACGAATGGTCCTTGGTCAGGTAAAGGCTCAACAGAGGCCTGAACAAAGGGAAACCAAGGGGGGGGGGAGGAGGGAGTGTGTTGGGTGGAGAGACATATACGTGGAGGCAGGGGGAAGGAGGAAGGGGAGGGGTTGGGGCTTTTAGGGGAGGGGGGATATCGAGAAAGGTTTTACCATTGGCAGTGTAAATGAAGACGATATTCAATTTAAAACAAAAAACAAAAAACAACAATTAAAAAAAAACTAGCTCCTCATACCTGCTTGGCAAGCACTCTACTAAGCTACACCCCTCAACCCATATTTGTGTTTTAATTAGGGCAAATTAAGACTTTCAAAAACCAATTTTTGAGCTAGAAATAGAGATTAAATACCTTTAATCCCCAAACTCATGAGGCAGAGGCAGGCAGATCTCTGAATTCAAAGCCAGTTTGGTCTACAGAGCAAGTTCCAGAACAGCCAAGGCTACATAGTGAGACCCTGTGCCAAAAGCAATTTTCCTGTCCCTTAAGGAACAGTCAGAGGTATTTAGTGCTTTAAACTGGGGTTCAAATGCATATAGGGTCAACATCACCTGAGTCTCTATTTAAGTAGAAGCTGGTATCAACAGAAAGCCTGCATCCCAGATAAAAAGAAAGAACAAAACACACATAAACAGATGGAGAAAAATAAAAACAATTGAGAAATAAAATGTTGTGTATCTCTGTGAAACGAAGCCCCCATCGAGTACAAGCTAAATTGGTATTAATATCCTATTAGGAAACAAAGAACTGACAGTCTACTAATCTACCCCACCAGCTGTGATGGGCAGAATTCATCTGTGAACAGATGGAACAGTCTAGGGAGATCTTCAGGCCCAGGCCTCAGGGAAGTGACATTCAGGGCTTCTCCGATCCTGGCATCCATTAGAATCCTCTAGCTTGTCACAGAGCAGAGTCTGATCCCACAGCCTGGGAAGACCTAGAGACGGTCTTATGAGCACCCACGTGAGGCTTGGCAAGGCCTGGGAGAGATCCTCTACTAAGCTGATGGTGTGAGGACCTCGGCTTAGGATGTCCCTGGTGACAGGTGCTGCGCAGGAGAAGGCAGGCTACGTTCAGAAGCCATCACCTAAGCTGCATGGCAGACACTGGTCTAAGCCCTTACACAGAGACCCCCACCTAGTCCTCATCATACCCCAGTGAGAAATCATCTCCGCTTCATAGACCCTGCAGCAGAGGCAGGTCTTAATTCCCAACCAGGCTGCAGCATGTGGACCAAGCCACTTAACGTATTAGTCAGTTTCCTACTGTGTGAAGTCTGAAACAGCAGTGTTTCTCCTGACACCGAGAAGCGGCTGGCAGGTCTGAAAAGATCTGATCATGGGAAATGGGAAGGCAAGCTTCCCGAGTCTGAAGTCCTACACCGGAGGATGAGCCCGCCACGAGCGGGTGGGCTCTGCTGATTCCTAACGCTTGCTCCAACGTCAGGTAGGTTAATCGCCTGTGAATCTGATGGCCTGACCTTCGAAGCGCACTTGGTTAAATGGAACAATTCCCCTCAGCACTTGCCACTCATGTCTGAAACACAGCTCGGCGATGAAGTTCTAGAGCCTTCCCTCCCCCGGGGAACCTTGATCAGATGCACAGACAATGCCCCTGGTGACTGAGAGACTAAGAGACTAAGCACTGAATCCAGTAGCTGGAGATGCAGGGGCCTGGAAGACTGTGTATGTGGACTACCTTTCCTTTTCCTGCCTGAAGACTAGACTTGCCAAAGAGGAAAACAACTGCCTCAGTCTCTACGTTTTAGGATAAGACTGAGAAGCCACCACACCTGCACAGACTTTGTCACGGGCCGTTGTCTGTCTCCTGAGTCCACTCTACTTCCACAAAGAATAGTTTACAAGCCTGTCTGCTTTCCAGGCCGTTCGTTCTGCCTAAAACCACTGCCCCTCAAACACGTCCTGCAGTCCCTCGTTCCCCCCCTTACAAAGATGGACACGCGGGCATCTGAGCCTTAGGGGTGGTCCGGCACTCACTCACTGTCCTGCGATGTCCCTCTGGTAGGGTGACAAATTTTCATTCCTTATCGCTTGTCAATCTACTTTTAAACCTCTCAAGGACAAAGGGGATGCTTTCTTCTCGCCCCTATAGAGCCCTGAGAACAGGAACCCTGCTAGGGATTATTCTGCTTCCAAGGATAAAACATGAGGTAAGCAATTTCTAAGGCTCACTGCCAAAACATGCCAACAGGCTGGGGCCCTGCTGATGGCTTCATGACTCATTCCAGTTCTTCCACCCACCTTGCCCCCAATGGGGAAAGAATTTATGGGCACTAAACTCAGCTATTGTCTGGCCAAAGAGTTTTCATCACAACATAAATTCCCTCGCTGTGTTAATGCCTCAGGAACATAAACTTGAAATTACATTCCCAGCTGAAAGGATCTCATCACCCAGTGACCCAGCCCTGGCAGGGAATGTTAGCGTTACTAGACTGCAGCCAGACCTGCCATTTACCAGTTCAGGAAGGTCTTCTGTGCCCCAGATATGAAGCCAAACTAGGAGAGAGGTCAAAACAGGACTAACATCTATGAGACAATACTACAGACCCCAGTTCCTTCATATCCTTGGATACCATTCTTTTCCAGAGGGGTGAGGACAGCAGCAAACAGCCTGTCGTAGCTAGGGTACACAAAGACAGGATAGGAATGTGCCTCTTGCTAGGCTAAGGCACTTTCTCTTTCTTACATAGAAATGCTGCCCCACCCAGCATGGTACCCTCTTCACAAGCACCTGCCGTGGACATGTCCACAGGTGAGCCTTCTCCCCTATCAACCCTCCTTTGCTTCTCTTAGAATCGATCGTGGTTGACTCTAAGAATTCTACTCTGCCCTGCCTAACTAGTGACTGAAATTTAAAGCAGCAAAATCAGACACTGACCGAGGAAAGAAAAGGTTCTTCAGTTTAGACATTAAATGTTCCCCCAAAGGCCAATGTGTTAACACCCTAGTCTCCAGCACTCCTAGGAGGCGGTCAAGCCTAGCAGAAGGTCTTCAGGTCACAGGGAATGTGTCTCTAAGGAGATATAGAACCTTGGCCTTTCCTCTTCTCCCCACCGTCGCCCCCAAAAATCTGGTCGCTATAACATAAATAGGCTTCCATTTTCACATGCTGATATCTTGTGACAGGCACCAGCCAATCAGGACTGAACCCTCCAATATTGTAAGATAAAAAGTGTTTGTTCTTTGAAAGTTGCTAACCTCAGGTATTTTTAATTACAGAGATAGAAAGCTGACTAACACAGTTTTGCTTCTCAAAATAAAATTTACAAATAAGATTGACAAATCCTTAATCAAATGCAATGAAGAAAAAAAAAGCAGACACAAAATCATGAAATTCATAACGAAAATCAGAGGCCTCACTATAGACTCTGAAGCTGTAAGATGGATAAAAGCAATATTACCAACAACACTTATAAAGTCAATAACGTGGGGAAAATGGAGCAATTCCTGAGCAATCTTAAACAATACAAATGCAAATGAGAAGACAGAAAAATTCTACAAGAAACTGGACTTATCATTTAAAGGGTCCTGAAAAAGATTTCTCCAGTCTCAAATTATTTCACTACAGATCTACCAAATATTTAAGGAGAATTAAGAGACCTTTCAGAAATGGAAGAACCTTTCACAATCCACTTTACAAAGAACTACCCTGAATTCAAAGTCACATAATACAGCACATGAACTACCCAGTAATGTCTCCAGTAAATTCAGATGCAAAACTAAGCAAATCAAACATAGCAATGTCTAAACAACATATCACATGAGAGTGTGTGTCCATGCAAGCATGGAGGACAGGCACACACATGAGTGTATACATCAGTGCAAACATGGAGGACAGACAGACAGACACACACACACACACACACACACACACACACATATGAGTGTATACATCAGTGCGAGCATGGAGGACAGAAAGGAGAGTCAAACACCACTGTGCATTCCACAACTAAACATGATTATTTATTAATTAAAACCAACACTTTTAAATTAAAAAAAAAAAAAGCAAGGTCCATGAGCAAGTGAGAGTTATTCCAGACAGGGCTGGCTCCATACCAGCAACTCGTAATCACAGCGAATGAGCAACACGGCTCTTCTCTGTCTGCTTTTCCCATGTCATCATCAAAACATGCCATGCTGGGTGGTTTCCTCCAGGCCTGGATGGAACTTGTCCTGCCCTAGTTATACCCTACCTTAGGGTCAGAACGTGGACAGTCACTTGGTTTTGATCTGCTCTGAGCCACTCTCACACTGATGACAGGGAACAGAATTACTCTTTGGGCTGCTGACCTGGGGTGCCTGGAAAAAGGGCTCAGAGGCCCATTTCTCACAGGCTTCCTTCACACCTAGAACCAAGGTCTACCAATGAATGTCCCAGACTGGTGTGGAGCAGAAAGAGCCTTTCCCACATTCAACTTGCTTTGTGAATCCAGAGAACAAGGAGACAGAGAACCCGCAGTGAGTTAAGGAGGTGGGGAAAGCCTCCCACGTATGGAAGTTCATTCTGTTCTCTCAGACTAGCCATTTGAGGAAGCCAGCCCAGCTTTATGTGCAAAGAGAAGGTCTGAGCCAGGTCTGGTGTGCCTGTACAGGAGCAGCAGGGTTCAAGGCTTAGGCTGCACGATGAGTTCCAGACCAGACGGACCTTCTTTAAGTGACCTTGTCTACAAAAGCCAATGAGGGAGGGTGGGGACCGGGGAAGAGAAGGGAAAGAAAGGGGGGGAGAGAGGGAAGAAGAGGGGAGGAGAAGGAAGGGAAGAGAAGGGAAGGGGAGGAAAGGAAAGGAAAGGGAGGGGAAGGGAGAGGAGGGGAGGGGAAGGGAGAGGAAGGGGAAGGAAGAGACGGGAAGGGAAGAAAAAGAGAGGGAAGGGAAGGGAAGGGAGGGGAGAGGAAGGGAGCAGAAGGAAAGGGAAGGATGGGGAGGGGAAGGGAGGATAGGGGAAGGGAGGTTAAGGGAGGGGAGGGAAAGGAAGGGAAAGGGAAGGGGAAGGGATAGGGGAGGGGAAGGGAAGGGAAGGGAAGGGAAGGGAAGGGAAGGGAAGGGAAAGGGAGGGGAAGGGAAGGGAAGGGAAAGGGAAGGGAAGGGAAGGGAAGGGAAGGGAAGGGAAGGGAAGGGAAGGGAAGGGAAGGGAAGGGAAGGGAAGGGAAGGGAAGGGAAGGGAAGGGAAGGGAAGGGAAGGGAAGGGAAGGGAAGGGAAGGGAAGGGAAGGGAAGGGAAGGGAAGGGAAGGGAAGGGAAGGGAAGGGAAGGGAAGGGAAGGGAAGGGAGAGGCTTTGCAAGGCTAGTGACTAGCCTCAATTCTGTTCCTTTTAATATTTAAGTTTTGAAGCAAACATAGAAAATCCCAATATAAGTTGAAACACCCCAAGCAAGTTGAAACATCCCAAAATGTAAATTCAAGTTCAAGTAGCTCTGTCCAATTGAGTTGGAGCCACGGAACCCCTGCCTGCCTACACCGGCTCAGTGCAACGGGGGAGGGGGGGCTGGCTCTGGAGAGTGTTTCTAATCCTTGCTGATTGTCCTTTTTGAAGTGGAGCCAGGCCACAGGCAGCATGAACCTTCCTATAAACATGTACACAGCAGGCGGGTATCCTTGGACCTTCCTATAAACATGTACACAACAGTCGGGTATCCTTGGACCTTCCTATAAACATGTACACAGCAGGCGGGTATCCTTGGACCGTCCTATAAACATGTACACAGCAGGCGGGTATCCTTGGACCGTCCTATAAACATGTACACAGCAGGCGGGTATCCTTGGACCGTCCTATAAACATGTACACAGCAGGCGGGTATCCTTGGACCGTCCTATAAACATGTACACAACAGTCGGGTATCCTTGGACCGTCCTATAAACATGTACACAGCAGGCGGGTATCCTTGGACCTTCCTATAAACATGTACACAGCAGGCGGGTATCCTTGGACTGTCCTATAAACATGTACACAGCAGGCGGTAGCCTTTAGCCAGCCCCCAGCAGGTACAGCGCGGGGGTCCTATAGCTGGCACAGTGACTGTGGGGAGGATTTCTCTGGCATCACCTCAAGATGAACCACGGCCTGTCACTCGGCCCTGTCACTCGGCCCTGTCACTCGGCCTTGGAGCCCATGCCTGCAGCTGCTTCAGCCGAGCGCCAACATCCCCTGAATCTGCTCAAGTCAAGTTCGGCGCTGCTGCTCAGTTGACGTGGCGAAGCACACGTCTGGATTTCACACCCATGCTCTCTGCATCCCTTCTGCCTCCCTGCCCACGTGTAGAGCCCAGGGCCACACCTATAGAGGGGAGACACACCGCCAGTGTAGGCCTAACAACCTTCAAGTCACTTTTGCACTTGAGCATAAATTCTCTTCTAGAATCTCTGGAAAGGCAAGACTTTGTTTGTAGCCCCACTTCCTCAGCCTTCCCGTGTCTTTTCCTGTCAACACCAAATGTGTCCTGTCAGACCTGAGACTCAGCGCAGGCTTGAGTGCCCACAGCAGCCAATGCAGAGGCTTGTGTGAGACTTAACTTTCTTACTTTCTTGGGAGGTTGTCATACCAGAAACCCGGCATTCTGCCAACCAATAAAACAAATGCATCGGGCCTGCCATGAGCCCCTGGAAAGGGGACAGACAGAGCCAGGCAGTAGGGCCTTCCAGGACTGTGACCTCAGCATCCCTCCCACCCCCCCACCCCCCACCCCCAGGCGCTTTCCTCTAACCATGCAGAGAGACACCCCAGCGCTGCTCAGACCTTCCAATGTACAGCCGGTTTCACTATGTGCTCAAAACCAGACAGATCTTTGTGCACTCCTCCTGTCTAAGTCTACACGCTCTTCCTCAAGTTGGCTCACAACTTTTAGAGCCAATGAAGCAAGGTTTAACTCAGAGCCCTAACAACCAGTCAGATCCGAAGTTAAAGCGGCCATACCACCACTCCTCATGGTGTTGTACTGTCGTTTTTTCCTTGAGTCTATTAGATCTCTGTTCTATTATTTTAAATAGACCTCAAAGACGGTATTTTAAATGCAGGATTTCTTTAGACCATCCTGATACTGATTGATTTCTGAAACATGCAGGGAGTGTGAGATGCCGGCACGTATCTTGCAGATGTCGAGTGGGAGGCAGATTTAAATACTGAGTCACGGCACAGCACCTCGTGCACAGTAAGTGGGATCACCCAGTGACTCTAACAGGGAGAGTCAGATACATCAGCCACACCTGTTGAAGACTGGAGGAAATGCTGGAAGGAAATATAACGCCCACAGAAGATGAGGTGCAGCTGGCTTCCTGGTTCCTGTTCTGAGTGTTCTGCAAGGACCTTCAGGGATACACCCAGTGTGGATGGTCTGAGCCAAGCGCTGCCCTCCTCGCCACAGCAAGGCGTCCCCAGTATGCTTTACCTCCATGGGTGTGGCTGCTATACCCTTGACCCATGTAGAAGCTTGTCAAGAGCTGGAGATCTGACCCCTGGAGCATGTGGGCCTTTACCACCATATCCTCGGGACCACTCTGCCCTCTCTCCTGCCAGACAGATCTTTATAGCAACATTCGCAACAACATACTCAGCCACGAGTGTTCTCATATGTAAAATACTATAATTAAAGGATGAGGCCAAATCTATACAGCGAGCCCTTCACATCCATGAGGTAGTTCTAGGACCCCCAGAGATACCAACTGATGGGCGATCAAGTTTATTACACAAATGGCTTAATATTTGTAGGAGCCTAGCAATCCTTCTAGACCCTTCCATATACTTCTTTTCTTGTTCATTTTGAAAGGGGTTCTCACGTAGCACAAGCTGGCTTCAAATACAGTATGTAGCAAAGTATGACCTTGACCTCCTGTCCCCCTGCTTACACCACACCGGTGATGGGATTACAGGTGTGCGCCGGCATACCCGGCCCCACATACGTTAGGTAATCCACACGGCCTGCAGTTGTAACACAAGGTAAATGCCGTGTTCATAGTTACACCGCACTGCTGAGGGAATGGTAGAGCAAAAGACTGTCCATCGTCAGAAAAGATGCATTTTTTTAAAAAAAAGTTTTAAGCCATAAGTAATTGAATGCCCAAATCCTAGGTATATGGACAAATATGATACACACATATATACATTTCATTAAACACACACATATACACATATATGTTCTTACTCATGTGTAAGGGAAACCTTTTACTAACAAGTTTAGTATTCCTCATGGTTTTCCCCAGTTCTTGAAAGAAAACCGAGTCCTTTAAGGGAGTACAAGTTTCCTTTGCATAAAAATAATTCTTTTTCATCCTGAAAATTTTAGACACCAGGAGGTAAAACTCTGTCTGTGGGAAGATGCAACATGTCCCACATAGGTAATTTTGTACAAAGGGCCGGAGAGAGTTTCTTATTGTGCCTTGCTATCTATCTAATAATAACTTAGAGGGGGGAGTCTCTCAAACAGTGAACTGCTGTGCTGTATTCTGTCTCCAAATGAAATGCCCTGGGTCTCCAGAATACAGCAAGGACCCCTGAGTGCCCTCTAGCTTTCAGAGACCCAGACAGCGACTTCTGTCCTACTCCAGCCATGGAGTTGAGGGAGAAAGAAGGGGAGGAGGAGAAGAGAAAGAGGGAAGGAGGATGGGAGGGAGGAGGGATGGAAGGAGGGACACAGGGGAGAAGGAGGCAGATAGGATGGCGGCCATGAGGAACAGGGAAGGAAGGGGGACATCGGGCGCGAACCTCCACCAGTCTCCAGGCCTCACTGATGATGGCGTACTGCAGGCGGTTCAGGACGAAGCCGTCGATCTCCTTCAGGACCCTCACTGGGGACTGTCCAATCTTCCTCATCAAGGCATAGGTCCTGTCCATTGTGGCTGAAGCTGTCTCCGGGTGAGGGACTAGCTCAACCAGCGGGACATAATATGGTGGATTGACCTTAGGAGAGGGAAAGAAGAATAAGAGGGTCAGTGTCACAGCCGACAGCCGGGTGTAGCTCTGGGTCGCTCTACCCACCTACGTCAAGTGGCACAGGAATGGGGGTGGGGGGGGCAGCTTCGGAAAGGTCCCTAGATTCTACATCCAAAGATAGGGCTTGGGAAAGGAATGCATACATAGAATTGTATGGTTTTGCTTTTGAAAAGAACACACAAGTTGCCCCTTCCACCCTGTGTATACTTATGGAGAACCCTAAGTCCTTCAGCCTCCCCAGGACAAGGTTTCTGTATCAGTAACTGAAGCTTCACCCTTCCCCACTGTCCGGAACCACTTTCCCTTGCTGGTCTTCTGAGGCCCAGCCACTCTCCTGTGCCTGTGTTAAGAACAAGAGCAGGAAAGGCGGGTGTGGCGATTCTTACTCTTAACCCCAAAGCCTGGGGAGCCGAGGCTGAGGATAGATACACACTAGCTTCATTGTGAGTTCCAAACAGCCCGGTGAGCAGCTACAGGGTAAGCAAAAATGCTCCACGAACAGAACCTACCAAAGCCTGGCACTTCCCTGATTCCTCCTGGTGTACCTCACCCACTTTGGCAACTAGTGTCCCATTCTATTCCAGAAATCAGCAGGCCACACAGCACCTCAGCAGTCTTACACCTTGGAGTGGCTAGAGGCAGGAGAAACCCAGTGGTGTGGCCCTCAGCTCTGATTTTCTTGGTTCACACTCGGTTCCTTGGCTATTTTCCATCAAGAACTACCAAACATCACAAAAAAACACAGCTTAGTAGTGTCTAATGAGCCTGTACTGTGCTAGTCTGGTCCTCGAAGAGAGTCCCTTGATGGCTTTTCCCCTGTACACAGTGATGACTGTAGATGACCACACAGATAGCCTCCACAATGGCTTCTAATGGTGTGAGTGTGAGAGAGAGAGAGAGAGAGAGAGAGAGAGTGTGTGTGTGTGTGTGTGTGTGTGTGTGTGTGTGCGTGCGCACGTAAAGCACCACTTTAAGAAGGCAACTCCTGGGTTCTGGGGTTACAAGAATGAGTCTGTGATTTTTTTGTTTTGCTTTGATTGGTTGGTTGGTTGGTTGGTTGGGTTGGTTGGGTTTTTGAGACAGGGCTTCTCTGTGTAGCCCTTGGTTATCCTGAAACTCGCTCTGTAGACCAGGCTGGCCCCCCAACTCTCAGAGATCTGCCTGCCTCTGCCTCTCGATGGCTAGGATTAAAGGTGCGTGCCAACACTGCTCCCCCCCACACACACACATTTTTAGTTTTTAGTGCTGGGGACTGAACCCACAGCTTCACTCTCGATAGGCAAACACTCTACCACTGAGCTATATCCCTAGCTCAATGCTAAATGAATAATTTATATAAATCAATGTGCCAGTCTAATCACCTGTCTCCTGCCAGGTTCTTATAAAACTACGTATGACCTTTTTAAAAGGGCGAGTAAAATGGATTTTTATGGGGGCGAGTAAAATGCATTGGTGGTAAACATTCTTGCTGCCAAGATTGGCAGCCCGAAGTTAATCCCAAGGGCCCACATATTGGGAGAAGAGACCAACTCCTGCAAGCTGTCTCCCACCCTCAGCATGTGTGAACACACATGCACAGAATACATAAATATAAAATTACTCAAAGAAGAGCATCAGGATCATAAAAAACTGGAAGCACACCCACGTCAGATGAACTGTACTTCAGTGCAGACAGGAGAAGCTGGCCTCCATAAGCAACAAAAGCAGACATGTGTCTCTTGATAGCATGGAGACATTTTATTGTGCTAATACATCATAGGGTGTGCAGTGGTGGGACTGGAGAGGGAACATGATGTTTAGAGGGGTAAGCCTCCTCCAGGAAGGGAAGATTTTCAAGATGGGTAGTCAGGAAAAGCACAAAGGTGTGTGTGTATTTAATACCTCTGAGCCACGCCCTTAGGATGGGTCAACTTTATGGTAGGTGTATGTTACCACAATTAAAAGTAAAAAAAAAAAAATTATTAAAATCGGAAATTATAATGTTTCAAACACACCCCCACACACACCTCTAGCTAAAAATTCTGGTGTGATTTCCCATAGCCAGTATAAAAGTTGTGTGGTGGGTCTGGGCATGGTGGTTCAGGCTTTAATCCCAGCACCCAGCACTTAAGAGGGCAGAAGCAGGTAGGCCTCTGTGACTTTGTGACTAGCCTGGTCTACACAGAGAGTCAAGACCAGCTAGGGCTAGTATAATGAGACCCAGGCTCAAAAAACAAAACAAAAACAAAAACAAAACAAAAACCCGGTGGTACAGCTGTCAAATGTTGGGCCCTTAGACCCTTCAGACCCTGAACCTGAACCCAAGTGCCCTCAGTTTATCCACAAGCTATAGAAAGAGCTCTCCAGGAATGATGTTGTTACTCTGCCCAGAGCACTTGACCTCTGGCATTGCAGTCAGTCCCTGTTTGCAGTGTGAGACAGCAGCAATAGTGCCTTGGGCCATGCAGTAAACTGAGGAAAGGAGAGTGCAAAATGTCCCAGAGGACAGAGGAGGCCAACTTCAGATGGTGACACCACTTCTAAGCCTGCCTGTCTGATGTAGTATTCTTGAGTCTGACTAAGGCAGAGTGAGTCCTGGTAACTCACACAGAGGTCTCCTTGCTTTCTCAGGTAATGGGGCCACAGTTCCCAGACACTGCAGGACAGTCATCTACCTACAGGCTATAGGGGCCCCTCCTCTCAAGCTTCCTGGGAAGCAAGCTGAAGACCCTTGATTCCAGCCCTCCTTCAGTCTGGTGCCAGGATGCCCGGAAGCATGCGTGCACGGCACACCAGGGCTCCCCCAGCCACGGGTGTAAATCAATAGGACTATTTGCTGTCCAACCAACAAGTACCCCCACAGAAAGGCACAGGGAGCTGGCCTTTCATTCCAGTTCCCCAGAGACCGGGCAGGAGGCTTCAAGATTGAGAACAGCTTGGACTACTTGGCAAGACCATGCAGGATAAGAGGGGTGGGGGTGGAGCTCACTGGCACAGCCCTTTCCTAACATACAGGAGGAGGCATGGTGGCAGTGACCACGGACACTACACAATAAAGCAGGTCCTTATCCAGTTCCAGAAAGAGAGGCCCAGCAGCTGATAAAGAAACCTGTGTCTACCCCAGCATCTGTGGCCTCCATCTTGGCAACCTGGCCAACAGAAAGAGCACTGGGAGGTGCCGTAAGTTCCACCAGACACCTTGATTCCTTAACAGATCAAGAAAGAAAATGGAAGCTAAGTTTTTAAAAGTGGGGCCAAAATAGGTACAATGTTCTGCTGCTTGGCTGGGACAGTTGACACTGTACGATGGAAACAGAGACTGCCTCTGTGCCCTGTCCCTCCGTGCGAGCATCTCTCTAAAGCCACCCCTACACATACCAATGCTGGCTTCCTCCCTACAAGAAGTAAAGTTGATATAAAATACATCTGAAGGCAAGAAAGGCTATATAACCGAGACGGCAGGTGTGTGAACACCCCTCCTCTTCTTGTGCAGCTGCGTGTAGCAGATCTCCCACAGCCTCTGAGGGGTAGTCCAGGAAGCCCCGTGCTGAAGCCAGTCTGAGACCTCTGTGCTGACAGCACACGCCCACTTTTCAATACCTTCCACTCACCCCTGGAACAGAGATGACCAGAAATTCTACCCTGCCTCTGCAGAAGCGTGCTTGAGAACATGGAGCTGCCCTAACATGCTGGCTGAAGCTTCCCTGTGTGGAGGTGGAGGTCATAACCTATTGCAATGATAAATATCCACTGTGCCAGGGCCCTGCAGGGGCATGACCACGCTTCCTTCTCGACATCTGATTTCCTGTCCAGGCAAAGATCCCAGAGGACTACAGGGCTGAGGAGGTGAGCTCAGCCACTCTGGTCTTGTCTGTGGGACTGGAGAAAATGTAGATTCTCAAAGACTTGGAATAACTCTTGAATATTTAGGACTGTCCAAACTATTCAAGATGTCTGGGGCTGAGGCTCCGTGAGATTTCCCCTTCCTTGTTAGTATATCTTTGGGTGTGATCTTTGTTCAGGTCTATGTTTGGGTCTTGAGAACCTTTATGGCTGTAGTGTCTCTGACATTTCTAGGAAACACAATGTCCCAGAAGATTTCTTGTTTCTCTGGCTCTGCCTCTTCCAGGAGGATCCGAGTCTTAGGTGCAGTTATGCTATAGATATATTCATTGGGACTGGGCCCCACGTGATCTCTTGTTCTCTGCATTTTAATTGGTTGTGGTTTTCTGTAAGAGTCTCTGTTGCAAAGAGAATTTTCTTTGATAAGGGGTGAAAACTATGCTTATGGGTGGGTATGAGTATTTGGAGTGTAGCTAGGAATTATGCTGGTTTAGTAAGGAGGTGGTAATATGTTTTCCTCCAGGATCCAGGACTCCCTCGTCCTGAGTAGTTGGCTACATTTCCAATACCAGGCATGATTTCCCTTTTGTTGAGCAGGTCAATGCCCAATTAGAGAGCTGTTGGTTGCTGCCAACGCATGTGGGCCACTACTGCACCCTGGAATTCTCGTGCCATGTTGGTTATCATTGTGGTTCTTCGGCATCATAACCAGAGAGGACTACTGTTGGCTTCTCTCCCTTCATGTCTTGAATATCATACTCTGGAATCATGAAAGCTAGTCCTCTTGGAGACCGCTTTCAGGCCAGATCCACCTCTGGTCCTCCCAGTCCTGTGTCCAGAGTACATTGTGCCTTCGATTGTGCCTTCGGTATTTATTTTATGTCTGGATGAGGGTGTCATAAATCCTGGCAGGCCTCAAACACACCATGCAGCTGAGGGTGACCTCCAGCTCCTAAGATCCCCCTGCCTCCATTTCCTGAAAGCTGGGTTCCAGGTCTATGCTACCCCCTTCCATCCCCCACACACATCAGTTTCATACAGTGCTAGAAATGGAATCCATGAACTCCTCATGTACACTAGGAAAGTCATTTTTCAACTGAACTTGCCTTGTGCCGTTCATCTTTGCCTAAACAAGGTGGGAAAATCTTTTTGAGACTGTACAAGCAATTTCTGGTCTTTGATTTAAGTGGTGTTCCTGTTTTATCTAACTTAAACGCAAAGCAACTGCTTATATAAATCAGTGGCTTTATACAAGCAAATGCCTTCCTCTACGGTAGCCAGTGTCTGTTTACAGAAGGATTTTTGTGTCTGTGTGACATCTGTCTATCACAGGAAAAGAGGATGCCATGGCCTCGAGGCCTGCCTGGGTGTTTTCAGTTAGCGTCCCCCTGACTCTAAGGTCGCTTGTGTGTTTTGTGCTTGATTGTGGCCATTTCTAGTCTATGTTCTACTGGTTCCCTGTCTGTGCCTCTGATGATCCAGTGTCTGTCTTTCTGCTGTATCTCACAATACAGCAAAACCTTGGCATCTGGACTGTATGCGTCCTGACATTTAGTACCAGGGTGTCCAGTTGTTCATCCCTTCTCTTCACACTGACCCATCCGGCACCTCCTCCAAACTGCTCCTCTTTGGAAGAAAACTTTCCGTGCTCCCCACCCCAGCCCTGAGCCCCTCAGCCTTCAAATTGACCCTATGTACGGCATTGTGGAGGCCCTTACCCTCCCAAAGCAGCGTTTCCAATGTGCCATGCTGCTGCTGTGTCCCTGAACTCACACAGTTCCTCAGAGTAACTCCCATGAGCCTCTGGAGCATGGCTGGTGGGACTTCGCCACCCCAGAATGTTCTGGGTATCTGAAATGTTTGAGCTCTGACACTGGGCTCCAAATTCTAAATTTTGGAGCTTTTCGGGATTAGGAGTTTTTGGATTAAGACTGCTCAACTGGTAACGACTATGTAAATTCTGAAATACTCTTTGTCCCAAGCGTTTTGGCTAAGGAATGCTGCTGTGGTTTGGATATGAGATGTCCTGTGAGGCAGATAGACAGCTCAGCGGGGAAGAGCACCAGCTGTCTTTCCAGAGCACTCAGGTCTGATTCCCATCACACACTCGGAGGTTCACAACCATATGTCACTCCAGTTCAGGGGGATCTGACTCCTCTTCTGGCCTCTGCAGAACCAGACATGCATGTGGTATGTAGACACACATGCAAGCAATCACCCAAACACATAAGTGAAATATGTGTGTGTATGTCAGATACATATTTATATATCATATATATATGTATATATATATATGTATATATATATATATATGTATATATATACATATATATATATTCAAAAAAGAAAAAGCCACTAACTAGCTCGTGTGTTTGAACACTTGGTCCCCTCTTGCTGGTGCTGTTCTGGAAGACTGTGGAACCTTTATGTTCTCTCAGAGGAACGAGTTGGCCACTGTATAATGGGCCTTGAAGTTTGCAGCTGACCCTGCCTCCAGCTCTTTCTCTGCTTCCCTCCGCCATGTTTTCCCTGCCACGATAGCTATCCCCTGAAGCCAAGAGCTAACATGAACCGATCCCCCCTTTATTTGCTTCCTGTCGGGTATTTGGCCGAGTCAACAAGGAAAGCAGCGACACAGATGTCCAGGCTACATTCTCTCATCTTCCAACCTCCTCCTGCACCCCGACCCTGCACCCCCACCTCAGTGTGTGGGCTCTCCCAGTGATGTCATCATGACCCCATCCCACACACTCCTGCTTGCTCCTGCCCTACGGCCTTGGCTTATGCAATATCTCAGCTCCCAGCACAGTTCTCATCAACCTAGCCAGGCTGGCCTGTTCCTCTCTGTAGCTTTTGGCTGGTAATGATACACAGTAGGCCATCATATTTATCATGGTTGGAGCAAATTAGCTTTCCCACCCAAACAGGCTGCCCTGGTTCTTCATGGTTGTGCTGAGTTCATGGTCAGGACTCCAGCATCGTTCACTGACACGTTAACCTCAGAAAGACTCGCTGAGCCCTCCCTCACCCGCTAATGAGAACCTGTGGCCCAGCTCACCACATAAAGTGTTTCCGGTGAGGAGATGTGTTTAGTCAGTTACAGTGGATCGTGAAAGGAGCGTTGGGGAAAGAAGGTTTCAGCTCAGACACCCTAAATCAGAATTTTGACAGTGTCACCCATCAGATCTGCGTCTTAACACACCTGATCCTACTCGGAATAACACAAAGCAAGTGACATATCCTGTGTGTGTGTATGTGTGTGTGTGTGTGTGTGTGTGTGTGTGTGTGTGTGCTATGGCCACATTTGGAGGTCGGAGGTCGACCTTGGGTGTCAGTCCGTGCCTTGTTTTCGAGAAGGTGCTGTGGCTTGACGCTGTGTACACGGGGCAAACTGGCCCTTGGGCTTCAGGGTTCTCCCGTCTCTACTTCCTATCTCCCTGGAGGAGTTCTGGGATTACACAAGCACACACTGCCATTCTCAGGGATTCAAACCCAGGCCCTCATGCTGGCAAAGCACACACCTTGTTCACCTAGCTGCACCCCCTGCCCCACCCCAGCCCACGTGGACATTTAATGCAGCACCCCCCTCACCCCCCCCAGCCCACGTAGATATTAAATATAGCACTTCTGCTCTAATAACTGCTTACCCAGAAACGAGCCCTATACCACATGATAAGTGCCCGGAGGGTTAAAGCAGTAAAAACTGCTTGTTTTATGCCATGACACCTTAGACGTGCAGATAAAATTCCAAAGAATTTTGGATCCTATTCCTTTTTTTTTTTTAATGATGATATTGCATAATCCTAAATGTATACAAAACCACCAAGTTGTGTAATATTGACTGACAGATTGTGTGGTGTGTGGCTTATACTCAATAAAGCAGTTTAAGAAGCTTGCAGATCCGGTGCCATTTATTGTCCCTAAAAAAGAATGAGATACGATCAAGTGCCAAACTCACCACCTTCCCGGGGCTGGAGTGCACCTTAGTACTTGCCTAGCATGTGACAGACCTGAGTGTGATCTCCATCACCATAAAGGAACAAACAAACAATATACTTACAGGATGAGCCACAATGCACTGTTTCACGTGTGCCAAGCCCGTGAACAGCTTGGAAGGCAGCAGGCAGGAGCTGGAGCTGCTTAGGATGACTTGGTCGCCCACGATGCGGTCCAGCTGGGCAAAAATGTTCTTCTTCAGTTCCAGGTTCTCTGGAACACACTCCTGAAAGGAATGCATTGACTACTTATGATCAAGACAACAGTTGGGCTGTACTGGCTTTGTTCCTAAAATGAACCAGTTTGGAAATGGTGGATCCAGGGACCCGTAATCCCACCACAGAGCACCTTGAAAACAAGTGAGCCAGGAGCTTTGCCTCTTCTCCTCCTCCAAGAAGGCTATAAAACAGTTTTCTGCCTTTCCTAGAAGCAGGTCACAAGACCCTCTGCAGTAGGTAACCTGAGACACACAGGAGATAAAGAGGTATCTTAGCTTTGAAGACAGGGACCCGGACAGGAGGAACCTACCCTGAAAGCCTTCCTCATTCCCTAGTCTACAAGCATTGGGTCATAATCCCTTTGTCCACTCCTTTACTTGAACAAACATCCACTCCACTCAGCTGTAAAGCCACATGGGGTGTTTTGGATCCGACTTTTGACCAGTCCTAAGCCACATAAAACTTTATTAAGGTGCATGTGTGTTCTTATAGGACTCTATTTTGTTACTAGAACCTCAGCTATAGACCTTGTCAGAGGAGAGAAAAGATCACCCAGTGTCCTTTGCAAAGCACAGCAGGAGTGTAAAGCTGAAGGGACTCCTGGCTGGGAATGAAGAGCGAGCGCAGAGACTCCCTGCTTTAGATGGGTCTGAACATTCTCACCCTAAGAAGCTCTGTGGGGAGGCACCCGGGGGTGACTCCAACTCCACTTCCCAGAACCAGGGCAGCGGGGAACCTGCCAACTGAAAATTCTCACCATGGAAGGCCAGGGAGCTAGCTGATCCTACAACAGGGCTCACAGGTCACAGGAGCCCTCCCTCCTGCACACACCGCGATGAACCTGGGGAGCTAGCTGATCCTACAACAGGGCTCACAGATCACAGGAGCCCTCCCTCCTGCACACACCACGATGAACCTGGGGAGCTAGCTGATCCTACAACAGGGCTCACAGATCACAGGAGCCCTCCCTCCTGCACACACCACGATGAACCTGAGTGCTTTCATCAGCGCGTACCTCCCCTATCCGCCCCCACCATCACATCCAGGATCTTCAAGGGAAAAATCTCATCTTCCAACCAACGAAGGCACTGCACCTGCAGCTCCCCAGAGGCACCCAGGACCCATTTCTAAATGGGAGTCCCTTTGAAAAAGACCTTTGTTTCTAACAATTGCAAAGTCCTAAATGGGGTGGGCAACTGGATAGAGAAGATAGAGGAGTGCATTTGGATTAATTACGGTCGATAACAACCACTCTGAAATTCTAATTACAGGGCTGCGTGGGCCTGAGATGACAATCAACAGCCCAGGCTGGCCACAGGTAAGGAGGGTTTCTGGGAACTTGGTGTTGAGGAGGACAGTCTGCTCTGGATGGCAGCAACGTATGAGAAAAGTACCTATGGGGGCCGCCCTGATGGTCACTCTTACCAAAGCGGGTCCCTGCTCACCTGGGAGGCAACATCCCTTTGTGACATTTACTTTCTTTTCACAATGGCCAATGAGCCAACGATTAGAATCAACTAAGTGTTCCTTAACTAAAAAGTCTCAAGCCCCTATCCCAGACCTAATGCGTGTGGGACTGAGGGACCTGCATCTTTCACAAGCATACCGATGATTCCTAGAGCTCAGAACGATTCTCAAGTTCAGCCCCAAAGAGCAATGTGACCTTTTTAAAAGAAAGAGTGGGTGTGCCCACATTTGTCATTCTACCGACACAAGACCCCCTCCTAGGTCAGTACAGTAGTACTTAACCTTTCTAAGGCTGCTACCCTTTAATACAGCTTCTCACACTGTGGTGACCCCCGACCACAAAATTATCTTGTTGCTACTTCATAACTGTAATTTTGATATGTTATGAATCTTATTATGAATATCTGACATGCGGGATGTCTGCTGAGAGCTGCTGTCCTGGCTGCTCGCAGCCACCACCAGAGTCAGACTAGCACCTTCGTCACTTCTACAACTCTAATGGCCCAGCCAGTTTCACTGGGACACTTCATTTACTTACATAGCATTTAAGGGAGTGAAAAAAAAGCCCCAAGAGCCCAACTACAGAAACTCAGTGTGGATATCAGAATTACTCCTCACAAATAAAAAATGTCAGCCAGCCTCTAATCCCAGCATTTGGGACGTAGAGGCAGGAGGATCAAAATGGTCCAGGGTATCTTCTGCTGGGCAGTTTGAGATTGAACAGGGCCATACTGAGTCTCAGAATATATAACAGATAGATAGGTAGGCAGACAGACAGACAGACAGACAGACAGACAGACAGACAGACAGACAGACAGACACAAGAAATAACAAACAAAACAGAGGCTAGAGAGATGGCTTCAAGATTAATGGCATTTGTTGCTCTTGCAGAGGACCTGGGCTCAGCTCCCAACACCTCCATGGTAGCTCAGAGCCGTCTGTAACTCCAGGTCTGGGCACCCAATGCCCTCTTCTGGCTTCTGTGGGCACTAGGAACACACAGGAACACAGATATGCCCACAGCCAAAACACCCATCACATAAAATAATTTTTTTAAAAAAGCTTTTTTTTAAGTTGTATTCAAAAGGGAAAGGGTTCACACTCTGTTTATTTATACGTTTTAAAAGTATAATCGGGCCACATGAAATTTTATTAAGATCCAAAGGCCATATAAGCATCACATCTCAAACGGAACCAAAGAACGGAGTCATTTAAGAACTGTAAAGCCCATTGTGTTCTGTTCCCTTATCAAAAGGGAAAAAGAGCTACAGTAGCCGGCGGTTCCTATTGAGTCACTCCTGGATCAGTTAAGTCTGCGAGGTGGGTTCAGTTTAAATGGAGCCTTGTAGTCAGGCCAGAGGTGCAGACCGATGCGGAGCTCGTGTGAGCCCGGGGAAGAATGGGCTCATTGTGCGCCGCCCTGCAGATTCTCCTCTGAAATTCTATGCCTTTCTCCAGATCGTTTGATCATGACAGAGGCAAGAAAGCTTGAACCAGAGGAAACCCAAACCTGCTACAATTATGTAAGGGTTTCCAGTGGCCGGTTGGCTTGGAGTTTGGTTGCTCTTGCTGTTGTAACCCAGTTGTGTGAGATGGACAGAGTCACAGACCTCAGGCTTCAATCCATGTCACATGCTGGGCTCAGCTCCCTGCTATCCACTTAAGTCTGAACAGGAGAATGGCTCATTTCAGTCAGGATCTCAGACCCCAAAGGCTGCAGCCCTCCTTGCCCCGAAGGGCTGCTTAGATGGGACAGACAGCTATGGCAGGGCTGTTTGGAGGGGTGCTTTCCTATTTAAAAAAAAAAAAAAGAGCCGGGCGTGGTGGCGCACGCCTGTAATCCCAGCACTTGGGAGGCAGAGGCAGGCGGATTTCTGAGTTTGAGGCCAGCCTGGTCTACAGAGTGAGTTCCAGGACAGCCAGGACTACACAGAGAAACCCTGTCTCGAAAAACCAAAAAAAAAAAAAAAAAAAAAGCTGCTCTATGTGAAGTACTTCCGGCGGCTGCCATCACCACAGCAGGCAACCAGCTTGCCTCTGTCTAATTAAAGTCTGACCACATCTCCTTACAGAGCTGGTTTATTATTGTTTGTTTGTTTGTTTGGGTTGACTTTGTTTTGAGGGAGTAGGAATGAATGCCACATCTAATAAATGATATGGTCACACACCACCAACACCGCAGGCGTGTCCCGATTTGGGCGGCAAAACCAAGCGATGAACACTTGGGAAGTATATTATGGCAAAACTTAATTGTTAATTAAGAATTCTTAATGGCTGTTGAAATCAGCCTCTTTTTTTGTTTGTTTGTTTGAAGCAGTGTCCCATAGCCAAGGCTGGCCTCCCACTCCTATGTAACCAAGGCTGATGTGAAACTAGATGCCCCCCCCCCTGTCCTCCCCCTCCTCTTACCCTCCCCTCCCCTCCCCCTCCCACTCTCTGCTTTATGCTGCATTAGGGATCTAACTCTGGGCCTGACAACTGAGCCACATCCCAGCCAAAGTCTCACCAGCCTCCAGACAGCAGAGGAGGCTAAACATCAACACTGCTGCCTCTCCCCTTCCCCTCTCAAACGGAAGAAACGGAACGATGGAGTTACGGGTGTACGTATTTCACTATAACTTTTATAAAAGTCAATCACAGGCAAACGGCCATGCCTCATTGGCAGTTGAAGCTGCCCGGATTGTTGAGGGCTTTCAGGGCTGTGCTTTGGCGAATCTACACAATCACAGCAGGTCAGCTCACTGGATGGTTCCCAGGGAGCACACAAGTACCTGCTTTTCAAGTCCTGCCGCTGGCCAGGGGACTCGCATTCCCACAGAAGGCTGCCATGAAAGGCAAAGATGAGGTTTTGTTGAGTTTTGATTTTTTTAATGACTCCCACCCCACCCTGACTCACCCAGTCACCCCACACAATTTAAATAGCATCCGTGACTCATGTAAAACATCTAGATGAAAACTTCAGTGTGCTTTCCAAGAAAAGCCACATATGACTGCAGTACCTGAGGGATTTTACACACCACATGGTTCTAAGAGAGGTTTGAATGCGGAGGAAGCCGGGCCAGGGAGAGAAGCTGACCGCGCTCCATGGAGAGTCCGGGCCGGAGGGGAGGTGAACGCGGACTGCCAGCCTGCGAGGCAGTCTTGCAGCTAGTGCTAATCTCCCGTCTAATCACTCCGCACCTTTCTCCTCAGTGTTTTCTCCAGGAGCGCAATCTTTAAAAGCTATCACCAGGCTGCCACTCCTGAGGAGGTAGACAGGAAAAGGGAGAGAGGAAGAGGAGAGCCGCGAGAGGAACAAGGAGTTTCCCAGCTCCAGAAGAAGAGGTGTCTCCTGTCAAGAGAAAAAGATGTTCAATTTTCAACACCCAACTTCTCAGCCAAACGAACGGTACTCTGCCCAAACCAGAAGCTCATTTACCCCTAAAAATCAAATTAAAGTGTTTTTGGTTTTTTTGGTTGGTTGGTTTTGAGGGTATTACATGTGCTCACTCTGCTAGCCTAGAAGTTTCCGCAATGATCCAAAACAAATTACACCCAGAGATCTTCCCAAGGGAAACAGCAGAGTAGAGCAGTGGGGGTGGGCGGGAGGTGGGGGAGGGCGTGGGGGCGGGGCGCTGGAGGGGGTGGAAGCAGCAGGGCACCAAACCCAAGCCAAGCGGTCAGTTCCCTGAGCTTAGGTGTTCTGCTTACAGAGAGTTTAGAGAGATTAGCGCCACAGTTTGTTCTAAAAGCAGTCCTGCCTGAGTGACCTCACAGCAACTCAGAAACAAGCGTGGCTCAGCGCCCGCCCTCTGAGCCCCTATTCCCATCCTCATTCCAGGGATACTTCTGTACCTTTTATGAGATCATTTATTTAGAATTTAAATGCTTGCCATGAAAAAAAATAATAGAATTAAAAACAGCTCACTTACATCTCTATTTATGTTACTGCTTTAGAGTATTCCTAGTATTTTCCTAGGAGGAAGAAGTGACGTCTAAGTGCCATGTGCTAAGCTGTTGTGTGGCTGGAGTGTCAAGAAAAGTGACATTTTAAATACAAGTTACTGAGGTTTCTTCTGTTCTTATACGGTGTTTTGTTTGTTTGTTTGTTTGTTTGTTGGGGGTGTCTGTGTGTGTGTGTGTGTGTGTGTGTGTGTGTTTAGACAGAATCTCGTGTGGCTCAGGCTAGCCTTTCCATGCAGATGACCATAAACTCCTGATCCTCCTGTCTCCTCTGTCCACCTTCCAAATGTTAGGATTACATGCATGAGCCACTATACTTGGCTACAAGTTGGTTAAACTAATAATAATAATAATAATAATAATAATAATAATAATAATTTTTTAAAAAGCTGGCCAACCACAGTAGACCAGACCAGGCTCTCACTCTGTAGCCCAAGCTGGTCTAGAATTCACTGTAGCCCAGGCAAACACCCCTCTCTGCCTCTGGCTGTGCCACCATGCTGCATTTTAAAAGAAAACACTTTGCTATTTCCAATAAGCTAAAAATCCACTTGAAAGCCACAACATTTGTTTTATTTAATGTCGACAGCCAGACGCCATGCTGGCTTCTCTTACCCATTTGACCTGTTCTCCTCACCCATGCACTGAAGAGAGCACTCACACTGCTCTTTGCTTGAGGCCACACCTCATGTGTCCTGGGCTAGCCTCACTGTGGAGCTGAAGATTACCTTACATTTCCTGTTTTACGGGCGTGCAGCACCAGGCCTGGTGCTCTGTGGAGCTGGGCCTTCTGCAAGCTAAGCAGGCGCTTGCATTCCCAGCCTGTTTGTGCTGTGTGGTTTCACCTGGGATAGGATCTAGCTGGGTAGCCATGACTGGCCTGGAATCTGGTAGGCAGAGCCGCCTGGCCTCCGACTCTCAGAGAGCCTCTTGCCTCTGCCTCTCAATGCTGAGAGGACACACACACCACTCCCTCACTCGCCTCCATAAAGACAGAGTCCTGATTCTTCCCGTTATGTATTGAATACTTGTTTTATTTTTTTTATATGTTTTCTTTTAAAAAGAAAAAAGAAAGCACACTGATTTTTCTCTAATGGTCTTATTTGGTGGTTTGGTTGGGTCAAAAAAATCCTACTATGTGCAAGACATGAAGGAAAACACACATAACCCCAGCACCCGAGAGCCAGAGGCAAATGGGTCAGAGCTTCGATGCCACCCTGAGCTATGTGAGACTTGTTTTAAAACATAAAACAAGATTTGAAATGTCTAATACAAATATAGACACTCTAACCCTCAATTTCTACTGTAATTCTAGTCTGTATCTACATGAATAGCCAAGCATGAGTGTTGGATATTCATATGGTGTGTGCTGTTGGGCAGAGACGGCCATTTACTGGTCCATGGTCTTAGACCGGAGCTCACCAAAGCCAGGACGTTTCCTTGAAAGTAGCAAGAAGGTATGGTAAGGACCCCATGTTGATGACCTGCCCTATAAGGTCCCATAACACTGAGAGAGTCTGGTGTGCAGCTGTGTGTTGTGCTGGATGTGTGTATTGGTTTTAGTCTAGTGTGTGTCTGTGTGTTATGCTAGGATGTGTGTATTGGCTTTAGCCATGTCGTTGATCCACAACTCCTTATCCAAGGCCTACTGTAGAAACTTTAATGCTCTTCTGTCTGTAGCTGGCCATAAAGAAATTCCCCGACCTTTCCTGGCAGATAGCAGGTTATATCCCTCTTTCCAGAGGAGTCTTCCCCTAAGGCAGGAGTGGCGCACAGAGCAGCCAAGCGTCCTGCCCGCCGGAGCCCTTGCTTCCGCAGCACTTACTCACCAAGTCTCTCAGTAATTCAAAGGACACGCTCAGACGACCTGCCATAGACAGTGGGAAGTTGAGGAGGACGCAAGCCCAGAAGAGGTCTTCTGTCCCTGCCCTGACACCTCAGTCTATACATCTCTTCCGCAGCCTTTATGATATGTTTTACAATAAACCAGGAAAGTCCTTTGTCTGCCCCCTATAATCTGATAGGGCAAATTAAACAAACACAGTCAACTGTTGGACTATGGGAGCCCTGATTTATAGAAGTGCGGAGAAAAAAAATCAGGCGGGCCTGGGGGCCTCCAGCTGTAAATCACAGCAGGGAGAGGCCGAGGCAGGAAGTTGTGGGATCCTGCCTGGCCTTCTAGTTCCAGGAACAACACCTGTCTCAAAAACAAACAGAAGAAGAGAGAAACCAGGAATTTCTGGAAGATTTGCAGGGGTGGTGGGGAGTAGCCTTATGGCTTGTGTCCCATCATCCACAAGATTGATCAGACTCTAATTCTAGACAGGTAGGTAGAACTTGCCCATCCGACTGAGGCAGTACAGCCGCCAGCCAGCGTCTGCTGCTGTGGAATTCGCAGCTTGCTTGGTGGGGGGGGGGGGGAATATTACACCTACTTCTGGAGTCCGTGCTGACTGTAAGAACACAAGGAAAGTATTGCCTTGTGACTGACACGAACCTCTGTTGTCTTGAGGCTTTATCATCTCCCATCAACAGAGGACTGGAAATGGAGGTGCTTCGTGTAAGTGCATATGCACACTCCTTTACGGGTTTGTCTCTACAACATTTGGGCTATAACAGAATACAACTCACTATAGTCCTCACCAGGGTTCCCCACGGATTCCAAGATAGCTATTTAAAAAAAGAGAGAGAGAAATATTCTATGACCCTGAAAACGCAGGTAGACAGTTTCATTCCAGAGAGAGGGAGAGGAAAGGAGAAGTGAGGGGAAGGGAGGGGAGGAGTGGAGAGGGGAGGGGAAAGGAGAGGAGAGGAGAGGAAGAGAGAGAGAGAGAGGAAGAGAGAGAGAGAGAGAGAGAGAGAGAGAGAGAGAGAGAGAGAGAGAGAAACACTGCCAAGTGGAAATAAACCTTTCTCCCATCAAACATGTGAAAACATCTGATTCTAAAAATATGATGTGCTGGAAATTCAGTCCTCCCTCTTCAAATACTGGATGATTCTGCACAAACCAAAGCGTCCTTTTAAATGAAGTACTTCACTGTCAGAAAGTTAAGAAAATCATCAGGTTAGAAAAAATCAGGACAGTGTTATCATATGCCTTTAATCCCAGCACTCAGAAGGCAGAGACAGGCAGACCATGGACTACAGAGAAAGTTCCAGGGCAGTCGGGGATGTACAGAGAAACCATGTCTCAAAAACCAAACCAAACCAGAAAAAAACAAAAACAACAACAACAAAACCAATCAAAACATAGGCATTGAAGCAGATGCTGGGGCTGCAGGGTCAGGGGTCACTTCAGCGTCTGGGTGAGGGATGTTTCGAATACCTTTTGGAAAGGCTGAAAAGATGAGCCACATTTAAAAGCTGTAGTTCAGTCATCAAGACCCAGGTCTGTGAGAGACCCTGTCTTCAGGGACAGGCAGCTCCCAACCAGGCTGGTTCTCTAACTCCACATGTATATCATATACATGAACACACCTACACACATGTACCTACATACACAAGCATTGTACACCTTAACACAAATATATATGTGGATAACAAATGAATGCATGAAATAGATTATGCCTTACAAGCAGGAAAAAAATGAAAACAGCAAGAGCCTGGGATGCAGTTGAATGATAGGGCACTTGTGTAGCATAAACAGAAGGCTCTGAGCTCCACTTCAGGCACCAAAACACCAAAACTATCAGCAGACAAGCTGGATGGGGTGGGGCAGGCCTTCAATCACAGAATTTAGGGGGTAGAAGCAGGGGAAGTTCAAGGCCTCTATTTCAGGAACCACCCCCCAAATTACTATTATATTTATATATAAATACATAAATATATAAGTATATTTTTATAAAATATTAAAAGATATAAATTTCTATTAAAAATTTTACATATAAAATTTTAGTGTGTGTGTCTGTGTGTGTGTGTGTGTGTGTGTGTGTGTGTGTGTGTAACATTAGGGTTGTTCCCTAGAAATAGTGGTGATAAGAGACAGACCCGTGTCCCTAAGAACTGAAGGTGAACTTCAACTCATCCCCAGCTCCATGGATGTTAGGAAAACCTGCTTCCAGCCCCTCTGTCTTCCAGAAGCAAGTCTCTAGAGACAAGGCATCAGCCAGCGCCTTGGCTTTTATACTGGTACTGTCTCACAATTAAACAAAAAAAGAAACTAAATACTAGGGACTCCTTGGCTGGAAAGCATGTGAAAACAGAAACAGGGCCAAATGGCATTCAGAGAAGCTATTCTCAGATGTATACTTTGACAGAACAACAAATAATACATCTAATAAATTAAAAGGTTTTGAACATTCTCATAATGAGGCTATCAAAAGAATCAAATGGAAATTCAACAACTGAAAAATAAGATCAACTTCAATTAACCTGAGAATGCACTGCAAAGCAAACCAGATTTAGCTAAAGAAATGAAGACACATCAGGATAAAGTATGCACACTGAAGAATGGAGAATGTGGGAAAAGCAGGGCAGACACATGGGTGTGCTCAGAGATGCTCGTGTACAGGTAGGCGTACCCAGAAGAGGAGCAGGAGGAACTGTGGGTAGACAGGGTATGTTGGGGGGCGGGGGGGGGGGAAGACGGGTAACTTCCAAGCCTGAGCCTGAGCTGCTTTCTGTGTTTGCTTGGGTCCCTGGGCTCTATGTGAAGGATTATTGTAAGGGGGATGAATATGCACACATGTGCGTGCAGGGGTCAACCTCCACTTTGGTTTTTGAGATGGCATCTCTCCCTGGGACCTGGGACTCGCCAATTAACCAGGCTGCCTTAGCCAGCAGGCCCCAAGGTTTGACCTGTCTCTACCTACCCAGTTCTGGGGTTTGGTTACAAACAGGGCCCTGGGGATTGAACTTGGGGTCTCATGTTTTCAGTGCAGGCACTTCCGGAATTGAGCCATCTCTCCATCTCTTTTTGTTTTTGTTTTTGTTTGGGGGGGGGTTCGAGACAGGGTCTCTCTGTGTAGCCCTGGCTGTCCTGGAACTCACTCTGTAGACCAGGCTGGCCTCGAACTCAGAAATCCGCCTGCCTCTGCCTCCCAAGTGCTGGGATTAAAGGCGTGCACCACCACGCCCGGCTTCTCCATCTCTTTTTAAAGACTTTTGTTTAAGGTCCAGCTAGCCTGGCCCAGCAAACATGGAAAAACAAGAAACTGTCTCAAACAAGGTAGAAGGCAAGACCTGACACTTGAGGTTGTCTTCTGACTTCCACACATGTGCTGTAAGCACATGAACACACACACACACACACACACACACACACACACAATTACATTACACACATATATCACATACACTGACATGTAAAGACTTTGGGCTTTTTAAGATTTTAAAAATTAATTAATTAAAATTCTACAGTTGGGAGATGGCTCCTTTGGTAAAAGGACCTGAATCTAATCCCCAGAAGACATGTAAGACTGTGGGACACGATGGGATACACTTGACATCCCACCACTAGAACCGGAGAGAGAGAGGATCCCTGGGGCTCACGGGACAGCTTGGGAGCCACAGGCCAGTGAGGGGCCACTCTCACAGAGGGTGGATGGTGTTTCTCATGATGGTACCTCAGGTTGTCCTCTGGCCTGCATACACAGACACACAGACACACACACAGACACACCACACAGACACAGACATACACACACACACACACACACACACACACACACACACAGACACACACACACACACACACACACACCCCTACCTTTTTTTAAAAGCTATGCCCAAATTTTCAGTCTAAGAAAGGAGAGTCCCCTTTCAAATGGAGATGTAGAAAGTTTCTGTAGCATTAACTGCCACCAAATCAAAGGCTCTCATTCACATGACACTTGTCCAGAAAAGAGAGCTGATGAGGATACTTAGCCACCAACAGAAAGATGATTAGCCAGTGCTTCAGACAAAGTTATGGTCCTTCTTGACTAATAATACTACGGAAAAATAAAACTTTTGAATTCAGGAGTCTCAGTCTTAAATGACAAAGGACCAAGAGAGGGGCACTTAGGTGCCAGCATTGTCGGGGTCTCTGCTGGTCTAGTTAGTTCTCTGACGTCTGCTACACTTGAGAGGTGGGCTTTCCCCAGCGAAGAGCAACCCTTCATCTTTCAAAAAGAAATGCATGGCTGAAGAATGAATGGGAGGGGTCTTGTTTCCATAACCAGACTACTTCGAGACTTGAAAAACAATTCTGCCGGAAACCCTGGGTTTAAAAGACTGCTTTTAGCTGGGTACTATCTGCAGAGAACACCATGGTTCTGGCTCTTAGAGAGGCTGAGGCAGGAGAACCCACTGAGTGCAGGGGTCCAGGGCTAGAGTATGCTATGTTGATTAGTGTCCTCAAAGTATTTGACATCCTTATGGTGAGCTCTCAAGAGGCAGGGACTATGGGCTATACATTCTGATCAGTAGCGGGAAGGTGCCTATGAACAACCACTGGAGCCAGGACAATACAACCAGATCTTGTCATTAAAAACAATAAGAATAAGTAGTAGTAGTCATTGTCACTGTCACTGCATATGGCGTACAACTTACAATATAGTTAATGCGTCTCACTACTGCCTTCACTTTGAGCAGCTATTCTTGGCTCAAGATTTCTAAGAAGCAAGCCCAAGGATGAGACCAGTCAAGAGCTAGCACATAACATTTCTGCATATGCCCGTGTAAGGAGCAGACCTCCATCAGCCGCTAAACTGTTCGACCCTACCTTGCAATAGCTAGAATACATAAGGTCACTCCTGGCCATGGGACAGAGTGACAAAAAAACCTGCAGTGTAGGATGACTTTCTAATCTAGGTACGACTGCTCTCGACAGCTCCTCAGTATGAACGTCCACAGGAAAGTGGGGAAACTGTTGGCCTTCCTGCTTGGAAGGAGAGCGGCACGGATAGCCAACAGAAACAAGCAGGAACAACGGAGGTTTTCTGTGACATCAAGTATCTCCTGGAATGTGACATGAACATGTTTTTGTCTTACTGATGAGTTTAAAAGCAGGAGCATTAAGATTCCCATTAGTGAGCTAAATGAAGGAGAACAGGAATAAAAGTCCTGATTCCTAGAGGAGGAGGAGAAGGAGGAGGAGTGAGAAGGGATGCTGCCCTCCTCAGGGAGAGCCTGGAGCCCTTAAGAGCCTAGGAAGCCCCAGAGACACAAGACCTGAGACGATGACTAAGCCACACTCTTGCCCAGACCTGTACGTCTTAGGCCATGAGTTAGAGAAGAAGACTTTGGGGATGAGAGTGTGGACCCAGACCTTCATGGAGGACATGTGGAAGGAGGATGGAGAGCTGAGAGTGGAGCACACATGGGGAGAAAATCTTATAGAAGCCTCTAGGCAACTAGTCCTCATCCTAAGCATATGGTATTATAGAAAGGAACAGAAACTTTCAGAGCATCCAGGGTAACCATAGAAACTCCAGATCTTAAAATTTACCCAACTTCTAACCGGATTAACTCAAATCCCCACAGTGAAAGCCTAGTAGAAGGAAAGATGTGCCCGTGCAGACATTAAAAACTGTTGTCACCAGCATCTATTGATTTTTTAAAAGTCAGCATATACAGAAAACAAAGTTGATCATCAGGAGATTTAGATATGGATCAGATATTGGGATGATTTGACAGTAATTTTAAATAATTACAGTTAACATGCTAAAGGCATTCATAGAAAATGCAAAATCGCATGTGTTGTTTCAGCAGAGAATCAGAAACCACGTGAAGGTGACTAAGAGAATGCTAGAAAGGAAAGAAACAAAGTAACAGAGGTAAAGGGTGTCTCTGGACAGCTCTCAGCTAGACACAGGTCAGTGAGAAAGGAGTCAGGATCCTTGAAGATGGGTTTGGCTGACTGAAATCACCCAAAAAAATGAGCAGAAAGGCTGAGAATGGAGCATCCCAGATCTCCAGTAGCAACACCAAGAAACTAACATGTGGGCTGGGCGGTGGTGGCACACGCCTTTAATCCCAGCACTTGGGAGGCAGAGGAAGGTGGATTTCTGAGTTCGAGGCCAGCCTGGTCTACAGAGTGAGTTCCAGGACAGCCAGGGCTACAGAGAAACCCTGTCTCGATGAAGAAGAAAAAGGAGGATGAGGAGGAAGAGGAGGAGGAGGAAGAAGGAAGAAGGAAGAAGAAGGAAGAAGAAGAAAGAAAGAAAGAAAGAAAGAAAGAAAGAGAAAAAGAAACTAACACTTGGAAACGTGGGAGCTGAGAGAGACAGGATGGAAGTGTGATAATTAATGTAACAACAGTGAGTTATGATGTAATATATGAGAGATGAATTTAAAAATAGCTATGAACTAGGTCAAGGTCATGTGGGTTTCAAAATGGTGCAATTCTCATGGGGACCTGGTTACTTCTTGAGAGATGATCATTACAAAAGAGCAAGCCTACCATCTCCTCCTCCTTCTCCTTCTCGCCTCCCATCCTGCAAGTGATGTGAGCAAAGGGCCCTCATCCAAGAACGCAAAACAGTGACTTTCAGCCTCCAAAACCGTGAGCTGAACAAATCTCTTTCCTTACCTCCCTGACGGTCTAATGGGTAGGGTAAATATCTTTTCTTCATAAAGCCCCCAATCTCAGCAAAGGAAACAAGCACAAAACTGCCTGGTGTAAGCATGAAAGTTAAAGGAACTACGTTAACATCTGAAAAGCAGACCCGGGGACAAAGAATAGCATCAGACAAGGAAGAGCAAACACCATGGAAAGCTGACTGCGACGTTTCAAGAAAATACAGGAATCCTAAGCAGTGACGCCTCTCTCGGCAGAGCGTGGGCTGTGGGAACGAGGAGAGAGCACAGAAGGCGTTCGGACAGCGGGAAGACTAATACCATAGTTACGGTCACAGCTCAATGTGCTCTTGTCGAAGCCCACGGGACAGAAGCCACCAAGAGTGAACCCCACCTTGAACTGCGGATGAGGAATGACGTGCTTCAGTGTGGTTTACCCACTGTGTTCACTGGTGTGAGAGGAGGAGGCAGCTGTGCGGTAGGAGGGTCATGGGAGATCACTGTGCCTCCTTCATTTACTGTCAAGCCAACACTTTTCTCCATTAAGAATAAAGATATTAGACAACATATTTTGGATATTAAATACTAATTTCTTTCTAATACACACACACACACACACACACACACACATATATATATATATATATATATATATATATATATATATAGAGAGAGAGAGAGAGAGAGAGAGAGAGAATTAAGATCCAAAAAGAAAAGTAGGCCAATTTATAGCTACCACTGGAGACAGGAGACAGAAAAAGCAATATTGTCACAGCAGCTGTTGGTCGGCTGTATTAGCCAACCTGTTCTGCTTGACCATTCATAGGCCCCTCCTCCATCAGCAGAGACTACACACTCTTCCCAAGTGCATGTATAGATGAGTCACAAAGATGGAGTGTATTCTGGCCATGAACTAAAGATATCATCCAGGCATCCTCTTATATTAAAACCAAATTAAGATAGAAATGTAAAACAGAAAAAAAAAAAATTGGGAAATATCCAAATATCTAGACATTAATTAATATAGATCTTAAAAATCCAGAATGAAATTACAGTTATCATGGGAAATTACAACTATTTTGTTGAGACAAAGTCTGACTCTATCCCAAACTAGACTGGGACTCACTATATAGCTATTTATATAGCTTAGGCTAGCCAGACTGGAAATTAGAACACTTTTAATTTGACTAAAATGAAACAAAAAAATAAAATAATTGGTTTCAACTAAAGCAGAGTTGAAAGGGCAGTTTATAGTCTTACACGTGCATGGTGAGAAAGAAGAAAAATTATTAAATTATTTTGGCTCCCTTGGTCTGTTTGACTTCTCTTTTTGTAAGCTACAATTTCTCCGTTTGCTTGTTGTTTATTTCGCAGTGTTGGGACAGAGCCTGGAGTGCTAGGGACACATGGCCACTGACGTGCAGGCCAGCCTTGGAGGTTTTGAGACTGGGCTTTGCTGTGTAGCTCAGGCTGGTCCCAAACCTGCAGTGTTTCTATGTCTCTCCAGTTCACTTTATTTTTTTAATTGATGCACAAAAACACAGAAATGGAGGCTGGGGAGATAGCTCAGTGGGTGAGAGAGCTTGCTACACAAACATCAGATTTTTACCAAAATTCAAGACGGTCCCTTAAGAGACCCAAAAAGAACTGGGCATGTGCTGCACGCCTGTGATCCCGGCGCTTGGGAGGCGGGGGTGGGGGGGGGAATGGGGGGGAAGGGGTTGGGGGGGTGGGGTGACCAGGAGTTCAAGGCCATCCTTGGCAACAAAACAAAGTGCAAGGCCAGATAGACCGCCTGACGCCCTGTCTAAAACAAGCAAGAAAGCAAGATCCAACAAACAAATAAGCAAAGAAAGGCAGGTCCATTGTGGGCCTCAGAGCAGGCTCTAATCCCTGAGTTCAATCCCCAGGATCGAGACATCTTACCAACCATACAAAAACTATAAACAAAGGAGATATGTCGAACTTCAATACACAACATTATAAAACCCACACAAGTCTCACAACACTACATAACACCCTACACACATGTGTCATCTGCGTGGGGGAGGTGCTGCACTCCTGTGGCTGTGTAGACCCACGGGCACAGAGAAGGAAATGCAGAGGCCAAAGAGAGGATAAGCGGTGTCTTCCTCCCTCGCTCTCAGCCTTATTCCCTCAGGCACAGTCTCTCACCAAAGCTTGGAAGGTTGCCGACTGGAGCTAGGCTGGCCGGCCAGGGCATTCCCAGGATCTGCCTGTCTCTGCCCCTCAGGGGTTAAAGGGTGCACAGCTATGCACAGCCTTTATGTGGGTGTTGGGGATTCAAAGCCAGTTTCTCACGTTTGTATAGCAAGCTCTCTCGCCCGCTGAGCCGTCTCCTCAGCCTTGATTTTTATGTTTTTATGTGTTAACTAGAAAATAAATTGAGCTGGAGAGGCACAGATAGGAACACTGCAAGTTTGGGACTAGCCTGAGCTACCCAGCAAAACCCGGCCTCAAAAACTCCAAGGCTGGCCTGCACGTCAGTGGCCATGTGTCCCTAGCACTCCAGGCTCTGTCCCAACACTGCGAAATAAATAAACAAGCAAATAGAGAAATTGTAGTTTACAAAAAGTCAAAGGCACCAAAGGAGCCAAAATCATTCTGAGAAATTACGAAGTTCAATGATACACACTCTGATCTTTCAAATGCCAGGTTTACGGGAATGCACCGCCACGCCTGGTTTATGTGGTGCTGGGGCTCAAACCCAATGCTTCCTGCACGCTAGACAAGAATTCGTCAACTAAGCTACACCCCTGCCCCAGAATGTGTTCTTTTAAGCCAGTGAGGGTTTTTTAGTGTATAATTTATTTGTTTCATGTGTGTGACTGTACACCATGTGAGGCCAGAAGAAGATGGTGGATCTGGACTTATTGGGGGGGGGGGGAGTGCAAGTTACCCAACATGGGTGCTGGGGGCTAAATTCAATTCTCTGTGAGAGCAAGGAGTACTTTCAACCACTGTGCCATTTCTCTGGTCCCAGAGCCTATGAGTTTTATAATTCCCTTGTGTGTGTAGATGCAGGAGCAGATCAGGGTCAGCTCTTGTGGGGTTCAGAAGCCAACCCAGATGTCATTCCTCAGGTACGATGCGCCTTGGGTTCGCTTGCTTGTTCGCTTGCTTGTTTGCTTGTTTGTTTGTTTGTTTGTTTGTTTCCAGACAGGGTCTGTTTGGCCTAGAACTTGCCAAGCAGACTGGCCGGGCGGGCTACAGTAGAGCCCCAGGGATCCACCTGTCTCCACCCCAAAGCCATGGCCAGAACTTTTTATGTGGATTCTCGTGATCAGACTGAGACCCTTAAGTGTATGAGTGTGGCAAGCTATCTGCTGACTGGGATGCCTTCCCAGCTCACTTTAAAAAAATAAAAAAATTAAAAAACATGTGTTCATTCTTATTTTATGTGTCTGGATGATTTGCCTGCATGCATGTCTAAGCCACATGCATGCTTCATGCCCACAGAAGCCAAAAGAGGGTATCACATCCCCTGAAACAGGAGTTACAGATAGCCGTGAGCTACCATGTAGATGCTGAGATCAAATCCAGGTCCTCTGAAAGAGCATCCAGTGCTCTTAACCATTGAGCCGTCTTCCCAGACACCTGTACCTCATTTTTGAGACTTCCTACTTCAAATTGTAGGCCCTCCTGCCTGCCTACTTCTCTCCCTCCCTCTCCTTTTCCTCATTTCGGGGTCTCGCTATGTAACCCATGCTAGCATGGATTCATAATCATCCTCTAGCGCAAGCTTCATTTCTGTTCTCAAGTATGGACTGGTACTTAGGAAGAATTTGCCCCGACTGGATAAGGGGATTTTCCAGGAAGCCCTCCCCTAGAAGATGTACCCGGCTGGCCATGAGCACAGCCACGCTCACACCTCCGCAGCACCCAGGGCTGTGGAAGACAAGAGATACACAGTTCACAGAGAGCCAGACGGAGGGCCACATTAATGTCCTACGGATAGGAAAAAATGATGGGAGAATTTTAAATGACGGAGAACCAATCAGAATAACCACCCAGAAATCTAAATCAATGACCAAAGAGCCAATCGAAAGGTGGACCTAAAATGAACTCAGGAAGTCGGGTGGACGGTGGGGGGTCTGGAACTGAGGACATGGGCCAGGCATCTGGCTCAGGGGGTTGGCAGAGAGTGGCTTGGCAGAGCTCCCCGGGCTAAGGATACAAATGACGGCCTTGGAGTGGGTGGACGTTGGATGTGCTTTCAGTGCTCACGCGGTAAACGCAATGATCGAGTCTGCGGCAGGAGAGCCAGGCAACAAGATAAACCAGGGCAGGTTTGAGCACTGTCCTAAGGGAAGTTCTGGAACCCTCCCAACCTCTTAGGCAGGCAAGACTCTCAGTGACCTGCCAGAGTGACTGTTTCCTTGGCAGCTTCCCTCACCAAGGGGGCCATTACATACCAGCACGAGCCACTTAGCAGCCTACACTCAGGATAACAACCAAGCAGCCGCCTCACTCTTCACCATATTCTCAAAGACATTACAGGCTTCGTCTGCCCGGCCTTGTCTGGGCCTGTGGCTACACGAGGCTCACACCACACGGGAGCCTCCAGTCGAGCAGTCCATTTCATTCCGGTCAACCACGGGGTGGGTAAGCAGGATCATTCCTTCCTAAAGCAGTGGGTAAAGGGTTTTGTTCTCTAATACCTGAAAAGGCAGAGAAATGCTGGCATATGTTATTATCACTATTATTTCCAAGCATTTTGAAGGTTCCCCAGTACATGGCAAGCACCTTATATACCATCTCATTTTATCCTCAGAGAAAGGCAGGGAAGATGTCTTTGTTGGTACAGTGCCCGATGCACTAGCATGGGACCTGAGAGTGTACACCCAGCACCCACATAAAAGCCAAGTGTGGTCACATGCATCTGTAACCCCAGGCCAGGCCTGTGGAGCAGCAGGGACAGGCGGCTCCAGGAACCCACCAGCCAGTGAAGCCCACGTCCAGTGAGACCCAGTCTCAACAACTAAGATGGACGCAGTGTCACCTCTGGCTGCCTCTCACACATGCAGGCAAAGCTCACCCACATATGCACAGACATACGTACACACACCTGCACAACACAGACACACACAAAAAAATAAATAAACAGATGTCAGAGTAAGCTCGTTACAGTTTGGATTTGAAATGACCTCCATCGGCCCATGTGATGGTGCCTTAGTCCCCAGCCTAGGACACTACTGGAAGATGGAACCCTTAGGAGGTGGACCCTAGGGAAAAGTCACTGCCCCCCCAGTGGGAGGGGCATCGTTTTAAAGGGAACTGTATGATAGGTCCATTCCTCTTCCTCTTTCTTTCCTGGCTACCGTGTGTTCCCTCATCACCGGCCAAAGAGGCCAGTGACAGACGTAATACGCTCAGTCTCGTTTTCCCCACATTTTATAAACGAGACCATCTGTGAACTCACGGAGCTAAGGAACAAACACTAGTAGGACTTGAAGCCAGGTCTGTCCAGCCCACAGGCTCTGAACAAACAGAACGACTAACCTCGGGTTCCCATCCATGAAGCCAGCTCTTAGCGACTCAGGCGTCACTCATGATTGCCAGAGACACCTGTGTGTGAAGCCGCTTTTAAAAACCAAGTGTGTTTGTATCACTTCAAAAGCAATAGTGTTCACTACGAAGAATTTAGGCAAGTGTCACTCAAATCCTCTCAAGGAAAAAAATTCAAAAAAAAAAAAAATAAGTGGTATTTTGTGGGGCAGGGGAAGACGACAGATCAGTGCACACACAAGCCTGTGCTGGAGATGGGACTTTCCTGTCACTGCGGCCTGAACATTCACTGTGCGAGCTCACAGGGTTTGATTTTACTCAGGAGAAAGAATGAATGAGACTCTCCTTGTATCATTCTGGTGGGAGCCAATTAGTATCAACTTAATCTCTCTCTCATTCTTTCTCTCTCCCTCCCTCTCTCCTTTGCCCCCTCTCTCTCCCCCTTTCCCTCTCCTTCCTTCTCTCTCCATCTCTGTCCCTCTATGTACGTCTGTATCTGTCTCTCTCACTGTCTCCCTCCTCTCTCTCTCTCTCTCTCTCTCTCTCTCTCTCTCTCTCTCTCTCTCTCTCTCTCTGTCTCCCTCCTCTCTCTGTCTCCTCCCTGCCTCTCTGTTCTTCCCTCTCTTCTCCCCACCCCCACCCCAGCCAGACCCTTGCTATGGAGTACGGCTGGCCTGGAACCTGCTATGTCTCCCAGGCAAGCCTTAAACTCACGTCAACCCTCTTACCTCCTCGGCACTGGAGTGCAGGAGGGCACACACACATCCAGCTAGTAAATCTGTCCATAAGAACTTTCTTTCAGCCTCCAACAGGCTGGAGACATTTTACCACCCCTCCTCTGAGTCAGGAGTTACAGGGACCTCATGCTCCATTGTTTCCCAAAGGAGCTACAGAGGCAAAGGTCATCGTGACCCCGAGACCCCTCCTCCCGCCAGCTCCTTAAACAGACCCAGGTGGCTCCTGTTTTAGTGTGGAACAGACATGCAGATCAAGTCCATGCTTATCATGTCACACCGGGAAAACAAAACAAAATCTATCAAACCAAGCACTGCCGGGGATGTGGGTAGATTTCCTCGCTGTGGTTGGAAAACTATGTCGAATGACACGTTTCGGACAGTATGACGGCATGAGATGACATAAGACAGCATGAGCTGGATACACAGAAATCCTCCAAGCCAGATAGGTTAACACGGAGCATGGAAACAGAAACAGTCAGGTGCCCACCAGGAGGCCACACACAGCTGTGTGGGACACTATTGTATCTAAAGGCAAGCAAGTAAGAAAACCTAACACCCATCAAACCAGGATTACATAATCTATAACACTGTCATGTTAAGTGACTTTCATTTTTTTAATTAATTAATTATTTATTTATTTATTTTTGGGGGGTGGATTTGGTTTTGGTTTTTTCAAGACAGGGTTTCTCTGTATAGCCCTAGCTGTCCTGGAACTCACTCTGTAGACCAGGCTGGCCTCGAACTCAGAAATCCGCCTGCCTCTGCCTCCCAGAGTGCTGGAATTACAGGCTTGCGCCTCTACCACCCTGCTGTTAAGTGACTTTCAAATGAACAAAAGGGAGTTTATGTGCCGGTAAGAACAGACTATGAAAAGCATAAGGCTAAGTAAAAGAAGAAAAGTTCAAAACCTATATGCAGCGTGTCACATTTAAATCAAACTTAACTATGTACAAGTATTAAAGTATAGACGGGCACCCATCAAGCTTGTACTGATGGCTGCCTTCAAAGAGGAGGGAGGGGGGATGACCCTGAGGAGAGTCCACTGAGCACTTCTGTTAAGAAATAAAGGAGTCAGACTATGGTGGTGCACATGGCTTTAATCCTAGCACTCAGGAGGCAGAAGCAGATGGATCTCTGAGTTGGAGGCCAGCCTGGTCTTTGGGCTTCCTGGAGTTGCAGGACAGCCACCATTACATGGAAGAAATAAATACATGGAAATGCTCGAGCTAAGAATATCACTGGCCTGTCATATCAGGGTGAGAGCGAACATACTTCACTGTTTTTAATTTCTCACATCTCATGAAAGGATTGTTTTTAGGGGACTATTAGCAAACTTCTAAAGCCACATCGTTTTCATATCAAATGGATATTTTTTTCTGGTTTAGCTGTGGCTCCAAGAGGAGGTTTGCAGTGTCTTGTCTGAGTTTATAGAGATTTCCTCTACCCTTCCGTGCTAGCCTCTAGGACTGTTAGCCTAGAAAAGGCACAAACCGGTATGTCAGAGCAAAACACCAAAACATGTAAGACGCATTCACATACTCTACAGAACAGGCCTGTTACCAGGGTGGGCTGAGAGTGCCAGCAGGACAGTCCTGCTCCCCCTGCTCCCCGATCACTGCTGCCAACACTGCCATGTGCATTAGCCTAAGCCTTAGCATTTGTCACATGTGTTGCAAGTAAAAAATCCAGTGACCTGTGGGTCACTGACCAGTGGGGCTCCCATTCCAGCCCTGGCACCACGGAGGCTGATGCAAGAGAACCTCAAGTTCAAGGCCTGCCTGGGCTGCACAGCAAGACCTTGACCTACAAAACAAAGCAGAAGTTAACAGAGAGACAGAAAAGGGCCCTGGACCGTGCTCTCTGGGTTTTCTAAGTCAGTCCAGACGAAGCGACTTCCTTCTCGAGAACTGTAAAACACACTGCTGCATTAAGGTCCCCAGATTTCTATTCTCTGAAAGACCCACCACCCCCATCCCTATCCCCATTCCTACCCCCACCTCCATCCCCCTCCCCACACATGCCACCCAACTTTTTTGTTTTGGGTTCATTTGTTTTTTGGTGGGGGAGAGGAGTATCTGTTTGTTTGCTGTTTGGTTGCTGGTTTTTGGAGACGAGCTTGCCTGGAACTCTCTGTGTAATTCAGGCTGCCTGGAGCTGCCAGTCATCCTCCTCTTTAGGCTACAGTGACAGCCGTGACTGTACTCTACTCTACTCCACACTAGCTCTACCCACCTCTTAAAAATTACAGTGTGTGTGTGTGTGTGTGTGTGTGTGTGTGTGCGTGTGCGTGTGCGTGGGCATGCATGTGAATACACCATAGTACGCCGGTGAAGAACCAGAGGACAGCTTTCAGGAGTCAGGTTTCTCCTTCCTCCATGCGGATCCCAGGAATGAAACCCTGGCTGTCAGGCTCCGTGACAGTGACTATTCTCACAGAGTGATCTCCTTTTGAAACACACTTAGGCTGTTTTTTAGTCTTCAACATTACAAATGCTACAGTGATAAACACTAGAATGTAAACTTTTATGCAAACAGGGACTGCTTCTAAAGGGGCCAACCCTAGGCATGAAATTACAGAGTATACTCACTTAGAACAAGCAAGAGGACATGCCGAAGAGAGCATGGTGAGGTCTTACCCTACCCTAGGGACCTATAAATGTAACTCTATCTAGACACAGGGCTTCTATGGATGGGACCAGATTAAGATGGGGTTGTCTGCAGGCCTATGGGACCCTGGGTTAGCGTGGACTCTGATCCACTGTCTTCATACAAGGAACGAGGGGGAGAGACATGCAGCGTGCCAGGAGCAGGACATGTGAAGACAGAGGCACAGATTGGAGCAGGTCAGCTGTCTGCCTGTGGACACCAAGGCTGACTCCAGGGAAGAAGGTGGGAGGGGCAGGTGTGGTGCTGGCCACAGCCTACAGAGGGAGCAGCTGCTGGTGCCGACAGGGAAAAAGTCATTCCCAATGTTTTAAGTCACAAGTTTGTGGTGATTTGTTATAGTGGCCCTAAGGCACTAATATAGGCAAATCCAGTAAAATTCTCGAGCCTCGTACATCACTGCCGAGAGCACGGGGCATTCCCTCTCCAAGGCTGCCTTAACAATCTTTGAATTTTACCAATTTGATAGAGAGAAATGCTTCAGACTTTCACGGACTTGAGTTCTTGTATAATGGGTGTCAGTCAGTTACCATAGCATCTGGTCTTCTCGGCAACCGCACTCCTAATATCTTTTGCAATTCGTAGCAGTTCTTTATGCATTAGCTTTCTGTTTGTTTGGTTTTTGAGACAAGCTCTCTTTGTATACCCCTGGCTATCCTGGAGCTTGCTATGTAGCCTTGAACTCACAGAGATCCTCCTTTTGCCTCTCAAGTGCTAGGAGTAAAGGCAGACATCGACACATTGTGCCCGGTTGCACAACCTTTTTGGAAATGTGTTCTAGCTGTTCTCCTGTCTGTCAAAACATCAGTCTCTCCCTCTCCAAGGAGAGCTGGGCATGCTGTAACCCTCAGCTCCTGGAGAGCTCTCTCCCTCCCCCACAACTGCAGCACCCTCTGCCGCTGCTCAGACAACCTTGACTTATCTGTGGTGTGGTGTGGTGTGGTGTGGTGTGGTGTGGTGTGGTGTGGTGTGGTGTGGTGTGGTGTGGTGTGGTGTGTGTGGAGTGTGTATGTTGGTGGGGGGTCTCTGTGTGTCTATGTATGTCTCTGTGGAGTGTTTGTGTTTATCTCTGTATCTGGAAGTGTGGGATGTCCTGCAGAGACCAGAAGAGGGCATCAAATCCCCTGGAGCTCGGTGTGAGCTGCCGTGTGGGTGTGAGGACCGGATCTGGGGTCCTTTGCAAGAGTAGCAAGTGTTCTTAACCTCCTAACGGTGTCTCCACTCCCATAACTTTACTCTTATTGATGCCTTGTGACTTCTAGGACATGTTTAAGGACATTGCCCCTCCCTCCAAAATAAATCCCATAAGAGCAAGAACCCCACCTTGTTCCCTGGGATCTGAAGGGAACTGTTCGAACGGAAGGTCTGTTCATCATCTCTTCACAACCCTGCCGTGTCCTTTAAGACCTGACATTACACCGTTCCTGTTCTGTAAAACTGAAAGTTCTCTCTCCTTTAGGACACCTGGCGCTACCTGTGGTGTAAGGCTAGAGCTCCCCTAATGTTCTGGGAATTGGCAGTCCTTTCTTTCAGGGCCTTTATCACACAGCCTCTCTCTCCTAAAGCTCTCCACTTCAAGGCCAGATCCTGACTGCCTGTGCCCATGAACTTACCCTAAGAAAGCTCACCTACAGGGCAATTTCATGCCCACTTCCCTTCTGGGAAAAGGCACAACTAAAACCTCTGGTATCGTGAGCCACCACTCCTCCTCCTCCTCCACTGGCAGTCTCAAGCACGCTGTCCCCGTGACAGAAGCCCACTCACGTGCGCCTTCTACACATACTTGAAATTACTGAGCATGCGTGTGAATGGAATTATGTTTTATAAGAAAGTATTGTAAAATTTTCCATTTGTGCCATCATGTCCGTACTCAAGAAGTTTGGGGTTTTAGAATACTCTGGATTTTAGATTTTTTGGATTAGTTATGTCCAGCCTGTACCAGCAACAACAGTTTATGTAGAAAGACAAAATAATTTCTTTCTTTATCAGCCTTTCTCAAACATTCTAAAGTTGGACAATAGCCACAATTTAAAGGATTCCGACTTTTAAACATCCCAACTATTCTCAAAGTTTAGCGGGATAAAGGACAAATAAACACAAGTTTCACGGCAGGGAGCAGCTTGAACAGAGCCAGAAAACTCAGCTAGGAGTCCCAGAATTCCACAGCCACTCCCCACCCTGCTGACCTGCTGTGCGCTCAGGCCGGTCACTCGACCTCGGAAACAAAAGACACAGCAGCTTCGCCGCGAGCCTAAGCAGCCCAGAGTGCAAGGTTTCCTGGGGCTGGGCTGGGGTAAAGAGTTCCTAGGAACCCCTCCGGAGTAGACAAACTGGGAGCTTAGGTTTCATTTTCTCCCTTAGGAAAGGAAAGAGCCCTGAGCAAACCTCGGGACACCTCCCCTGGGCCTTAGGGAGGACAGTTCAGCCCTTGAGAAAGAGTCAGAGAAAACAAAAGACAGGCGCAGGTCACACTGGGGCTCAGCAGGTCACACTGGGGCTCAGCAGGTCACACTGGGGCTCAGCCGCTCTCTCCAGAGCAGGCGGCTCACACAGGCCTACTTGCCAAGGGCTTTGGGGCAGCTCTCCACAGGAGAGGCCTGGCACAAGCCCATGAGGAGCTTACCAGAATATTGGCAGCTCTGACCTACCTGCCTCCTGAAGTCAAGACCTCAAGGGCTTCCAGCTGTCCTACTGGCAGGGGCAACAAGAAATTCTTAAACAAGCATTGAAAGGCACAAGAGATAAAGGAAAATGTTGACAAATTTAGCCATATTGGAAATAATTATTTATAGGCTTAAAAAATAATAAATAAATAACACCAAGAACACAGCAGGGCACCCTTAAGACACAGGAGTTAGTATGTACAATTTACATGCATTTAGTATAAATCATTAAAGTTGAGTTAAAAGATTTTGCTTAAAAGAACAAAACAGGTTCTGAGCCATAGGCAGAGAAGAATTTTAAAAGCAGCTCAAATAATCAGGCTTTCAGATGAAGGAAGCACAGGTTCCTACGAGCTCTCTCAGGGTGGCAAATATTTACATCTCTCATGTAGTTCTGGTGAGAAAATGAACTGGTATGCTCCAAAAATGTGTGTGTGTGTGTGTGTGTGTGTGTGTGTGTGTAAGTTATTCTCAGGTGTACTTAATTATTCATACAAATATAAACATTTATACATACGTGTATAAATGTGTGAATGCTCACTAAAGTAGTCTTATTATTTAAAGATAATATTTTATTAATTTTTTTGAGAATTTCATAATGTTTTTAAGACAGGGTCTCATGTAGCCCTATCTGGCCTGAACTCCTGACCCTCCTGCCTGCCCTACCTCTTGATCACAGTCAGGTACTACCATGCCTGGCTGTTTGGCATTCTTTAGAATTCAAGTTATAATAAGCTAACAATGCTTAGGGACCCGTCAACAGAGATTAGCTGCATGTGTGATATCTAAGCATGGCGATGAATGAAGACAAGTTGCAGAATAGCACAGGGGGAGAGCACTCATCTAAAATCCAGTACAAAACTGCGGCTGCATTTGCCTGTAACGAAAACCAACACTGGGATTGGAAGTACACGTCAGTGTATAGCTCTCATGAGCAAGCATGAAATGAACCTCGTGTGTGTGTGTGTGTGTGTGTGTGTGTGTGTGTGTGTGTGCAGCCACTGTGGCTCATGTCAGCAATCCCAGCACTTAAGTGGCTGAACCTTGGGGGGCGGGGGTGGGGGTGGGGGGAGTGGGGACAACTAAGCTCAAGGCCAGCATGGGCTTCAGAGTGAGTTTAAGGACTGCCTGAGAGAAAGACCCTGTCTCAAAAACAAAAGCAAAAGCAAAAGCAAACCAAACAACGACGAAACGCCCAAAATGACAGGTTGGCTAAGGCCCTCTAGCTGCTGCTGTCTGAGCTCACGCATCCAGCCACTCTCTCTGGAGCTGCTCTCTGGCTGGTTGAAAAGCTGGCCTTCTGTGGCTCTGCCCTCTCCTTTCCCCTAGCAGCTGCCAGCCCAGCACCTCCTGATACGCACACCCAAAATCATCTTAAACTTTACTTGTGTCTAGTGTCTTCGTGCCTTGTGACAACTAGCAGGTAGGAAGGTCCCGTTCCTGAAACCTATAGGAACAAGAAACTCCCTTTGTCCTCCAGAACCGAAGGCCCTTCCCCTTCAGGACTCTGGCTCGCTCTGTGCTGGCTCTGGCTAACAAAGCTTTTCTCTGGAAAGCTTTTCTCTGGAAAGCTTGCCCTCCCCCCCCACCCCCCCACTTCAGGCACGGATACTGTTAACTGTCCTAGCAAAGCTCTTCTGAAGGGTAATTCGTCTCTACCGCCCTTCTACTGAACCTATAAAAAAAAAAAAATCTCTTTAATTTTTAAACATCATGTAGTGATCCTTTGAGGAAACATCTGTAAAGTTGGGTTTTTAATTTTTAAATTATAGATAGAGAGGTAGATAGATAGATAGATAGATAGATAGATAGATAGATAGATAGATAGATAGATTGTGTGTGTGTGTGTGTGTGAGAGAGAGAGAGAGAGAGAGAGAGAGAGAGAGAGAGAGAGAGAGCAAATATACCATGGTGCTCGTGTAGAAGCTAGAGGACGATTTGTGGCAGCCTGTTCGCTCTATAATCCTAGGGGTCCAACTGGTGGTCAGGCTTGGCAGCAAACAGGCGCCCTTACCTGCTGAGCCTTCTCAGCAGCCAGCGTTGGTTTCTTTGTTTTGCTTTGTTTAGTTTTTAAACCTGATGCTCCCATTGTGTTATTCTATACAGTTTTGCATGTCTAGATTCTCTCATTAAAACGCTACCAGCCTCACCTAAAAACACCTGGAGCCACAGCGGCCACCGCCTTGGCAGGGGGTACCCCTTGGCAGGGGGTGCCCCTTTATCCACACTAAAACATGCGAACTACTTGAATTTCACAAAAGCAGCTAACTGGTTGACGTTTTCCAGTTTTGCCATCAGTGGGCTTCTCCCGACCCCACATCTACTCAGAACTTACTTTTCGTGTGGAAACCACGCCTCAGGTATTCAGCTATGTTTGGTATGAACCCATGACCCCTGGTCGGATTCGCATCCTTAGCCATCCACAGAACATACAAGAAGCTGTTGTGCAAGGCTTCTTTCTAGAAGTGCCTCCTGCTTTCCTGTACCTCGCCGCCCAGATTCTACTGTGTTGGGTGAGAAGCTAGCTATGAGAAACTTGTATGTGAAAGCAGAACACGGAGAGAGCTGACATCAAATTCCCCAATGGACAACCCTGGTATTGTAATCCATGTCTACAGCTCACCCTAGTCCACGGTATCTACTGGAAATATAATAGCCTATTTTCTGGAGCTTTTAGAAGCCTCAGAAATCCTAATGCATAAAGGGCATTTCCTTCAGGAAATGAAGCACAGTATCAGGTAGAAAAAAAAAAAAAAAAACTTTAGGAGCTTTCTTTTCAAATATCTCCATCCACACCATTCAAATCCAAGCCCAATAGTGATTTATAAACACAACATTAATCTTCCTTATGTGCACCTGTAGACAAACAAGCAATATTTCACACCTCCAGTCCTACAATCAAGCTTCTAAGGTGACCAGGCAGCCTTCTAGAAGGTCAAGTCTGGGTCAGCATGTAATTTACAGTATGTACCAGTCAAGTGCTTTCAGACAAAAGCAGTCAAACACCTAATCCAACCTGCCTTGAACAATGAAGAAACAAGTTGACTCACATCACAGAAAGGTTAGACCTAGGGAAACTTGGGGTTCAAGTCCCATAGCGGCTTTCCTCAAGCAAGTTCCTGCCTCACTCACTAAGGCAACCCCCTCGGAGGGGTGTAGTGGGAAGAAGACACCCTACTAGGATGTCTGTGCCTCCTAAGCAGTCAGTGAAATGTGTGGCTTCTGGGGTGTCAAGAAGGATGACAAGCTCTATGGAACCTCAGGACTCTGGGGTGGGGTCAGGTGTGGGGAACCTGGGCTGCAAGAGGTAATGGGAACCAGCCAGGGAATGGGGGTGGGGTGGATAGTCTGTTTTCACAGCTCAGCCTCTTCCTCTGCTGGGAGACATGGATGGGTTTGGGGCAGAAAGAAATTTGAGTGAAAATTACGACCTTCAGGCTAGTTCTCCTGTCCCTCCTACTGTCTGAGGTACAGAAACAAATATTCTATTTTCTTCACCATGTGAAGGAAGATCGTGCAGAAGTGGTGATACTCGGCCATGGACTGAGGAGTCAGCTGACGGAACACAGGTCAACCCTCAGAGTGGCCGGTTGGCACCTGCTTTCTGCTGCCTGGGCCTCTGAAGTAGCCATAGGCTGGAAGCATTCATAGAGCCCTGGGTTTCTCAGAGCCACCTGGAGCCGTGGAGGACGGGATCAAAGCCCACCAGGATGCAAAGATCGTATCTGGACTTCAAAGCCATGGGTTCAGGCCTGACCCCTAAACATAGTACGGTGGTCCACCAGGAAGCAAAGAGTGGATCTGGATGTCAAAGCCGTGGCCGGGCCTGCCTCAAATATAGCACCATGGTCTCGGTAACAAAGTAGCAAGCATGCCACCAGACACCCTGGTTACAGGGAGACTAGGAGAAGCTCCCGGAAATAAGGCTGAGACCGAAGAAGAAAGGCACAGCAGGGCGGCATGTGAGGTAGCAGTCTCAGGGGAACGATATTTCATCCCTCATTTTATCACTGTTTATTCAACAAAACAATGACTCCCACATAGTCTAATGTCTTCTCAGGGACGTGCCAAAACCAGGTTCACTGAATGTAAGAAAAAGAGACACTTCTTGCCACTCACTCTCATGAGCAATACTCATGAAAGGCCTCGGTTTCCCCGTTTCTTAATCTCTAGGGAAGGGATCCCCTGCCTGTGGGCTGGGGAAAGAGTAGACCACAACAAAAGCATCCAGCACCAAGAGAATAGCACGCAGACGGCCCTGACAACAGTCTGATGTGACAGTTGCTACCAGAAACTGTCCCAGTTAAGGGCTGAGACAGACAATAGAGTTTGGGAAGTTGCCTTTTTTTTTTAATTTTTTTATTGTTTTTGTTTTGTTTTGTTTTTTAAAGACAGTGTTTCAGTCTGTAGCCCTGACTGGCTTACCCTATGGTCCAGGATGAGTCTGAACCTGAGATCTATCCTCCTACCTCAGCCTCCCAAGTGCCAGGCTTATAGGCACGCACAGCCATGCCTGGCATAATACAACTGTAAGGAACTGGTGGCATATTTTTTATATTCCACCTTCTGTCATAATTGTGTCTATTCAAGTCCTCACGCAGTGACTCAGGGCTCGGCTGAGGAGCCAGCAGCGATGACACGGTGCCACAGTCCCTGCTTTCTTCAGCTGTAGAGGCAACTGTGACCTCCTCCAGGATGGCTAAGTTATGAAGCGATTCACAGTCCAGCACTGATTAATTAGAGCAGAGGAGTTGGGGTTGACAAAGTTCTATGCTCCATGGTGTGACCCACCAGCCCGGGAACAATACATGCCATCGATGTATGGAATCCACATTTGTATAAATGACTATAACTAGGATTATTTTTACAACTAAACCATGTATCTCAAGGAATCTTGAGGAAGGAAAAGGAATAACAGGAAAACTTAGGAGGAAGTAAGTGCTCCTGGCCCTTTTCCTCCACCAGGACCACCCTTGTCCCCCAACCCCAGATGAAGTTTTATTTTTCAGTTCCCAGCGACTCCAGATAAGGCTGCTGTTGAGTTTAGACAATGATACCCAAAGTACAGTGCCTTGGCATGCTAAGTTCATTCAATTAAATGCATTAAATTAACTAAAGGAACTGAAGACGGGCTTAGCGCTGCCTCCAAGTGCAGGGAGATTTCTAGAGTTCCCTATACACATGGCATTGCCACCAGGGCAAGGAGAAGGCAGGACGCACATTCTGTCCTTCAGAAGACCAACATAACAGTCTCTGTGTCCCAGGTGTGCTCGACTCACTGCTACCAAGCGTCATGGCTTCTGAGTGATAGGAAGGCCTCTGCTTGGGACAGGGAATCCGCACAGCACATCTCCACTCTGGGGAGCCATCAACGGAAAGAAGTCTTTTTGGTCCCATCCACCCACAGCTCTTCAGTCTGTGGACATCAACTTCCAAATGAAAATAAACAGCCATCGCAGTGCAGAGTCAGCAGATGGGGTCCCCCGGGGGCTAAAGCAACAGGGTGAGCGGCAGGAAGCCCGAAAGCCAGGAAAACCAAACAAACCAAGGTGGACAGCCTCTCATCAGCCACCCAAGTCCTGTGGTCTCCGCCCAGCTCGGCGGTCTGCCCCAGGTCCCTTATCAATACTAAGCCGCTGGAAAGAGTTCCTCATCCGCCTTTTAAACAGGCAGAGTCCCTGGTGTGTCAGCAAAGAACACAGGATCTAGTGGACTTGGCAAACAGCAGCCACACAGCAAGAACCATGAATGAAAACACTTAGGGAAAAACACATAGAGGCAAATGTGGCAGGAGTTAAACCCCTCCACGTTCCTACAGCTCCAACTACCTGCACCCCCAGACAGAGTGCTTACTTAGCACGCAAGAGGCCCTGGGAGATCTTCAGCACTGAGTGTGTGTGTGTGTGTGTGTGTGTGTGTGTGTGTATGTGTGTTCTAGCCTTATGAAAAAATCAACTAGCTTGAATTCATTTATTCCACATAGCATAGTTTTATAGAGAATATTTTAAATACCTATTTACTTTTACTTTAAGCACTAACTGAACATCCTGCAATATGTATACCATAATGAGTATGATATAATTAGCACAAAGTCAAAAGCCTCAAGATGGTGATCCTCCAACCTTAGCTTCCCAAGTGCTGGGATTACAGATGTGTGCGAGCAAATTTGGCAAGCAAGAATATCAGTGTTGGGTTGAGTGTGGCAGGACACACCTGTAATATCAGCACTGGGGATACTACAAACACAAGGGTCAGGAGTTCAAGGTCAGCCTCAGCTTGTCTTAACAAGTTTGAGGCCTAGCTGACCTACATGAGACTCTGTTGAGGAGAAGAGAGGAGAGGAGAGGAGAGGAGAGGAGAGGAGGGGAGGGGAGGGGAGGGGAGGTTAGGGAGGGGGAAAGAGAAGGGAGGGAGGGGAGGGGCAAGGTTGGGACAGTGTCTTATTTAATCCATTTAGAAAGCAATATGTACAATACTGGCAAACTTGAAATCAAGCCGCACTAACAGACTGCTCCTAAAAAGGAGGGAGGGGTGGGAGAAATGGATCAGTAACTAAGAGCACTTGCTGTTGCAGAGGGTCCAAGCTGGGGTCCCAGCACGGCACGGTGGCTCACAGCCGTCTATAACTCCAGAGGATCTGATACCCTCTTCTGGCTTCCTTCAGCAGGAGACACACACACACACACACACACACACACACACACACACACACGATATGACTACATACATGCAAGCAAAGCACACATACACATACAATAAAAACATAAATAATTTTAAAAGAGGAAGATAAAATATTACCTAATGTGTATCAAGAGCCAGTCAGGCAAGAGCATTCACATGGAAATTTGGAAATTCTATTTTTAATGAAATTCCCTTTTAAAAAGTAACTGGCCGCATGGAGGGACGCTGTAGGCAGGTGTGATTGCTTAAAACACAGTACTGTCTGGTCTGGTCTGGTCTGGTCTGGTTGTTGTTAAGAATCAGGGGAACTGGGGATCAGACCCAGGGTATCACCACAACTGGCAAACACCCTGCCTCTGAGCTGCAGCCCTAAAGCAGGTACTGAAGTAGCCATAAGAGCATTACTTTCAGGGCTGGAGAGATGGCTCAGTGGTTAAGGGCCCTGGTTGTTCTTCCAGAGGACCTGGGTTTGAGCCCCAACACCTACATGATAGCTCACAACTGCCGCTAACTCCAGTTCCAGGGGATCCAACGCCCTCTTCAGGCCGCTATGGGTACTACATTCACATGGTACACAGACACGAAAGCAAAACAACCATACACATAAAATAAAATGTAATGAAAAAAAATCATTGCTTTCTATTCCTTAGTTGATTGAATTGATATATTTACAGGTAGAGTGCTACAAGACCCTAGACCAGCGGTTCTCGACCTTCCTAAGGCTGTGGCCCTTTAATACCATTCCTAATGTGGTGACCACCCCCCCCAACCGTAAAACTATTCCGCGGCTACTTTCTACCTGTAATTTTGCTACTATTATGAATAGTAATGTAGATATCTGATATTCAGGATATCTGATATGCAACCCCCAAAGGGGTCTCGACCCACAGGTTGAGAAGCACTGCCTTAGAAGGAATACTCACTGACTATAGAAACAGTCGCTAAAACTGTGTCAATAAGGACCCAGTGTGGTGGCTAGTACAGACAATACACAAGGCCTTAAAGGGTTAGGAGACAACTGAATTAGATGTGTTTTCCTCTTTCTAGCACTGGGACTTCGTTAGGATCCCAACATGCTTGTCTTCCCTTGCTTGCTGAGACGGGGCCTCTGCGTGCAGCATACACTGACCCTGAAGCCGCTGTGTAGTCTAAGCCGACTTGCACTTGTGGTAACCTCCCTGCCTCAGCCTCCCAGTTGTGGAAATTACAGCCACCAAGCCTAACCTCTAATACCTTTTAAAGGGGTGCTCTGTATCCTAGGGTACCCTGAAATTCCTCCCAGAAACTGACTGGCCCAGCCTGCGGAATGTCAATCAGAGTACTGGCTCTGTCCCTGGGCCCAGCCTGAGGCTATGTCCCATCCCTAGCTTCCTCCTCTCCCACTGTCGCTCCGGCCACCACTGCCTGCCGGCCACCTGCCTTCCACCATCCTGCCCAGGATGTGGGCTTCGTTCTCAGCCTCAGGGGACAAAGGCCTGCAAGAGAACACCGCCATGGAATAGTTTCCTGTTGATCCTGCAGATCACACAATCTCACACGCAGGTCGTTGCTCTAGCTCCTTCGTCACTGAGGGGCTGGCAGGGTAAACAGTTGCTGGAGGGCAGCCATGCTGGCTGGAGGGCAGCCATGCTGGCCCTTCTCAGGCCTTCCCGGAAATCAGGTGGAATACAACGCAGGTGCCCCCTGGCCTGTGACTTTAATGTCCCTTTGTTCACTCCTTGACTAGTCACTTCATCGGGTCCTGATTTGGTCACAGAACCTAAGACAGTCACGTGTTACTGAATGGTAGGCGTACTCCCGAGAGCTGCGCGAGAGGGCCGTTTTGTGGCTGTGCAAACATACTGGCATGTAGTTGCACAAAGCTTGCTAGTGCTGATTGGAGGCTACACACGGTCACTCATGAGGCGTGGTGGCGGCTGAGGCGGTGACTCGGTTGGAGAGAAGAGGCCTGATATACCTGTATTTCATCTATCCCTAGCACCACATGTGAAAACATGACATGCTAAGTCAGAGGTGTATAAGATTGCTGCCAGTATATCTCTCTCTCTCTCTCTCTCTCTCTCTCTCTCTCTCTCTCTCTCTCTCACACACACACACACACACACACACACACACACACTATTTTGTGCTAAGATATTGTGTGTGTGTGTGTGTGTCTTTTGTGTACAACAAGGTCTTGTGTAGCCTAGACTGCCCTCCAACTACACACGAAACTGAGGCTGACCTCAAAATTCTTGGTCCTTCTACCTCAGCATTATCCCAAGTGCTGGAATTACAGGATTAACCACCAAAGCAAGATATATGTAAAGTATATATGTGTATGTATATGTGTATGTATATGTATATGTGTATATATTATATGATATATAATATATGCTATATATATTATAGATGTAAAAATATACTCTCTGAAATGATAATTTAAAAGTGTAGTATAAGCTGGGTATGGTGTGGCATTCCTGGAACCCCCACACCATGGAGGCTGGAGCAGGAGAATTACTACTCCAAGTTTGAGGCCAAGCTACCTGGTAAGTTCCAAGCCAGCCTGGGCTCAGTAAGACCCCATCTTAAATAAATAAATAAGTAAATAAATAAATCAATAAATAAACAGTATGCTACAGTAAACACACACTACTATCATTATTGCTTATTATGATGGTTAAGTATTGTGTACTGAAGGTAACTGTCCTGCTAGCATAAGACTTGCAGCATAGATCAGTTTGTATAGACAGCATCACCAGAGGCATGACTGACACATTGCGGTATGGTGTTAGGGCACCCATGGGTGATAAAGATCTTTCGGCTCTCATATAATCTTATCGCTCCCATGGTAATAGTCCATGGGACCCATCAGTTTGTCATGCAGTATATGATGGCATAATCACAGAGAAAAGCTTGCCTGTGTCTCATATGTATACGCTAACATATTGTATTCCTTGATTGGATTTTATCCTTGAAAGCTATACATGCCCCCAGTAAAGAGGCAGAAAGAGAGAGAAGGGAGGGAGGGGGAGAGGGGAAGGGAGAGGCGGAGGGATGGAGAGAGAATGCAAATACACAGAAACAGGAACCCAGACCTCCTGCCTAGGTCTGGAAGCCACCGTGAATAGGAAAAAGAAGGAATAATCAGAAAAATAAAGGTTCTGGTGAGAAGAAAGATGGGCAGAATGTTTTTCACATTTCACAAGTCAAATAATGAAGCTCTGTCCTCCCAAATGACTGTCGAGTGGGGAGGCTTGTGCATGGCCCACTGAGGAGCCTGCACTCCGTAGGCTCTAGAGCCGTGAGCACTCTAAGATACGACAGATTTCTCTCATTACCAAGAGGGTCAAGAGTATCAAGGAAGCCCCCCTCTTCATCTTCCTCAACACTCAGGGATAACATTAAGACTCAAGCCAAAACCACCATCATCACATCCCCTTTGTCTAGACCCATGACGCGTGACAAAGCCAAATCACCCTTCTTCCCCCAAAGGTGGTTTTCATGGTGACACGCCCCGGAAACCTTGCCCAGGGCCTCAGTCCACACACAATCTCTGCGCATCGCCACCTGCCATGCAGCTTTGAGAAGACGGTCAATACCAAGATAAAGTCATTCTCTGTCGGGTGCAGACAAAACCCAGAGCCAAGAAGACAAGGGGAAAGGGTTGGTGCCTTGCTTGTAGAAGATAAGAACTGTCTCAAGGACTTTCTAGAAAGCCCCACCAGAAAATCTCCACAGCCACAAGCCTTGTTCACCCTCACTGTATGTACAGACGGCTCTGTCAAGGTCTCTCTGGAACATTCTGCGAGGTATTGCACAAACTGGGGGAGGTATTCTTCCGGTGGCTTCGCCTCCAGCCAGCTAATGTCAACCCTTGCCTCAGTCAGCGCCTTAAGTCCCTAGGTGTATGGAAGTGACTTACTTGAATTTCTCCCTTTCACTGCCAAAGCTTCCCTTAGGTAGAATACCTGCACTGTGCTACAGCTCACATCTGGATTACACCCCTTTCCTCACTCCTGAACAAATTATTTCTGCTTGAAGGCACTTTCCTGTGGTTTCCTGTGCCCTTTGTAAGGCAGACAGCGCACACGGGCCCTGGGACTGACTCAGCCTGCAGGCATCAGTGCCACTAAGTCTTTGATGGTCAAACCCAGGTCCTTACCTGTAGGAATTAAAACTGAAGAGGTCAGCAGGCAGCAAGTTTTCCTTCTACTAACAGAAGATATCTGAGGGACAATGGCTAGAAAACTGCCTAGAAATCAATCCCCAAACCACTATTCATATAGTCTGTATATTGTATTAATTATTATAAATCACTTAGGGATGACTTAAAACATATGGCAGGGTATGTATAAAGACTGTGCAAATACTACACCATGCCAAATACAAGGATCTCAGAGTTCGGTATCAGAAGAGGGTCTTAGAGCCAGTTTCCCACAAATGCTGAAGGTCGCTTTAGTGACAAAGCTGAGCCCCGAGTCCCAGAGCTTACAGCTTTTTAAAAACCAACCTAGGCTAGAAGAGGTGGAGTAGACAGGGGCTCAGAGGGCCTGGCACAAAGGCAGCGGCAAGGACCTTCTGCACAGCCAGCAGAAGCCAACAAACATGGACCTGGGCTGGTGCAGCCCCCCCCCACACTCCAAAACAACAATGAAAAACTATAAAACACAGACAAACACAAATAAAAAAATGTGCGATACTCTCCCCAGCCCTCAAACCCTAAACTATTTATGACCCAGATCTTAAAGAGGTTTGCTGAGCCTTGCACTAGCGTAAGCTTTACTAGCACTTGAAAAGACAAACTGAGGCCCATTAAACTTTTAACATTTATTTGAGCAAACCATGATCCCTGAAAGAGGCAACATCAGACCGAGGAGGGCCTGGGGTTCTGTCACTGGGATGTGCAGAGAAGGCTCGCATGGGACGACCTGATTGGCTGACCTCTGAGCAGTGGTCTCACTTGATAACCTAGTGGAAAATCCCTTGTTACCCAGGAGTACCCAGTGGCCCTTTATAACTGGCTAATAAGACCAACCTGAATTTACACAAGCCCAGGACAAGGGGCCCATTGCAGCCCAGTGAGCTCCCATTAAGTTATTTTAGACACAAACCTTTAACAGTCGATCAATAGTGTGCACATTTACAGTCATAATTTTTTCAGTCTTCGATCCATAAAGATTACCTCAATGTGTTAAACTATATTGTTTCCTGGGCCTTAATGCTCAATTGTAAAAATATATATAGTTAATGATTGAATGGTCTACATGTAAATGATCTCCCAACCTGTACAGACGCATAGTTGTGAAGGTCAGTATGATAAAGACGTGGACAAAATGGATATATTATTAAATGCACCTGTTTAATCCTCAGGCCGGCGTCAAACTTGATATGTAACCAAGGACAACGTTGACCTCCCATTCCCCCTGCATCTACCTCCCAAGTGCTGGGATTACAGACACGTACCCGGGTCCCAGGATGCAACCTGGCCCTGGGAAGCTAAGCCCTTCTACCGACGGAGAACACTAACACTGTGAGCACAGAGTATTTGAATAAGTGGGGGTTCCATTTGTTTGTTCTTGAGACAGGGTCTCACTGCAGCCAAGGTAGGCCTCACGCTCACTTCATAGAGCCCAAGCATCCCAAACTCAAGATAGGCTTCCTGCCTCGGCCCCCCCAGTGGCTAGCGAATTATAGGTGTGTGACTCCATGTCCAGCCTACCCTCCTTATATTAAGTACTAGTGTCCTGATGCAGCTTATAAAAGAAAGAAAAACCTTGGAATTCCACTTCTGCCTGGGATGAAGACAGCAGTTTGTATGTTAACTTTGACACTGGTATGTATGTGTGTGGAAAACATGGATACCAGGCTTCGCTAGCCTCCGCAGCTTCCGGCGTCCATTGGAAGTCTTGGGAATTACCTATGACGAGCCAAGGAGAAGACTGCTGTGTTCGCTCTCTCTGTGCCTTCCTCCACGATGAGCTAAAACTAAGGCTCTCGAGATTTGACTTGCTTTCTTGATACATACTGATAACAAAATTTAATAAAAAGCTCTGCAGAGCAAGAGAGGGGTGACAGCAGTAAGTCGGGAGCGTGTGCTAGTGTGAGGACCCAGACACCACGTGATGTTCACCTCCCCAGGCCGGGAGCAGCTGGAGGGCAGGCAGAGCTTTCCTTGATGGCAAAGTGTACAAGAACCAAGTGTCTGCTGCTGCGGGAGACTCAGGAAGTGGGGGTGAAGGGTGCTGAGGCGTGCGGAGCTGGCGGCAGACCTCAAGTAACTATGGAAACAGCAAAAACGCACCTGCAGGTGACTTCCTGGGTGGGATGCCATTCCTCAAACCATCAATCTAATGGGAAGAATTCAGTGGGAAATTACAGGAAACACACACACACACACACATACACACACACACACACACACACACACACATACACACACAGAAAAAAAGAAAAAGGAAAAAAAAGAAAAACAGTCAATGGAATTAGATCCAGTGAAACTCTAGAGATAGGGACCATTAAACAGGGAATTTAAGTAAAGATCAGTATCTTAAATGTTCTGGCGACAAAATGAGGAAGGATTTCAGAAGAAAGGTGGACGCTGTGGGGACAGAGAGAACAGCCTTTAACACAGTGGCTATTCTTCAAGACGGACCCTGGTGACACCAGAAGTCACACCTTTGTACAGTCCCCGCTTGTGGTGAACAGTCTGGCCTGTGTGACCTAGAGAAGGAGGAAGGAATGGCCTCATGCCCCTGAGACCTAGTGTTTGCTGTGCGCCACCCTACTGTGCAGGCAGGCAGGCAGCAGATCTATGAGTCTCACCCGGCAGATGTGAGAAGTCTGACTGGAGAATGGCGCCCAGGCGTGGCTGACAGCAGCCCTGGCCAATATCAGTGCCAGGAGAGAACAGAGCCAGAGCCACTTTGCAAAGTATCTCCAATATAAAATCTGTTCGCCATTGCTTTAAAGCTGCACACCTTCCGGCTAGTGGGACATGCAGCAATAAATAACACAGCCAGAAACATCGCCGGACTACAGAAATGAGGAGCCAATAAAGCTGAAAATGGGTAGAAGTTGCAGGAAGGAAGGAAGGAAGGAAGGAAGGAAGGGAAAGAGGGAGGGGGAAGGAAGGAAGGGAGGAAGAGAAAGAGGGAGGGGGAAGGAAGGAAGGAAGGAGGGAGGAAAGGAAGGAAGGAAGGAAGGGAGGGAGGGAGGGAGGGAGGGAGGGAGGGAGGGAGGGAGAAAGAAAGAGAGACAGGGAGATAGAGAGAGGAAGAAGAAGGTGGAGGAGGAAGAAGAAGAGGAGGGGCAGGTGGAAGAGAATCAAAAATGTAGATAGTGCTCAATCCAATTTATCAATTTTCTACATTCCTAATTTAAGCACTTAGAAAAAGGAAGACAAATCAAATCCAAAACAAGCAAAAGGAAGGAAATAAAGTTGACAGCAGAAAGTGACATTACTCCAAGAAAAAAATCACTAGAGAGAAAATAAATAAAACCAAAAGCTAGTTCTTTGAAAAGATTCCTAACACTGAAAATCTGCTTAAGGGAAGAAGGAGGACTGCACTCAGTGTGGATATCTGCAATGGAGAGGAGACAGGAAGCACAACTCCAGGCCCTAAAGTGGCGATGAGAATGTTGCTAATACTAACACATTCAGACATTTGGACGAAGAGACAAATTCCTCAAGAGACAACAACTTCTGAGGTTATTCAAATAGTGGGTAACCCATCCTGCATCTCCTAAGACAACTGAACCCACTGTTTAAGAGTTTGCAAACAACCAAATCACTAGAAAGTTTTACCAGTGAAATGAATGCATGTGACATTTAAAAAGAAGTCATTTCCACCTAAGTCTGTTAGAGGACAGTGGAAGAGTCCCTGGTTTAGTTTAGGAACCCGATTTTATACTGACAAAAGGCAGATGAAGAAATGAAATTTCAAACTAATATCCCACATAAAGACATAATAAGAATCTTTAATAAATATCTAACTGAGGCCCATGTGACAGCTCAGCTGCTGAAGGCACTTCCTGCCGAGGCTGATTACTTGAGTTTAATCCTGGACCCCACATGGGAGGAGGAGAAAACTGCACGTGTGTGATGCACACACACACACACACACACTCTTGCACGCACGAGTACACACAAATGGTATAATTAATTAAATAACCAAATAAACCCAGAAAACATAAAAAGGGAAATACATCATGACCAAGTATTCTAGTCATGCAAGGTTGATTCAAAATTCTGAAATAATCCAATAAAATCCACCATATGCACAAGGAAGGCCCTGGGTTCGTTCTCTGGGAAGGGGTAGGAGATACAGTAATAACAGATTTAAAAGACAACCACACAGTCCTCTCAGTGGACAAAGAACAGCATTTGACAAAATTCAGAGTTCAACACGCAGTCATTATCAACACTCAACAAACTGGAAATAAAGGGAATTTCCTCAACCTGATAAAACGCACCAAAAACAAACTTAAAAGGGAATTCTCACACCAGTTAGTCATGAAAAACAGAATGCCCCCCACCAATAAAATCCATGACACAGTGGCATGGGTATCGGATCTTATACTCCTGATCGATACCACATGAGACAGCTTAGTCAGCACCAGAAACATCCATCAATAAAAAGCACAGCAATCAGAAAAGTATTCACACACCTGCCCGTCTTAACAGAAAATCCTAAAAAAAAAAAACCAAAAACTTCGAGAGACAATGAAGGAGTGTAGCAAGACCCCAGGGCGGAAGGCTAATGACCAGAGCAACGGGAAGGGGTTATTTTTGATGGAGCTATTAAAATAGAACTAAAATCACTAAGAACTTACAAATATATCTGATAGAATACATGCAAATTTGACATTAAAATCTACAAAACACGAGAGAATTTTAAAGGCTAACTAACTAAAGGGTCACGTTGTGTACATGGCTCCCAAGGGGCCATTTTGTCACGAGCCAGTTCTCCATACTAATCTATAGTCACCCAAAGGCCAGCCAAGATCTTGGAGGGGTTTCTTTCCTTTTTTTTTTTAATATGGGAGTCGGGTAGGGTAGAGCACACACGTGGGCACCGGTATACATATACACAGTTCTCGGATGAAGGTCAGAGGACAAGCATGGGTCACCACCACACGCCTTACCCCTTCTGACACGGGATCTCTCACTGACTCAAAACTTCACCACACAGACCAGGCAAGCTGGCCCTAGTGCTTCCAGGGATCCAACCCAGGTTGGCTTGGACCTAACAGCAATCCCCCTGCCATAACTTCACAAATACTAAGATCATAGGTATGTGCCACCACACTCAACTGTGTTTGGGGTTTCGTTGGGCCAGGTGAGTGGAATAGAGTTAATGTATTTATATATTTTTTTATTATGTGCATGTGTGTTTGTCTACATGCATGACACATGTGTGCCAGTGCCATGGAGACTGGAAGAGGATACTGAGGAACTGGAATGATAAGTAGTCACAAGCTGCTGGACGTAGGTGCTGGGAACCAAACTCAGGTCCTCTGGAAGCACACACAGCGCGCCCTCTTGACCCCTGAGCCACCTCTCCAGCCACACTTATTTATTGGCTATGTGAGTGCGTGCCATGGACATGGAGATCCGATGGCAACTCTCAGGAGCTAGTTCTTTCCTCCCAGTGTGTGGGTCCCAGTGATCAAACTCAGGCTGTCGGGCTCCAGGGCAAGCCCCACGCACCCTCACCTGCTAAACCACCTCACCAGTGCCCAGACTGATTCCTTCTAAATAGTTTCTGTTCATGATTGGCTGGATCCATAGACCTGGGACGCACATGTTTGACAAAAGTGTACTATCCCCCCTCTCCAGACTCAAGTTCCCCTGATTAAACATGAGTTCCAACCCTTGGGCCTGTGTGGCTCACAGGCCAGCTGTGTCACAGACACACAGAACTGAACACTGAGACAAGCACACTCTGGGATGCCTTGTCTATGTGCAGTAATGCACATCTGTCATCCCAGTACTTGGGAGTTCAAAACTGACCCTAGCTACCTAGATAAGCTTGGGCTACAAGAGACCCTGTCACAAAGCAAACAGACAAATGAATAAATACAACCTCAGTAAACCCAATTTTATTTCATTAAAGTTTAAGAGAGCTACATTTAGTGGTTGAACTCTTGCCTAGTCAGGCACAAGACACTGGATTCACTCCCCAGGCAGCAATGAAAAACAGCAAAAACCTATATTAAAAAATATTTTAACACAGAACACAGGTGTCACATGCCTAGTGAGGCTGTTGCAAAAAGGCCTGCCACAGAGGAGCTGTGGAACTCAAGGTGTCACATGCCTTAATGAGGCCTGTTGCAAGAAGACCTGCCACAGAGCAGCCGTGGAACTCGGGCTTCAGTGCATACCTCTCCGTGCTGCCCTCTCAGCGGCCTGTGCTCCCTCAACCAACCTCATCCTCACTAAAGGACCATTGTGGGCCTCACTGACTAAGACCAGAGGTCTAACAAGCTGCTATTCTTCAACTGAACACAGACATGCCAATAATGCTGCCACTGAAGAGTGCGGCTTCCTGTAACTGGCGACTGCCTGGGCCTGGAAGTCCTTTCCAAGTGAGACCTGCACTTTCCAGGCTGTAAAGAAAGGGGGGGGGGCAGTCCAGATGCAACACCCCTTCATCTGCAGGGACTGTGAGATTAGGGATTCTAGATTTCAGCCTCGGCCAGCTGAAAGCAAGCCTTTGGAAGCAAGCTCCATTTCAACTTTCCAGGTTAATAAGCTACCCTCGTGGCTCCCACCTGACACCTCGATCCCCCGGAGAGTGCTCCGGCCCTAAGCAGCCCCAATACTCTTTAATGGATGACTTTCTCAGACAGGCTTCTGAGACGCGGCTTGATTTCCAGGACAGTAGGCTTTCTTGCCAGGCAGGATTTGATTTCAAAATTGCACTACATTCTAGAAATTCAGGTTTCCTTGTTGGAGGCTCCCCCATTTCAGAGTGCTAGGAAACCTTCTCAGCAGCACCTCTGCGCTGTGGGATTTGTGGAAAGGATCGCGTGTGGGGGTGGGGTGGGCACTAAGCACACCTCAGATGGGGCTTTGGCAACAGGAACTTAGCAAATGCTCCGGTGGGGAGTGGTTTGGGTTGAGGAGCGATGGCAGACAAGCTCCCGGATAGATCTGCTTGCCCTCGAGCCCTGCCCCCTGCTTTGGAACACGTCCCTAGAAAAACAATTTTGAGAAGAGAGCCTGCAAGCAACCTATTTTCTACAAGGAAGACGGAGTCCTGGGAACTGGGAATGGGAACAGCTCCTGAGGCAGGACTAGTGGGCCACGGTTAGTAACAAGCAGTTCAGGCCACGTTAGACCCTGTCTCCAAACAGAAACAAAAGCAAGAACAAAAATAAGACCTGAGCGTCCTGGAGGTCTGTAGATGCATCTCAGTGACAGAGATGTTCTCTAGGTGAGTGGGCTTTTGAAACTTCAGCTTTCTTGACATTCACAGAGGGAAAATTAAGTCCAAACACTGCACTTCTATCTATATTTAAGAAATTAAGGCTGGGCAGTGGTGGTACGTGCCTTTAATCCTAGCACTTGAGAGGCAGAAGTAGGAGGATTTCTAGTTCTAGGCCAGCCTGGTCTACAGAGTGAGTCCCAGGACAGCCAGGACTACACAGAGAAACCCTGTCTTGAAAAACAAAAAAATCAAAAAAAAATTAAATTTATATGTGTGTGTGTTATGTGTACGTCTGGACACACAATACATAAATGCTTGGGAGACGGGATCTTGCTGGCATCTAGTCTGCATAGATCCCTTTGCCTCTACCTCTTAAGTGGTGCAATTATAGGAATGACTCACCACACCCAGCTGTCTCCAAGTTGTCTATTTAACATTCCTGGATATTAAAAACATTAGCATAGTCTTTACCACATGTGGCATAGCTTTACATGGTTTTTCTATGGTGTGGGTGGGGTGGTTTCTTTCATTTGTTTGCCCAATAAACCAAAGTTGAAACATTGATAGGTACTAATTATAGCTGTTGGATTATTAGGCTTATTATTTGCCTGGCATGGTGGCAGGAGGATCACACGTTCAGGGACAGCCTCTGCTACATAGCAAGATTCTAGACAAGCACCTGAGACGCAGCTCAGCCATGGGGAACCTGGGTACTGTGGCTCAGCGGTGGACAGCCGGCACACCACACGCAGCGCCCTGGTGCATGACACCCAACACAACAAGGAAGTAAGACGTTTAAAACGTATTGTGTAAAGAAACTACAAGCCAGGCGTAGTGGCTTGTGACTATAATCTTGGCTTTTAGGAGGCTGAGGCAGGGGGATATCCTTAGGTTCCTGGGCTACAAAGTCAGGATACCCTGAACTGAACAGGATGAGAACCTGGGAGAGAGAAAGGGGGGGGGGAGGGAGAGGAGGAGGGAAAGGAAGGAGAGGAAAAGACAAGATAAAACTTATACAAACATACCCAAGAAAACCAATCATGCAGCACATGGGATCTCTATGCTTTCTCTCCCGCCTTTCCTTCTGGTTAGTCTCACTCTCCTGGACATCCTTTTTGGAAGATTCTATTCAGGATATAAATTATAACCCAAACTCTCTGTCCAAAGGAAAATACCGAGCGCCCCAGTGTTATTATTGGCGTATTAGAAATGTTAACTCATTTCATCTAATTCACCTCGAGCTGGCACCCCCTGCCTTCTGCCTTCTCCTCCAGGCTGCACCTGTCGCAGTCACACGAACCTTCTAGGACAAACACACTCCTCTCCCCCACTCCTCTCAGTCCCCACCCTGACCTCTTTCCCCTCCCCAGCTCCACTGGGCAAGTCCTCTGCCACACACACACACACACACACACACACACACACACACACACGCCCTGTGCATTCTCTCTCCCAGTTTCTGGATTCCTGGAGGTAGTTTCCCAACGTCCTCGTCCCTTACAGGAATTAAACCTATCAGGGTCTGAATCACCCCTCTCCATTCTCCTCCCTCCCCCCCCCCCAGCTCTGGTTGTTCCGCATAACAGAGCTCAACATAAACACATTTGTTACTTGGAAAACAGAGACAGACCTCAGCTGTGGCCTCAGATGCACAGAAAACGCCACCTCTGGCCCCATGCCATTCGTTTGTTGTCAAAAACCGTGCACAAATTATACAGTATATAACTGGTAAAATAACTATCATTTATGAACCCTTAGATGGTAGCACGTGTCCCCTTAACATGTTCCCTTACAGGAATGACTTTACATCCGAGCCACTACAGTATCTTCATACTATCAAAGATTCCCATTTTAAATTTTTTTTATTTTATTTTATGCATATGAGTGCTTTGCTTGCATGTATGTATATGGGTCTATAGAGGGTGTCTGGTTTCCTGCAACGGGAATTACCGATGGTTGGGAGCCCCTATGTCGATGCTGGGAACTGAATCTGGGTCCTCTGAAAGACCAACACACACTCACAACTGCCATGCTGTCTCTGCACCCCCACAATACACTAGTTTAGGTGGCTGTGGTAATTATCTGATAGACCAGTTTTCAAAAACGGGGAGACAAGTCGAGAAGTCCCCAGGCATGGTCGTGCCTGCCTCTGTTCCTGCGCTCGGGAGGCTGAGGCCGAGGAGTACCGCTTGAGCCTGGAAGTTCAAGGCCAGCCTGAAAACTACAGCGAGAAAGTTCTTGAACTCAGGTATAGTCACTAACCCCGGGGCAGACTGGTTGCCCACTAGGCCTGGGGTATACGTGAACAAGCTTTCCAAAGGCAAGTGGTAAGGGAACGACTCAACAGGCTACCTCACTGCAAACCACAGTGTCCCATCAGAGAAGAGAAAAGTAAGTTCAATGCTTGAGAATTAGGAACTTCAGATGGGATTGCATTTCTTTCCTTCTATTTCTACGAGGTGTTGGAGAAGGTTGAGATGGTCTCACAGGTGCAGGCTGGCTTAGAGCTCAAGAACTACCCAAGAATGACCTTGAAATCCTCCTGCCTCCTCCTCTCACGTGCACAGAGTACTATGCAGCACCATGCCTGGATGGGGGTAAAATCTCATGGATGAATTAGAAAGGCATACTTAGGAGCATCTCTGAAGAGGCACCTGGCTGGGCAGACCCAAGGTGTGATGGCAATGTGCGGGAATGAGAGATGCCAGGCGGGCCAGGGGGCCGAAACGCTCTGTGAAACGGGAAGCTGGAAACATGACAGTGGTATGTCAACAGATCCACATTTCAGATCACAGTCAGTAACTAAATCAGACATGTATGTTGTTATAACATGGCAGCTCTGTCACGTGACTAGATGTGGCTATGCCCCTGCATGAGCGGGTTCCAAGGATTCAACCAGCTTCAGAGTGAAAATACAAAGGAAAGAAAAATGTGCCTACACTAGGTGTCTGCAGACTTTTCTGACATCACCCCCTAAACTGGACAGCATGTAATCGCACAGCACATTTGTTGTGTTGGGGGTGATAGGTCATGGAGAGATTATTTAAAATCCATGTGAGGCTGGAGACAGGCTCTATGCAAAGACAACACTGGTTTTTTATGAGGTACCTGAGCAGGCTTGGATTTTGTACCTACAGAGGGCCTAGACCAGTCCCCTGGGGATGCTGACAGTAACTACCTGAAATCAACGCCCAAATGAGGTGATTTTTAATCCCATCATTGGACAAGTAGAGCCCCGCCTTCCAGGAGAGTTACCTTATAGAGATGCCGAAACAGAAAACCTCATACCGCTCCAGAGAGAGTGAGTACCCTCATGCAAACAAGGAAGTGGAGCGCCAAAGTTAACGCCAAAGCGTCCCAACCACTGCGCACCAAGACCGCCCCAGGCCTGTTGGCCTTGAGTCTGTTCTGAGCCACAGGCTTCGCAGGAGGCGGCGCCTTCCTGTCTCTGCCACTATCTGAATTGTTCTCCCTCCTCCTGGCAGCATACCGGCATATGAAGGGCACACGTGCTTCAGAGCTAAGCCCACAGGAAGGAGCTGCTCCACCAAGACCAAGGCCCAGGTGGCTCCTGTGCTCTCCAAAGCACGCCTGAGGGGTCACTGCTCAAGGGGGACACCTGCGGGCTCACCCAGACACCCTCTGCCTCCTCACAGGGCCCCGCCTTTCACACCACCTAAACCAAACCAAGAGAGAGAGGGGGAGGACAGCGGAGTGTGGTCCCCATATCTATGATCCCAGCATTCAGGACACTGAGGCAAACGGACTGCTGCAAGCCCAAAGCCACCCTGAGCTACACACTAAGTTTCATGTCAGCCTGAGCCACACAGCCGGATTTTGTCTCAAAAAGGAAGATGTGGGGGCAGAGGCGGGGAGGGAGATGGGATGGAAGAGAGAGAGATCTTTCCATCCACTGAGTCCCAAAATGCCCTGTGGGTACCCAAACCACACAGATGGTCCCAAATACTACTCATGTTGTCTTACCTAAACATGCACGTATGTGATAAAGCTCAGTTTATCATGTCAGAGACTTACAGAGACTAACAGCAATAACTAACAATAAGGAAACACATATCAACACACAGAAAGGATTATGTGACTATGCCGTCTACATCTGGTAAAGTAGAGAACATGGAGCCACAGAGACAAAGAGCCAGCCTCTTGGAGCAGGGTCCACACAGGAAACACAACTGGCCTCTCTGGCTTCTCCGTGTCCTCAGAGTGTCCCCTTAAAACACAAACCCTGAGCCGGACGTGGTGGCGCACGCCTGTAATCCCAGCACTTGGGAGGCAGAGGCAGGCGGATTTCTGAGTTCGAGGCCAGCCTGGTCTACAGAGTGAGTTCCAGGACAGCCAGGGCTGCACAGAGAAACCCTGTCTCGGGAAAAAAAAAAAAAAAAAAAAAAAAAAACCCCAGGGAGTGTTGGGAATAGCCTTTGAATTTTAGGTAAACTTACTTCAAGCTTATAGTGGAAAGTGACAGTTACACTTAAGGTGGGCAGAGTCGGCCAGCAGTGTGGGCACACGAGCTGTGGAGAAACCTTCCCCCATCCCCTAGACGCCAGGCTCTCGCCTCAAGCAGCCACTGCCGTTCTCCAGGAAAACAGAGGAAACCAACCGTGTCTATGAGAATTCCTGTTTCCCTCTTTCAGTGCAGTTGTCCAAAACCCTAAATGCTATGAAAGGCTTTGATTTGGGTGACTTCCTTTGACTTTCTACTTATTAGAGCAAGAATGAGTCCATTTAAGAAAGTGATAAAGCCAGACCTGATGGTACTCACCTTAAATCACAACACTTCTGAGACAGAACTCTAATGAGTTCAAGTCCAGCCTGGTCTACATAGCAAGCTCCAAGAAACAGAACAAAATGAGTCCGTGTCATCAGTCCAAAAACCCTATTTTCCTTGACATTTTAACAACTTTAAGACACATTGACATAGTAGTTGATGAGGAGTTGGACAAAAGATGTTTCGATGACCCTGTTTCCTGTCACACAGAACAAAATTCTAACCTTGAAAGTAAACAGTATCTACATGATCCACGGTTGCCACTCGCTTCCAGAGAAGCTGGAAGCCGGCTCTTCAAACCTGGGGCCTTGGCTGTGACTCACCTGAATGTGCACGGCGCCCTCTACTGCTTCGGCCAGGTTACCGCAGCCACTGATGAGAGCCAGCTGCTGCTCGGCGCTCAGCGAGCCTTTGAGCGAACCAGACTGCTCCAGGGACTTCATCTCCTTCCTGCAGAGGAGAGAACAGTCACCACGGCAACGCAAAACAGATTTAAAGAGAGCTGGACAGATCCAATGCAAAGTCACAAGGAGATACAGCCTCACAGCTTTTGGAAAAAGGAAGAAGAAGAGAAAGAAGGAAGGAAGAGAGGCGGCAGAGGGAGGGAAAGAGGAGAGGGAGAAGGAAAAGGAGAGGGAGAGATGTTGGTGAAATTGTGGAGAAACTCAAGCCCTTGTTCTCTCCTAGGAAAGCAGACAGTACAAGGGAGTCAGCATGAAGATTCCTCAAAACCTTAAAAACAGAAGCACACAATGTGATCCAGCAGCATCTAAGTAACAACCAAAATAACTGGACAGCCTTTTTGGTGTGTGGGGGTGCACATTTGTGCACGTGTGGGCTCAAGGAGAGGCATTCACGTACAGTACAGTGTGTGTGGAGTGCAAAGGGCAGCCTTGGATTCCAGTCCTCAGGGTCGTTTAACTGTGGCCTGAGGCTCACGGACACAGCAAGGCTGCACTGCACTGCATCGACCCACAGGGATTCCAGGCGTGCGCCACCAGGCCAGGATTTTCACGTGAGAACTGAACTCTGATCCTTACGCTTTACATAACAAAAGTATTATGTAAATCTAACTGTCACTGGGAGGTGGTAGCACACGCCTTAATCCCTGCACTTGGGAGGCAAAGGCAGGAGGATCTTGGTGAGTTCAAGGCTAGCCTGGTCTATAGGAGTTCCAGGACAGTCAAAGCTATTGCACAGAGAAACTCTTTCTCAATAAAAACAAACAAACAACAAACAACAACAAACCTTAACTACCCTCTCAGTCCCCAAAATACAACCTTAAGGATGGTCTACATAGCCATGCTCATAGCAGCACTGTGGAAGCAAGAGAAGAGCCTGTTGGTTGGCTCACAGAAAAATAAGGTGGCACATATACATACAATAAAGTATTACTCATCCGTAGGGAGGTGGACAGAGAAGTAAAGTGATCTAGTCAAAAGGAATACCATTCAACCTTTAAAAGGGAAGGGACCCTGGCACACACCATGTAGTTGACCCTAAAGGCTTCATGCCAAGTGAAATAAGCCATTTGCAAGAAGGCAAATCCGTGTGACAGGTCACACTTGGATATGGTGCCGAGGACAGTCAGCTGGGAAGGGCAAGGGGGTGCTGGCCCCAGGGCTGAGTGTGCGGGCATGAGTGCAGGGTTTCTGCCCTGGAGGATGAAGAGGGCGGGGCTGGAGACTGCACAGCACAGCCCGTGCCTCGTGTGTTAACTGCGCTTGAAATGGTGGGACAACAGATTTTGTGACATATATTTTGTCAAGTCTTGACATTTTTAATTAAATTAAAGAAAACAAAGGGTGACAGTGACTCAGTGGTAGGGTGTGGACTTAACCACCTGCTCATTCTCAAACCTGGCTCAGTCCCTGGCATGGAAGAGTCAGCTGAAAGCGCTGTCTTAGCCGGGTATAGTGAACCTATAATCACACCACTTAGAAAGCTGAGGCAGGAGGATCATGGGTGTATGAAGCCAGACTGGGCCACATAGTAACATACTGCCAAAGGAGGAGAGAGGGTTGGGGGAGAGAGCCAGCTGATGTACCTGACAGTCACGCTGGGCTCGTCCTGCTTGAAGGGGAGCCCACACCCTCATCTATCTAATTACGTAGCCAACACCGCTTACAACGCATGAAACACTGAACCGGCAAAACACAGACATTAACCCCGCAAGGCTGCCAGGCAACGTCTGTGCCCCCAAAAAAGACACCGCAGGTTTTTTAACAGCAAGTCAAACACCTTTTAATTCATTCACATCAAAGTTTTTACCTTTTGATAAGCAAATACATCAAACTGGTACATGTTTATAGAGGACCGTGTGATGCTCTAATTCGGGTAGACGCTGTCTAGTGGTCAAAGCACGGCACATAGCCATCTCTTACTTTATAAACATTCACAATCTCTTGTAGGCTTTTGGAAAATATAGTTTACCCAGCACATGAGGTATGAGTGCTGTGCTGTGCCTCGGTCCCATTGCTCACCGCCCCCCACCCCCCACCCCCCACCTCCACCCCCACCCCGTCCTTCCTCAGCCTCCTCAGCAGCCTCTGGTAACCACTTCCAACGTGTAAGGAAGGTCACGTGTGGCACTTCTTTCTGCCACTGTTTCTATCTTTGAGCCACAAAGTTCTTCAGGCCACAGGCAGCAGGAGCGCACTACTGGGGATCCATCCAGGCCTGTGAAAGTGAGGACGACACACTGAGAGAGCCAGGGGTGTCTCAGGAAGAGGGGAGCAGACAGAGCTCACATGGGGCTCAAGTTATCACTAGGTCGTCCAGGGGGAGCCTCTGGGCTCACTACTACGTCAGATGCTGTCAGAGAGCAGCACAGCATTCACACTGATGGCATGACCTACCCTGAAGCTGTGTGCACAAAGGAACCGCAGGCGCTCTGTCCCACCAGCAGAGGGCACTTGGCATCTACGAGGCCCTCCTTATCTTCAGGACACCCTGTGACCTTGCTTTCTAACTAACCACAGTGAGCCTTGCTCGCTCCTGTGGGCTGGTGCTCTTGAGCGGAACATCACGGCACAGCTCTGAACGCTAGGCCGCTAGGTTACACAGCGTCAGGGGACATTGCCAGGTTTAGTTTGGGGTCCATTTTAATTTTGGTTTAGATATAAAGAGAGTACCTTTCTGTTGCTAGGGAGAAAAAAAAAACAAGATGTGCCAAAATATAAATACTCTTTCATGCTATGTTTAACAGAAAGAATTTCCATATAATGACGAATCTACAGTGTTAACTTGAAAAGATTTAGAACCACCCACTTGACACACCTCTGGGCAGGTCTGTGAAGGTGTTTCCAGAAAAGTTAAGCTGAGGAGGGAAGACCCGAATTTAAGCAGCTCCATCCCTAGGGGCTGGAGACCCAGACTGAAAAAGGAGAAAGCAAGATGGCCGACCGGATTAATCTCTCTCTTCCTGACTGGGACCCAGTGTGGCCAAGGACTTCAAACTCCTCTCGTTTGATCATGTGTGCTGTAACTTTTCTTAAACTGTAAAGCAAACAAACCCTTCCTGCTAACGTTGTTCTTTCAAATACTTTATTATAACAACAAGGAGCTAATACTTGGTGGAAAACAAGCCCAAGACCAACCTGGGCCAGATGTGGCAGTCTCTCCTGGTACAGGCAGAAAAGGGCACCAGTAGATTGTCACCACAATTGGACATTTTTAATGAAGGGTCTCTCTCTGAAGCTTAGACTGGCCTTGAACTTGTGATTCATCAAATTTTGGCCTTAATTTTCCTATTTTAATGGTCTCAAAATCTTATGACAGTTTTTTTTTGGGGGGGGTGTCATGCTGGTTCCACTAAAAAAATATTGGTTTATAAATCTAATAGCTTAAAACATGCACACGCACACATACACACAGTGGTTAATAAAAAACTCTTCCTTCTGAGGGGTTTATAATGCACCGTTAACCATTAACTAGTCTTCCGTTTTAAATTTATTGTATTTATTACTACTGGCAGGTGCATGATACAGCACGTATGTGGAGGTCAGAGGTCAACACTGCGGAAATGGCTCTCTCCTTCCTCCTCGGTGGCAGTTCCAGGGACTGAACTCAGATTGACGGACTTGTGTGGCGAGTGTTTTCACCTGCTAAGCAATGTACTAGCCCCTGAGCCCATCTTTATTAAGCTTAATTAGCCATTGAGACAAACATTTCTGAGGCATTCCTCCACCACTGGTGAATACTGGGGTGTCATTCTCTCAGCCCCGTGAGCTTTCTCGGCGGAACTGTGCTGGTTTTAGACTCCGCCCCCCTCCACACTGCCCTGCATAATGATAATACTAGTTGACACAGTGAATTCAAGCTGCCTTCTGTCCCCGCTCTCACAAAGCACTAAAATTCATAATATCTACAACACACCCAAGAGAGACACAGTCAGAACACAACCCTGGAGGCATCGGAATGCCCAGGTTTAGACATACTATGCATCATGAAGTCCAAGGCATCGTGGCGGAGCAACACGGGGTCGGAGATCCCTGCGGTGAGTGCACGGCTACAGCAGAGACTTGGCAAAGCAGCAGAACAAATGTGAGGAACAGGACAGCTTTGTCAGTCGGCGCTGCTGGGGAGAGCATCCACAAGAGGAAACTTCCATTCGGGGAAAAATGAATCAAAGTCAGAGAAGTACAGGGGCGTCTTCAGGTGCTTGGGGAGCTCAAGGCCAGCCTTGGATACTCTAAGTTTAAGATCTGAAACTCTAAAACTACTTGGAAGCTGGGCGGTGGTAGCGCACACCTGTAATCCCAGCACTTGGGAGGCAGAGGCAGGCGGATTTCTGAGTTCAAGGCCAGCCTGGTCTACAGAGTGAGTTCCAGGACAGCCAAGGCTACACAGAGAAACCCTGTCTCAAAAAAAAAACAAAAATAAATAATAAAACTACATGGAAGCCGGGCGTTGGTGGCGCACGCCTTTAATCCCAGCACTTGGGAGGCAGAGGCAGGCGGATTTCTGAGTTCGAGGTCAGCCTGGTCTACCGAGTGAGTTCCAGGACAGCCAGGGCTACACAGAGAAACCCTGTCTCAAAAAAAAAACAAAAATAAATAATAAAACTACATGGATTTGAGAGGGAGACAGAGAGAGAGAGAGAGAGAGAGAGAACTTCAAGAATTCCGCACAATGATTCTATGAGCCCAAAGCAGAAAAACAAAAGTAAAAAGTAAAAATTTAAAAATAGGGGCTGGTCAAATAGCTCAGCAGTTAAGAGCACTGACTGCTCTTCCAGAGGTCCTGAGTTCAAATCCCAGCAACCACATGGTGGCTCACAACCATCTGTAATGAGATCGGATGCCCTCTTCTGGTGTGTCTGAAGACAGCTACAGTGTACTTACATATAATAAATAAATCTTTAAAGAAAATTATAAAGAATAAATAAGTAAAACAGGCAAAAAGAACTCCATCAAACTTAAAGCCTCTTCGTAGGAAAGAGTCAACAGAAGAAATAGACAACCTTCAGAAAGGAAGGGGTGAAATCGGAAGGATCGATTAGAATACATAAGGAACTCAAAAATCTAACAATAGTAGAAATACAATTCTAAAATGGGCAAGTGGGGCCGGGGCACACAGCACTTGCAAGGTCTCGGGCTCCATCTCAAGCACCACGGAGAACAATGGGCGTGACCTGAAGAGCTCAGGAGCATGCGGGAGGAAAGTTCGTCACTGTCTTAGGGTTTTGTGCTGCACTCACTTTGTAATATTCCCAGAGAGAGACCTGCAAAGTATCACTTTAAAGCCTGGTGTTCCAGACACTGCACGCATTCGGCACATGGGTGATACAGACTTATACTGCCGTGAACTGCATCGTGGCTCCTGCCCCCGTGCACAGAGAAGTGCTTACTGACGTGTTAGCCATGCCAAGGCCTCTGTGTTCCTCTGAAGCCTGGCCTTGCCATCTGAAACACAGTCTGAGGATCTAGGTCAGTGACAATTGTCTGGCACCGGTGAGGAAGCCTTTCGTTAAACCCTTGCACACAAAATGGCCGCCTCAAACCAATGGCAAGTCTCCCTCCTCAGCCTGGGACTGCAGTGCACACACACGCCTCCTTTCCCTCCCATGCTACTTGTCTCCTCTTTACAAGTCTTTCATCACGGGTCCTGTCACGTGCTTGATTCAGCAGAACATCTTTCACCTGTGTCTGCTTCAGAAAAAAACATTTCTTCACCTGTCTGCCTTAGCCTTTCACGCCTGCGTCCGCCTCAGGAAAACATTCCTTCATGTGTTTGCCCCAGCAAAACACCATCCGACTGACTTTCCGAAGAACTCTTAAGTTTGCACTTCAGACCCCCTCCCTCACTGTGCCCTCGCACTCTCCCTTACAAATGCTGCTCCCCTCCACTCCCGGGGTGCCAGGCCTGTACTTTGAATACAGGGCTCCCATTTCCCCCCAGGTCCACACTCTACCTGGAAGACCCACTGTTTCTTTCAGGACGTCATTAGTGTGGTAGTGACTTTCTCAGTGTGGATACGACACCGACACCCGACAGAACAATTTCAAAGGGGAAAAGCTTCCTTTACCTCAGTGTTAAACGTGTCAGTGCATCATAGGAGAGATGCAGGGATGGGACAAGAGAGTCCGCACCGTGCTGCCAAGAAGCAGAGGAGGAGGAGGAGGAGGAGGAGGAGGAGGAGGAGGAGGAGGAGGAGGGACTAGATACACGATATTCCCAGACTCCAGGTGGATGGTGCACACCTTTAATCCCAAATGCTCAGGAGGCAGAAGCAGGCGGACTTCTGTCAGTTGGAAGACAGCCAAGGCTACACAACAAAACCCTGTCTCAAGTGTGTGTGTGTGTGTGTGTGTGTGTGTGTGTGTTGTACGTGTGTGTAGGACAGAGACCACACTGAATCCTTTCCCACACCCATTCTCATAAGCTTGTTTTTCCCCGTCTTTATGAACGATGTTGCATGTACTTTGCAAAGAGTTTCTATGTAGTCACATCTGATATTCATTTAGCTTATTTTGTGCTTTATTGTGTACATGGGTTTGAACTAATGATCACAAAGAAACTTTTCATCAAACTGTGCTGTGCCTGAGTATGCCTAAAATAAACTACTCGGGGTCAGACTCCCAAAGTTTGAAAAAGCACAACTGAATAGTCATGTTGAGCTGAACTGCCTTCTCGCCGCCTGCGGATCGTTACTCCGCGGGCTGTGGTGATGGCAAAGACCCCTGGATATCTGTATGTGTCTGTGTGTGGTGGCGGTTTAGATAGGAACGGCCCCCACAGACTCATGTGTCTGAATACTCGGCCATAGGAAGTGGCACAATTAGGAAGCGTGGCCTTGTCCGAGGAAGTGTATCACTATGGAGCAGGCCTAAGCTCTCCTATGCTCAAGCTAGGCCTAGTGTGGCACACAGTCTCCTCCTGCTGTCTTTGGATCAAGACATAGAACTCTCAGCTCCTTCTCAGCACCAGCATGCCACCATGTTGATAATGGACTAAGCCTTTCAAACTAAGCCAGCACCAATTATATGCTTCCCTTTATAAGAGTTGCCATGGACTCCGGGCAGTGGTGGCGCATATGCCTTTAATACCAGCACTTGGGAGGCAGAGGCCAGCCTGGTCTACAGAGTGAGTTCTAGGACAGCCAGGGCTATACAGAGAAACCCTGTCTCAAGGAAAAAGAAAGGAAAAAAGAAAAAAAAAACAGTTGTTGTGGTCACTGTGTTCCTTCACAACAGAAACCCTTAGACCGAACGTGCACATGACTGTGTAGCTGGTTGTGTATGTCCGTGTCCGTGTCCGTGTCCGTGTCGATGTATGTATGCCCAGAGAAACATCCCTAGTTGCCTGTTTCCTTCAGCTAAGCCTTGCTTCCTAGAGTTTCCTAAACTTCTCAAAATGGTGCCTCCAGCTGGGAACCAAATATCCCAAACACAACTCTGTGGAGGGCATTTCATAGTCAAAGCATACCAGTCACCAACAGACATGCCATGCTGCGCCCCATGAGCACCTGTGGGTTACACCCTGCTAAAGGTTGTAGTCTACAATGTTTGGACAGCTTTCCTGAGGTCTGTGCAAAATGAAGGACTGCGTTTTCTTTTGTTGTTGTTGTTTTGTTTTTTTGGTTTTTTCGAGACAGGGTTTCTCTGTGTAGCCCTGGCTGTCCTGGAACTCACTCTGTAGACCAGGCTGGCCTCGAACTCAGAAATCCACCTGCCTCTGTCTCCCAAGTGCTGGGATTAAAGGCGTGCGCCACCACCGCCCGGCTAGGACTACATTTTCTTAACAGAGCTTTCTCTTTTCTAAGCGATCTGAGAAACCAGACTCCTAAGTCTTCTACCTGAGAAATGTCCTGTCATCCTTGACGAAATTACTGGTTCGGCTTCCTGGAATGCCTCTCCATGCAAATGAAGTGTCCCCAGAAACCTCAGCCAATGAAACTTTACCCTAAGTACACCGTCCCACTCTCCACAGTTCATAGATGTAGCCCATATGTCACCCAGAATAAAATGTACGTGCAGAAGCTGTTTCATTGACTATCGTCTAAGAGAGATGTTTTCTAAAAGCTGTAACACTGAAGAGCTGTAACAGTGGAATCTTCGGAGGAGTCTTTCTTCCCTCAGCACTCACTGCCAGACCAGGATCCTGCTGACCCATCCATTCAGGCCTTCCCTTCCCCCTTTCCTACCCAGTGTGCACCAGGGTCCCGACACCCCAAGGAAAGAAACAAAAACTGGAACCGCATCTATGGTCGGGGTTAAGTTGTGAACTGACCCAAAGACGGATCTGGCAGGCTGCTCATCTCAAGGGAACCCGTGCCGAGTGGCAACTAAGCAGTCTGCACTGAAACCCACCCAGGGGGCACAGGCCAGGAGCAGCCCAGAGAGCCAGCCAGCAGGAGTCACGTGACGGTGAACTCCAGAAAAAGACCTGCTCAGTGAAACAACCAGCCTAAGAGCTGCAGTGTGTCGCCAGAGTGGCCACTGGACAGTGCAGCTCGGGTGTCCCCTGAACAATGTCCCATTGCTGCCACAGTGATGCATCTGCAGAGATCGCTTCCTGTCCCCCACACCCCCTTCCATTCGGTCCTTCCAGGTAGAGGAACCAGGGCACCTCGGTTCTCTGTCACCTCGAAGAGCCCTGCCCCTGTTTTGCCTGAAGATTAGGCAGGCCTCCTGGCTGAGAGGTTGCATGGCACATCTGAAATATTCAGTTTTGAGTTAGCAACATGATTTGCGCAAATTTGATCTGTAGCAATATCTAAGGATTCCACAAAGCTGGACGAAGCCAGCACATAACCCAGAAATACAACAAGAATGAGAAACAGTCACACATCTGGAGAGCTGTGTAGCACTACCAAGCAGAAACCCACTTTGTTCAGTTAAGAGTATCCAGAACACTGAGCGTGGGCATAGCTCAGTGGTAGAGTGCTTGCCTAGCACGCACGAAGCCCTGGGTCTAATCCCCAGCACAACACGAACAGGATGTAGTAGACACACCTGTGAAACCAGCACATAGGAAGGGGAGCCAGGAGGGTCAGAAGTTCAAGATCATTCTCAGCTACACAGTGAGTTTGAGGCCAGCCTGGGATGTACAAGACCCTGACTACTACTACTACTACTACTACTACTACTATTATTATTATTATTATTATTATTATTATTATTATTATTATATTACAATTGTTAAATATAATTAATAGTTATAATTATTACTTAAACTTTATTATTATTCAAGTATCTGACATTACAGACGAATAGGTAAGAGACTTAATATGGTTACCGTCACTTTTCCATAATGATTTTATTTTCAAAATTCAAGAAATAGATCAGGTTAGTAGCACATGCCTTTATCCCAGCACTTAGGAGGCAGAGGCAGGCAGATAGATCTCGGGGAGGAGGGGGGTGTTCGAGGCCAGCCTGGTCTATACACTGAGATCCAGGACAGCCAGGGCTGCAAAGCAGAGCCTGTCTCATAACTGAAGTAAAGAAGTAGGAAGAATAACAAGTATGCCCCCCCCCGCCTACCACCCGCACCAGCCGCCACTGGTCCGTGGCCCCTGCACTTAGCTTTCCTCACGCCATTACAATAGGAAGCTTGCTCCGAGGCACGACCCCACCTCACACAACCCAGCCTCTACTGAACTGACAGTTTCTTACTTCATTGGTTTGTTTCGCAGTTCTGAGAACAGACCCTAGGGCCTCCTGTATGCTAGGCAAGTGCTATACTACCACAGCCGTACACAGTGTCTTAGAGTGCTCAAACCCATTTGTTTCATCCAGTAGGGAATTATCAAATATGCTCAAAGGCATCTTCTTCAAGCTTCTGAAGCCTACCATATATCTTCAAATCTTTACATCAACCCAAGCCAATCCAGTGTACACCCTTTCTTCCAATTAGATAAGAAACAGAGGTGGGTGGTGGCGGTGGGAGTGCATGTCTTTAATCCTAGCACTCAGGACGCAGAGGCAGGTGGATCTCTGTAAACCAGGCCAGACTGGTTTACAGAGGAAGTTCAGGACAGCCAGGGCTACAGAGAAACCATGTCATTGGGGGGGGGGGGGAATTAAAAGAAACAAAGAATGAAAGGAAAAGAGAGAAGGGCAGGGGAGAAGCCCCCCCCTTCTGCACTCCTCTGGTAGATGTCTTCTCTATGGAGCAGAAAAACAGCAAGAAGCCCCCACAGCCCTGCAGATCAGACCCCGGACGATGAATCTACAGAAATGTGTCCTCTGCAAGGCCCTTCCTCCCTGAGCGGGCACTGAACAGACAGAGACAAATCTCAGCATCAGGGAGACAGGTGGCCACCTCACCGCACTGCAGGGAGAGTACAGTGAGAAGTATGGAGGGGTTTTCAGAATGTCATGCAGTCCCCAAGTTCTCTCTGAGCTCATGACTGTATGTCATGCCCCAAACCTCACCATTTGCCAGAGTTTCCCTTCATTTGAATTAGTTCTTGGTTTTTGTTGAATATCTTGAAATACGTTTTGCCATATGCTTTGTAGAGAATGTATACAATAGTCTGAAAAAATGTGACCATCATTGATATTCATATTTTTATGAATGCATACTAACTGTATGTATGAGGTTCAGTGTAATACTTCCAAATACACACTGTGTTCAAAGGCTAAATCCAACCTTTCCCACCCAGTTCCCACTTCACCTCCTGTAGTAACCACTAATCTACACTCAGATTGACATAGTTACCATGTATGAGAAGACGTGTGGTGTCTATTTGCCTTTCTATGACAGACTTCTTTCACTTAGTACAACATTACCTCCTTCCTCTCTATACCTGAATAATACTCTAGTGAGTGTGCACATACATTTTCCATAGGCGGTCATCGTTTCGTGTGCACCTCCATGGATTCCATAGCTTAGTTACTGAGCATGGTGCCACAGGGAGCCCGGCAAGCGGGCTTCTCTTCAGTGTGCCGACCTCACTTCCTTTGGATAGATCCTGAGGATGCAGATGCCTGGATCATATATGGTAGACCTCCAAAGTGGTTTCCAAAAACTGTATTTACATTCCCTCTGAGAGCATACGAGCCCCCTTTCCCCTTAAGCTCCAGCCTCCGTTACTGCCTGCTTGTTTGTTTGTAACAGTACTCTTGGCTGGGATTAAACCCGCACACCTCCCACGGGTTCATAAGAAATGTTCATAAAGACTGCAATATACTGATTCCACCACTAGATGTCAGGCTAACACTATGATGCAGAATAAAAATATTTGTCCGCCAAGCCTGTGGTGTGGGCCCAGCACTTGGAAAGCAGAGGAAGGATTAGTTCAGGATGGTCCTCAGGTACAAAACAAGTTGGAGCCCTGCCTGGGATATAGGAGACTGTCTCAAAACCTGAAAATTTAGAAGGGAAAGGGGTATGTAAACAATTACCACTATAAGGTAAAATAAGGGTGGTTTTTAAAACTTAAAAATCTTTTTAATTTAAATGTATTTACTTATTATTTATTCATTCATCTGGTGTGGGTGTACATTTGTATGTACATATGTGGGTATATACATACATGTCACAGTGCATGTATGCCCCATTGGGGCATATGGAGGTTAGAAGATAACTTGCCAAAATCTGTTCACTCCTTCCACTATGAGAATCATGGAAATCAAACTCAGAAATCACCCACTGCACCATCTCACTGGCCCCTTGTTCCTATTTTAGACGCTGTATTAAAAATCATGAACTAGGGCCAGGTGGTGGTTGCACACACCTTTAGTTCCAACACTGGGGAGGCAGAGGTAGGCAGATCTTTATGAATTCAAGGCCAGCCTGGTCTACAGAGCAAGTTCCAGGACAGCCAGGGCTACACAGAGAAACCCTGTCTTGACAAACAAAGAAACAAACCATCAACTAAGGACTCTTGTCTTTAATCCTAGTACTTAGAAGGCAGAAGCAGGCAGAGGTCTGTGGGTTAAGTTTAGGACAGCCTGCTCTACATGGTGACGCTTTTCTCAAACAGGGAGCACCTGCCTAGATAGGTGAGGACAACGGGGAGCTGGACCCCTGACCCACTGACCCATAGGAAGAGACGAGGCTGCTGGGGGACAATCCCGTGAAAATTAAACCCAAGACACACACCAGACTCCTTTGCCAGCACACTGCTTTCTAAAACCTCGAGGGCCCTCCACCAAAGACTATCTGCAGTTTGCCAAGGGCCTGCCACCAAGTAGTCACACCTGCTACCCACCCACCCAGCCAGCCCTGGGAATCCGGAACCCTCTCTACGAGGCGTCTAAGCTTTGGCATGTACTGCCAAAAGGCAGGGAAGAGCCTCAGCTGCCCACAGGAAATCCATAGGTCTGACTGACGGGCAGGAATGGGCCTTCTCACATCCACTCCTCTCTCTTGGGCTCTGAAAAGGGTCCTACTTAGAGGCTGGTGTCACCTCTGGGACTCAAGAGGCCAAAATATAGGAGAGCTTTGCTTAAGTCCTAGGATAACCGATTTCACCAAAATGTACAGTGTAGTGTCTGGTGTCCGCGCGCTCATGGGAGTGGCACCTGCTAGTCAGTCAGACACGCGGGGAGACTGCTACAGTTTGGATGTGTCCCACAAGGTTCACAGGCTGGAATCTTTCATGGTAATGAAAGGTGGCGGGACCTTTAAGTAGGCCTGGCCTCCCAGGAGGTGAGGCCCCACGGAGTGGTGAGTACAGAGTTCACAGGAGTGGGTAAGAGCAAGCTTTAGAAGAGCAAGACCATCTCTCCTGGCTCCTGTCTTTCCAGCTGACACTCCTCCACCCCCTCCTCTTCCCAAGTCTTCCTTCTTGATGCCATTTGTGACGTAGCAAAAGGCCCTTGCCAGAGCCTGCATGAATAGAGCTACCCAGCACTGGATCTTCAGCGTCAAGAGTGTGAGGTGCTGAGCCTCTTCTCTTCATAACACAGACAGTCGTCTCTGATGCTTCGTTACGGCAATGCAAATCAACATGGTGAGGCCAGGGTCACATCATTCCTTTTGAAATTTATTTTTAAAACCTGATTCTCTAAATTTTTAAAAGTTTATTTATGAGTACTCTATCTGCAAGTACACCCACATGCCAGAAGAGGGCATCAGACCCCATTATAGATGGTTGTGAGCCACCACGCAATTGCTGGGAATTGAACTCAGGACCTCAGGAAGAGCAGCCAGGGCTCCTAACTGCTGAGCCGTCTCTCCAGCCCTGATCTTCTAACTCTTGCCTGTACAGCCATGCAGGTGTGTGAAGGCTAGAGAGGGTGACAGTATCCTTCTCCCGCTCTGCCTTATTTCTTTGGGGCAGGGTCTAGAGCTCAGTTTTTCGTCTACACTAGCAAGCCCCTGCAGTCCTGCCTCTATACGACCGTGGCGCAGAGGCAGCAGACATGGTCATGGTACTTGCTGCTCAGGTGCTAGAATGGTGCCGCGAGCTCTCTCAGCCTTCGATCCAGCTCTCTGGCCCCAAGTCACGTTTTCGTTAACATGGTATCTTTCTGTGTACCCCCTGCTGTCCTGGACTTGCTGTGTAGACCAGGCTAACCTCAAACTCAAGAGATGCACCTTCCTCCACCTCCCAAGCACTGGGATTAAAGGTGTGCACCAGCAGCCCAGCTCCAGCCACATCTTTTGCACCATCTAAGCCCCCTCGGTCAGGCCCATCTGTCATCACGTCCCTACCCAGCACACAGGGTTGAACACAAGTCCTGCCTTCAGGATGTACAGGGGCAGTCGCCTACAGCCGTACTTTCTAGAGCAAGTCACAGTATCCTAACTCCTCCCAGCTTCCCTGATGTCAAATCCTCACATGCCGATCAGATCAGCTAAAGCTATTTCAATTTGGGTAGGAAAACAAATAAAGGAAATGAAGCAATTGTTTGGACTGTCGTGGTGACAGCCAAGGAACAGCAGAATCTGTGAACACCCAGATAACTGGGGTAAACGACCCAGCTGGAGCCACAACCTGGGGCTGTGACCTGCAAACCACCAGGCCCTAGATCGCTCCTGGACCTGCACCCCGTGTGTCCCTCCAGGGTGGTTAGACTGCATCTGCCTCTCCACTGACTTAAACTTTATTTACCATTCATCAATAAAATTAGACATGTCATCCCTTCACGAACACATCTATGATGTCTTACAATTATGCTTTTTCAAAAACAAATATATTTGGGCAGTGGTGGCGCATGGCTTTAGTCTCAGCGCTTGGGAGACAGAAGCAGGCAGAACTCTTGAGTTTAAGTCTAACCTGGTCTACAGAGCAAGTTCTAGGACAGCCAGGGCTAAAACTCTGTCTTTAAAAAGCCACACACACCCCTCAAAAAAAAGAGCACACACACACTTTTAAACTATATATTTTATGGGTTTTGTGTGTAGACAATCTATAGAAATATAGTACCTTTTTTTTTTCTGTCACATGATGATATTCTCTCTATTTCCTCAGGATTTTACCTTCAAAACTCTGTGTTCAAATTTCTCCTTTCCAAACACTTACAGTCCTGGCCCCAGCAGCTTCGCAGTCCTCCTGTCACTGCCTGTTTCTCCTAGTGGGGGAGCAGCACTTCACACTCTGCAAGCACAGGGGGTATTTGAGCTACAGACTGAACGCTGCAGCCCCTCTGAAACAAACGGGCGGGGCTATCCACTGCACAGCACCATCTGTTTACAGAGTGTCCCCTGTGAGCAAGAGGCCAGCAGTCCCCAAGCCCTGAAGTCCGTGGTGCTTGCAGACCACAGAAACCCAGCCGAGACAGGCATAGTAGCTCCACCTGTCCAACGTGGGCATCTCTGGGTCGGCCATCTTGGCAGGACATTTTTTTTGTTGTTGTTGTTGTTGTTGTTTTGTTTTGTTTTTTAAACATGCCCAGGATTTTTGGTTGGGTTTGGTTTGAACTTTTCATTTATTCTTTGTTTCACCTCACCCACCCTAATCCCACTCCCTGCTAAAAGAAAATAAAAACCAAACAAAAAAAATTAACAAAGTCTAGGAAACATCTCATCATAGGAAGCTGTGTGTGTCACAGTGTGTCCCACAGTGTACCCCTCTGCCCACACACCGTCACTTGCAAATGTTCATTGCAATGAGTCATTGATCTGGTTCGAAGCCCCTGGCTCTTGCTACGCCATCAATACTGGATCCTAAGCCAGGACTCCTCTCAGACTAACATGGAGGTCCTGCAGCTTCGGGTCTGCAGGACCGGCCCCTTCACAAGCACCAGCAGTTCATAGTCGAGGTAGATGCTGGAGTGGGCCGACTCAAAGCCCTGGGTCTGGGTCTGGGAGGCAGCTGAGTCAGTCAGCCTGGCAGCTCTCCAAGCCCAGACTACCAGGGTGAGCTCTCCTGCCCTGCCCTGGCTAGTTCACCCAACGGGAGGGAAGGGTCAGCTCCTGAATCCACTTAGCAGGGCTTTCTAAAACAGCATCGGTCAGACCATGCCATTTGGGAGCTGCTGGTCTAAGTGACATCCTCCTCTGTGTAGCAGCTGGTGCCAGGAGTGCCCCGAAGTCACTGTGAGCAGCTGTGGAGGAAGGTTTCCCAAGCCCGAGTGACAGCCTCTTGAGGCACAGTGCCTCAGCCTTCTGCTGAGTCATGGTTAGTAATGCCCGACTGGCAAGGCCCAAGTCCAAGGTCGGAGTGGGAAGCCACCTTGTGCTGGGTTGACGTACACATGAATTCCCAGGGCTTGGGAAGCCGATGCCACCCTGGACTACACAGTGAGACTCTGCCTCAAAACAAAACACAAAGTGCACCTCAAGGGGCCAACACAAGAGTGCTTGCCTCACACACATGGGCCACAGGTTCACGTCAAAACAACAAAGAGGGTGTGGGGTGTCATCAGACCAGATACCTTACGGTCCACTATTCCAGATAGTGGTTTTATATTGTTGCTTTATTTCGTGCTGGTGTCTCATGACCTCAAACTCTCGATCCTCCTGCCTCCCTCCGCCTCCCACAGGCATGAACCACCCCACCCCACCCACTATTCCAGTTGTTATGGCCCAAGGTGTTGGAGAAAACTAAAACTCAAGTTCCCAAGCAGGAGAACAGACAAATCCAGAAGAATCCAGGTGGAAACAGAGTTTAAAATGAAGTTTAGTCCGGGGCAGAAAAGAGGCTGGTGGGGTAAAAACAGGAGATCCGGGTCACCTGCAGGGCATGAGTTTGGAAATGTCAGCTGTCTAGGGGCCAGGACAGGGCAGCTGCCTTGTTTCAGAGATCACTTCCAGTGGTTTATTAACTCCTGAACCATCAAAAAAACCTGAGGATTTTGCAGAGATAGAAGTCCCAGTGACCAGAGAGTAGAGAAAGGCAGGTGACAGAGATGTCATCCAAAGGCAGTGGTCACAGACCAGGACTTGGGGTGGGTAGTCAAATGATGACCCCACAGCCTGCACCCGAGTGTGCTAGACTCCGGAGGACTTACAGAAACGCAGCAAGCCACAAATCCTAGGAAACAGCACACTTGGGTCTGCAGGCAGTGTTGGTTCTTTGTTACTGGGTTTCAGCGTATCCGCCGAAGTGTTGCCTTCGCTCTGAAGGGCTGGGAGACCCAAGCCTGCCCAGTTTCAGGCAACACAAAGGAGCGGCAGGGCGGCAGGGCAAGGCCTCTCCCCATCCGATGCTGCCATCCTGGGCCAGGAACAAGTTTCTCACTGTGCTCCCAGCTAGGAAAAGATTCCTCTTGGGTGGCTTTTCTTTCCATGTACTAAGAGTTCCTGTCACGTGGTTTGAGTTGAGTTATGATAATAATTTCTTCAATGACTTGTTTCCTTTTTTTTTTTTTTTTTTTTTTTTTTTGAGCTAGGGTCTCATTCTGTGGCCCAGCCTCCAAGCTCTTCTGGGGTTATAAATGTGAGCCACTATGCCTGGCTTCTAATTTCTTAATTTGTTTTCACACTTTCCAAATCAATGTGCACTATTCCTGCTATATCAGATTAGTTACCAAGAGTGGCAGTACACACCTATAATTCCAGTATTTTGTAGAAAGAGGTGGGAAGTTTGTAAATTCCAGGGTAACCTGGGCTGCACAGCAAGTTTAAGGCCAGTCTGAGAGACATAAACAGATACCATCTCCAAAACTAAGGAGGAAACTCAGCAGCACTGCCCTAGGGTCAATCTGACATGCACAAGATTTTCTAAGGATTTTCAAAAATAGGTGTGTGTATGTGCGAGGGCGGGGGTGAGTGTGTGATGTGTGTGTTTGTGTCTATATGTGTGTGAGATATGTCTGTGTGTATGACTGTATGTGGTATGGTATGTGTGTGATTGTGTGTGCATGATTGTGTGTGCATGTGTGATGTGGGGCATGTCTGTGATATGTCTGTATGTGTGTGTGATTGTGTGTGTGTCTGTATGAATGTGTATAATGTGTCTATTGTATGTGATGGATGTGTGTGATGTATCTGTATGTGTATGTGATGTGTGTATGTGTTTGTGTCTATATGTGTGTGTGAGATATGTCTGTGTGTATGACTATGTGTGTGTGGTATGGTATGCGTGTGATTGTATGTGCATGATTGTGTGTGTCTATATGTGTGTGTGTGATATGTGTATGTGTTTGTGTCTATACGTGTGTGTGAGATATGTCTGTGTGTATGATTATGTGTGTGTGGTATGGTATGTGTGTGATTGTGTGTGCATGTGTGATGTGGGGCATGTCTGTGATATGTCTGTATGCGTGTGTGATTGTGTGTGTGTGTCTGCATGTATGTGTGTGATGTGTCCATTGTATGTGATGGATGTGTGTGATGTGTCTGTATGTGTATGTGATGTGTGTATGTGTTTGTGTCTATATGTGTGTGTGAGATATGTCTGTGTGTATGACTATGTGTGTGTGGTACGGTATGCATGTGATTATATGTGCATGATTGTGTGTGCATGTGTGATGTGGGGTATGTCTGTGTGATAAGTCTGTGTGTGTGATTGTGTGTGTGTCTGCATGTATGTGTGTGATGTGTCTGTGTGTGTGTGGTGTGGTTTGTGTGTGATTGTGTGAAGTGTGTGTTTTGTGAGTGTAAGTTCCCAAAGAGGCCAGAAGGGTTGGATGCCCTGGAGCGAGTCCCGAGCTGCTGTTAGCTGTCTGAGACGGCTCGGAACCCAGGTGTTCAAGAGCCGCAGTGCTCCCAACCAGTGAGCCAGGGAGCCAGGAACTGCTTGTAATTTCCTGCTATAAAAATTTCAGTAAAATCAGAATAAAGCCAGGCCCGGTGAGACACTCACTCTTGTGACCCCAGAATTGGGGCTACGGATCAGAAAACCAGAAGCTCAAGACCTTCATGGGTACACAAAGAATGTAAGGCGAGCCTTGGCTGCATGGGAGTAAGCCAAATCACAGTGTGGGGTGATGGCTGGGGGAGGAGTCTGCGAAAAATATTATCAGAGCAAAAAAGCAAGCAAGAAAAGAAGTGTCTCCAGGAGAGTTCTCTTCTGAGGGTCTAAGACTAGGCTGTGTCTAAAACCAGACATCTGGTTTTACTTACATCTATAGTGAGGGTGGGGGATCTTAGAAGAACCGTTTTGAGGCAAGCCTGGGCTACATGGGTTCTAGGTCAACTAGAGATTCGCATAAGGCCCTTCTAAAACCTACTAACATCTAGAACCTATTATAGTCCAGGCTCTGAGACAAGAAACGTCATCCCTAGTGGTTAACGGAGCTCGTATGACATTGAAAATCGAGGAACACTGTAAACAAAATACACAGACTGAACCTAATAACGCCCCTACCTACTGCAGTGGTCACACACCACAAAACTGTCCGGCAAACACCGTAAATACCAGGGCCACAGATGACTCTGGTCCGTCATTTTTCTGCAGCATGCTCCCTGGACCTTAGCTTCTGGCAGTTTCAGGTGACTTGTAGCCAACAGCAACACGAGGACAGTTCTCAAGTTAATGTCACTCAGCTTCAGAGCCACCAACCATGAACACAATCACCAGAAAACTAGTGACAAGCCTAGGCCTGCTGAAAAGCTGTCACCATCAAAGGATACAATGCCAAGGCACATAACCACTGCACTGGGGAGGAGATATTACAGGACAGGCACCTGGGTACCTACACTCAGCAACCAGACTGCTGACTGCTGAGACAATGGATGTCTAAGAGATGAAAGTCCCCTGGGAACCTCACACTGAGGCCAGGAAAGGGCTGAAGCCTTGATGCCAGCCCAGGGAGGACCTTGGCTTCCAGAAATGACGTCATCATTTGGCTAGGCCATCAGGCCGCCTTGTAGAGCCAGAAGCTAGACAATAAAGGTTCAGTAATGGATGGGACCACACCTTGACCAGGGCTGCTCAGTTATGCATAACACTTTCCCTCTGCTTAAACCTTAGCTTTGTGTTAGGATCCCCAAAGACAGACATGCAAGTCACTAGACTTTTTTGTTGTTGTTGTTTTTGTTTTTGTTTTTGTTTTTTGAGACAGGGTTTCTCTGTGTAGCCCTGGCTGTCCTGGCACTCACTCTGTAGACCAGGCTGGCCTCAAACTCAGAAATCCACCTGCCTCTGCCCGACAAGTGCTGGGATCAAAGGCGTGCGCCACCACTGCCCGGTTCACTAGACTCTTTATTTGTTCCTCTTCCCCATGTGGTCACAATGAATAAATCTCCTTTCTCTGCTTTTCACTCTAACTTGTGCATTGCTGGGCCTAGTTTGCCGGGCAGCCAGCCCAGGCTTTAACCCTAAGACCTCTGGTAACTATTTTACCAGCTACCATTTCCAAAGCCAGGTCTACAAAGCTCTTATATAAACTTTTACTATGGGAATAGAAGGTGACTGCGATAAAATATTGCTGTTCCTCCCACCTGCAGGTTCTGCATCCTCAGGCCCACCAACTGCAGGTAGAAAATAATCAGGAAATTATTTTTCATCTGTATAGAACATGCACAGGCTGTTTTCTTGTCATTGTCCCTAAACACTGAGTATGACTTCTGCCATAGCATTTTCTTACATTGGGAATCATGAGTCCATCTCAAGATGATGGAAAGGCTACAGGGGTGGGTGGGTTCAATACAGATGCTATGCTACATTCCTACAAGGGACTTGGGCCTCTGTAGATTCTGGTGAGAGATATACTAATATAGTTAAGTATTATGTAGTTAAGTACTAATGTAGTTAAGTATTTGCTGAAGACTTCTACTCCCAGATATATGGTGGAACAAATTTCTAAAAAGTCACGTTACAAAGTCTTTACATTGGGGCTGATGAGATGACTCAGTGGTTAAGAGCACCGACTGTTCTTCCAGAGGTCCTGAGTTCAATTCCCAGCAACCACATGGTGGCTCACAGCCATCTATAACGATATCTGATGTCTTCTTCTGATGTGTCGGGAGACAACTACAGTGTATCCATATACATAAAATAAACAAGTAAATCTTTAAAAAAAAAAAAAAAGGTCTTTACATGGGATTTTGAGCAAGAATTATTAACCTGGGAAGCACCACAAATAAAAATCTTTAGGGTTTGCCCATTAACCAAAAACATGTTTTTAACAGAAAGAAGGAGAAAAGCCAGGTCTACTTAATAGTAGAGTCACTCGTGCTCACACATACAGGGTCTTGGATTCAATCCTCAGCACCAAAGGAAGGACGGGAATACACAGATGGCAAAACTCATGGGGGAAGTTGACCTAGGTCACATGCCGTCAGCAGACCAAAGACAAGATAATACCATTAGACACATACTGTGACCCACTAAGACCCAGAACCCTGGCGGAAGCCAGTGCTGGCTGGGGTACAGAGCACCAGGAACTCTGACTTACTCCCGGGAGGAGTGCAAGACAGTACAGCCGCTTTGTAAGTCCATACAGTGGCTCTTTATAAAGCTGCATACATTTTTGCCATTTGATCCAGGAAGTCATGATCTTCAGTATTTATTCAAAGGAGTTCAACCATGTCTTCACTAATCTGTACATGACTATTTTATAGCATCTTTATTTATATTTTCTAAAACTCGCTTCCAAGCATAAATAAATAGTTCATTCTTCACTCTTCAGAAAGTGAATGAACAAACAGTCCGGGACTATTATTCAGTGTTAAGACCATTAAGACATGAAGGAAGCTTAAATGTACATGGAAAAAGTTGCAAACTGCCTGAGCCCAACTATTCAACAGTCTCAAAAAAGGACTAATTATGGAGACAATAAAGATGTCAGTGGTTGCCAGGGAAGGGCACTGAGCCGGCAGGGCACAGAGCATTTTCAGGCAGTAGAGTTGTGTGGTGTGGTCCTATAACAGTGGGCACAGCACACATGAGGTTGCGCGCAGAATTCGCAACACCAGGACAGACCCTTAATGTCAGCCAGCGGCTCTGGGGGACACTGATGTATCACAGTAGTTTGATCTATTGTAATACATTACCAGTTGGAGGTGGGAAGCACTGACTTTTGGGAAGTTCGGGGTATATAAGAAGCAGCCCAGTTTTGCAGCGAGTCTAAAAAAACGTCTCTAAAAGCTTAAAGCTAGGGCTGCCCGCATAACCGCCACCCTGACAGACACTTAAATAGCTACCAAGGCTCCACGCTAACATTCACCTTTGGCTCCTCCCTCACCGGCCAGTGTAAGGCTCTCTTCACAGTAGGAGTCCCTTCCCTGGTCTGGACTCATGTCCTGTGCCAGAGAGCCTTAAAGCTGGCCTTTATTGTCTCAGAGTTACTGCCATGACTGTCCCATGAAAAAATGGGCAACTACAGTCACCGCCTGGAGGGACCTGATAAGTGAGAGGAAGTGAGAGGAACGGGGCCATCATTACCTCCAGATGTGCGAGCCACCTACCTGATGTCTTCCAGGGCATTTGTTATCTGCTGTTGCTCAATGTCATAGAGTTTCACCTTGAAGCCTCCGCTGGCAAACAGCATGGCCCAGCTCCGACCAATGAGTCCACTAGGGAGAAAAGCCAAAAAGGATTCAGGCCATCAATCCCTCCAACCGGTCCCTCTTCACGCTCATAAAGCAACTATAAAAATTATAGAAGAAGCTGGGCAGTGGTGGCACACGCCTGTAATCCCAGCACTCTGGGAGGCAGAGGCAGGCGGATTTCTGAGTTCAGGGCCAGCCTGGTCTACAGAGTGAGTTCCAGGACAGCCAGGGCTATACAGAGAAACCCTGTCTCGGGGGAAAAAAAAAAAAAAAAAAAAAAATCCAAAAAAAAAAAAAATTACAGAAGAGCCCACTCTTTTTGGGGGGAGTTGTAAGAGTTCGGTTTCAAGACAGAGTTTCTCTATGTAGCCCTGCCTGTCCTGTCTTATAGACCAGGCCGACCTCGAGCTCAGAGATCTGCCTGCCTCTGCCTCCAGAATGTTGGGGTTAAAGGTGTACGCCACCGCCCTGCCACAGGATCCACTCTTACAACATTTAATAAATCCAATTTTCATTACATAGAAATTAATAAATAAAATTACTCTGCAGAAGAATTCCAATAATCTTGTGCAGTCTCACTCTTTGATGACTGTTCTTGATTGTCAGTTTGACTTTATCTGAAATAACTAAAACCCAAGAGGCTGGGTACACTTGTGAGGAATTCTCCTTAACTGAATCATTTCAAGTGGGAAAATCCACCTTTAATCTTGGCCACTCCTGCTGGAAGCCCATACAAAGGACATGGGGAAAGGAGGCACTTGGTCTTTGCCTGTTTGCCCTTACTACTCAGTGGCAAGTCCATTCCCCCACTGGCATTAGAGCCTACTTCCTCGGGATCCTGATGCATAGTGACCTGCTGAAACGTCCAGCCTCGTGGACAAAACAACTGCCACACTCTCGGATGCTCCACTGGGAGACGGCCATTGTTGGACTAGCTGGACCACAGCCCATAAGCCACTCTAAAAAACTATATAGATATGTTATTATTTGTGTATATATACACAATATAATGTATATTAACTTGTATAATATATAGTCATATATATATATTCCATTCTATCAGATCTGAACCCTGACTAATACACCCTTTCATCCACCTCAAAATGTAGCTTAAGCAGAGTCACTCTCAAAAGTACAGAAAGGAAGGAAACAGGGAGTCACCCAGCCTTGGAGAAACCTGGCAACCTCGAACGACCTCAGCGGTGTTCAAGGTCAGTATCAATCACAGCAAGGCTGGCTGTTCACTTCCTAGATATGCTGCTGCAACAAGATTGGCCCTTGACCTCTGAGTGCTTCCCAGTGGCCTCAGTCTAATCAGGAGCAAAGTATTAGGAGAATAAACAAAATTCAACTTCTTCTGGTGTTCTTCAAAACTGTCAAGGTCACCAAGAACAAGGAATGTCTCAGAAACTGTCACAATACAGAAACAACAAATGAATGACCCCTGTATAGGTGAGGAATTAGCTCCAGGCCTTCCTTCCCCAGTCCTGGCTGGTGGCCATGTTCATAACCTTCCCCCATCCTCCTACATCTGTAGACCCCACCTTGGTCATCTATAAACAACTTACACACCTAAAACAATGAAAACACTATTGTGCAGGACTCTCATATTACATTGTTTACATCCCTAAAGCTGCAACCCTTTAATACAGTTCCCTCATGCTGTGGTGACCCCCATCCATAAAGTTATTTCGTTGCTACTTCATAAGTGTAATTTTGCTACTGGTATAAATCATAATGTAAATATCTGTGTTTTTCCATGGTCTTAGGCAACCCCTGTGAGTCATTCGACCCCAAGGGGGCCAAGACCCCTAAGTTCAGAACCACTGGTTTAGAAAGGAACCACAGAAAAAAGTCTGCACACATGAAGTCCGGCACTTTTTGTCAATTATTTTCAGTCCACATTTGGTTAAATCTTCAGATATGGAGCCCAAAGACACAGAAGTGTCAAGACAGTCTCCACCCTGGGACTGGTTCTAGGCAAAGTCCATTGTTGGATGATCTTCTGAGTGCAGGCAGGCATGAGAGTGGTTGACGGTGCCTGGAAGAAAGTGACACGCCCTAGCAGGACCTATTTCCATCTTAATCCCAAGGCCTGGGAGGTTCACTGGAGGCCACTGGATCTTTCTGGTACTTATCTCAGCATGCAGATAACATTTCAGTAAGCTTTGTGCAGGGAAGAGGGAAAGTGGAAAGACTTTCCTCTTGTTCGACCGGATGAACTCCAAGCTCTGGGAACCTTTGTAATCTTGGCACATCTTACAGTAGAGCTTGATAAGTACTAGTTGTTGACAACAACGTGGGGGGGGGGAGCTGACATACACTAGTGATAAACTCTAGATAAAGGTCAGTGGCACTCCCTTTGGGGTTAACACAAGAGCAACAGCAGTTTGCTGGAGATACACAGTGTGTCAGCACACCAGCTGTGTGCCAGGCACCACTGCAGCTCCTGGGCGTACAGTGGGCGGAAGACGACAACAAAAGGAAGTGCAGAGAAAGGGGAAGTAGCCGGAAGTAGGACCTTGAGTAGGAAGTGGCCAGGACAGGGAGGGAAATCTGAAAGCACCATCAGCAATTACCAGTTTGTTGCAGGAAGTGAGGGACCAAACCTGAAGGTATCTGGAAGAAATGTCCCCGGCAGAGCTGGAGTATGTTTGCAGGTCCAGGTCGACACCACTAGCACTGGTGGTGTTAGGAAAGAGAGGCAGAGGATGAGGTCAGAGCCGAGGGCAGAGGGGTGATCTCATTACATACACAGCGTCTCAGAGACCATAGCAGGATTTAGGCTTTTAATCTGGGTGTGATGGGTAGCTAATGAAAGGTTTTAGATTACAAGCATGAACAGACTGGTTTTAAAAGTTTAAAAGGGGCAGTCTGGAGCTGGGCATGGTGATACATACCAGCACTCAGGAGGCTGTCAAAAGGATTTTGAGTTTAAACGTATTCTTGGCTATACAGGAAGATCATGAAGCGTTTTCTCTCTCTCTCTCTCTCTCTCTCTCTCTCTCTCTCACACACACACACACACACACACACACACACACACACATAGATACATTAAGATGCTGGGCAGCAACAGCAACTGCAGTTCCCAGTCAGCCCTGAGATCACCAAGGACACTAGTGCTCCACTGTGTGCTAAGACACTTGACTGGGATGTGTCAATGGATGGTTGTATTCAGGGCATTTTCTACTCCTGATTATATAGCCCTGGCTGGCCTGGTTATAGAACCAGCAGAATGTTCTAGTGAGGAAGTGCAGGGTTGGCCAGATAACAAGTACAAGTGGTTGTACACATGCCTGCCCACCTGAGTTCAACCCTAGATCTCATAAGGTGGCAGAAGAGAACTGACTGCTGAGAATTGCCCTCTGAGCCCTGCATATACCCTGTAGCATGGGTAAGTGCTCTAGATAGCTGGATGGATGGATAGATAGGTAGATAGATAGATGATAGATAATAGACAAATAATAGATAGATGGGTGGATAGATGATAGAAAGATAGATGGTGGATGGGAAAATGGATAGATATATAAATGATGAGTAGATAGATAACAGATATATAGACCATAAAGTGTGTATTCTCTGGTAAGGAACTGCCCCAGCTAGCCACGCAAGAACAATTAGCATAGCCATACCACACAAAGGAATGTGGAATCAGCCAGGTAAAGCCTATCCCGTGAAACAAGCTTAGAAACTCAAACATGGGCAATGACATTCTTAGACTAAATGAGTCTTTATGAGTAAGTTTTATCTAACATCTAGCTTTTGTCTGTAAAACTTAAAGTCTCCTATATCTTGTATATGTCAGACAAGCCAAATCCTGAAAATCTTTCCTTAGGTTTCACATAGCCTCATTAATATTTCATGAGCTGAAGTCTGAGCCACACCTGGGTAAGCCAGAGACGTTTTTTGTGGCTTTCCGCGTGGCTGGCAACTCTGGCTTTAGAAAGACAAAAGGCGGTAGCTCTGCAAGCCTCCATTGAGGAAGCTCTGAGCTTAGCGCCTACTCAGATGCAGATTTTCTAGTCTGAGCCTAATGCTTCCAGACCCAGTAACAATTTTTCCAGGGGATTCCTGTCTCAAACTAATATGGCCAAAGCAAAGCATTACGGGTTCCAAAGAAGGTTACTGGCCAGTAATAAGAGTGAGTTACAAATTATTCTCTGGAATCTACACGGTCTTGGCTACCAGGAATAAAAGAAATTAGAAAGGTGCCAAATGAAAAATTATGGTTTCTATGTTGTGGGAACTCTGCAAACCCTAAGAGGCATTCTTCCCGCCTCCGTTCTGCAGAATATTATCTTACTGAAGCTATTAGGGCTATCGCAGCAGTAATAGATGGATGGATGGATGGATGGATAGATAGAAGACAGTACCATCTGTGATCACAAACACTGATCAGGTTCAGCTTTAGGATGACACTCAAGTCATCGTGTTTAGCTGGATAGCTGGGTATGTGGATCAAGGTAAGGGCAGTCTTAGGGGTCTGGTGTCGAGAGGAATCTGCCAGGGAAAGGCAAGATTAACAACCAGTCTCTCAGGAACTGAAGGATTCAGTGGGTATGTCTCAGCTGTAGGAGATCTGACTGTTGGTTCCGAGACCTGTGACGTCATATAGGCGACAACTAGCACCGCACCCCAAGCATAGGCCTGTTACCAAGGCAACGGCCACCATGTACCCAGAATTCAATGGGCCTACCTTTTTACCTGTAATTTAAATTACCACCCATATAAAAGGGTAGCGTTTCTTCCCCTCTCTCTCTTTTTCTTCATTCCCTGCCTTCTTCCTACCCGCTCACCTGTACCCCATCTTAAATAAAGCCACGTGGAACTGTCTGGTCCAATCTCTCATTGCGGCGGCCCGAGGGGCGGGCATACAGGTGGCTGACGTGGGCTGCAGGTCACCGAACTGCATGGAAAAACCAACACTGACTCCATGTTCTACATTATCAGAACCATGTATAATTAATGTTATATTATATACAAATTTTAATCAAACTCAGAGCTCTAGATGTACACTGATCAATACATTAGACTTTACCCATATGTAGCTATTAAAAATTAGATTACAGTCAAGTAAATATTAAAGTTCCATTGGTGAGCAGAATGAAACACAGTTCAAGTACTTAATGTCCACCTGTCTCAGTGGCTACCAGGCTGGACAGCACGGTCGGACAGATGCCTAGACAGCACGGTCTGACAGACGCCTCTCCACAGGTCAGACATTGGGAGAACTTGCGTCTGTTCTGAGCATACTGACTTCCCTTGGTCATTACTCCCTAAACAATAAACAAGCATTCACATGCCATTTACACCATATTAAGTAAGGCATAAAGATGGGGGAAGTTAGGGGGGACATGGGAAGGGAATAAACTCCTTGACCAGAATCTGGCTTAAATCTTTCGCCAGCGATGAGTCACAATAATAACATCTGTTGTGAAGCTTCTTTGCATAGAGAAATATTCCTTTTACTTCCTTTTTTTAAAGATGTATTTATTTAATATAAGTACACTGTCATTGTCTTCAGATGCACCAGAAGAGGGCATCAGATCCCATTTCAAACAGTTGTGAACCACCATGTGGTTGCTGGGAATTGAACTCAGGACCTCTGGAAAAAGAGCCAGTGCTCTTAACCACTGAGTTATTTCTCCAGTCCCAACAATATTCCTTTTATACAAAGGTTTCTTTTTTTTTTTTTTTTTTTTTTTTTTGGTTTTTACGAGACAGGGTTTCTCTGTGTTGCCCTGGCTGTCCTGGAACTCTTTAGACCAGTCTGGCCTCGAACTCAGAAATCCGCCTGCCTCTGCCTCCCAAGTGCTGGGATTACAGGCAAGCGCCCGGCTTATACAAAGGTTTCTTTTTTTTTTTTTTGGTTTTTCGAGACAGGGTTTCTCAGTGTAGTTCTGGCTGTCCTGGAACTCACTCTGTAAACCAGGCTGGCCTCGAACTCAGAAATCCACCTGCCTCTGCCTCCCAAGTGCTGGGATTACAGGCATGCGCCACCACGCCCGGCTTACAAAGGTTTCTTAAGAAGAATGTTAAAACAGCAAAAAGCCATATTTAAGGACTAAGAGTATACAGCCTTACTCCCACATGTAAAATATAAATTTCTGGGAATGTCAAAAGCCAGTATAAAGCATGCATTAGCTCTCAACCCTTGTGGCCTATAGTTCTAGCTTACTAGCTGTAATCCTATCTAATGTACCTCAGAAACTGCCCTATGATCTCTCTGAAGTTCATTAGCAACCCTTTGGGATGTATCTTCAGAAGCCACCAAAATCTTTTATTATACATAATAAAATATAAAAAGATAAAGCACATCAGAATTGGACAAAGCAAACAAACAGAAGGCAAAGAGCCACAGGCAAGGCACAGGAAACAAAGCCCCACGTGTTCACACACTCAGAAATCCTACAAAACACTAAGCTGGAAGCCGTGATATACCTGCCGAGGCCTGGTGCAGACCCGTGCAGGCCCTGGGCGTGTGGCCTCAGTCTCTGAGTTCATGTGAGCCTTGGTCATGCCGGTCTAGGAGGCCTTGTTCTTGGTGTCCTCCGGCCCCTCGGCTCTTACACTCTTTCTGTCTCCTCTTCTGCAGGGTCCCCTTAGTTTTGAAGAGAGGTTTGATGGAGACATCTTGTTCAGGGTCTAGTGTCCCAAGGTCTCTCACTCTCTGCATGTCTGGCTGTAATCTCTATATTTGTTCCCATTTGCTGCAGGAGGAAGCCCAAAAGCCACTGAAATCTCACATGTGGTCATTATAAAGACACTTAAGCACACCTTTCTTTTAAGAAGCCCACATTGTGTACTAGGCCTTAACTCTATATGAAAATCTCACTTGATAAACTCCAACTCTGCTTCAAACTGACTGGTCCCAAAAGTCTTTTCTGATACAAAGTCAAGAATCCTAGCTTTACATAAATAGGAGTTTCTAGAAAAACTTTCCCTGCTGTGTATGTCTCTAGCCCATTAGTTGTATAGCAATGACTGAAGTCTGATTGTGTAGGTTCTATACAAATACTCCACCATAGCATGTAAGAAATTTGAGCATCGGATGTTGGTATCCTGTGGCAGGGTAGCTGGGATCAACTGTATAGAGAACATGTCATCTTTGTGCAAAGTTCTATTAGACTGAGTTGTTCTAAAACACGAAGAAAGGGGAAACCCATTCGATGACAAACTAGGCTTTGAAGAGAAGGGTCCTAGGCTGAAGATTTATTTCTCTTCTTCAAACAGGCCCCCTACCTGTAATCCAGTCCTCTAAAAGGCCTTTAGTATTGTTTAACTTTCTGCTTATAGGTCAGTGAACCACAGGTTCAAAACAGCCCTCAACTGGCCAGCCACTACCTTTAGATACTTTTCTTCCATGTTATGTTTATCAGAATGGTGACTTATTTAACCACAAAAGAAGCCTCAGATGTGGTTACCTCCAGGCTGTATTGCCACTGTGGGATTCCAGTAATAAAATCATTCTGTGATATCCCAGATCTCTCTGTGGTCCAAGTCACATTTCAACTCTTGATCCTGCTGCCTCTGCTTCCTGAGTGCTATAATCTCAGGTGTAAGCCACCATACCTGGTGGGTTTAAAAAACAAACAACAAACCAACAGAAGCCAAGAACTTATCAGAGCTAGATATGGTATTGCATGCCTGAAATTCTAGTCCTTGGGAAGTAGCAGAGAGAGTCAGGAGGCTTAGAGGTTCAAGGGCAGCCTAACCTTCATAAGATACAGTCTCGAAAAGAAAAAAGATGATGAAAGAGGGCAAAAAAGAAAAAGATTCCCTTTTACATTTCAATTTAGGAAGACCCTGTCAAGTGCCCATCCGATCTGTACCGCACCAAATGCTGACCAAACCACAGCCATAAAGCAGTGTGGCCTCAAACTCCTGTGTGCCTACTGGCACACTGTGACAATGAGAAGGATGGACAGAGGAATGGCGGACTGCAGACACAGGCGAAGCAGCAGGCAGTCCTGGCAAGCGAGACACACACACACACACACACACACACACACACACACACACGGAAGGGTGTGTTCTCTCCCGGATCTATAAAAATAAGTTCCAAGACTATAAGAGACAAGGCCAGTCACATCAGGCAACCTCCCTCAGCCTGGACTGCATTTCAAAGCAGCCGGCAGGAGGCTGGCTCTGGTTGATCTTGTTTCTTATTATCTCTGCTAGGGAATGCTGAGGAGCAAACCCAAGGCTCCGCCCTGTATGTACACTCGGCAACTGCCGAGCCTGTTACTGGACCACATCTCCACCATAACAAGAACCGCTTTTGTCGCTTGTGTTTATTTTGTTTAAACCACAGTCTCACTTTCTGCTGAAGCCTTCTGAGTGTTGGGATTAAGGGGGTGTACTACAGTGCCCCACTTAACAACATCTCTTATTTATTTTTTTATTATATTTTATGTGTTTGGGTGTTTTTCATGTGTGCATGTGTATGTGCATGCGTGTGTGTGTGTGTGTGTGTGTGTGTGTGTGTGCACCAAAGTATGTGAAGTGTCTGAGGAGACCAGAGGAGGGCTCTGGACCCTCTGGAACTGAAATTACAGGTGTGTGTGAGCTGCCATGTATGTCCTGGGAATCGAACCCCAAGCCCTCTGGAAAAGTACCCGGTGTCCTTAGTCACCTGAACATCTCTCCAGTCCTTTTCCATTTCTCTAATGCAACTACTACAGCCTTCCCTTTCTCAGTGTGGCTTGCATCTGTAGCACACACGGAGCATGGTCACTTCACCATCCCCCATGGCTGGAAAGTTCCTGCCTGCTCCCTCTGCTTTGTCATCCCGAGTGCTACGTAATTAACTACTTTCCTGTCCTTAAGAGTTCTACCGCCCTCTAACTTTATCTAAACATCAAGACACCTGAAATCCATATGACAAGAGCCCAGAGAAGAAGAAATGCAAGGTCCTTCCCATTTTGATGCATCTTAAAGTTTCAAAATTCCTAAATATCACAAAAGCTACCTTGGGACCCAGCAGCAAAGCAATAGGGAAGACTTCAGTAACAAAGTTGGTCCTATTATAGTTTTATCACTAATGCCAGCCAGATTTGAGTAAGGTCACTCTGGGTCCATTTATTTATTCATTCATTCATTCATCCATTCATTCTTTTTAAAGATTTGCCTTGTTATGCAGCCATGGATGGCCTCAACCTTAACAGCAATCCTTCTACCTCTGCCTCCTGGGTGCTAAGATTTCAGGCACCACCAAGCCTGACTCTAGCTGCTTTTGAAATTGTCTGCCTACAGCGACCTCTCCGTGAGGACCAGCTGCCTCGAAGCTGCTGTTTTTTTTTTTTAATTTATTTATTTATTATATGTAAGTACACTGTAGCTGTCTTCAGACACCCCAGAAGAGAGCGCCAGATCTCATTATGGATGGTTGTGAGCCACCATGTGGTTGCTGGGATTTGAACTCAGGACCTTTGGAAGAACAGTCAGTGCTCTTAACCACTGAGCCATCTCTCCAGCTCCTCGAAGCTGCTGTTTTAAGTGAGCTGCATAACGTTGACATTATTAAATGTTTCCTAGAAAGGGCACATCAGCGATGTCACAGACTCAGAGGCAGAACGTATGTATACCTATGGCTGGCTCTCTGTGTGTGGAAGAATTAACAGAGATTTTTCAGGAAATACTCAGGGCAATACTTTGAAAAAAAATATGTCTCAAAGAGTTTATATTTTTAAGCCGGGCGGTGGTGGTGCACACATGTAATCCCAGCACTCTAGGAGGCAGAGGCAGGCGGATTTCTGAGTTCGAGGCCAGCCTGGTCTACAGAGTGAGTTCCAGGACAGCCAGGGCTATACAGAGAAACCCTGTCTCGAAAAAACCAAATCCAAAAAACCAACCAAACAAACAAACACACACCTGAGAGGCTCTGCCAGCTCCTGACCAATACAGATGGAGATGCTCGCAGCCAATCATCAGACTGAGCATAGAGAGCTCCAGGGGAATAAACCACCAACCAAAGAGTACACATGGAGGGACCCATGGCTCCAGCTGCATATGTAGCAGAGGATGGCCTTATGTGGATCAGTGGGAGGGGAGGCCCTTGGTCCTATGAAGGCTTGATTCTCCAGCGTAGGGGGATGCTAGGGTGGTGAGGCAGAAGTGGGTGGGTGGGTCGGAGGAGAACCCTCAGAGAGACAGGGGGAGGGGGAGAATATAGGGGGCTTGCAGAGGGAAAAACAGGAAGGGGGACAATATTTGAAATGTAAATAAATAAAAAAAACAATTAAAAATACTTTAAAAAAAAAAAAAAAAAGCACTCACTCCTGAGGACCTATTGACAGTTGGTGGCTTCTGGGGAAGGGAGAACCAGTTTTCTTTAGAAGTGTGGCCCCTGGGATGTTAACTGACCACTCGTGGATGGTTCCACACCCATGAGTATATATGGGCAGCACAAAAAGTCACGATATTGGGAGGTGTGGAGAGGTGGGTGTGGAGTAGAGTGTGAAGATGATCAAAATATATTTTATAAAATCCATAAAATGGTATATTAAAATTACAATTGCCCCAAAGCAAAAGTCTGGAATCTTATTAAAGAGGAAGATTCTAGAGCCTACATCTCCTGTTTAATATTGTACTGGCTAGTTTTATGTCAACTTGACCCAAGCTGGAGTCATAAGAGAGGGAGCCTCAACTGAGAGATGTCTTCTGGAGAAGATTAGGCTGAAAGCCAGCTGGTGGGGCATTTCCTTAATTAGTGATTGATATGGGAGGGCCCAACCCATTATGGGTGGTGCTGTCCCTGTGCTGGTGGTCCTGAGTTCTATAAGAAAGCAGGCTGAGCAAGCCAGGGGAAGCAAGCCAGTAAGCAACACCCCTCAGTGGCCCCTGCATCAGCTCCTGCTTACAGATTCCTGCCCTGTGTGAGTTCCTTTCTTGACTTCCCTGGTGATGGACTGTCACCGGGAAGTGTAAGCAGAAATAAACCCTTTCCTCCTAGTTATGGTGTCTCATCACAACAATAGCACTCCTAACGAGAATATCAAACAACACCCTCCAAGGCCTTCACATATGTGCGGTGATCTCTATGGGAAACATCCAAACACCTGTCGACTGGGACCAGGGGAGTAGATATGGATTAAAGTGCAAATGTGGACAGCACAGTATCAGCATGGAGAAGTTTCCAGAAGCCAGTTTTATCATGAAGAAGACCAACCCCCGAGCTGAGGACTAAATCCTACGTCTGATTAAAAGAGCGTACGAGAAAAGGCAGGTCCAGCACCAGGGTATGCAGTACCTAGCTTTAAACCCTGCCCTCCACGCCCACGCCCACCTGCCATGCCAACCCCCCATCCTCCCCAGACAGCTGTCCTAAACAAGCTCAAGTCTAGAACAGGTTTACCACCACAGAACAGTCTGTAAGTGACGAGGAAACATTTGTGTAAAGGTGAGATGACAGCGACAGCCTGGGAACACCACTCCAACGCCTATCTGTCCTCACCTCTTCCCAGTTACTAAGGATGTCACTTCTGGGTCTTCTATCTTTTGTTCCTACAGCCTCAGACCATGGGTTTTGGTTTTGGATTTTTGGGGTTTTTTCCCCCCTCCATCCTTAATTCCTATAAGTCTACTCTTCCCTGCCATTTTAAAACAGCCTGCCCAGAAGCTCACGGGGTCAAACAGTCCTAAGGAAAAGTAGCCTTGGTGGAAAGAGCAATAGAAAATAATTAAACCAAGGCCAAATTTCTAGATGGGTCTGTTCTGTGATCCCAACACTGAGGGGGTTTGGGAGAGAGACTGAGGCAGAGGGACACCCACAGTGACATGGGAGTTGGAGTCTATAACAGTAACTTTTATTCTCCTGATGTTATTGTCTCCAAGGCTCACTGCCTCCATCTGCTAACCTAGGCCTAGCCCTGGAAGCTTCTAGCTACTCTAGGCTTCGAATGTTTTCAGCCTCTGAGACTTACTGCTGAATAAGCTCACGCCTTCCTAGTCCTTTCTGAGCTCTGATTGGCTGGTTCAACTCAGCTATTCTGGCTCAAACTCCTCTCCAGGCTGACTGGTTTCTCCTTAATTACTCTGCTTGGCCTTCAACTTAGGCAAACTGTTCTAATCTTCTGGCTCATTCTGTCTTCACCTGTGTCTAGCTTGTTCTCCAACTTTTTTCTGTAAAACTCTCCTCTGCACTGCCCTCCCGTGGTTTCCCTCTCTTCTCATGAGAGTTGGGCATATCCTATTCTGTCAGCTCTTTCTCTGATTCTTCATTCTGTCTGCCACTCAATTAGACATCACTTACACACATGGGCGCCTCTTTCTACAAACTACTTTACTTTCGTTGTTTGGGGTTAAAGTATGTAGTAGGAGTGCGACTATATTCTAGGCAGAGGGATTACAGGTGTGTGCTAAGGCTCAGCCACACTACTGGAAACAGCTTTTTTCCCAGTAAATAACACAATCTTGACGTTTACAGTAAGATTAACTATCCTGCTGCCCGCACACACACACACTTAAAATGAGCCAGTAACCTGGCACATGTCCTTAGTTCTGGCCCTTAGAGGGCTGAGGCAGGAGAACTATGAGATCAAGGCCAGCCTAGGCTACATAGTAAGGGCCTAGATCAGATGGAGTCCATAAGGAACTTACCCACACTTGCAGGGCCCTGAGTTCAATGCCCACACTTCAGGAAAAGGGGAGAGAGAGAGAGGGAGGAAGGGGGGCAGCATAGAGGAGGGGAAGAGGAAGGGAAAGCCCAGGGAGAGGCCTGGGGTGTAAAGGTACTTGCCATGCAAACCTAGGGACCTGATCTGAGTTTGATCCCCAGATCCCACATAAGGGTATGGAGAAAACCAACTTCACAAAGTTGTTTTTTGATCTCTACTCACACTACATACACACGGATGTACGTGCATACACATACACACACATACATACACACAAATATTTTTTAAAAACCTGTCTAACTTCTTTCAAAAGAAAATAGTGAATGGCTGCCAGGGCCGTGTTGGTTTTGGGTGAGACTCTTGCCCAGGTTGGCCTGGAACTTGATATCCTCACGTCTCCGCCTCCCTAGGATTACAGGTGCGCAGCCTTGCCAGGCTCTCCGTCCAGGTGCTAAGGAACTGATTTACATTCTGGGCACCATCTGTTAAATGGATGTTCCCGTGGGTCACCCATGGGGCCCTTAAAGATAGAGACGGGGAGTGATAGAAGACAGAAAGGGGTGAGAGGACTTAGCCAAAGGCAGACCGTTCACATTAGAAGACAATGGTCCCAGGTGGTCCTGTGGTCCTTAAGATGCCCCACCCCCCTTCCAGGTCCCTGCCCATTAGCTCAGAAACAACTGACCGCTGAGTCTCTTTCCTTGGGAGTCTATGAACCACCTACAGCCAGACGAATGCAAGACCCAGTCAAAACCCCACTTGGCGCCTGTCAGGTGCAGGCAGAGAACTACTTCCCAACGGAGAGCTACAAAACCCTAGCCCTTGACACACAGTGGCCCTCACAAGGCGAGGCAGCACAATCCACCACGGGGGCAAAGTGCGCTTTTGATTATTTCTTGCCCATTCAACCACAGGCATCCTCGGGAAAGGACAAAGGTACAGTTAATTCCACAGTTCTGTAAGAGAGAAAACAGCAACAGCATTCTGACACCTTCTTCCAAAGGGCCCTTAAGGAAAAAGCCTGAACTTGGGATCAGTCTGCAGGCAGAACAACAGGTAGTCAAAAGTATATGCAGGGACATGAAGCCACTCTAATAGCTACCAGCCAATACTAGTTACTATGCATGGCTTTGTGCTGATAGAATTTTACACAGCTAGCCAGTGAAAGGGATTCTAAATGTCCTTATTCAAAGAGAAAAAAAAAAAAAAAAGACAATAAGGGAACAGAAATCCGTGTGTCAGTTTAACTTGAGCTGTTAAAGTGACTCAGACTCCCGCCTTGGGGCACATACACACAGGAAAGCTGGGTGCTTTGACTGACAAGGGTTCTGCCTCCAGAGACTTAGCCTAGCCCAGTGGTGCATACGAACAAACCCCCTTGCCAACCCAGGCCAGTACCCATCAGTTACTATCATCTTGGTTAAATCTCTTGTCTGCTTTCTTAATAAGAATAAGCTGTTTTCAAGCTGGGCGTGGTAGCACACACCAGCAATCCCAGTAATCAGGAGTATTTGGAGGGAGGCTCAGGAGTTCAAGAATAGCCTCGGCTACCTAGACCCTTTGAGGCCAGGATGAGCTACATGAGACCTCTGTCTCAAAAGCATACGAACACAGTTTTCGCAGGTTCATCGCTAGTATTCGTTTAGTACTTGATGCCAGGCACCTCTAGCAGCCCTGCACCTCTGAGCTATCCAGCCTGCGCTGACAAAAGTGACCCCGCACCAACTTAAGGCTCTCCTCACTGCTCGACCAAGCCAAGGCCACCACCTTGTCTCCTGCCAGGCTAGCTCCGAACCCAAGTGCGAAGTGCCTGGAGGAGCGAGCCTGATGCCCACCCTAGGCACCCGCGGCCGCCCGCGGGAGGTCCCGCGTTCCGGACGCTGCCAGGGCGCCAGCCATAGCAGCACGGCGCCACTGGGACCTTTACCTGCCTACGATCACCACCCCGCCCGCTGCTGGGGACGCCATGGCAGATCCGGGCCTGGCCGTACAGCTGCGCTAGCGGAGGGAGCGAGCAAAGCAGAGCCAGTCGCGCGCCAGGCTAAGGCTGGGCTCCTGGGTGGGCGTGCCCAAGCCTCATGAGGTCTAGCCCATTGGCTGAAAAGCTTCGGGGAGGGGCCAAGACGCATGAGGGGCGGAGCCCTCGGGGAGAGGCGCCAGCAGAGCCTCTGGGCTCAAGCACTGAGAACGTGGGAACGTGGGAAGCTGGATGAAAACAGGGAAGATCACACACTCCAGAGCTGTGCAATTTTTACTTTTCAGTTTCTAACAGTAAACCATTAAACCAGGAGCGGATACTGCCAGGTTAGTCCAAAGCTTCACCCCAGAGACACTGTCAAGAAAATGTTCCTTTAAAGACGTTAGCACCAGTTTGGCACTTTAAGGACTTTTGTTTCAATGTTTATATTCTACTCTACACTGGAAATCCAGGTTTGGTGAGATACTTGCAGCCTACTTTCACTGATGTAAACGGAGGCCCAGATACTTAAGAGACTGCTACAAAGGGAAACTCCGGATATATTACTCTGAGAAACGGAAGGACGCGTTTGAATTCCTTGTCGCGTACCACAGCTTCTGTGCGCCTTACTTCCTCCTTCCAGAGGCGTGCAGTGCCTAGTGTGTTCAGAAAAAGAAAAGCCAAGCAGGGCGTGATGGAATGCACCTGCTCTCCCAGAGCCAAGAGTTCCGAACCCCGGCTACATTTAGAGACAGCAAGACTCTGTTGCAAAAATAAAAAATAAAAAAATAAAAGTGCCCTGACACCTGGGTCTGAGACCAGAGAACAAGAGGGATCACACTGCATGACACAGTTTTGTGCCCACAATCGGAAGTGGAAACACTTTGAGGTCAGCAGTTTGGGAAAAGCTGAAGTCAGAGCACACGGACACTGACAGACCTTACTCCCACCGCCTTGCCGGGGGTATGGAACGAGAAACCTCTGAGGAGGTCAGCTTTTTAAACAATTCCACAAACTATCAATAAACATTTGAAGATATCTACCTCTGAGGAGGTCAGTTCTTTAAACAGTTCCACAAATTATCAATAAACATTTGGAGATATGAAGCCTCATTTAAATGAGACAAAAAGTGACACAAGAAAAACACCTTTTACCCATCAAATTATACTGATGGCCAGTCAGTCCCTCTCTGCAAGGGAGGTTGTACTGACTGGTTTTGTGCCAGAAACCTGGAGTCATCAGAGATGAAGGCATGTCAGTTGAGGAAATGCTTCCATGAGATCCAGCTGTAAGGCATTTTCTCAATTAGTGATCAATAGGGAGGGCCCAGCCCATTGTGGGTGGGGCCATCCCTGGGCTGGTGGTCCCGGGTTCTGTAAGAACGCAGGCTGAGCGAGCCCTGCAGAGCAAGCGGGTAGGCGGCCCCTATCTAGCCCCTGCATCAGCTCCTGCCCTCAGGAACCCTATTTGAGTTCCAGTCCTGACTTCCTTCAGTAATAGACTGACTAAACCTTTTCCTCCCCAACTTGCTTTTTGGTCATGGTGTTTTGTTGAAGTAATAGAAACCCTGACTAAGACACATTTTCTTACAAAACCCAAGGCAGCTTTAAACTGCCTCTTCCTTTCTAAAGAAGAGGGTCACATGACTAAGGTTATGAATGCCACCTTGTCCTATTTTGTGTCTACCTAGACACTCCTCAGTCTTCAGTCCCCCAAAAGCCATATCTGCCTTGGCAATGCTTTTTTTTTTTTTTTTTTTTCTGGTCACTGATCCTGACCATGGTCCAGGCATATTAACCGAAATAATTAATGTTTGCACAAGCTAAAGCTAAAACAACTAAGAGGATGTATAAAAAAAAAGTAGTGTCTGAAAAATACTGCTAAGTTTTACAAGAAAATTTAGATGTTACTAGGACACCCCAAATTCCTCACTGATGTGAACTCCACCTCTAGCACTAATGCAATTGTGTGGGGTTTTTCTGTTTTTGTTTTTAAAAACACCGTATCCCTGAGCACTTCAAGAGCTATTTTGGAGTCGTGAGTCCACGTTGGTCTAGCCATTAATAAAGGACTCATGCTGATAATAGGTTTAATTAGCATTGCTGCCAGTAGCTACCACTTACGGATCACTCCAAGGTCACAGTAAGCCATTTGGGAACAGCATCTGCCAAGCTCAGACTCCAAACCCTCCATCTCCTGAGGCTAACAATTTCTGAAACAGACACAAAAGATTAAACGGGCCAGGCAGTGGTGGCGCACACCTTTGATCCCAGCACCTGGGAGGCAGAGGCAGACAGATTTCTGAGTTCAAGGCCAGCCTGGTCTCTAGAATGAGTTCCAGGACAGAGAAACCCTGTCTCAAACAAACAAACAAACAAACAAACAAACAAACGATTAAATGGGTCTGGGCACCTACAAAGTTTTCTGTTTGTACAAATGTAAGTTCCAGGCCTTTCCCTACTGCAAACAGCAGGTCCTTCTTATGCATGGGATTTGGGGCTTCAAACTGCTCTCTAAAAATCTGTGCCTGGTGGTGCTCATTGTTAATCTCAGAGAGGCAGGATGCTGGGGCAGGAGGACCACATGGTCTCAGAAGTTCATGGCCAACCTAGACAACTAGGCAAGAACCTCTCTCTAATTAATTAATTGATTAATTAAAACTAAAAAAAAAATAGTTAAAAGAGCCCCTTGCATAGACCCTAACATTGGACTGTATTTATCATCATTCTAAGAGGCTTTACCTCTTAATTTGTAGGTCTTCATCTACAAAATAATACCAAGTTCATTTGTTGGCTAGCAACTGGATGAAAATTTTAGACCCTTGGTTATTAATACATTACAGAATTTAATATACAAGGTGTTGTTGTTTGTTGCCACGCTGGAGGTCAAACTAAAGGCCTTGTGCCTGCTAGGCCAGAGCTGTACCTCCCTACTTATATGAACCTTTGGGCTTAATTACAATTCTAAAATCTGTATTTACAAAGACAGAGAGGAGACAGACAGACAGAGAGAATATTATTTCAACATGGTTTTTCAATGAATATTCACTGGTTTAAAACTGCTTTAAGGACAATGTGATTCTCAGAGAATGTCTGCATGTGGAGTGAGGGGCTCTAGACATCCTAAGGATGGCAAACATGGCTCTGACAGGCCTTGCCTTTCTCCCTCATCCCTTTTGTCTTGCTAAAAAATGTTAGCTTACTTTCCTAAGCCAGAGTCTAGTCCCTTATTTGACCAATGCCTCCTCCTGGGGCTGACCACCAAGGCCCAGCTATCAAACAATTAAAAGGCCCCTTTGGCTCACCTGATTACCATGCCCAATTGAAATCAAACTCCACATTCTCTGGTGTTTCCCATTTTACCTCAATAAACTACCGTTTGCCTATGGGCCATGTCTGTCTCCTCTCTATCCAGAGACAGTCCTTTGTCCCTCTGAGGCAAATACACTCTCTTCCTCCCTTCCTCCTTTCCCCTTCTCCCTCATCCTCTGTCTCCTGTCTTTGTCTCTTATTCCCTTCAGAGTAGGGACCACTGTCAAGAGAATGAATCATAAAACTAGAGAGTAAGAACTTCTGTCTTTCTGGGGTAAATAAATCCCCTTTGTGCTGAGAACTTGATCTTGGAGGTCCTGAGTGGATAACTTTTCCTTTCATGATGAAGTTAGAGAAACCAGGATGGATTTCAAGCATTTAAGTATCTTCAAGCACATCGGGAAAGCCACTCCAAACAAGAGTAGCTCAGTTGGTAAAATTTTTTTCCTGGAGTGCACAAAGCTCTAGGTTTCATCCTTAGTGCCACATAAAATAGAAGTAGTGGCTTGTATCTGGAATCCCAGCACTTTAAGAGGTAGAGGTAACAGAATAAAAAGTACCAACTCAAGATCATTCTTAGTCAAACACTGAACTGGAGTCAAGAGAGAAAGAGGCAGCAGAAAGGGTCCCAGGGGAGATGGAGAGACCTGATTATGACATCGGGCACATATTCCTCAACTTAATGTAGTTCTGGGAGACCCTAGTTAGTTGCCTCCGAGAAAGAATAGGTATAAATAAAGCTAACTCACCACACACGTCTCCATGCAGCTTTTTTGTTGTTGTTGTTTGTTTGTTTGTTTGTTTGGTTTTTTGGTTTTTTGGATTTGGTTTTTTTTTTTTTTTTTTTTTCCGAGACAGGGTTTCTCTGTATAGCCCTGGCTGTCCTGGAACTCACTCTGTAGACCAGGCTGGCCTTGAACTCAGAAATCCGCCTGCCTCTGCCTCCCAGAGCGCTGGGATTACAGGCGTGCGCCACCACCGCCCAGCTTCTCCATGCAGCTATTTTTAATTCCTTCTTCGTTGTGTGGTGATGCAGCCAAGGAACCCCCAGCAGTGGCCAAAATGGAGGTCACTAATCTTGGACTGGTAGCCTCCTGTACTGTGAGGTAACACACACCTTTGTAGAAAGCCTAGCCTCCAATGTGTGTTATAGCAACAGAAAACGGACTAACTCAGCAGATCTGCTGGCAACTCCTAAAAGCTTCAATATAACCTGAGCTCAGGCACTTTGGGTGACAAGAGCATCTAACGTTATTCAGAACATGTCCTTTTTGTTCACACATGAGTTTAGTTAGTGAGTGACTTGGGAAAGCCTCTTCAGAGTAGAGACCACTGTCAGAAGAATCCGGAGAATGAACCATAAAACTAGAAAGTAAGAACTTTTAACCTCACTCTCGGGTTTCTTGGGGATGGCGTGTGTTTGTGTGTGTATATATGTGTGTGTGTGTGTGTGTGTGTGTGTGTGTGTAGATCGACTTACCCATCAATAGCCAGTGATTTAGTGAGTTATACCTGCACAATGATGCTGCCTTAAAACCCAAAAGGAGTGGGCTCAGCCAGCTTCCTAGTAGTGAACAATAATGTAGACACTAAGTGAGACAACCCAGGCCCAGAAAGATAAACATTCTATGTTTTCTTTCAGGTGTGGATCTTAGCTTTAATTTTTATATTTATGCACTGAAGTAGGGAGCAATGTCTCTAGGGGCCAGGGACCAAGAAAAGATGCTAGATGGCAAGTCAGAGATTTGTCAAGGATGATAAAGCTTAAGTTATCCAGAATGCATGGTGTCTGGAAAGGCCACATAGAAACCCATAGAAAAAGGGTTAGCCAGAACTCATGGTATCTGGAACGGCCACATGGAAACCTACTCCCTTGCAAGCTAACTGAACAATACAATTAAAAACAAAGTACCCTGCATAGGCAGGCAATACTCCTCCTAGAAGTTTTTTAAACAAAAACCCTGGTGCTAGGAGTTGGGGACTCCTGATGAGTTCTTAGCCAGGATACTCCCAGAGGCTCACAAAACAATTGAAGCTATGGTTGGCTAACGCTCTTGGTTTCCCACCAGAACTAGATGACAAGATCCTGTAACTGAAGATATCACACAATGGGACACAGAGAAACCAAGCCGGGACTTAGTTCAAAGCCTCCTCCTGCTGGCTAGCATTTGTAGTGCTAGAAAGTGTTATGTAGGTTTCTTGGGAGAAAAAAACACTAGTGGCCTTGCCAAGATGTGAACTCCGCCCTTTTTACACCACTGGCTGTCGAAGAGGCAATAGTGGAAAGCCTGGGGAGCAAGCAACTACTCCCCAATTAGAACTGAGGCCCCACAGAAGGGTCAGGAGCCTGGGGCTGGAGAGGTCTCAGACCCTAGAGGGCATATTTGCTAATGATATTTTTGCAAATGGACATGAAGACAAACTGCCATCTCTATATATACTCAAACAACTCCCTCCTCCAAACAAGGGTGCAAAACCAGTCCAGCAGATAAAACCTCAAGCCCTGGCGTATTAGCCAGGGCTCCTTAGAGGAACAGAAGTTATAGAATAAATACATACAATATATACCACATATATACTACTACACTAGTTAGGGTTTTATTGCTGTGAAGAGACACCATGACCAAGACAAATCTTATAAAGGAAAGCACTTAATTGGGGCTGGCTTACAGTTTCAGAGGTTCAGTCCATTATCATCATGGGGGGAAACATAGCAATGTGCGGGCAGACCTGGGGCTGGAGGAAGGCAGCCAGGAGGAGACTGTCTTCCACAGGAAGCCTGGAAGAGGATCTGATTCCATACTGGGCAGAGCTTGAGCATAGGAGACCTCAAAGCCTGCCTACACCCTGACAGACTTCCTCCATCAAGGCCACACCTCCTCAAAGAAGGCCACATCTCCTAGCAGTGCCACTTTCTATAGCCAAGCATTCAAACACATTATTCTATGGGGGCCAGACCTATTCAAACCACCACAACTACGTGTGTGTGTGTGTGTGTGTGTGTGTGTGTGTGTGCTTATTTAGAATGACTTACAGGTTGTGGTCCAGCTAGTCCAACAATGTCTGTCTCCCAGGGTAATATCCAAGAATCCAGTAGTTGTTCAGTCTACCAGAATCCCAGAGAAGTGGGCTCTACTGCCAGGGAAGGAATGGACTCACCAGTGAGGGCAAGAGTAAGCAGGCAAAGTGAGAGCAAGCTTCCTTGGTCTGTGTCCTTTATCTAGGCTGCCAGCAGAAACTGTGGTACAGATTAAAGTTGGACCTTTCCACCTTCAAAGATTTGGATTAAGGTCTTCCTACCTCAAAAGATCCAGATTAAAAGTGGATCTTCCCATCTCAAATGATTTAATTAATAAGAAAACATTCTGGTGAGTAGGCACCAAGACAACCCCTACCAAGCACCATGGGGAAGAGGCCCTGGGCACCACTAAGATGAGCAAGTAAGTGGTGGAGAGATGGAAGAGAGGAAGCAGAATGGTGTGTGTACAATGAAGAAGGTGGAGCTGGAGACTGGAGGGTGGTGATGAACAGCCTGGTGCTTGCTATGCCACCTGAGACCATAGTAAATAATGATGGTTCTGGCCCCATGCTGCCACCAAGAGTCATATATGGGTCTGTGGCACTGCAGCAGGAAGGGTCTGTGTCAATGTCTTGGTCTGGGACACCTGGGGTGTATATTGATATCTCAAGGCTGTACAAAGCAAGCCCATGTGTAGCCTGGTTAGCACAGGAGAGCAGGCCCTGTTGTCTTGAGAGCAGGTGGGCTGGTCCTGCCCCTTGCCTGGGCAGAGCTGGAGAGCTGACTCAGGTGGTGTGAGGCTGGCCAGCTCAGCTACCACCCAGGCTCAGATCCAGGGCTTTGAGTTGGCCCACCCCAACAGCTACTCCATCTGTGAACTGGAGCATGTGAAGGGGCAGATCCTGCATAACCAAAGCTGCAGGATCTCCATGGCACAAGGAAACAACAGGATATCTGAGAGGAGTCCCAGTGAAGATCCGGTATTGATAGTGTAGCAGAAGCCAGAGGCCTCAAATCTGACCAATGACTCACTGCAACAAACATTCTCAAGAAAAGTTGTTTTGGACAAAGTGATGCGCCATAGCTTCCACTGGGAGATCTGTTTGCTTGCTGGCTTGCAGGTTGTTTTTTGTTTGTTTGTTTGTTTGTTTTCTTTCGGCGGGAGGCTGCAAGGGTGGAGGATGGGTATGGGAAGATGAATGAATTGGGGTACTTGATGCAAAATTCACAAAGAATCAATAAAAGGTTTTTTAAAAATCCCTCACAGATGTGCCCTGCCACTTACTTCCAAATATAATCAACAACTAAGAACAGCCATCAGACCTTTGAGCTGGAAGCTTCTGGGTCATCAACTGCTTACAGGATAAAAGAAGTACTGTGTCCAACCATATGTGTGTCCTGAAAGAAACAGCTAGAAAAGATAAGATCAGAGTCAAGTCCTTGTAGCACAGTAGAGACTGTGAATTCTGCAGAGCCAGGCCACTTCCCAACCTTCCACAGTCAGTGGGCATGGAACCAGCTCTGTGTCCTCCTGGTGGCACAAGCTGTTACTGAAGCCCACCAGAGCACTGTCTGATAGGCTGACTGGGGCTATCCCCTATAAATACCAATGTCTGTAAATAATGTCACCACCCAAAGAGAACATGAAGGATGTTTGGATGAGGCCTCTTGAGTTACAGAGGTGGGAACATCAAGAATTCAGCCTGAGCAGGGTGGTAGTGGTGGGTGCCTTTAATCCTAGCCCTTGGGATTGAAGAGTTAGGTGATTTTGAGACTAGTCTGGTCTATAGAGTGAGTTCCAGGATAGCAAGCGCTATGTAGAGAAACCCTGTCTTGAAAACAACAACAACAACAATGAAAACCATCACTCCCTGCCCCCTGAAATTCAACCTGGTGATCATTTTCCTTCCTTGACCTTTTGTGCGGCCTAAGTCTTAGTGAGAGTTATCATATGTGCAAGATGATGAATGAGTGCTCTTGAGGAAATTCTCAATGTGTGTGTGTGTGTGTGTGTGTGTGTGTGTGTGTGTGTGTCTGTGTATGTGTGTGTGTCTGTGTGTGTGTCTGTGTGTGTGTCTGTGCGTATGTGTCTGTGTGTGTGTCTGTGTGTCTCTGTGTGTGTGTGTTTGTGTATCTCTGTGTGTGTGTCTGTGTGTCTGTGTGTTGCACTTGAGCCTCAGTGCCCATGTGACGAAGGTGAGAAAGAGGACCTGGGTAGAGAGAAGTGTGCTGGCTTCGTGAAGTCAAGATTATCAAGCATTATTCTAAGTTCCCAAGGGCTCAGGACTTCTAGAAACATAAATACTTTGGTGGTGGTTGGATTTTTTTAACCACAAGGTTTTTATATAAATTATGAAATTGAATAATTTTGGATCTAATAGATCCAATCATCAACATTGTCGAGCTACTCTATGGCAACAGGGGCCCTAAAGGACTCCCAAGTATAGATGTCAATGAGTGGGTCTATGTGTGTAATACAGGCCAGAGCAAGAGCTGGTGAAATCTGAGCCGTAGTTTCATGAGGCCCAGTGAAGCTTGACTTAGAACAATAATAATTCACACTCGTGTCAGGTTTTTAGCATATGAAGTGATTTCATATCTCATCAAATCCCTACAGTTGTCTAACTCATTCTCCTCATTTTACAGAACACAAACACAAGCCTCAACAACATTCTTTGAATGTTCACTCATTCAATATGTGTTAAGTATATTATGTGTACAGTCACTACTCTAACTCAGTGTTGTCCAGAACATTCCACAGTGATGCCAAAGTTCGATGTCTACAGAGTCAGCTCTAGTCTAACCTTTCCTCTTCTTTCTTCTTATTTTCATGGTACTAAGAAATTAAATGTTAAATCAGTATATTTGTATACACACAGCAAGTCCTCTGACACTGAGTTTTGGACCATGAGAGTTTCTCACCTGCCCATGTGTTGGACTCTCATTCCCCAATCTGTGGCACTTTTGAGAGTGATGGAATCGTTAGGAGATGAGACTTGGAGGAAACTACATCATCGAATAGAGTGAGTTGCAGAATAGAGTAACAATCTTGGGTGGCACATTGGGACCCCAGCCCTCGTTCTCTTTCCTTTTCTTGGCCACCATGAAGTATACCGATCTCCTTAATCATTGTTGCCTCCATAATGTACTTTATTGCCACAGGCCCAAAGCAATGGGGCCAAGCGATCGTCAGTGGAATCGTAATCTCGAATAATGCTGACCATCTCGGGTACTTTATCTAAGTGACTGAAAGTTGACGAGTATTTTTTTTTTCCATTATGGTACTCACCAGCCTCATGTACTGACTGGCAACTTTGAATATGGCTGAAGTAGCTGAGGAAACCCATTTTACTTCAGTTAATTCTATTTTCAGTCAAATAACCCTGTGTATCCAGTATTGGGTAGCTCAATTCTAGGCCTTGAGAACAGTGGTAACCAAGGCCAATAAAGAAAGACCTTTAGTTTAACCAACCTTTTTAAAATTAATGATACAGAAATTAAACAACAATTAATAAGCAGCACAGTATACATGGTTTGGGGATCAAAGGCCTCTTTGGGAAGATGATATTTGAAGACTGAAAAATGTCTAGGCAGTTTTTTTTTTTCGTTTATTTTGGCCAGAGGAGGAGATGGGGGCTGACCTTTGGTCTAGCTCATGGTAGGCAAGCATTCTAACCCTGAGCTATATCTTCACCCTGGAATCTGAGGTGCTGAAATAGCTCTACTTAGCCACAGCCTCTGCAAATCTCAGACTGTTTCTGCCAGAAATTATCTGAAACTTTCTCTCCTTTTAGGTAGCCCACTCCATTTCCCCCTTGCAGCTATAACTATATCATCCACGATGACTTCTCTTTTCTCTGAGCTCCTAGGATGCTGGTCACCAGCGCTACACCATATATAACTGAAATCTCAGGCTTTGGTTATTCATTCTCTCCACCTTTTTTTCCCTTATATGCAAGCCAGTTTGTTAACAAAGGCTTAATGTTTGGAATAAATGTTTTCTTTTGTCCTTACTAAGCACATACTAGGCTTAATCTTCGGTGATGCTCCTGAAAGCTTTCTCTCACTTATTTCCAAAACCAAGGAAGGAACACAGCGTTCTCCTGCTTTGTTTCCTTTTCCAGTTTGACAGTGACACTGTGCAGGTGGGGACACCCATCCCAATGGACAGACAGGGTGGTCTGTTCTACTCATGCCCTACAGAATGCAAAAATCAAAGCATGAGCCCCCGAGCAGACAACGAAGATTACGTTCCAAACAAGTTGAGGGGAAATAAAATTCAAAACAATAAGCAAGCTCAGAGCATCGGCAGATGCCTGTGATGGCTGCCTCGGGAGGCTGAGGCAGGAGAGTCACCTGAGCCCCGGAGTTCCAGAACAGCCTGAGCCAAAAGAAAAATGAAGGTTTATCTTAAAGCCATTAAAACAAACAAACAAAAAAACAAAAAAACCATGTTCACAGCCCTTTAGTTCTAGGCCAGCCTAAGCTGTAAAGTAAGAACCTGGACAGGCCAGGGTAGGAAGCAGGAAAGAAGGAAGGGAGGGAACAGGATATGGTTTTGGTGATGACAGGGACCCTAAAAATATAGACTATATTAGCAAAATAGTCCATCATTTTAGTGTATTGGGGTATTATTAAAATGATCAGAAAAAAATCAGATAAAAGTTAGCTGTAGGATATGTGGGAAAGGCTTTTTAAGGGTCCAGAGAGCTAGCTCATCAGTTAAGAGTACTGACTGCTCTCCCAGAACACACAGGTTTGGTTTCCAGCACCCACGTATCAGCTCAAACTGTCTGTGACTCCAGATTACAACTAAAGTCAGTTTAGAACTAAGAGATCCAGCGCTCTCTTCTATCCTCCACAGACACCAGCATATTCATAGTACACAGACATACACGCAGACAAAACACCCACACGCATACAATAAAAATAAATCAAATAAATATCAAAAGGTTCCCCCCTACCCCCGAAACCTTGTAAATGTGTTTCATAACAAAAAAAAAAAATCTACTTAAGAGAATAAGAGCACTGACTGCTCTTCCAGAGGTCCTAAGTTCAAATCCCAGGAACCACATGGTGGCTCACAACCATCTGTAATGGGATCGGATGCCCTCTTTTGGTGTGTCTGAAGACAGCTACAGTGTACTTACATATAATAAATAAATAAATAAATAAATAAATAAATAAATCTTTAAAAGAGACAGAGAGAGAGAAAGAGAGGGAGTAAACTACAGCCAGGCAGTGTGGCATACTTCTTTAATCCTAGCAAGTAGATTTGTGAGTTCAAGGCCAGCCTGGTCTATAGCGAGAGTTCCAGGACAACCAGAGCTATACAGAGAAACCCTGCAAAGAGAGGGGAGTTGGGGGGAGAAGGAGAGAGAAAATAGTCTAATAGATCTCACTTGTCAACATCTGCTGCTGACTATGGTGTAAAGAACTCTGTACAAGATGTTCCTCACACTTTGAAAGGCATACTGTCAAGATCCAGTTCTAATTCTATCTTCCAGTTTTCAAAAGTGAATGCAGGAACCGATTCCCCTGACTCTAGTTATGGAGAGCCTGGGTGGGTTCCTGAGTATCCCGTTACACTCCGGGGCAAAAGTGAAGTCTACAGGGAACTTGGTTGTAAATACAGCTTCAGTTGGGAAGTTGAATATCCTGCGCCCCCTGGCTGCAGTTGCAGGGAGGGAAAGAGAGGGTCGGGTGGCATCAGGCCACTTCTCAGTCACCTCTGTCACAGCACTCTGGGTCTGGCTGGAGGACAGGGGGTGGGGGCTGGAGGGTGGGAAGGGGGTAAAGGGGAAGGGGGGATTTGGATGCTTTGTGATCTCCGGATCCCAAGGACATTCAAGTCTCTCTTGGCCACTAGTACCGAACCTCCAGAGGACATTCCAACAGACTCCTGTGACTGAGAACAGCCCTTGTCTTCTTCTCCTCCCGTCCCTCTGCCTGACATCCCTTTAGCCTGCTTTGCCGCACTCTCTCTCCTGTGGAATCCTGCTGACTCTGGTGAACCTGTCCTCTGGGCCTGGAGTCACATGATTCCAGTGCTCTCTCATGTGTCCCTCATCTGGGTTCATTTTAAAAACTCAGAGTTTTGCTGATCTCAACATAGCAACATCTCCTGCCTTTGCTGTCTTTACTGAGCAAGCGGTCGCCCACAGTCCCCGCAACCGCCCCCCCCTACATTTTTTTCCCTTCAGTTTTTTTGCTTTTTTAGATTTTCCCAAGGTCAAATCCGACCATCGCTCTGTGTCCCAAACCACAGCTCTGGGTGGTTCTGAAGGTTCCCTATATTTCCCTATATAGTCAGCACTTCATACTCCAACCAACCACAGGGCGAGTATACTTCTCAAGAAGTCCTACATTTATAAGGAACACATACAGACTTTTCTCATGTGACTGTTCACTCAACAAGCAGTGTAACAACTGTTCCCACAGCGTTGGCATTGCTGTGGGAACTGCACAGAAGCTGAAGGGGGTGCACAGGTTTTATGGGAGTACGGCTTCGTGTTATTTAAGAGCCTTGTGCACCTGTGGATTTAGGCATTTGCACACTGATCCACCACCACTTCTAAATCCATGTCAGAATCCTAACTAGAAAAACAGCTAGCTTTACTTCCTCTTCCATGGTCCATGTAGCCCTAACCTGCCTTCTGTCCCTCCTTATCAATCTAATATTTACCCTCCTGTATTCTCCCTACCCTGTGTTATACTGGACCCCGTGTAAACTCCAGTGTAAGCTCCATGGATTCAGAATGGCTGTTTTAAATGTATAGAACAGTGGTTCTCAACCTGTAGGTTGTGACCCTTTGGTGTTAAATGACTTTTTCCCAGGTGTCAAATATCATATATCCTGCAGGTCAGATACTTCCAGTACAACTCACAGCAGGAAAAACTACAGTGATGAGGCAGCAATGAATAATTTTATAGCTGGGGGTCAGCACTGTATTGAAGGGTTGCAGCGTCAGGAAGGTTGAGAACTGCTGGTCTAGCTCGTTAAGATAGATAAACTTGGACTGGAGAGATGGCTCAGCAGTTAAGAGCACTGACTGCTCTTTCGAAGGTCCTGAGTTCAAATCCCAGCAACCACATGGTGGCTCACAACCATCTGTAACGAGATCTGATGAAATCTTCTGGTGTAGCTGAAGACAGATACAGTGTACTTACATAAAATAAATTAATAAATCTTAAAAAAATATTTAAAAAGTGTATTCATATACATAAAATAAATAATCTTTTAAAAAACAAAAGATGGATAAACTTTGAGCCTGGCTGACCTCAATTTATGATATGTTTTCATTGTAATAATGTTTAGTTTAGTTTTTTTTTAAAGACACAAATCCTAATTAGCAAAAAATTGCATGTATGTGTGTGAGAATGTGGTGTATAGCTGTGCACCTGAGTGTGGAGGTCGGAGAGGGATCTTCCCCAACTGCTCTCTACCTTATTTTTTCTAGTTTTCACCCCGCCCCACCTCCTCACCCCCGCCCAGCACCAGGAATACACACACATCCTTGAGCTGGCCATTTAGACGTTTCCTGGGAACCGGAACTCAAATCCTCTTGCCCGTGGGCACTTCGCCTACTGAGCCATCTCCTCAGATTCAAGGTTTGGGGTTTTTTGTTTTTTGTTTTTTTCTCCTAACAAAATCAAGATACTTTACTGCCATCTTCTGGACGATTTTTTTATACTATTACTGTTATATAAGTATCAAACCTATGATGCCCATGATATAAATAGGACCACCTAAGGTAGTTATGTCCCCTTCAGGCAATGCACAGCCTATCCAAACGCGTGTAAGGAAAGCTGTGACGATCGTGATATTGTTCAGGGAACTCAGTAAGCTCTGACTGTAACGACATTCAGACAGATGGCGGCTCTCTGTCAGAGAGGCCTGTTAGTTATAACCACCTGTAAGTATTGTGACTTCTTTCCAGGTAATCTCTGGATTCGCTAAGCGATGACATCACATGTATTTTAAATGTGTGTGAGAGAAAGGGATGCTCTGAGTGGGGGGTTAATTGTCAACAAGTGTTGGAGACCCCGAATGTGAAATCTGTCCAAAGCAAGAAGCTAATTCAACAAGCACACAGTCAAGGAAATGGACCGATTACATCACAGCCCAGGGTGACTTTTGAGGGTTGTTTGTGCTAGAAATGGAAGCCAGGCTTAGAGAATTCTAACAAGCAGCCTTCTGTTGAGCCGCCCAACACTTCCTTTGACTTTCTATCCTGGGGTTTCAGAGGACGCACTTAGGTGCTGCTTTTGGAGCTGTTAATGGGTGAAGACGTATTTGTAATGACAAAGATTTCCTTGTTTATTTCTCACAGTTCTACACCTGTACATACATATACCTTGAATTTGAAAATAGAGGTTGTTATGGAAGTCCCCTCTGGTATCTCACCATAGTGCCAATAGGATGGTTGGCTACTCCAGAACGCATATTGATTCCCCCACTGATCCACAGACTGTATTAAAACAAAAAACACACAAATAAACAAACGCTTGTTGCTGCTCTGCACCTCGATGCGGGTCTCCAGAGTCTGTTTCCTTGGTTTCTGACTCCACCCCTGCCCCCAATCCCAGTTCCCACATAAAGTGATTTCCTTTAAATCATGTTGAGTTTGAAGCGTCACCAGCAGTACACGGCTCAGGGTCAGACAACACAGCACATCCTGTGCGTGCGCGCTCTTCTAATTGCCAGGACTGCCTCCTATCAGACTTACACGTTTCCACAAAGGACACTCCCATAAAGGAAGGGATGACCGAAGAGCGAGCATGCTCTGCGACGCCTCCAGGGACAGATCATGGATGCTGAAAGCCGCATGTGGTAACTTTTCTGTGTGTTCGGTTGCTCTCATTTTTATTTGTTTTGTGGAGCAAAATGGAAGCTAGGACTCGGGGCTTTGTGCATGCTAGGCAAGCACTCAGCCACTGAGCTAGGACCCCAGTGTTCCACTGTTTCTTATTATCAAATATCTTTGTGTAACCGTTCTTCGGAGAGTCTAGCGTTCTTGTTCGTTGGTGATTTTGGAGCCCGAACAAGGTGGGAGTTTACTTTGGGTTGGAAAGGACATCTCTGTTTCTTTCCAAACCACATTCCAACCTTCACTGATGCCACTTTAAGGTGAAAGCTGAATTGACTCTATTAGGATGAAATCGGCTCCATTACTGATGCAGGCAAGCAGATGGGGGGAGGGGGAAACGTGTCATTCTAGGGAATAAGGTTTTTTTATAACCAAGCACATTTGAAGTAGAAAACGGGAACGCCCACAGGGTGGAAATTTACTTTGCACATAAGATACACAGACCATCCTTTCAGAAACTGGCTTCAGGGAGCCTGGAAGCTCGGGCGACAACAGGCAAGCAGTGTGTGGAGCCCATGAAAGGGACCTAGTGTGGGCGCTCCAGCAGGCTCCACGTTGCTCCAAGCATACAGGGTCTCCTGGGCAGCATAGAGAGGGCACCAGAGATCCCGCCCCCCTTCTACACATTTTCCATCTATAAAAGCAGTTTGAACATTTAATATTTTTCTATATGTCTCCCCCGCATCTGTAACATTCCCCTCCGACTTAATCAGCAATCGCCTTTACACAGTGAATACAGAGTGGTTGCCTTAACCCTAGAACATTCTGCTGGTTCTTAACAGTGAGAAATCGGTGTTGGACCTGACCTAAGTTCCCTTTGGAAACTTTTACATTCTTACTGCCTCATTGTGAACAATGAGTCAGTAAAGGGCCAGAGGCAAACTGCTTTCCCAACAAGTCAGTAAAAGACAAATGAGATCAAAGACTCAAAAGCCGTTAAGGTGCCAGGAGAAGAAAGGATCCTTCCTTTTCCACTGTCCTTATGTAGGCCTCCAGCAGAAGGTATGGCTCAGATTAAAGGTCTGCACCACCACTCCTGGACCTAAGCTGCTCTTTACTTGGAACTTGCTGTCCCAGGCTGGCCTTGAACTCAGAGATCTGTTTGCCTCTGTCTCCTGGAATTAAAGGCATGTACCACTCTGCGTGGGTCTAAGCTTTTCATAGTCACTATGCCTCAAGATCCAAATCAAAAGCCTGTGTCTTCCAGGCTCAAGATCTGGATCACAGGTGTGCTCTCCCTTTCTGGATTGTAGTTCATTCCAGATGTGGTTAAGTTGACAAGCAGGAACACCCATCACACTTTCCAACACACTTTCTTCTCTGGGTTGAGAACCAGCCCTCCTCTAAGCCTGACACTGTGCTGAGAGGTCTTTGTAAAAAAAACCTTCCTCGGTTGGTGATGGAAGCACATACCCCGAGAGGCAGGAAGATCACAAGTTTGAGGCCAGCATGAATTCTATAGGGCCCCTTTGTGATCTCTCAATATCTCTTTGTAGAAAAACTTTTCTCAACTAAATTGAAATTTTTTTAAATCTCATTTGCTACTTTTTTTTTAAGGTAACCAATGATAAAGTGTGTATTTAAAACATCACTATACTCGCCAGGAGCCATTCTCACATAGATCTCAAAACCTCCTCCTTTCAGTCATTTCAAGCCTGCTTTCAGAAGGAAAATACTAGCTTTCAAGATTAGCCAAGTAGCCAGGTGGTCCGTACATGCAGAGCTCACCTCAGTGGGCCAGAACAAACAAAGCTCACCTGTGCTTAGGCTACCATAGCAACTCCTTTCCACCTCACCTTCTTGTGATCAATTTATTGTGCCAAGTTCCTACAGGAATAGCTAGCTTTTCCCTGAGATTCTGAGAGACAATTCTGAGAAACTATTCCCGAGAAACAATGCTTGCCCCCTGAGATTTTTCCCAAAAACGTCTTGCCCTCTTTACCCCTCCCTACACCTTGCTTGCTTTCCTTTATATTGCCATGTGAAAAAAATAAAGTTTGACAGCTTGATCAGAATACTATCTTGCTGTGCGTCTCTCACATCTCTCGTCTCACATTCTCTCCTAGGTGGTCCGGGGACCCTGTTGACTGTCCTGCGGGTTGGGACATATACTTATGCTGAAGACGGGAATCCAGGGTCTCTAGTAACCCCAGCTATAGTCTGTGATGGTTTAAAAACATTTTTGGGCTGAGAATGTAGATACATGGTAGAGCCCATGCCTGACATATGCCAGGTTGGGCAGTACCAAAAGCAACAAATATTTTCTTTAAAAAAAATCCACTGAGCCGGGCGGTGGTGGCGCACGCCTTTAATCCCAGCACTTGGGAGGCAGAGGCAGGTGGATTTCTGAGTTCGAGGCCAGCCCGGTCTACAGAGCTAGTTCCAGGACAGCCAAGGCTACACAGAGAAACCCTGTCTCGAAAAACCAAAAAAAAAAAAAAAAAAAAAAAAATCCACTGAAAGACATACCAAAATTTTTATTATACAACATAAAAGTTCTTCTATTGCAAACTTCTAGTGTCGATTTCTTTCTTCATCAACGCCACAGTGATGAATCTGGAAGGCACAGATGTCCGCAGCTCAGCTAACTGATGCAATGCTGACGCTCCCCTGGCTCTGATACAACAGTGGCTTTCAGTCACAGCTCCACAGTGGACTGCATTCAGGATTCTCACACCAGTCCACTTTCCTTCGCTTTGCACCTCTGTGGGGAACTTAGGTTGCTATCTTCAACTTTTTCTATCTAGGTTTTTGGTTTTGTTTGTTTGGTATTTTTTTCAAACTTTCTTTTGTAATTTTTTTTCCAGAATGAACTATTCTTATTCTTATTATTGTCATTATTCATTTTATTTGTTTACATTTGAAATGATATCTCCCATTCTGGTTACCCCTCCAATCCCATCTCCCCTCTCACTCACTCCCACCTCACGGCTCTAGCATCCCCCTACAATGGGGCATCGAGCCTCCACAGGACCAAGGACCTCCCCTTGATGTCAGATAAGGCCATCCTCTGCTACATATGCAGCTGGAGCGATGGGTCCCTCCATGTGTACTCTTTGGTTGGTGGTTTACTCTGGGAACTCTGGGGGGTCCGATTAGTTGATGTTGTTCTTCTTATGGGGTTGCAACCCCCTTCAACTCCTTCAGTCTTTCCCCTAGCTCTTCCATTGGGGTCCCTGGGCTCAGTCAAGGGTTGGCTGTGAGGATCTATATCTGCATTGGTCAGGTACTGGTAGAACCTCTCAGGGAACAGTCATCCCAGGGTCCTGTCAGCAAGCGCTTCTTGGCATCAGCAATAGTGTTGGGGTTTGGTGTCTGCAGATGGGATGGATCCCTATGTGGGGCAGTCTCTGAGTGGCCTTTCCTTCATGCTCTGTTTCATTTTTTGTCCCTGTCTTTCCTTTGGACAGGAACATTTCTGGGTTAAAATTTTTGAGATGGATAGGTGTTCTCATCCCTCAAATGGGGGCCATGCCTATCTACTGGAGGTGGTCTCTACAGGATCGATCTCCCCTTTGTGGCATATTTCAGCCAGTCATGCCTGATGGGTCCTGGGAGCCTCTCCCTTCCCTGGCATCTGGGACTTTCTAGTGGCTATCCCCAGTTTCCCATGCTCCACTGCTACATATTTCTATTTGAAATATGGAAATTTCTATATGAAATTTCCTGACCCTCTGTACTTCTCTCCTATTCCCTCCAGTATCTGATACTGCCCCACCTTATTCCCTCTCCCTCCAAGATCCCCCCTCACTCCGTCTCCCTTGAACATCCTGTTCCCCCCTCAATGCAGGACTGAAGCATCCACACCCTGGTCTTCCTTCCTTCTATGGGTATTCAGAGCTTTTGGGCTAGTATCCACTTATCAGTTAGTACATACCTTGTGTGTTCTTTTGTGTCTTGGTTACCTCACTCAAGATGATATTTTCTAGTTCCATCCATTTGCCTGTGAATTTCATTTAGTCATTGTTTTTAATAGCTGAATGTAGCTCCATTGTGTAAATATACCACATTTTCTGTATCTATTCTTCTGTTGAGGGACATCTGGGTTGTTTCCAGCTTCTGGGTATTATAAATGAGGCTGCTATAAACATAGTGGAGCAGGTGTCCTTGTTATAAGTTGAAGCATCTTTTGGGTATATGCCCAGTAGTGGTATAGCTGGGTGCTCAGGTAGAACTATTTCCAATTTCCTGAGGAACCACCAGAATGACGTCCAGAGTGGTTTTACCAGCTAGAAATTCTGCAAATCTGAGCTTTGGGTTAAAATATGAGGTTGTTTTTTGTTTGTTTGTTTGTTTGTTTGTTTGTTTTTGAGACAGGATTTCTCTGTGTAGTCCTGGCTGTCCTGAAACTCACTCTGTAGACCAGGCTGGCCTTGAACTCAGAAATCTGCCTGCCTCTGCCTCCCAAGTGTTGGGGAGTGCATTCTTTATTTCCAATATAGGATCTAATTATTTTGTCTACAGGTCATTAGATGATTTCTTTGAACTTTATTGGTGTCAGTTGCAAAAACAGTGTTTATCTTTTTAAAGAATTATTATTCTTATTTAGTGAGATCTTAAATTGGAAACAAAGTCTAAAATAAGGAATTATGATCACTTAAAATATTTAACTGGACTTAATGGTATTTTCTGCTTTCCTCTGCCTCCTGGAATTAAAGGCATGTACCACCTTGCCTGGGCCCAAGCTTTTCTTTAACTGAAACTTGTTCTGTACCAGGCCAGCCTTGAACTCTGAGATCTCCTTGCCTCTGTCTCCTGGGATTAAAGGTGTGTCTGAACATGCCTGGGCCTAAGCTTTTCATGGCCACTGTTCCTCAAGACCACACTACTGTGCCATCCCAGGCCAAGATCAAAAGCCTGTGTCTTCCAGCATCAAGATCTGGATCTCAGACGTACACTCCATCTCTGCATTGTAGCTCATTCCAGAAATAGTCAAGGTGACGACTGGGGATAGCCACCACATGCATAGAATTTGTTTTGGTTTTTTGTTTTGTTTTTTCTTTGAGACAGGGTTTCTCTGTTTAGCCCTGGCTGTCCTGGAACTCACTCTATAGACCAGGCTGGCCTTGAACTCAGAAATCTGCCTGCCTCTGCCCCCCAAGTGCTGGGATTAAAGGCATGCAGGCAGTGCACCATCACTGCCTGGCATATAATTTGTTTTGATTCTATTTACCCACCCTCATTACCATCTCTTGTCTTTTTTTTTTTTTTTTTTTTTTTTTTTTTGCCTTTCTACACCTTCCTATCGCAAAAATACATCTTGCTTACTCACTCACAATCTTCCAAACTATCTTTTTTAGGAATTACTGAATCGCACATATGTATCTCTAGATGGGTATCTTTGAGCTTTGATGATGATGATGATGATGATGATGATGATGATGATAGGAATCCAAATTAGGGCCTTGAACAGGCCAGGCAAGTGTTCTAACACTATGCTACATTCCTATCCTCTCCTCTGAGCTTTATATCGTTATATACACAATTGCTTTCTCAATATCTCTTCTTGCATATTCTATAGGTGTCTACACTTGATGTGTTCAAAACTAAGCTCATTTCTCTCTCAAGCCTGCTTTTCCTCTCACGCTCTTCACATCCATACATGGAACTCACTTTCACCCCATCACCCCGTCACAGGACTCACACTCGTTTGCTCTCCACCCACTTTATATGTAACTAATTACAAATGCTGACAGTTTATTCAATAATTATTGTGGGAACAAGCAAAAAAATCTGTGGCCCGATGAACCTTTAACAAAAACATAATAATGTCTTCTCAGACAAGGCCTGGGCACCCTGATGTACAGTTTGAGGCCAGGTTGGTTTGCAGAGAGTTCCAGGACAACCAGTGCTACACAGAGAAACCATATCATGAAAGAAAAACAAACAACAAAAAAGAAAGAAAAGATTGGCTCTAGTATTTATCTGTCTGTATTGAAGTGAAGGGAACTTGAAAGTTCCCTATGATGTTCACTAATTAACAACCACTTATTGACGATTTGCTCTGATGATGCACAGTAGTAGCCAGATACTTTCATAACTGTAGGATATACCCCACTTGCAAGGTAACAACACATTAGCCTACCACTGTTGCCTTCTGAATGCTGGTACAACACACCTGGATCAGAGATAAATAGTTTAGTCTTCAAAACACACCAAGTAGCCCAAACCTGATCAACCTAATTGTCCCCTACACCTATTTCCATGACGACCCCCCCCCCTCCGTGGGAAGCTAAGGTGGATGTTACATATGCAATGACTTTCTGGCACAACTGAACAATAAGGTTAGTAAATTTCAGTTTTTTATAATGGGCTTCAAGTCAACATGCCTAGCTTTTGCTCCGGAGGGAAATATTAATTTGTCTTTAAGACAAGGTCTCGCCGGGCGGTGGTGGCGCACGCCTTTAATCCCAGCACTTGGGAGGCAGAGGCAGGCGGTTTTCTGAGTTCGAGGCCAGCCTGGTCTACAGAGTGAGTTCCAGGACAGCCAGGGCTACACAGAGAAACCCTGTCTCGAAAAAACCATAAAAAAAAAAAAGACAAGGTCTCGTCTTGCTGGCCCTGCTGGTCTTGTGCTCCTGAGCCTCGTTTCTACCTCACAAGCGATGGGATTACAGATGTGCGTCATCATATCTGGCATTACATTACCTTTACTTTTTAATTTTTCAGATTAAATTTATTTGGAGAGAACCCAGAGAGGATAATATGGCAAATTTATGGGGTGACGCGTAAAATTGTACGCAATATTCCACAGAAAATAGTCTTCCAAGGTTCCCAAGCCGCGTGGTGGCTCCGGGACACATCTCATTCACCCGGCCATCACGCTCTGGTCGCCCGCTCTGGCGATGGCCGCTTCGGGGTTCACTAGACTTTGTTTTCCTTCTTGTTATCACTCCTACGCATGTTGCACCTCCTCGACCACCGTTAAACACGGGGAACCACTCCCGCTGTCCGCGGCCCGCAGGTCCCAGCAGCCCCACACTTCCGGTCTCGGTCTCGAGCTTCCGGCCTCGCCCAGGCGGCGCGGAGGTTTGTGGGAGCGGCTTCCTTGGAGTCGCGCCTGGCAACGGCTGGGCGTCCAGCTCTGGCCTGCCGAGGCTCAGGCGTCGCTTCTATCCTCGGCCCACTCGTGGTCAGCCCGCTCCCCCTCGGCGCGAGGTAGGAGAAGGGCCCGGCCCCTCGCGGCTACCCTCCCTGCTGCCCTCTACCTGCTCGGTGCGTGAGCGGCGGCGGGGTCGCGAGGGCAGGCGGGCTGGCGGCGCCCAAGCCCGGCTCTGGCGACTGCGCTTCCGTGGCCAGCACTTTGTTGGTGGCGCTCCTCTTCAAGGGGTGGATTTCCCCGCTCCACCGGGCATGGCGACCCGGGCTAATGTCACACGGCTTGGCGATGCCATGGCAGCAGTGAAACTTTTAAGAGTTTCACAGTGGGTTACAGCGAACATTTCTAATACATGCGTCAAGTGAAGTTTTGGTATTGCCTAGCAATCGGGAGTAAAGGCAAAAGTACGGAAAAGAATGAATAAAGCACACTCTTAACAAAGATAAAAACATATTTCCTGGGGATTGAGTCACACCCACTTTCCCTGGACCCCAGATTTCCCAGGTGCTGACCCACATGCAAAAGATGGTATGATATTTGCATTGTATCTAAGCCATTTTCCCCTTTTGTTATCTTAGACTATTTATTGCTATGTAATTAATTGTTATGCCGAATTGTTCAGGGACTAATGAAAAGGGGGGAAAAGCCTGTGCACGTTCAGTAAAGATAAAAAATTTCCCCAAAATGTTTCAGTTTCTAGTTGGTTGAATCCAAGGTTGCACAGATAAAGATATCTGGCTGACTCTACTGTTTTCCCAAGCCAAAAATCCCACTTTTCCTTTTTTATCTTTAACTCTGGTTGGGAACTTTGGAGAAACTACAGTAGGCATTTTGAGTGTGAACTGTATCGAGGTAGAAGTTTATGAAAAGAAAGGACTTTCCCATGTAAAATAGTTTCACTGGCAATATTGAAGTGACAGCATCCCAAATTATTGTTGAAACACCTTGGAAAATATAGAAATCCTGAGCTGTATTATTTCTTAGTCACTCATAGTTGTCAGTAAAGAGCAATTAATTCATTTACTATTTCCTAGCCTTGCTTTCCACATCTTGAAAATTTTGTGTATTCCACTATTGGTCTGTTCAGCTATCTAATGTCTCATGAGTGTGTGTGTGTGTGTGTGTGTGTGTGTAAATCTAGTTAAAAGCCAGAAGAAAGGTCTAGTTCTAAAAGCTGATTGTTTCAATACCTTATGGAAAAACTAAAGTGACGTCAGAAGAGTTTGTAAGTCAGAAGTTGTTGAGCATGTGACTTGAAAGTGTGATCCCCTGAGCAGCAGCTTCAGCATCACGCGGGAACTTGTCGGTCAGCATTCTAGGGTTGTGGAGATGCTCAGTGGGCAAAGGGCTTGCTGCAAAAGCAGGAGGGCCGGAGCTGATCCCAGCACCCCCATTACCTAGTGTGGTGGCGGGTGGAAGGCAGGAGGATCTGTGCTGCTCACTGGTCAGCTCCAGGCCCCAGCGGGAGATCTTGTCTCAAAAAAGAAGGCAGGCAGTGCCTAAAGAGGATGACCTCAGTTTCCACATGTACACAATTACACCTGTATACACATGTACACACACACATACCGAGAGAGAGAGAGAGAGAGAGAGAGAGAGAGAGAGAGAGCTGTCATACCCACACAAAGGAATTCACATCTTGCCTGGGCAGAATAACTCACACCTGTCATCCCAGTGCTTGGGACATAGAAGCAGGAGTTCAAGCCCAGCCTCATGTACATGTTGAGTTCAAAGCCAGTTTAGGCCACACAAGACCCTATTTCAGAAACAAAACAACCCTCTCCCCCGCCCCCCACGCACACAAAGAAATCCCAATAATTACTTTCTGAGGGATCAAGGGATCTCCTTCACTTAATATTTTCTGAATCAGCGCTGATGACTGAGGAGCTTAAAGCTTCTGACTCATGCTCGAGTTTGAGAGCCACTGTTTCAGCAGAGGATGTCCCTCTTATCTGTGACGGATATACTCGAAGGCCCCTTGGAAGTTTGAAACCTCATATCACACAACCCTTCATACACTTTTTTCATATACATACAGGCCTATGATAAAATTTAAATTATACAAGGCACTGTAAGTGATTAGCAGTAATAGTAAAGAAAAGTACTTATAATACAATATTGAGATGGAAATAATGTAAATATGGTATGTTGCTCTAACATTTTCTGACTGCTCTGTTGTTCCAGTGCTTGGAATGTAATAAACTGAGTTGACACTAAAAGGAAATACTTTATGGCTTATCTTTGACGTTCTTGATTGCCAACATCTCTGTTCTTACCCAGTGATTAGCAAGATAGCGAGGATGATGGCACCAGAGCAGTTAGCTTGGTAATGGAGATAGCTGCTGAGTGACTCATAGGCAGGTAGCCTATAGTGTCTATACACTGGAAAAGGGAATGACTCACATCTCAAGGGGCACCGATTAGGGTGGTGTGACATTTATCACTCCACTTAAAAAACAGGCAGCTGTTCCAGAAGCTAACACAGAGTTCCTGTTTGACCCTGACATTTCATACCTAGATACATACCCAGTAGAATCGAGCATGCTTGCCTATAGCTACACACATGGCTCAGCAGTTAGAAGAACTTGCTGTTTTCCCAGAGGTCTTAAGTTTCCAGTGCCCATGTTGGCCAGCTCCCAACACAGACACATACATTTGAAAAGAAAACATTCAGGTAAAAACTTGCATATAAACATTCATAAGAGCCCAAGAGTAGAGCCAACCCAATATCCCTCTCCTAAAGAACAAAGAAGTCAAATGTTGTAATTTTATTATTCAGCCATGAAAAAGAATGCAGTATAATGAAACTGTATCATGAACCCTGCAAACATGCTAAATGAAAGAAGCCAGACATAAATGCCACATACTTACTGTACAGTCTCTGGCCCATGAAATCTTGGCTCATCTATAGAGGCAGGAAATCATTTAGTGGCTTTTGGGCGCTTGGGGGGAAAGGAGGACTGCAGAGTAGCTGCTAAAGAGCCTCAGGTTTTTGTTTTTATAGGATGAGGAAAGTGTGATGGTCGTACACCATTTGAATACACTGAAACCCAATGAATAATCCGTATTATTTATTGCGACCTAAGCTGGCTGCTAACCTGCTGGGTAGCTGAGGCAGGCTTTGGCTCCTGAGCGTTTCTCACCCACTTCCCTAGAGTGGCACCATGCCATGAACCATAGTTGGAAAGGACGAGTCTTGATCTTTTTACAACAGTGGTCCTCAAGCTGTGGGTCTTGACCTCTGCCATCAAATGAGCTTTTCACAGAGATCTTCTAAGACCATCAGAAATATCATATATTTACATTACAATTTATAGCAAAATTATACTTATGAAGTAGCAATGAAAATAATTTTGTGGTTAGGGTTCATCACAACATGAACAACTGTAGTAAAGAGTTGCAACATTGGAAATGTTGAGAGCTGCTGTTTAAAGAACTGAAGTAAACAAGGAACCTGGTTCACTATTGACCCAGAAAATTTTACATAACTATTCAAACCTAGAGGTTCAAATCTCAGTGTTCTATTGGGTGTGGTAGCAGATGTCTTTAATTTGAGTGCTAGGGAGACAGAGCAGGCAGATCTAGTCAAGTTGGATGCCAGCCTGCTGTATACAAATAGTTCTGGCTAGCTAGGGTTACACAGTAAGACCTTGTCTCAAAAAAATAAAATAAATAAGCAAACAAAAAGAAACCCCCCAAAGCAGACAAGCAAAACTACAAATCACTTTTGAAACTGACCAGGTCATCAAAGGTAGGCATATTAAAAAAAAAAGCCACCAAGTATTTGAATGATGACAGTTTAAAGAAGCAGTTTGCAGCACTCTGGGGACATGATGGTAGAGCTAGAAAAGGTGCCTAGGCCAAACAGTGGACTTGACACCAGACTGGTGGCCCAAAGAAAGTGCTGAATTTTTCTTTCACATTAAAGAATGCAAAATAATGTTGAACCAAAGGGTGTGTTTGTTTGTTATTGTGTGTACATGATGAGGGTAAGGGGTGAGGCCATGCCAAGAGCACCTGTGGTGGTCAAAGGACAGCTTTGAGAAGTCTGCTCGCTCCAGTCACCGTGTCACGGGTTCTGGGATGGCATATGTGGCAGCACCTTTATCTGCTGAACCATTTTACTGTCCCCTGATCAGAGGTATAAATGTAGAGTCTGTGGTTATTGGTCAGATACAGGTGAAAAAGCTTTCAAGGTGCTCTGCTGGACTTTTAGTGTTGAGTTAACTCATGCCTGGGCTCCCTGCCACATTCAGATGATCTTCACTGGAAAAAACCCAAAAAAACAAAAAAGCACAACTATTCCTAAGCTAGCAGAAGAGGCTGCACAGGAAAAAGATCACAGGAGAAACTGGTGAAGCAGAAACGTATAAAATAAATCTGCAGATGAAAGCAAATACAATTTAAAATGGCAGGGGTAGGGATGGGTGAGGGGTAGAGGGTGAGGTTTATAGTATATGAATCCTCAGAACACTATTTTACTATTCAAAAGGTTCTGAGAAACCACATAAACTTGGCAATATACCAAAGAACAAGAATAAATAGAATTTTCTTTGGAATTTACTAGCATACCTAAGATGCAAGTTAGATAGACATTGCTTTTTTTTATTGGATATTTTATTTATTTACATTTTGAGTGTTATCCCCTTTCCTGGTTGCCCCTCTGCAAACCCCCATCTCCTCCCCCTCCCCCTGCTTCTATGAGGGTGCTTCCCCACCCACCCACCCACCCACCCACTCCCACCTCACTGCCCTGGCATTCCCCTAGACTGGGGCATCAACAGTGCTACATTTCTTGACCTTCCTCACCACCACTCCCTGTTTTCCTAAAATACTGACTTGCTTTTAGCAACACTTTGGGACCCTTTTCTAAATACTCACGTACTTAATACAGTTACAGTGTATGTGTGTATGTTTGTGGTAACTACAGGCCTCTCCTTCAAATCCACTTTGTATTGACTTTTCCCCCCACCTTTCATTTTTCTCAGCACTTATAAAGACTGGATAGTGGTGGTGCACGCCTTTAATCCCAACAGAGGCAGAGGCAGGTGGATTGAGGCCAGCCTGGTCTACAGAGCAAGTTCAAGCCACACAGAGAAGCCCTGTCTCTAAAAACAGAACAAAACAAATAAGAAAAAACTTCTAACTGTTCCAGGGTAGTGTAGCTGTTTACGATGACTGGACATTTGTTTAGTTTTTAACTTTTTCAAAGATAAGCAGAACTAAGCACACATTTGCTGGGTTTCCTTGCAGGTGTTTTACAGGGATCACCACCCTTGCTAGGCTCTCACCTTGTACACCAGCATGACCCAGATCAAACAGTTATCATTCCATAAAGTTTTCTCATGCCCATTTTCTTCCCCTCCCTAATCAGCCCCAAGAAGCAGCCATTGTGTTCTTTTCTCATCCAGCTCGGCTTCGCCTCTTCTGCAGCTTCCCAGAGGGAAAGCGATGCCCGGTGTACTGCTTGCTGCAGGCTTCTTTCAGCTCAGGGTCTAGCCCATGCTCCCTGTTACTGTGCATGTTCTCCTGACTGGTACTCCAGGGCATGAGCTCTGACCATCCGTGGATGCTTGTGACTAACACTGCTATAAACATTCTTACATTAATATTTTGGTAACATGTTTTCATTTTTGTCACACAAAAAAAGTAGAATAGAATTTCTAGGTCATAAAAGGCTACTAGGAAGAAACAGCAGCCCCTTTCCCAAAGTTGTAACATTTGGTGCTCCCACTAACGCTGTGTAGGTGTTCAGACTGCCCCCCTCCTTTGCTGACTTTGTGTGTGGTTGGTCTTTATAATTGCTGGGGGTAAAATGGGTTTTGCCTTACATTTTAATTGATCATTGCATTTTTTTCTGTACTCAATATTAACCTCTGAAAATCAGGGTACTCAATTGTCCACCTCTTATTGCCTGTAACTTACATAAAAGATGTGGAACAAAATGGGAATGAGGGTGGTAGATATGTTTTGACAGTTTGGAGAATTTGGAAAAGAGACTCTAGAAAAATATGAATGAATTTGAAGAATTCTTTGTTTGAACTAAGAATTATTTCTTAGGCCTGGATGTGACTTGTAGTGTGCTTGAGGCTCTGGATTCAATCCTAGCGTCAGAAAAATAAATTGTTTTTTTAACAGGTACAAATGATGGAAAATGTTCACCTGGCACCAGAGACAGACGAGGATGATCTTTACTCTGGTTTCAATGACTACAATCCAGCCTATGACACTGAGGTAAAAGCATTGTTCACATTGATCTTTTGTTAACCAGTTCAACTGACTCATAAGGACTTTGGGTTTAAGTGGTTTTTGCTTTTTATGTTCTTCTGACTAAGTAAAATCTTAAAAACTAGAAAACTAATTATTGAAGAACCTCATAATTCTTGCCAGTGACAGTGGCTGTAGCAGAAGGGGAGCTTATGAGAAAGACTAACAGAGTAGGGCAGCCGTGTCCCTGCACTCTTCTGCACTAGCTATAGGCATAGACTCATACAGAGTAGGGCAGCCGTGTCCCTGCGCTCTTCTGCACTAGCTACAGGCATAGACTCATACAGAGTAGGGCAGCCGTGTCCCTGCGCTCTTCTGCACTAGCTACAGGCATAGACTTATACAGAGTAGGGCAGCCGTGTCCCTGCGCTCTTCTGCACTAGCTACAGGCATAGACTCATACAGAGTAGGGCAGCCGTGTCCCTGCACTCTTCTGCATTAGCTATAGGCATAGGCTCATACAGAGTAGGGCAGCCGTGTCCCTGCGCTCTTCTGCACTAGCTACAGGCATAGACTCATACAGAGTAGGGCAGCAGTGTCCCTGCACTCTTCTGCACTAGCTACAGGCATAGACTCATACAGAGTAGGGCAGCCGTGTCCCTGTGCTCTTCTGCATTAGCTATAGGCATAGACTTATACAGAGTTGGGCAGCTGTGTCCCTGCGCTCTTCTGCACTAGCTACAGGCATAGACTCATACAGAGTAGGGCAGCCGTGTCCCTGCACTCTTCAGACTTAGGTAACCTGGAGATACTGAAGATCGGATTTAGTTTTCTTCATTTAAAGCGTTTTGAAAATATTTTAAAATTTTGTTTTATGTATATGAGTGTTTTGCCTGTATGTATTTATGTGTACCTCGTGCATACCTGGTGCCTGCAAAGGTCAGAAGAGGATCTCAGATCCTCTGGAACCCGAGCTATAGACACTTGTGAGCCAAGGAGCTAGGAGCCAAACTCAGGTCCTCCACAAGAGCAGCGAGCACTCTTAACCACTGAGCCACCTCTCCAGCCTCAGCTCATTTTTCCTTTTCCAGTCTCTGCTGTCCTCTTCTTGGGGGAGATGCTGACATACATCTGATCTGGATGGTAGGCTGCTCAGTTGATGGAGTGTTCTCCTAGCACGCACAAGGCCTTAGCTTCAGCCTCCAGCGTGATCATCAAGGATCTTACAGGAGAGACCACCTTTGTAGTGCTCTAAGTTTTACCTGCCTTGGAGTTGTTTTTCTCTTATTAGGCATGTATTTTTTAGAGAAATTGGGAAACATAAATGTGCATAGAGGAAAAATTACAGTCATAGAAACTGTCACCTTGAAGAATAACTTAAATGCTGGTCTTACCAAATATTGTTCCCTTAGTCTAACATGTGTATACACACACACACACACATACACACACACACACACACACATACACACACACACTTTTGGATAATATAAGATCATACTGTGTATTATTTTTCTTTTTCATGAATTCCCACTTATGTAAGTTAATCTGTTTAATATTTACTGTTATAATAATTATAAAGATGAAATTATTGCCAAGACAAATTTAGATATTTTCACCCATCCACATCTGTTATACAAGTCTCAGTTTCTGAATTTTGTCAAAACAAAACAAAACTTTGTAAAAGTTTTCTTAACCTAATATGGGTAAAAGAATGAAAGCACAGTTGAGTGGTGATGTGCATGTCTTTACCCAGCACTCGGGAGGCAGAGCCAGGGGATCTCTGTGAGTGTGAGGTCAGTCAGCTCTTAAAAAAAAAAAAAAAAAAGACTGAGAACACATGGCGCTGTGATGCACACCTTTAATGCTAACCCTTGAGAGGCAGAAGCAAGCAAATCTCTGTGAGTGTGAGGTCAGCCTGGTCTGTACCAGGAGTTCCTGAACAGCAAGGGCTACCTAGTGAGTACCTGTCTCAAAAGACAAGACAAGACAAAAAAGAAAAGAAAGATGTGGTTAATTTAGTTGCAGGCATATAAGATTAAAATACAAATGTTTGTAGGACTTCAGAAATTCACATTCTGTTCTAGAGTTTTTCATTTGGCTTTCTGGAATTTCTCCTTTGGTGTAATGTAGCTAGCTGTCTGTGACTTTGACATGTAGAAAGAAAGCAAGAAGGCAAATAGGATCTCTAATACTGATCATTATAAGGACAGTAGTTTATGTCCACAGCCTGTAACCTTAGCACTCAGCAGAAATGTAGGAAAATATAGGAAACTGGAGAAAATAAAGAATAAACTAACAGATTGTAATAGTGAATATTTATAATAATAAAATAGCAGATGCAGTCACCTGAAGATTATCTGCACTGTATAACAGTCTAGTATTTTGTTGTATTCCCTTGTCCTTTAATATATGCAGTTGTTTCCCTCTGGTATACAAACACACTTATATGCAGATAGAATTATTCAGTTTTAGTTAAAATATTTGCAATCGGTTTCTAAAGTTAATATTAAAGCAAGTAAGCAAGGAAACAAACAAAAACATTGACCCCTCCCTTCTCTCCTAGTGTAAAAGTAATAACATGCTTATCTACCCCGAGTTCAAGCTCCAGAAACCACTAGAACCAAGTAGTACATGCCCATTGCTGAAGACAAGTTTGAGGATGCCTCTGTCATTCAGAGACAACCATATGTGAGACAGATACAGTAGTGTCCGCCTATCTTTGCACCGAGGAGGCTGAAGCAGGAAGATCATGGTTTGGAGGCTGATTGGGGCTACATATTGAAACCCTGTCTCAAAAAATCCCATCCCCCAAAATAAAAGATAAAATTACTATTAATATTTTATTGTCTTTTATTTCTGCATATGTATATAAATTTCTTTATCATATTTGGGATTGACAATTTCGGTTTTTTTCCACTTAACAACATCATGTCATGATGCTACATGTATAAATAGAGTTTTATGGCTGCATAACTGAAAATGCTCATTTGTTTAGACATATTTTCTCTTGTAGATTTTTACCCCCAAGGTTTCTGCTATTGTATATAACATTACAATACAAAATTTTATTTGTGAATAATTTCTGTATTTTGATTAAACTCTTTTAGAATAGAGGTACAGAATGGAATTAATGAATCATAAAATTATCAGTTTTTTTTAACAACTTGTTGTCTTTAAGATTTATTTATTTATTATATGTAAGTACACTGTAGCTGTCTTCAGACACTCCAGAAAAGGGGTCAGCTCTTGTTATGGATGGTTGTGAGCCACCATGTGGGTGCTGGAATTTGAACTCAGAACCTTTGGAAAAGCAGTCGGTGCTCTTAGCTGCTGAGCCATTCCTCCAGCCCCAAATTATCAGTTTTAAAGAACCAGAAATTGTCTAACCTCACAAGCTGTCATAGTGTATCTTTATGACTCATTTGAAATGAGAATATGAGACTCCTGAACAGATTACATAGCAAAATGACATTTGACTTAGATAGGGATTTTTTCCATCCTAACTAAAGCTGTGAAAGAAATATTTCAGTATATAACTAACTCATCTGAAATTTGTATAAGATATTCATATGTGAGTTAGTAATTAAGACAGAAAGAGAAGTTAGGAGTAGTATTTGTTGTTTGCAATTGGAGTATTGATTGGCCTTGTTTTTTATCTTGTGGTTTAGTTAGATTTCTTGGTTAACCAATTTTTACTACTGGTTTAGGGATTTCAGGAGACATCTTTTTGTCAAAAGATCTACCAAAGTAGAAGCGTCAATTATGGTGTGGTTGCCTGTGACTTTATTCTTCATATCAAAGTTCCCAGTTTTTATGGCTAACAGTTGTGTATAAATTTAATTTTGTATATTTGATATGAAGTTATAAGTATGAGAAATTATTGTATGTAATTCTGGTTATTTAGATATTTAGTTTTGATTATCCATAGGTTTTTGTTTGTTAATTGATAGTGATTATTTTATATACATTGGCTTTATTTATTTATTTATTTATTTACTTATTTATTTATTTATTTATTTATTTATTTTAAGTGTTTTATAACAAAATACCTGAGTCTGGGAACCATGTAGAAAAAAGAAATACTTAGCAAAAAGTTTTTGAGGCTGAATATCCAGTGAAAAATGTTATCAACTCATCCTTGTCAATATCACATTTAATTACCATTTCTTAGAAACATAAGTATTTCTTGTTTATATTGCCATTTGTATGGTAATGCATCATGATGCGTGGCTGCAAGAGAGACAGACCCCACGGTGAGATAGACAGCCATAGTGGAGGAGGGCCAGTCTTGCTCTTCCAACGTCCTGTTCTCTCAGGACCAGCATAGTCGTGCCTAAGCCCAGCAACCTCCACATTGTCTGTGCCACCACACTGAGGACAGCCTCTATCCTAAACCACTCTGCCCAGGCAGAAGCCACATCCACACATAGCGGCACATGTGTTTCTCAGGAAGCAGACTGAAATAGATCAAAGGCAAGTGTGAGGGTTGTGTTCAGTGGATCTGAGGGTGGTCGGGAAGCAGAGCGTGAGAGCCACTCGGAAGATGGTCAGGCTGCCAGGTAGCTCAGGAACATACACACCCTGCCCTGACTAGCAGCCCTTCCCTCAGACCTCTCGGGAAATTAAGTACAGATTAAGGGTCAGAAGAGTTTATTTCAGTGGAGATGTCAGTTCGTTCCCACCTGCAAACCTGCGGTGAAGGTTTTTGATGTTTCACTTAGTCAAACAGAAAAAGAACAGTGAAAATATTTGCTTTCTTGCTTGTAGAGAATATGGCCCTTTCTATCCTGCAGCTTCCTTAGGTGGGGACAGTAGTGTGATCCTGGAATATTAGAGGAAGGGAGGGGAGAGAGAAGGGTAAGCAAAGAGAGAAGGGAAAGGTTTGAATCTCACTCCACCAGCTACTAGGGAGAAAGGGGGAAAGGTCATGTCCTTGTATATTTGGCATTTAACCAAGTGGTGGCATCACCCTCTTTTAGAGGTTTTGGTTATTTTAAATGATGTTAAATAAGTACATAGTTCTCAGTCATAAAAACCGAGGACTTTTCTGTGACATGTGAAGTCAAAGCTTCACACCAAAATAACTAATTATCCTTCTTTTTTTTTTTTTTTTTTTTTTTTTTTTTTTTTGGTTTTTCGAGACAGGGTTTCTCTGTGTAGTCCTGGCTGTCCTGGAACTCACTCTGTAGACCAGGCTGGCCTCGAACTCAGAAATCTGCCTGCCTCTGCCTCCCAAGTGCTGGGATTACAGGCGTGCGCCACCACCGCCCGGCTTGGAAGATCTTTGTGCAGAAAAAAAAAGAAAAAAAATCCAAAGATTCCAGAGGAGTAGATGGAGCCTTGATATTGGGGGTTAGGAGTATAGAATTTGAAGACAGGAGACTGTATTTGGGATAAGATGAATTATAGAGTATAGAGGGTCTTGAATATGAACCAGAAGAGTTTAACTTTTGTCATACTTATTTTGAATGTTAAATTTGCCTTTTTACTTTAGGAGTTGGAGAATGACACAGGTTTTCAGCAAGCAGTGAGAACCAGTCATGGCAGAAGACCTCCAGTAAGCAAACTATAAATACGCTTGTAGAAATCGTGTCATGAAATTCACCATTGTGTTGTGTTTAGCTGTACATCCCAGTAATGCTGAAAACATTTAAGCTGCTGGGAGGCAGAGCTTCAGAGTCATCTCCTCTTGCCAGTGTAAAATTCTTGTCTATTAAGCCGGAGGGTGGAGACGCAGGCCTTTAATCACAGCTCTTGGAAGGCAGAGGCAAGGGGATCTCTGAGTCTTCAGAGTTCCAGGACAGCCAAGGCAACACAAAGAAACCTGTCTTGAAAAGCAAAGCAAACCCAAAGCAACCAAACAGAAAACCCCTTGTCGGTTAAATGACTCCTGGGCTTTGCCTTCCCTGACACTCCAGTGGCTACCCCTTGGGTTTCTGCTGCTCTGACTGACTGACAGGCCTCACACGGTGAGATCGTGGGCACTGGCACATGGTCCTTCATAAATGTTCTTGAGGTTCATCATTATATTCTTGGCGTTGTCCTCATTCAGATCCGTGATCTGCAAGGACTTTCCTCCTGTTCTACGGGCTGACTTCATCTAACAAGATGTCTGTGTGCTCTGGTGCTCAAAAGCTTCTGGTTCAGTGCAGTCCTGTTGTCAGGCTTTGGTGTCCTGTCCTAGAAATCACGGTGACAGCTAAGACTGTCAGCTTTTCTTCTGTTATTTTCTCCCAGAAAAGTTGTAGTTTTTATCTTCAGTATATTTGAATTAATTTTATGTGTGTGGTATAAGATTAAGAATCAACTTCTTTCCTCTGAATGTGGAAAGGCTGGTCTCTTCTTGAATGGTATATTTTAATTTATGAATGCTCACATAAGCCAGTTTTACTACTTCCTAACAATACCAGCATTTTGCATTATTTTCAGACCTGGAATTGCCACCTATTCCTGTAGGAGTTTTGTTTGTTTGTTTGGGTTTTGGTTTTGTTTTGTTTTAAAGATAGGGTCTCACTATGTAGGCCAGCCTGGCTTTGAACTTGCTGTATCAGGCAGGATCTCAGGGGCACAACACCACGTTTGCTCATTCCTTTTTCATTGCTCCCAGTTTTCTCTAAACCTGCTGCTCCTCTATTTGACTTACTGCGTGTCCTAAGTGTGGCCGTGCTCGTCTGGTACTTCCACTGTATGTATGCTTTCTAGCTTGCTTCCCAGATGTTTCCCCTTTCTTTCTACCTTCTGGCTTTACTTTTACAGCCTTTGGAGATGGTCCACTAAAGCCTGGAGGATTAGTTACTAGGCTGGCTCTCTGGTAGGCGTAGGCCCTCTCCTCCAGCACTTACTGGCTCAGTTTGAAAGTCAATTTGAGTTTTGCTCAGCCTCTCAGCCATGCCTGTGGAATGGAAAGAAGCCTCGAGGGCCAAGAGCTGCCCCGGTGCAGGCTCCTCTTCTTCCTTTCATAAGAGTTTATGTCTTTCTTTAGTAGTTCTCCAGTGCATTCAAACAACTTTTTACAGTGTGTGTGTGTGTGTGTGTGTGTGTGTGTGTGTGTGTTTGAAAGGAGGTGTGTGATTTGTCTGAACATGCATGGGTATAGCGGGATTTCTTGGATCCATCACCAGATGAAGAACGACACAGAGACTTATTACTTGTATTATAGCTTAGGCTACCTCCCAGCTAGCTCATCTGACTTTTCTAGTCTACGTTTAGCCACGTGGCCCGTTATCTCACTCTCCCCCACTACATCCAACCTCCTCTGTGTGCCACTGGTGAATTCTGCCTCTGTCCTCTCTCAGCCCGGAAGTCTCACCTCTCTTCCTGCCTAACCATTGGCCATCAGCTCTTCATTAGGACAATCAACAAGGAGAAAGGTGTGTGTTTACCAAATACTGTGGCATGTGGTGAGCCATAGGAATAACAATACAAGAACTAGCCAGTACTCAGCCCTGCAGGTACAGCAGTCAACAATTGACTAGTACAAAGAGACCGTCACGCGGTGGTTGGAGTCTCTCTCTCTCTCTCTCTCTCTCTCTCTCTCTCTCTCTCTCTCTCTCTCTCTCTCCTTACACTTTCTCATGGTTCCCAGGATTAAACTTGGGGCTCTTGGTTTGCCTGACGAGCTTTCACACCCTGAGCCACCTTACCAACCCAACCCTAATTTGTTTTTTTTGTTTTTTTGTGTTTTTTTGGACAAACATTTTTGCTCAGCCCTTTAGTAGTTCTCAGTGGGGAGGTGTTGTAAAGCCATAGTCTAATAGAGCAAGAACTAGAATTCCTTTTTGAATGATAGTCAGTTGTGCTCAACAGCTAACATGTTGAGGATACTTCTACGTGGCCCCTTTTGATTCTAGTTCCAATTGTATGAAATGTAATTTGTAACCTTTGCATGCAGTATCTTTTTTACTTAAAAGTTGAAGAAATTTGGGCTCAAAGATATTAAATATAGTTGAGGGAGAACCGAGGTTCAAATCCTAGAGTCCAAAGCCGGGGTCTGTGGCTGGTGGCACCACGTATGCGCACGCATTGAGTGAGTGGTGGAGACAAGCATGAACGCTGGGCTTGCTGGTTAGGACCTCAAGCCTTTCCTAAATTCCTTCCCTTTCAAATGAATTTCAAACTGAGTCACAGCACTTTCATTAACTGAACTCCCTAGTATTTAAGCAATCATTCTAAGTATGACATATTTCTTTCTTTCCTTGAGATTATAATTACATTTCTCTGTTCCCTTCCCATCAAATTCATGGGCTCTCTTTTCACTAATTGTTATTGCATGCATACACACACACACACACACACACACACACACACACACGTAACCTGTTCAGTCTATATAATGCCATTTGTGTGTGTGGCCATTTGGCACCGGACAACCAGTTAGTGTGCTCTTCTCTGGGGAGGATCACAGAATATAGCATACTTCTTTAGTGATGAGTCTCATTGCATTTTCTAGTATGTAGCATGATCTGACTCTTGCTAAGGATGCTCTTTCTCCTCCCCAAGGTAACTGCTAAAATACCAAGCACAGCAGTCAGCAGACCCATAGCTACTGGATATGGGGTAGGTTCTTTTAATCGTAAAATATTAAGATGCTTCTTAAATATATATAAGTTCATATAAGACAGTTCTAAACAATTTGTGCTTTGTCAATTCATAATCCAGATGTATACCTATATATATTAAAAAGTCTAATTTGAACAATAGCTTTGGATATTTCAGTAAGCTTGATTTATGTATAACTATATCTTATCCTTTTCTGTTTGTAGACCTTCTTATTTGCTGACTGATTTCTGTTACCTAGATAATATAACCAATAACAATGATATATATTCCATTCTTGAATTCTACATGAATTAGATGTTATATAAGCATAATAGTGTTTATAATAACTTAACCATTTAATAAATGAAGGTATGAAATTTAAGAAAATGTTTCAGGGATGTATATCTGAGTTTTATCTTATTGACCCTTTGGGGAAAATAGTCTCTAAACTCCCTAGAGTAATAGTCCTTTTAACCTTATTTAATGTTCCTAAATATGTTTTGGCTCACATAAAATAAGAAAGAAATGGAGTGACTTTTAGAATCTTTATGATTATTTACTCTGCTATGGTCAGCAAAATGACTTCGGAGCCCGGAGCCCAGAGCCCGGAGCGTTTGCCTCACCGCACCCCTTTACCCGAGTAAGGAGCTTAGTCTGAGGGCATGTTTGCATTTGGTCTTGCTCCATGCTAAGAAGCAGTGAAGGGACAGATATTTTCAGTTTTGCAGATCAGATTGCCTTTGTCACAACTATCGATGCAATCCTGTTTGTAATATAGCCACAGGCCATGTATAAATCGATGTTGTAGTCCAGTAAAACTTCATTTACAAAGTGTATTGTTATTTGCCTACCCTGATAAGAGTTTTGTAAACCATACTATTAGGTGACTAATGGAAAATTTTTGTTTGTGCTTATGGGTAAATAAAAGAAAAATTAAGAGATTCTACAGTTTTATCTGTAAAGTTGCAAGCAGATATTTTAGGAATGTGTTTAACTTGTTTTTCTGCTTATCAGTCCAAGACATCCCTGACGTCATCAATGGGAAGGCCGATGACAGGGACTATTCAGGTCTGTCTGCCCCTGTGCTTCATTTGTGCCTCTCTTGTGACATGGATTATTACCAAAGATTTTCCTCCTCTTGTATTTTAACAATTCTAACAAAGCTGTGACTTATGCAGCTTTATTATGGGTTAACATTTGGGTTGTTTTGATTTTCAGAAGTATGTTTTCTTAGATTTGTATGCTCCAGTCTCAAGTGAGAGGCTGTTGAAGTTGACATAGACTGATGCTTTGCTCGCTCGCTCGCCTGGGCTACCATTTATAATCTCTGTGGACTCTCCGATGGCGTGTGGGAGACCAGCCAGAAATGCTAAATAAGCTAATTAGTTTGTTCTTTTTAAACCAAGAGAATACCTGTTAGTTCCAGCATTTACGGGGGAAAGAGGGAGAGTGGGGTTGTTGCATGAGGACAGCGTAAGGCATGAGAAGGAGATGGTTAGTAAACTCAGGGCAAAAGCAGGATGTGTGCTGTGTGCAGTGTTGTCAGTAGGTATAGCTCTTATTCAAGAACAAGTCTGAACTGCCTCTTGCTCTTTGAAGGATGGAGTTGCACGTCCGATGACAGCGGTGAGAGCAGCTGGCTTTTCCAAGGCGGCGTTGCGAGGTTGGTGCATTCCTTGGCACTCACCCCATTCTTGTCTATGCACATCACCTCCATCTTAAATATAACCAGGAATGGCACTGATCACAAGGCACGCCATGAGTTTAGAGAATTCCACTAAGAAAGGAAAGGGTTAAGTTGGCTATGGTGGTTCACACCTGTAACCCCAGCACTTGCAAAGCTAAGACAGGTGTACCACCCGTTCTCTAGCCCGGGCTACATATGGAGAACCTGCTCTAATGGATGACTAAGAGGAAATGGCTGGGGCAGTTGTGCTGTAGCTCCCTTGGGTGGTGGTTACACCAGTGTGTAATGTGTCGGAATGTGCTGAACCATGTATCTAAAATATGATTTGTGTAACTTAGAGCTTTATCCTAAAAATGAGAGGTGAAAATATTATTTGAATATCTAAGCTAAATAATTAAACATAAAACCAACAAAAATTAATGTTTATAATAAAAATGTATTTTATAAAAATAATAAAGCTAATCCTGCTTGATAACGGTAGCGTTCCCAGAATACAGAATCTCTGAAGGAAGGAAGTGAGTACTGAGGAAGGAATTTATTTTGTTTTTGTTTGTTAATCTGTAAGTTTTGTTTATAGTTTCATGTTTGTTAAAAATCCTAACAATTCCCATGCAATATTTATGTAAGTGTGTAAGTACAGGTGTGATAGCTGTCTTACCTGTTGACCTTACACTGTTTAATCAATGGTAACTTAATATGTACAAGATTCTCTTCAGCTTCTCTGGATCATAAACTGAAAGTCTTGAATTGTGTCTTAGGCTCTGCATTTGACCCCCTTGGTCAGTCCCGGGGCCCTGCTCCTCCTTTAGAAGCCAAAAATGAAGACAGGTAAGCAAGGCCCTCTGCTACTGCTGCATGGGTTTGTTTCTAGATACATAATATTAGCTTGTGTGAGCAGTACACTGATGAATCTTCATTCCCAATTCTTGGACTTAGTAAAGGAATACAGATCTAGGAATAGTCATGTGAAGTCGTGCAAATTCTTAACTGTTAGTTGACTGACGTTGTGGTCTAATTTTCATGAGTAGTGATTCTCTTGAAGGCTGAACAGGATTATAAATGTTATGTTATTTTGAAAGGGTATGTTTTCAAAGAAAAATTTAGTAGTGAGACTTCAGTGGGATTTTATTTAGTTATCAGTGTGCACTAAGAGTTACACTATTGGGCTGAAGAGATGGCTCAGTGGTTATGAGCACCGATTGCTCTTCCACAGGTCCTGAGTTCAATTCCCAGCAACCACATCGTGGCTTACAACTAACTGTCTGTAATGGGATCTGATGCCCTCTTCTGGTGCATCTGAAGAGAACAATGGTGTACTTATAACCATTAAATAAATAAATAAATAAATAAATAAATAAATAAATAAGTAAAATAAGAGTTACACTATTTCCCTGGAAGAAAATAGTAGCAGGGCAACATTCACAATATTTTCAAGTGTGAGTGCTTCGGCAATTGTTTGTGTGCGTGCATGTGTGCCTGGAACCTCGTCTGTCCGGGAGCAGGCTAGCATCTAAGTCAGAGATACACTTCCTCTGCTGCCCTAGTTCTGGTGGTAAGACCTACCTATGCCACTGTGTGGGGCCCTGGAGCTGAGTTTTTTAAACTGGCTCTTATTTAGAAATTTTCTTTACAACATTTTTATGTTCATAAATAATTTTAAATCTCTTTTGTGAGCTTTAGTCTTCCTAGCCATAGGGAAAGTTTTCATTTTTCACAGGATCTCAAAATATCCACTTCTCTCTGGAGCAGGGATGCAGCTGTGGCCGTCCAGTGGGCCTGACTGGTCTGCATCTGCCCTCTGTTACTAGTTTTGTGATCTTGGCAGAACTCTCTAATCTAACTTATTTTTTCGGTAAAATATAATTACAGTTTTCTTGTAAAGTGTTTTATGAGAAGTAAGTGGAGTTGTTAGGACAGCACATTTAGTGCTGTGTGGGATTATTACACTTGACACTAAATAAATGTTCATTTTATTTTAATGTTTATTTATTATGAATAATTCTCTAATGTAATTATTAAACACAATAGTGTTTTGTTTTGTTTTGTTTTGTTTTGGCTTTTCAAGACAGGGTTTCTCTGTATAGCCTTGGCTGTCCTGAAACTCTGTAGACCAGGCTGGCCAGGAACTCAGAAATCCGCCTGCCTCTGCCTCCCAAGTGCTGGGATTACAGGTGTGCCCCACCAACGCCCGGCTTGTGTGTGTTTTTTTTTTAAAACAAGTCCACATATATCCTTATTTGAAATCTATTCTTAAATTGTAATAACATTTAATAGACAATGTTAAAAAGTAACTTGTGATATATATTTTAGTGGTTAGATGATTTAAATAATATTGTTTCTTTTTTAACAGTCCAGAAGAAAAGATTAGACAGTTGGAGAAGAAAGTAAATGAGTTGGTGGAGGAAAGCTGTATTGCCAACAGTTGTGGAGACTTAAAACTGGTAAGTTGTTAAACTAGGGGAACTCAGATGATAAGATAGGTGCAGATGTCTGTATCTACTTTTTTTTTGAAGATTTATCTATCTTATGTATGTGAGTACACTGCAGTTGTTGTCTTCAGACACACCAGAAGAGGGCATCAGACCCCATTACAAATGGTTGCAAGTCACCATGTTGTTGCTGGGAATTGAACTCAGGACCTCTGAAAGAGCAGTCAGTGTTAACTGCTGAGCCATCTCTCCAGCCCGGCTGTATCTACTTTTAAATATGCATATATATGTTTTTTTTTTTATGACTGGCCTTAGGGTTTGAGTAAGGCAATTATTTTGAGAAGTTTACCTTATAAACTCCTATATCACAATTGGATGATTGTAAAAACTTTGACATTACCTTTTTAAGGTTTATTTGTATTTTATGTGTAAGAATGTTTTGCTTGTTTGGGTGTATGTTTCTCACATGTGTGCAGTATCTGTGAAGGCCAGAAAAGCATGTGGGATCCCTTGGAACAGAGTTACAGACTAAGCTACCACGTTGTTTCTGGGAACCAAACCCTAGTTCTCCACATTAGCAGCAAGTGCCCTTAACTCCTGAGCCATTGTGCTGGCCACAACTTCTCTTTTTTTCCCTTGAGACAGGGTTTCTCTGTGTAGCCCTGGCTGTTCTGGAACCTACTTTGTTGTAGACCAGGCTGCCAGCTTGAGCACTGTTGTTTTTTGTTTTGTTTTGTTTTGTTTGTTTTCTTTTTAATGTGGAAACATCTCTATATAGTATTTCCAAGCCTCAGCTACCATGACTCCTGAGTCACACTGTGTGCTATAGAGGACTAGTGTCCCTCTTTAATGAGACAGGGTCTCACTATAGCCAATCATGGCCTTGGAACTCATGGAGCCTCCTGTGTAAACATTTGTACCTTCTCAGTACTGGGTGGGTGGGGTGGTGTAGGCTATGCTGCCTACCATGTCTAGCTTCCTACGTTCTGTTTTCTCATTGAAACCTCACCAACCCCTTTTTTCTAAGTAAACCACAAAATCTTGGTTTGCTTTTCAGTGAATCAACTCTGCTTTTTAGGAAATCAACTCTGCTTTTTAATGTGCAGATTAAATGCATTATGATTAACTCCCAAGTCACCTAGAAATGCATTAAAGGAAGAAACAACAGCATGTTCCTTAGTGTTTTTTTGTTTTGTTTTGTTTTTTGTTGTGGGTTTTTTTTTGTTTTTTGGTTTTTTTTTTTTTTTTTTGGTATTTTTGGGACAGGGTTTCTCTGTGTAGCCCCAGCTGTCCTGGAACTCACTCTGTAGACCAGGCTGGTCTCAAACTCAGAAATCCGCCTGCCTCTGCCTCCCAAGTGCTGGGATTACAGGCGTGTGCCACCACTGCCCCGCTATGAGTAGTGTTTTTCAACCTGGGATTTTGACCCCCTAAAACAAGGGTCGCCTATGACTATTGGAAAACACAGATATTTATATTACTATGATTCATAACAGTGGCAAAGTTGCAATTATGAAGTAGCAGCAAAAAATACCTTATGGTTGGGGGTCATCACAGCATGAAGACTTGTATTAAAGGGTCGAAGCGTTAGGAAGGCCGAGAGCCACTGCGCTGGAGTCATTTAACCAAGAGCAAGTCTAGATTTGAAGTCTGTGCTTCATATTTCCTGTGTCTTCTGTCTGCCTCCTTCTCTCTGCTGCATGAGTCTGAATTCATGTCTGTCTCTCTAGGTCTGTCCTTCCCAAAAGGCTTCGCTCTGTATTCATTGAATAGCACAGAAAGCACCACATGGGGAAGGAATGTGACACATTACAGAAATCTGTAACGGAGTTTTACAGGGATTAAGTCACTGACCCAGGCAACAGACGTACTACAAGCATCCCTGTTTATCACCCAGTCCGTACGCGGATGCTGTCAGCCTGTGTGGTAGATCTTAGGAAGCTGCTTTCAGCTTCTGTGTTTGCTGCTTTCAGCAAATGATGCACATGCATTGTCTGGATGGGGACATGGAAGGTCACATAATTTAAGATTGTAGATATGTATTAGCTTAGGTTGCACACAGGAAGTTTGAGGCAAATAAGGTTGTTACATTGTTCTTCTAAAGCAGTGTACTTCATTCTTCCTAATGCTACAAAACTCATATAGTTCCTGGTGTTGCAATGACCCCCCCCAGCATAAAATTATTTTCATTGCTACTTTAGAACTGTAAATTGGCTACTGTTAGGAATCATGGTGTAGATATCCATATTTTCTGATGGTCTTAGGCAACCCCTGTGAAAAGGTCATCTGTCCTCCTAAGGGTTCTGGACCCACTGGTTAAGAACCAGTTTTAAAGGCAGGTTCTTCAAATAGTTTGCTGTAGGATATCAGTCTTAAGTGTTAAATGACTTTAAAGTCTCTCATTAACTCTGACTGTGAGGTCTAGCAAAAATTTCAGTCTCTTAGGCTATAAGAGATATTTTCAGAATATAAAATATCACCAAATTTTAACATAAACATCTTCTCCTTCTGTTCTTTCCTCCCTTTTTTCCTCCTCTCTCCTTCCTTCCCTTCCTTCCTTCCTTGGCCTTGTGCATGCTAGCTAAGCCATCTACCCTGGAGCTGTATCCACAGTAATCTATAATTTTTTATTTTGAGACAGTCTTAATTGCCTAGGTTGGCTTTGAACTTGTGGTTTTCTTGCCTTAGCCTCCCACACAACTACTATGCCACCAGGCCTGGCTTTTTTGCTTGCTTGCTGCTGCTGCTGCCTCCTCTTCCTCCTCCTCTTCCTCCTCTTCTTCCTCCTCCTCTCCTCCTCCTTTTCTTCTCCTCTTCCTCCTCCTCCTCTTCTTCCTCCTCTTCCTCCTCCTCTTCCTCTTTCTCCTCTTCCTCCTCCTCCCTCCTCCTTTCTCCTCCTCTTCCTTCTTTTTCTTTTCTTTTTTTTTTTTTGTTTTTGAAACAGGATCTCTCTACATGGTCCTGGCTTTTCTGGAACTCATATAGACCAGGCTGGCCTCAAACTCACAGAGATCTTCCTGCCCCTATCTCCATAGTGCTGGGATTAAAGGTCACACCACCACTCCTGGCTGCTAAGTCTTCTCTTTTAGTTTGGTGTGTTACATTACTTTGGACCTCAGACCATGAAAGTACAATGTTTCATGACTACAAGATAAGTCTCTTATTGTATTTCTTTGTGGAAATCAATAAAAGGTCTGCAGCACTGTGGGTATGCTGGGGTCCCAGCTAAACATTTCTTGTAGTATTAGGACAGAGTTATCTTTCAGCTTGTTAATTTTAAGCATCCCAAAGCCAAACAAAATCTATCCAAATCCTTACATTTTAAGATTGGATAAAAGTATTCAAACATTCAGGAACTGGTAGGAAAAAGAGTCATGTAGGCATAATGAAGTCTAAAGGGTGGCAGGCAGTGTGTAGTAGGTACAGTGCTAGCTTGCAGTAAATAGACCCATTCTCAGCAAGGCCACATAGACAGTTCTATGATGCAAAGCTCCAGTTTAAACAGCATTCTGGGGGATTGTGTATGAGGCCACAGGGCGTTCAGCGTAATCTGATGTGGGGTATGCATTGGGTTGTGCATCATATAGATGCACAAATGCTGGTGAGTGCAAAGACCTGTCTTACCAACTGTAAGTCTGTTTCAGGCCTTAGAGAAGGCGAAAGATGCAGGAAGGAAAGAGAGAGTCCTGGTGAGACAACGAGAGCAAGTCACAAGTCCAGAAAATATCAACTTGGACTTAACCTACTCTGTAAGTGTTGGCGTGCCTGCTGAGGGCTGTGTGCTTACCAGGGTCTCCTTGTTCCTTCTGTTGTATTGTTGTTTCTTTCTCTAGTGTTAAGGATCAGACCCAGGTATTGTGCATGCTAGTCATGTGCTCTGTCACATACGTCAATAGCCCTCTTGTAGCATTTGGGAAAAGATTTTTTTTTTTCACCAAATCATAAAATTGATACAGACTTATGGGGTACTGTCTTAGTTACTTTTCTATTGCTGTGGCAAAAACACCATGACCAAGGCAACGTATAAAAGAAAGCTTTTAATCTGGGCCAGTGTAGAGGATGTGTCCCTGGCCATCATGGTGGGCATAGCAGCAGGCAGGCAGGAACGGAGCTAGAGAAGGGAGCTGAGAGTTTACTTGTTGAGACAGCAACCAGAAAGGGGGTGGGGGAGGAAGAAGGGAGGGAGGGAGGGGAGAGAGAAAGACAGAGACAGAGACAAAGACAGAGAGAGAGTTTAACCTTAAAACCTACCCCTAGCAACATACCTCTTCCAACAAAGCCACATCTTCTAATCCTTCCTAAACAGTTCCACCAATTGCTGACCAAGCATTCCAATGTATAAGAGCCATTCTTGTGTAAACCACCACAGGTACTGTGTGATAGTTTGACAAATGTATGCATTATTTAATGCTTATGTCAGATTAAAAGTATATCTCTGTTCTCAAACATCGATCATTTCTTTATTATAAAACCATTCAGATTCCTTTCTTGTAGCATTTAAAAATACATAATATCATTTTTGGTTCTCTTGATGCAAAATAAAACAATGCAACTTTGTTTTGTTAAGACACTTTCTTAATACACAGCCTGGACTGACCTCTAATTTAATCCTCCTGCCTTAGCCTCCTATATGGTAGGATTATAGCATGTGCCATGATGCCCAGCTACACCATAACTTCTCCCTATAACCGTAACACTGTACCCATTGACCAGCCCTTCCTTCCTTTGCTTCTCCTGGTCTTTTTGGTTTTGCCCAGTTTTATTTTTTAAACTTTGATTGTTTTTTCTGTATTCAGAATTAGGCTAATATATTTAGTTTGTGAGATTGTTGTTTGTGGCTTGCATAAGATCTCTTTGTTTAGCCATTCAGTTAATTGTTTTTATTTCTGTGACTGGAGTTGAACTTAGAGCCTCATGCATGCCAGGTGAGCCCCTCATCATGACCAGATTCCCAGCTGTCAGTTGTCGGTAAAAAATTGTGAATTCATGGTCCTATGCTTCTACTTGCAAGCATTGTTAAAGTTTGTGCTACCTAGGGTTGTTTTAATGAGATACAAATGTAGATTTTTGAGTCAGTGACTATGTGAAGACAGTGGGAAAACCGAAGCCTTTGATTCTTAAAAAATGTGCTTAATGCTGAAAAAATGCTTGTTTGATATTTACATTGCTGTTAAAGAGTCCCATATGCTAAATAAATAGAAAGGGAAACATCTGAAATGTTAAAGTTCCTGCTATACGTGCACGCTGTTAATCCCAGCACTCAGGAAGCCAAAGCAGGCAGATCTCTGGGAGCTGGAGGCTACTCTAGTCTACATATCAAGTTCCAGGCCAGCCTGGGCTACATAGTGAGACCCTGTCTCAGAAAAAGATCATGTTATAGAAGTCTCTGATTCATTTTACTGTTTAGGCTATTTTAAATGATACTTCATTTCTATTTATAAGGAGAACTAAATAGTCCTCTTCTTGATTATTATTATTATTATTTTACCAGTAACACTAGCAATGCACATTTATTCTTTGTAAGCCTTCCCAAGATTATTGAATGACAAATACTATCAAAATAAAATACACAGAACATTGAGTGAGGTTTGGAGGACAGATCTCCATCATCTGCAGTGTATTTATTTACCTGTGGCAAGGTACACGTCGTAGAGGATTGGCTGAGTAGCTTGAGATAATAGCTCCGTTCAAATAGGGTTTTTATTGTTGTTGCTTTTTTTTGTTTTGGTTTTTTTTAAACAAAACAAACACAGAGACAGGGTTTCTCTGTGTAGCCCTGGCTATCCTGGAACTCCCTCTGTAGACTAGGCTGGCCTCGGAGTCACAGGGCTCCTGCTTCTGCCTCTTGGGTGCTAGGATTAAAGGCGTGAACCACCGCTGTCCAGCAAGTGTTTCAGCCTCTAGAATGATTACAAGTGATTGGGGCTGAGAACAGTCATTATATGGCTTTTTATGTTTCTTTCCTAGGTTCTTTTCAACTTGGCCAGTCAGTATTCTGCTAATGAAATGTATGCAGAAGCACTAAACACGTACCAAGTCATAGTGAAAAATAAGATGTTTAGCAATGCAGGTGGGTGTCTGTAAATAGATATGTAGCTCTTTTATGGTGTTGATTACACTTGCTCACTTTATGTTTTTTATAATAAAGTGATGTATTCTTTATGTAAATGTATATTTATGATGTGGTGTCCTGCTTGAAGATACTGTGTGTGAAAATCCCTATGAATACTGGAAGAAATGCGGTTGACATGAGATAAACTGCCTAATGCTAAACAAAGAATAGATTCCAAGCCGGGTGAAGTGGCTCACGCCTTTAATCCCAGTGATGGAGGCAGAGGCAGGTGGATCTCTGAGTTCACCTGCTCTACATAGAGAGCTCCAGAACAGCCAGGGCTACCCTGTCTCAAAAAAAAAAATCTTATTCCATCATCATAGGAAGAAAGAGGCATGGTAACCATAATGTTTCTTTCCTTATGTGACTATTCTCAAGAGATAAGTGTATATTCATATTGTATAATTTTTGTTGTAATATTAAGGTTTATTAGAGTTTCCTTTAATAACATTAAAATTATGTAGCATTGTTGAGTAACTTACGATGTCTTATATCCCTTTTTCCAAATGTGTATGGTGTATGTGTGTGTAAATACAGATGCACACGTGTGATGTTGTACTTGTGAAAACAGAGGACAGCTCGCAGAGTCTCTTCTTTTCTTCCTCTATGCATTCCAAGTTGGAATCAGCCCTCCAGGCTTCCCCAGCAAGTGCTTTTAGCAGTGTCTCTCCTGTCTCATGGGTTCCTTAGCACAGTGCACTGGAGTCTGTAATAGAAACAGTTGTCTAGCCGTCTTAGGTCCCATGCATGAATATATGACAGTGGTATACTGTTTTGATGTTAGAATATTATGTATAAAACTTCATAACTGGGCCCGTGAGATGGCTTAGTAGGTAAACACTCTTGCACATATGGCTTATGACCTTAGTCCCCAGATCCTAGAAAGTGGCAGGAGAGAACCAACCCCCATGAATTTTCCTCTGACCTCCACACGTGTGCCATGGCCTTCATACCTGCACACATAACACACACAATAAGTTTAAAAACATTTAAAGCTTCCTAACCTGAGAAAAAAGCTTTAGAGAATATAGGCTAAGATTGTCTATACTATCATAGGAAAAGTACAAACGTGAAAGTGTTTTATACTCATTTTTTTTAATTAGGAAGACTGAAAGTGAATATGGGGAACATTTACTTAAAGCAGAGGAATTATTCCAAAGCCATCAAGTTCTACCGAATGGCCTTAGATCAAATCCCAAGTGTCCATAAGGAAATGAGGTGAGTGTGAAATACAGTGTCTGAATTTTAGTGTCTCTTCATAAATAAGATAACTTGTGGTTTGCTGTCATTGGGCTGAGCATTTTGAAGTGTTTGTAGATGGGAGGTGTTAGGTTCATGTTTCAGATGTGGTTTTTTTCTCTGTTCACTTGTGACTTTTTGCACACATCTACCTAATGGCAAATTCAAGGTTAAAAGAATAGTATATGATCCAGTGAAATAAAACTAAGCTAACAGTGCAGCCGTTAGTAACATTATACAGCTTCACACCAACATAGCCATAACAACAGTGCTGACCGCACAAAAGATTACAGTGCAAAGCTGGCACCAGACCCACAGGCAGACTCCCCGCTGAACCTAAATGATCGCTGTGGAATATAAAAGGTGGAGAAGTTGGGATGTTTTCTACTCCTGCAATATTCAAGAGCAAAAACTGTATATATTGGTTTGATGTTCCCTGGGACATTTCATTTGTGATAGTCCCTTTAAAATGCTACTTTTCTGCAAGTGTCACCTAACTTATATGATACTCTAGAAATACCCTTAACTCAGGTAAGACCAAGAATTTGAGCATGTCGGGGAAATGTAATTTGGGGGCGTACACTAAATGCTTGCTAATAACTGAGGCAGTGGGGGCAGCAGTCATTTAGCCGAGGCAGGGACTGCTGAGGACTTCTCAAGAGAGTCTTTTAAGAAAGGGAACTGAGGTGAGTTACACTCATATAGTGAGTGGTCCTGATCTAGTCTGCTAATTATGAATAAACAGTGAGATTATGTTCAGATATACCTGGAAAAGAGGCGGGATCACACCTGCTAGAGTGACCCAAAAGGACAGGTATTGATGGAGATACTGATAAATTAGAAATTTCATACATTGGATATGTGAAATGGTACAGTTACTTTGGAAGACAGGCTAATCTTAAAAGGTAAACATTTACCATATGGCCAACAATTAAATGAAAATTTATGCTATTTCAAAGGTTTATATGTATTCATATAAAATTATTACATACAATACATACATACAATATTCATAGTAGCATTAATCATAGTAGCAATATGTGGAAGTAATCTAAAATTCTACCAGGTAGGCAGTAAATAAGAAAATATCGTAAGGTCAGGTATGGTGGCACACATTTTTCATTCCAGTACTCTGGAAACAGAGGCAGGCAGCTCTGTGAGTTCAAGGCCAGCCTGATCTACATAGAGTCCCAAGCCCCAATCCAGCCAGAGATACATAGTTGGGACCCTGTCTCAAAAAAATAAAATAAAATATAGTATACCTATGCTATAGAGTATGATTTAGTGATCTTAAAAGGCAGTGAGTCACCAACACTACAGTATAGAGGAGCCTCAGGATTCTATCAGGGAAAGAAACCTGACACTTCATAGGATTCTGCTCATAGGCAATAACTAGGAAAGGCAGAGAGTCAGAAAGCCGACTACTGGCTGCCTAGTGCTCACTGTGAGGACGTGGGAACAAAGGTTTTCCTTTCAGGGTAATGTGTGGTTATTGTCCCACTTATGTAAATACAGTGGTAATCAATAAAGTTTGTGATCTCCTATTACACTATAAAAAGCTTTTAGAAATTAGAGAGAAGCTGGGTGGCAGTGGTGGCGCACGCCTTTAATCCCAGCACTTGGGAGGCAGAGGCAGGCGGATTTCTGAGTTCGAGGCCAGCCTGGTCTACAGAGTTCCAGGACAGCCAGGACTACACAGAGAAACCCTGTCTCGGGGGGGGGGGGGGAACAAAAAAAAATTAAATTAGAGAGTAAGATGAGAAAGAGGCAGTGAGATGCAGCACCTGAGTGTCGTAGCAGGACTTACACTGGTTAGGCTGATTGGTGTCCCTCTGTTTAGGATTAAAATAATGCAGAACATTGGAATCACGTTTATAAAAACCGGTCAGTACTCAGATGCCATCAACTCTTTTGAGCACATCATGAGCATGGCCCCGAGCCTGAAGGCGGGCTTCAACCTCATTCTCAGTTGTTTTGCCATTGGAGATCGAGAGAAAATGAAGAAGGCATTCCAAAAATTAATTGCTGTTCCGTTAGAAATTGATGAAGATGATAAATATATCTCCCCAAGTGTGAGTATGAAAAGGAGAGCTAACAGCATCTCCTGCTTCTCCTGCTTATGTGACTTTCTGTTTGTGTAAATGAGCTAACTGGAATTTCTCAAGGGCCAGTTGATATATTTCATTTGCTATTTAAATTGAGTCGAGGATGGAACTCTTGAAATAGGCCTGAAGTATGGTTAAAATAGACCATGCAATTTTAGTCAAAACTTTAAAAAAGGAATCATTAAAAATAAGATTTGACTATACCTAGCCCATGTGGCCATGGGACTTTCATTCCTGGTTAGTTTTCGCCGACTTGACACAAACTAGAGGCACCTGGGAAGAGGGAGCCTCGGCTGAGGAACTGCTTCCATCCATCAGGTTGGCTGTGGGTGGGTCTGTGGGGGCATTTTCTTGGTCCAGGTTTGATGTGGGATGGCCCTGATTGCTGTGGGCAGTGCCACCCCTGGGCAAGTGGCCCTGTGTTGTTTTGGAAAAGAGGCCGAGCAAGGCACGAAGAGCACTTCCATGGTCTCTGCTTCCGTTCCTTGATGCCAGGTCCCTGCCTGGGGATCATCCCTGGATTCCATCGATGATGGACTGAAACCTTCAGGCTAAATAGAACTTTCCATACCTACGTTGGTTTGGTCGGTGTTTTTATCATAACAGTAAGAACAAACTAGAACAGTAGTACTGAGGATTGGTGCTAAGGCCTTGCACATGCTCTCCCACTGAGCCATATTCCCTGCCCATCTACCATGGTCCTGCACTCTTGTTTTGTTTGACATAGGATCTTATTAGCCCAGACTAGCCTCAGACTTGCTATGTAGCTAAGGGTGATTTCGAATGTCAGATACTGTCTTCACTTTCTGAATGCTATGCCTCTATGCCCAGTCTTAAACAGTCTTGGAGATTAAACTCTGGGCTTCATGGATCACAGGCAAACATTCTACCAACTGAACTACATCCTTTATACCCTCAGCCTCTAAAAAGTCTTATTTTTAAAGAATTTAATATTGGGCTGGAGAGATGGCTCAGTGATTAAGAGCACTGACTGTTCTTCCAGAGGCCCTGAGTTCCATTCCCAGCAACCACATGGTGGCTCACAGCCATCAGTAATAGGATCTGATGCCCTCTTCTGGTGTGTCTAAAGACAGCTCCAGTGTACTTATATAAGTAAAATAAATAAATAAATCTTTAAAGAGGGAATATAATAAGAGGTATAGGTTCCATATTTTACACATGAGAAACTGGTAGAAAATATGCCAAGATAAAAACAATAGTTTCTGGCAGTTGGATGTTGTTGCTTCTTCCTCTTATTTCTCCTCTTCCTCTTCTTTTTTTCTTAATACTTTGAAGAAATTTCCCAAATATTTATGCATAAATTGTTAGCATTTTATTACATTAGTCAAACCACATGAAATTTCCTGTATTTATAGGTTGAAGCAGTATTTTTTCAACTTAATATTCTTTGAGGTTCTCTTAAATTTGGGTGGCCTGGAACTCATCATGTAGTCCAGGCCAGCATCAAAGGTCTCCTGTCTCATCTCAACCTCTACAGTGCTGGGACTAGGACTGTAGGCTCACCATGCCCAACAGTAGATGTCTTTCTGTCTCTGTCTCTGTCTCTCTCTCCACTCTCCTCCCCTCTCTCTGTCTCTCTGTCTCTGTCTCTGTCTCCACCCCATATGTGTGTATGTATGTTTGTATGTATGTATGTATGTATGTATGTATGTATGCATGTGTGTACCTATGATATGAAAGCAAGAAGTTAGTAAAGGGTGTCTTTCCCAGTAGCTCGCCACCATATTTTTTGAGTCAGTCTCAAAACCTGGAACTTACTGATACAGCAAGACTGCAACAAGCCCCAAGGTTCATTCCTGCCTCTACTTCCCCAACACTGTGATTCTTACACGGGTTCTGGGAATCTGACCTGGACCCTCAAACTTGCATAGCAAATACTTAACTGAACTGAGTACACGCTCTTTGTCTCTCTGTGTCTGTCTCTCCCCCCACCCTCCTGCTTCTCTCCCTCTCTCCCTAGAAGTAGATTTTTCCTGTTTCTAGAGAAGAGAGAGAGTAGGCTATGAATCCTGATGCCTGGCCTGCCACTCAGAACTTACTCTCCTTGCTTCTCAGTTCCTTTATAATGGGACAGTTATAATGGCATGCCATATAGAATTGTGAGGGTTCTTGAATGGTCAATAAATGTAAAGTGTTGAAAGTATGCGTGGAGCATAATGCTGGATAAATATGGATTATTGTGCATTATTTTCATGCTGAGAAAAATGGTGTGTTATTTAAGAACCATCAGTATTTGTCTAGATGGTGCTGTCCGCCCCGAGCCTTCCGTGCTCACGTTGGCCCTGTGTCTGTGGGCTGTGGTCCCAGCCTCATCCTTCTTCTCCACAGGGGTTATGTGGCTCACACTGAGCAGTCAGTAACCATGCACAGACTTGGATCTGAGTTTAGAATTTATAGGATCACATATTTATATACACAACCACAGTGTTTGTATATTTGGTACTATTCTCTCTGGCCTGGCCCTTTTTTCCGCTGTTCAGAATATATATTAGATCTATGGAGAATATGATAGGTAATTATCAAAACCACAAAACCAAGTTCTGCCCTGTATAAGGAAAATAGATTAATGTATGCACTGTTTTATACATCTAGTTGTTGGGTTTTGATTTAAAATCTTAAGTTTTTAATTTTTATGTCTGACTTATTTTTCAATTTTTTTTCCTAGGAAGATCCCCATACTAACTTATTGATTGAAGCTATAAAAAATGACCATCTTAGGCAAATGGAACGTGAAAGGTAACATTTTGGCCACTAACTAATATGACTTTAGGTTTTAGAAAATGACTGCCTTTTTTTTTTTTTTTTTTTTTTTTTTTGGTTTTTCGAGACAGGGTTTCTCTGTGTAGTCCTGGCTGTCCTGGAACTCACTCTGTAGACCAGGCTGGCCTTGAACTCAGAAATCCGCCTGCCTCTGCCTCCCAACTGCTCGGGATTACAGGCATATGCCACCACGCCCGGCTAAATGACTGCCTTCTTACTGATTCTTATAAAACTTGTCAGTTGCCAGGAGTAATGTTAAGCACCTTTAATCTCCACACTCAGGATGCAGAGGCAGGAGGATCTCTTAGTTCTAGCCTGGTCTACAAAGTGAGTTCCAGGACAGCCAGGCTATATAGAGAATCCCTATTTCAAAAAACAAAAAAAAACAAAAAAAAAAACAAAAAAAAAAACAGAGGGGGGAAAAAAAAAGCCAAACCAAACCAAGTCAAAGGTCAGGTCGGCTGCATCTGTTGCCTGAGCTGAGCTCTTACCCACCACTCCTCTACCTTACGGGTTCTCGTTTCTCCCTTAATGCTGGTCTCCTACAGCTCAGTTCTCCTTATTAAGTTGTATGTTTAGCAGTGGGAGGGTTAAACCCAGGTCTCCTGCTCTAGCACTGACTCCATCTCTAGCCTTTTCTTTGCTTTTTATTTTGAGATGTGTTCACTAAGTTCTCTGACTTACCCTTGGGTTTATTCAGTAACCCAGGCTGGCTTTGAACTTAAGATCTTCTTGCCTCAAACTGGGATTACAAGTCTACTTTACCAGGCCTGGTCTTATTTAGCTGTTCTTAACCATTTCTCTGTAATTCTCTTTCCCTATCCATTTGGTATCATATTACAATTTAGTTACCTTTATTGTTAAAAAATTGTCTTATACATTTTTGCCTTGCCTGCCCATTAAATATCAAATTTAAGGAAAAGCATGTATTTATTTTATTGTTTTCTGTTCTTTATCTTTATTTTTCACACATGTGCATAATGAATTTTGATTATATTAACACCTTTATCTTCTTTTGAATAAGTCCTCCTCTCCCTGTCATGTCATGTATGTCTGTGAAAGTGTGTGTGTGCACATATGTGTGCCTGTTTGTGTGTATGTGCTGTTTCTAGTTCAAACACCAAATATGAGCCTTTTCCACACCAAGATTATCCAAGTCTCTGGACATTAAGTGAGTGGCCAAAAATTCACTTTTCCTCCCATCTAAGTTCATGCCGACCCCACAAGTTAAGGGTGAGTCCCACAAGCCTCTTCATCCCCAGTACAGTCAGCAGCATCAAGCAAGGCCTTCTGTTCTGACTGACTTCCTAGGAGAGGAGAGACAGGTTTTTTTGGTTTTTGTGGGTTTTTTGTTTGTTGGTTTTTTAGCCAACTCTTCTTAGGATCTATAATTTGCTAGAAGCACACAAGAACTTGTTTGTATGTGCTGGTTTGTCGTAAAGGATGCAGCTGAGAAACAAGGCAAGGTAGGCAGCATGTGCTCCTGGGGAGACTTGTAGGGTTCCACGTCCTTTCCATCGGCGCCTCCTTCTCCCCACCTCTGCTCAGCAGCCTGATCCTCCCTGAGCAAGGCTCTGCACTGGAGACATGACTGACTCTGTCCCTGGCCACTGTTGGCGGCTCTCTGTCCTCAGCTCCTTTCTAGGCCCTGGAATGTGTCTTAGTCACTGTGCTATTGCATGGCCATGGCAACTCTTATAAGAAGAGCATTTAATTAGGGCTTGCCAACTGTTTCAGAGGCTCAGACCATTATTGTTGTGAGGGGAGCAGACATGGCGGTGGGCATGGTGCTGGAGAAGTAGCCGAGAGCTAGATCCTGATCCATGGGCAGAGAGAGCCTGGGCCTGGCACCGGCTTTGAAACCTCAAAGCTTCCTCCAACAAGTGACTTCTTCCAACAAGGCCATGCCTCCTAATCCTTTTAATCCTTTCTAAGAGTTCCACTCCCTGTTGACTAAGCATCCAAATATATGTGCCTCTTAGAAGCATTCTTATTCAAACCATCACAGGATGAGAGACTGAAATTTCTAGACATTTGATCATGTGTTGATTCTGTCAATCCAGCTCCATTTTTATCCCCATTGACATGTAATCTATGCTGTTTTCAACTTGTTCTTTTAGTAAGGATGGCCTTGAACCCTGGTCCTTCTGAACCCACCCGCTAAGTAATCATGTTCATCTTTGAACCTTTTTAGGGACCATGAGACATCATCTCATTAGCATAACTCATGGTCAGAAAAAAAGCATACTTGTAGCATGGAGGAAATTCCACAAGTTTTTAGAGCTCTTTGCCATCATTCTTCTCTTCTCTTCTCTTCTCTTCTCTTCTCTTCTCTTCTCTTCTCTTCTCTTCTCTTCTCTTCTCTTCTCTCCTCCTCCTCCTCCTCCCCCTCCCCCTCCCCCTCCCCCTCCCCCTCCCCCTCCCCCTCCCCCTCCCCCTCCCCCTCCCCCTCCCCCTCCCCCTCCCCCTCCCCCTCCCCCTCCCCCTCCCCCTCCCCCTCCCCTCCCCCTCCCCCTCCCCCTCCCCTTCTTCTTCTTCTTCTTCTTCTTCTTCTTCTTCTTCTTCTTCTTCTTCTTCTTCTTCTTCTTCCTCCCCCATTATTTTTCTTCTTTTGAGGGTCTTCCTGTCTCCTGCCTAGCACTGTTTCTTATTCTAATGCATTTCCTCATACAGCCATCCTCCATCAAGTGTGACTGGAAGGTCTAAGAGTTTTTGAGCATGTGATATGTATGTTACATGGTAGAGGGCAACCTTTTGTTTTCTTAATTGTGGCAAAATAGATACAATGTAAGATATACCACCCTGAAATATATTTACCCAGACAGGTCTTACCATGGAACCCAGGCTGGGCTGGAGTTTATGGCCTTCCTGCCTTCTGGGGTTCAGATGTGAGTCACTGTGCCTGACACTGAAACATTTACTTTTTTTCCCTTCAAAGCAGGGACTCTGTGCAGCCCTGGCTGTCCTGGAATGTGCCTGCCTCTGCCTTTGCGGGCCGGGATTAAAGGCAGGAGCCACCTTACTTGGCTCAGTAAGTCATTTTTCAGCTATACAGATCGGTGGTGTTAAGTACATTTATGCTATGGTGTAACTAATCTCCAGCACTGTACTCATTTTCAAAAACTAAATCTCGATATCCATCATATTCATTAAACAGTAGCGCCCAGTGTGTACTCCAAACCTGCTCTCTGGAAACCACCGTTCTACATTCTTTCCCTGTGATTTTCAGTAGTGCAGGTACCTTATGTAAATGGAATAATAGACTGGTTTTCTTTTTTTAAGATTTTTTAAATTTTATGTGGCTCAGTGTTTACCTGAATGCATATGTATATAACATATAAGTGCCCACTGCCAGATGCCCCCAAAACTGGAGTGGGTGCTGGAAATGGAAACCAAGTCTTCCAGAAGAGAAACAGTGCCCTTTAACCACTGAACCTCTCTACCCCTTGAGTCCATTTTAAAAACTGCTATGTCTATAAATCTAAGAAAAGTAGACTACAATGAATATCAGCTATCATTGTAGATTAGTATATCCCCTTTGGAATACAACTTGGCATTTTCCAGTGATGGTGACAATGTGCATTTTATAATATGCAAATATGTTACATATATACACACATATGCACATATACTTTGAAAAGTAACATGCAGCTGGGTGTGGCAACCTACTCCATGTCTTTAATCTCATCATTTAAGAGGTAAAGGTAGGTGGATCTCTGTGAGTTGAGACCAGCCTAGTCGATATAGTGAGTTCCAGGACAGCCAGGGCTACACAGAGAAACTTTTTCTCAAAACAAAACAAAACAAAACAACAGAATAACAACAACAATAAAAATAACAGTTTCTCTTGGGGGTTGTGTACATGTGTGCCTTATGTGTGCGCATGTACACATATGTGTCTGGATATGCAAACGTAGAGGTCAGAAGTCAATGTTGCTTGTCCCCTGTCACTCTACCTTTTGCTGACTGAATCTAGAGCTCAGCCAGTGGCTGGAGTGACCACGCAGTGAACCCGTAGAATCCTCATCTCTGCGTCCCAGTGCTGGCATGCAGGCACATTCCACCTGGTGTCTTCTGTAGGCGCTAGGGAGCCCTGCTCAGGTCCTCCCTGTGCTTGCTGAGCACAGTAACCACTGAGCCATCTGCCTGGCCCCACACACGGTTTCCTTCACAGTGTTCACAGCTCCCTTTCATGCCCATAGGTAGGTCATGGGGCTTCGTCCATGTTTCATTATTCCTTTACCTTGTCAGAGGCATCATCAAGCAGAAGAAAGGTGCACAGGTATCCCAGGAGGCACACACCTAGCTAGTTGTGTTTGCTAGTGGTTTTAGTCTGACTTGCAAACAAATCTCTCAGGCTGCGTGAGTGGTAGGTAGTGCTGGGAATAAGCCAGGTTTAGTCATGGTGGGCAAGAGCTCTAATGGTGAGCTGCAGCCTTAGCCCTTGTTTGGGGGGGACAGGATTTTACTGTGTAATCCAGAGTGGCCTGTGACTGGCTGACCTCAAATTCGTGATCCTCCTGCCTCTACTACCCTTGTGTAAGATTATATACATACACCACCACTCCTGACCTTTTTTTTTTGGGGGGGGGTTGGCTTCACTTTAGTTTTAATTTTGGGGTGTTTTTTGCTTGCTTGTTTGTTTTTGTTTTTAGAGACAGGGTTTATCAATATAGTCCAGTCTGTCTTGAACTCAGATCCACCGCCTTTCCCTTCTCAGTGCAAGGCGGCAAGGAGGCAGGCCCTGCTCCCTCCTAGCCCTTATGAGCACATGTCTTATGTGGCTGGCTGTCCTCTACTAAGCTTCTGTGGTGTGTTAGGGTTTTTTTTTTTTAAGATTTATTTATTTATTTTATGCATATGAGTAAATACATTATTGCTCTCTTCAGACACACCAGAAGAGGGCATCAGATTCCATTACAGATGGTTGTGAGCCACCATGTGGTTGCTGGGAATTGCACTCAGGACCTCTAGAAGAGCAGTCAGTGCTCTTAACTGCTGAGCCATCTCTCTAGCCCTGGTGTGTTGTTTTGATAGATTATAAAAATTACTTTTATGTCACATCTAAATATAACTTCTTTGTTTTTATAATACAGGAAAGCCATGGCAGAAAAATACATCATGACAGCTGCAAAACTCATTGCTCCTGTGATCGAAGCGTCTTTCGCTGTGGGTTATAACTGGTAAGAGTGGCGTTCAGGTTTGAGAGCCGAGGCTCTGCCTCTGCCCTGAGCTTCGGGCACCCGTGCCCCTTGCTAGCTAGGTGTGCTGGTGACCAGGAGCCTATTGCACATGACCTGTATTTTTTTCTAAAGGTTTTAATAATTTTTCCCCTAGCTTTCTTTCTCTGAAATTCTTGAACCATATGTTTAAATTTGTCTTCTTGCCCTGTCTTTGATTCAAGAGCTCCATAGACACCCACATAGTCTTGTTTCTCTTCAACTTTGGAAGCATCATACAAAATTCCTGGTAATGTGCTCCCTTTACATGTTTATTAATTTCCATCATACTTTAGACTTCCATGTCACTTTCCTTCTCTGATTTGGTATTTTCTCTCTGCTGTTTCTTTGATTTCTAAGACTTCTTATGCAAACTTCATATGTGTGTGTGTGTGTGTGTGTGTGTGTGTGTGTGTGTGTGTGTGTTTATTTTTCCAAAGGCACAGTTTTTCTCTGGTTGTTTCTTTTGGGACTATGGAGGATGGGGCAGCTTTTGATCTTTTATTTTTAAAGATTATTATAGTATTGTCTTAGCCATCCCGCTGCCAGCTCACAGAGTGATGCACTAAGGATTTATCTAGCTCACAATGGGTATGACTGTAGTTTTTCTCTAAATAAGTTTCAAATGTTACTTCATAACTGCTTTTGTTATTTTAGACTTAGGTCATGCCAGGCTAGGAGGTTCTCTTCCTTCTTTGTGTGTTTTAGACAAGGTCTCTTGTACTTTGGCCTGCTTTGAATTCTGAGTAGCTGGGAATGACCTTGAATGAGCTTCCTTCCTCCATCTCCTCATATTCTGATCACAGGTGTGTACCACTAAGCCAGCCAGCTAGCTTGCCTGCCTTCTTCCCTCGTCCTTTTAAGATAGGTTCTCATTCTGTGGTTATTTTAGTAGGGTTCTCTGAAGGAACAGAAGTGATAGAATGAATAAAGAATATAGAGATCTGGAGAGATGGCTCAGCGGTTAAGAGCACTGACTGCTCTTCCAGAGGTCCTGAGTTCAATTCCCAGCAACCACTTGGTAGCTCACAACTGTATAAAATTCCAGTCTATTATTAGTTCCTTGGAATCCTGGGCCCTCTTCTGGTATACAAACATACATGCAGACAAAATACCCATATATAAAAAATACATATTTAAATAAATCTTTAATAGATATAATACATAATATATATTACTAATATATATGATTAATTAGAGGGACCCAGGCTGTGGTAGGGTAGACAACAATGGTTGTCCTGTGACTGAAAGACTGAGAATCCAAAATCCAGTTATTGGGCTGTGTCTCTTACAGTCCCAATCTGGCACTAGAGTCCTGAGGATTTCAACAGAGCTGATGATCTTCAGTATGCATTGGCATCTCAAGATTAATTTTAATACAGGAGAAGCAAGATAAATGAACATGCCAGAGAGTGAGATTAATCTAGGCAAAAAGCAAAAGGCCCTTCTCCCATGTTGGCTAATGAGGACTGCCACTACAAAGGTATTCTTAAATGATCTTGTCAGGAAAATCTCCCAGAATGCCTAGCAGCTTGGGCTTCAGTTCATTTCAGGTTAGTCAAATTGACATCCAAGATCAGCCATTACAGTGATCCAGTCTGGAACTCACTTGATCCTCTGTCTCTGCCTCCCAAGGGCATAGGAGACAGTGTGCCCAACTCCCAGGTGTCATCTTACCCTTAACCTTTCAGATCATTCAAGCCAGACATCCAGCCAAGGACCCTTGCTTCAAGCCAAGGCGAATACTTTTGCTTGAATATATTTTGATTGTGAAATGATAACTACCCATTTAACAGAAAGATATGTTTGCTTAAGAAATGTTGATAAACAGCTACACATTGGGAAATGAGCATAGCAATATTGGAATCTATCTAAAAAGATACGCGTCAGTCCATTTGTGCTGTAGACCAACCTAATGAAGGAGGAACCTAGGCAGAACACTTAGTCAGCAGGGTCTGTCACTTGAGTTCCAGATGTACCCTCATATAGTTTTATCAAGACCTAACATTTTAAAAGATAAAATATAAAGTTTGTTTTAAGCAAAGAGCATAGTGTCCTATTACATTTCTTTCTTAGTTTTTTATTATTATTTTATTTTATGTATATGGGTGTTTTGCCAGCATGTGTGTCTGTGCACTGCACTGTTTGTGCCTGGTGCTGAGGAGTCAGAAGAGGGCATCAGACCCCCTGAGTACAGACGTGAGCGAGCGTGTTGATGTCGGGAATCAAACAGACCCTCTGCGAGAACAGCCAAGACTCTTACCCAGAGCCCTCTCTTCAGGCCCTTATGTATTTTTTTTTATCATAACAGAACTTCTAAGATTTTATTTGCAAACTAAAATATGTCGTATTTTTATTTTGTTATTCAGATAGGAACCCATTCCTTTATATGGGACCTACCAATTTAAAAATAAATAAATAAATGCTATCTCAAGCATAGTGGTATGCGCCTGAAATCCCAGAATTTGGAAGGTGGAGATCAGGAGCAAGGCCATCCTTAGCTGTATGACTGGCTTAACAAGTTTGTGGCCAGCCTGGGCTACATGAGAGCCTATCTCAAGAAGCTTCTCCCTCACCACCTTTTTGGCTAGATTTCAGATAACAAGAAAGTCAAGTACAAATTGGATTTTAGTGGCTTGAAAGATACCTTATATATCTACAGTGTATAGGGATCAGAGGAAGAACTGAAGTCCTAAGTGAAAGTGGATTGTTCATGTGGGCACATACTGAAGGCTCCAAGGCCTTGGACTTATGGGACAGTTAACATACTGTCATTCATATATATATACATATATAGATATAGATATATATGAACATGCATCTATAGGTGAATATTTTGTATCCATGGTATAATATACATATATACATACATACATTATACACATACATACACATACTTGATTTAGAGAGAGCATAGTGGATAATACTCTTTGGAGACAACCTTATAGTTTATGATTGAGATTAGAGACTGTTTTGAGCCTATGTTTCTGAATCTGCAATCTGCCCACCATCTTGGGGACCCATTGCTGTGTTCTGTCCCTGTTCAAGAGGTCCGGGAGGCTCTGCTGCAGCCTCTGTCGCCCTGTGAATATGCTTTATGGAGAAACTGTAGGGAGGACAGTGGCTGTCCAGAGCCAGAAAAGGAATTGCTTATCCTTTGAGGACATAGCTGTGGATTTCACCTGCGTGGCAGAGCTGGGTGATGCTCAGAAGACCATGAGGGATGTGATGCTGATGTCCTCAGCAGCCTGGTGTCCTAGGGGCACTACACGCCAGACCTGAATTGCTCTCCCAGTTGGAGTGTGAATTGGGCTGTGGGATGTGTCAGGAATCTCAGTCCTCAGCCTTCTAGAGAACACCTAGGTCCAGGAGGTGAGTGAGTATAAATCGTAAGACGTTAAAGGAGGAATTCAGGTGAAGTTGTCTGCTAGTTTGAGAAGAAGATGGTTTGCACAAGAATACTCAAGGAGGGTTCTACTGCTGTGTCTCAGGACAAAGTGACAGATTTGAACACATGCAATGGGACCCGTGTTTTATGTTTGACCCTGCCTCATGCTGAAGGTGCCTAGAGGGACAAAGGCTCCTCCTTGGCATGAGAGAGGTGGGATGCCTGGCCACATTCTTTACACACTTTTTTTTTCTTTTTTTAATTGGATATATTCTTTATTTACATTTCAAATGTTATCCCCTTTCCCAGTTTCCTCCCCTCCCGGGTAGCCCCTATCCCATCCTCCCTCCCACTGTTTAATATAATAAAGAAATAGAACAGATTGGAGAGATGGCTCAGAGGTTAAGAGCACTGACTTCTTCTAAAGGTCCTGAGTTCAAATCCCAGCAACCACATGGTGGCTCACAACCATCTGTAATAGGATCTGATGCCCTCTTCTGGTGTGTCTGAAGACAGCTACAGTGTACTTATGTATAATAATAAATAACTCTTTAAAAAACAAAAAAAGAAAGAAATGGAACAAGAGGCAGAGAGCAGACGGGACCTAAGGCGGGCTGGGGGATGGGTGAGAGGGAGAAGGGCAGGCTCTCAGAGTTTGTATGCAGAGGAGCATTGCATGTGAGTCACGGTTGTACCTCCCACCTTTGCTCTTTTCCTGCATGTCACCAGCTGCCAGTGAGCAAGCCACAGTCTTTTCAAGACATGACAGCTGTTCAGTGTTTGGAGAACTTTTAAGACTTGAAATGAAATAAAACATTTAAAATTAAGCTATTTGATATCTGTTCTGTTTATATCATTTTAAACTGACATTTATAAGAAAGATGCCAATCAAGTCTTCTGTTTAATTTAGCTTCTTGGGGAGTTCTGTGTTTGTATATTTAAAATTATTCAGTTAAAGGGAAGTAGTTTTGAGATTCAAAGACTACTTTCTGTTCATTCCAGCCAGTTCTTTCAAGCTCATTTCTACTTAAAAGGTTTTCAGTGGTAGCCATAGGTTAGGTTGTTTTGAAGTCACTAGTTTTGCTGTGTAACATTTCAGCCCATTGAAATTCAGACTCTGCAAATGTAGGCAGGGGAAATCCCTGCAAGCTCTACTGCTGGCAGAGAGTGATTCCTATGAAGGAAGAAGAAAAATTTGGTCCAGTTTGACTTAGTCAGGCTGGATCAAACTTCAGGAGTCAGATGTTAGACAGTTGATTGTTAGCATCTTTAAACAGTACAATTCGAGAAAAAGTTTCCAGGCAAGAATCCTTCCAATTCTAGGTGCACAATAAAGCTGGAAGAACGGTTACGCAGAAACTCCTTTGCAAAATACATGTGAGTGTGAAGACAGGTTCTGTAGCTACAGGATCTGGATCCTGTGTGGTCTCTGACCAAGGGAGCAGACAGGCCAGCAGCCTGTAAAGTACATGTGACATCTCCCCTAAGGATGTTCTAGTAACTGAGAGCAAAAGATAAAGATCTAGGGAGGGAGAGTGTGGGATAAACATTCTGGGGGGTTTGGGGAAGGTCAATAAATAACATTCACTCTCAGTTTTCTGAGCAAAAAAAAAAGGCATCTCTTCCTTTAAGGAGATGCCGTTGGAGTGATTACAATTCCTGGTTCCCCTAGTGCTCAGTGAGCACAAGAATCTGTGCCCCCATATGCTGCTAGTTCAGCTTTCAAAAATTTACTGATACTATAGAGTTATAAAACCACAATTTTTTTTTGTTTTTGTTTTTGGTTTGTTTTTGGTTTGGTTTGGTTTATTTCTCTAAAAACAGGGTTATTGACTCCTCTCGCCCAAGCCCCATATTTCTGAGCTGACTTACAGTGGGCACATAGCTCAGCCTTGATACTGTTTGTGATTTAAACTGTGACTCCCTCCTAAAGGGTAAGCTTAAGTTTATTGATGACAATTCGGCGTTGCTTCCTTTTTAAAAGAGATTTTGTCTTTCTAATTATTTATATATATATATATATATATATATATATATATATATATATATATATATTATATATAGGACAGAAGAGAAGGGCCTCAGGTCCCTTGGAGCTAGGCTCACAGGCATGTGAGCCTCCTGATGTGGGTGCTGGGAACTGAACTCAGGTCTTCTAGAAGATCAGAACTTGTTTCCTGTAACCACTGAGCCCTCTCTCTAGCCTCTGGGATTCTTTGTACCTTGTTGCCAAGGCAGAGTGTCTCTTGTTTGTTGTTGCTACACTCTATCTCAGGCTGGTGGGCCATGAGCTGCGAAGGAATTCTTCTGACTGACCCTCAGCTACTTGTAGGGGTATGGGGCTACAGACACATGCCACTGTGTCTGGCTATTTGCATAGGTTCTGGGATCCAAGTTCAAGTCATGAGACTTAAGAAGCAAGCACTTTGACCCCAGAGCCCTGGCTCTCGGTGCTTTCTGGGGCAGTCCGGAGCCCTGGCTGGGCTTCGGCTTTGGCCCTCCCTGCCAGCACTGGGATTACAGCCATGCACCCACTTCTCGTTTGCTCTGGTGACTTGCTAAAGGTACAGACAGTACTTACTTTGATAGGAAGCACTAGCCTAGCCTTGCAAGGAGGGGCCGGAGCACGGCTGATGTGAGCCTGTCGCCCCTTCTCCCATAAAGCTAAGAGGGCTTTTAAGTGAGAAGAGAGCACTTGCGTGTTGATAACCGCTCCCCCCAAAGTGATTCTGACATGTGTGACACTTCTGTTGTTGCTGTGCTATTAGTCTCCTTTGAATGAATATTAAAATTGTCAGGGGGTTAACATATCCTCAAGGGGCACTCTGTAGTTTAGACTAATTAAATCAAAATGTCCGTGTCCAAGTTACAGTCTCGGGGTTACCTTACGTGTGTCTGACATCGCTCTGTGCCATGCCAGGAGCTCATCAACCACACGGCCCTGTTAAAAGTGAAGGTGCAGTTAATCTAACATGGGGCGACTTTCCCAAAAGGGCCAGGGATGGAATGAACAGTCTTACTTTGTTTTTATAATTTCCACTTATTTCCTCTGGAATTCTTCTTAACTTACTCCCATATAATTATACCATTTTAACATTTTTGGTGAAAAGTAAAGTGTACACAAAAACTATACAGACCAGCTGGGAGCACTGACACATACAGCTGTGAGACCAGCTCAGGAGGCCGAGTGAGCTAGGAGCGTCATACGAGCCCAGGACCAGCCTGAGCAATATAGGTGAACCCATCTGCAAAATAAGAGTTACACAAACAATAGCAACTTAGTGATGTATCATGAAACAAACACCCATGTGACTACTGTACTAGCTTGATAAGACTAAGACTTTTAGCGCCTTAGGAGATGTCGACGCCATCGCCACGCCCTTCAACCGAATGGTGGCTGGGTCTCTTCTTCACTTCCTTGCTTTTCCTCCTTAACTACCTTGCCAGGCTTCTCTGCATTCTCTGCACACCAGACATATATCTGTATTATATGATATAGAATCTGTTTCATAGAATCACACTGACTGTTCCTGTTCATAGCCTTCTTTACCTTATGTTTGCAAATGGTTTCCATGTCCTTGTAGAGAGCTGCTGTTTGTTCATTTTCATTGCTTCTGATGTTGCATTACTACTGTGTATCTGTTTTCATGTTAGTGGGTATTGAGGTAATTTTCAGTTGGAATTTGACACTGTTATCAATATTATTGTATGATTGTGGGTGTAGACCTTATTTATAAGTGGGATGATTTAGGGGTTATGTGTACATTCAACTTTCAAGCAGATGCTACCAAGTCCTGGGCCTTCTCCCTCAGCAAGGTATAGAAGTTCTTAGCTTATTGTGCAGTTGTTCATCTTAACCAAGCAGCCTGTTAGCATTGTGGTTTGTGATGTGCACTTCACTGATGGCTGATTAGTATCCTGTGTTAATTTGTCACACAATTACTTTTTGTGTCCTGAGTGTCATTTAAGACTCTTAGCCTTGATTTTGGTTATTTGGTTACGTTTGGCTTTGTTTGTTCTTTTTTTTTTTTTTTTTTTTTTTTTTTTTTTTTTGGTTTTGTTCGAGACAGGGTTTCTCTGTGTAGCCCTGGCTATCCTGGAACTCACTCTGTAGACCAGGCTGGCCTCGAACTCAGAAATCCGCCTGCCTCTGCCTCCCAAGTGCTGGGATTAAAGGTGTGCACCACTACCGCCTGGCTTGTTTGTTTTTGAAACAGGGTCTCACTGTGTAGTCCTGGCTGTCCTGGAGTTCACTATTGTAGACTATTACATGGTACTGACCAAAGTCCAGAGTAAGGGTCTGTATTAAGCTGGCCAGAGACTGCCTTTTCACAGAGAAGCCTCTAAAGCATTTTACAGGGAGCGTTTAAAGGCAAAGTATACAGACAGCCTGCATCCTGCTTGGCGATTACAAGAGGAAGTGAAGCAAGCAATCGGTTTAACAGAAACCATGCAGTTAGTGGGACATTTTGGCCCCTGGTTTCTAGAACAGGGTTTGGTCATTTCTCACAAGACTTAATGTTGGGGGTTGGGAAGAGGAAGTCAGTTTGAAGTTAAAACAACTATGGCTCTAGCTGAGACAAGATGGAGGAACCTTTGCCCTGTCACAAGACCAGGCTGGCCACAAGCTCACAGAGATCCACCTGCTTCTACTTCCCAAGTACCGATATTAAAGGTATGTGCCACCATGCCCAACTTTTTTGAAGTTTTACCTGTCACATTTACGTGGATGATTTATGTGGAAGTATCACCCTTCTTAGTAACATCCTAAACTAAACTTGTAAAGTCGTTTAGTTTTTCTTTTTTTTTTTGTTTTTGTTTTTCTTTTTTTTTTTTTTTTTTTTTTTTTTTTTTTTTTTTGATTTGGTTTTTTTGAGACAGGGTTTCTCTGTGTAGCCCTGGCTGTCCTGGAACTCACTCTGTAGACCAGGCTGGCCTCGAACTCAGAAATCCGTCTGCCTCTAGTTTTTCTTTTTTTCTTCCCTTTTCTTTTTTGGGCTATCACTCAACCCTGTTGTAAAATAATTATGTTTTCCCATGGTACTCTAATGTTATCTTCACAAAAGTTGAGCATGGTGGCACATATCTTTAACTCTACCAAGGCTACGCCTCCCAATAGTGCCACTTCCTCTGGGCCAAGCTTATTCAGACCAGCACACTAGCACATCTGTTTCGATGCTCAGAAGTGATGACGTAGATATTTTTGTTTAGTTTCTAGTCTCAGAGGGCAAATCTTTCAACAGATTGCTCACTTAGGTACCCAGACCACTCCATTGGTACACTGCTTCGGGAAACCATGGCTGCATTCCCTCTAACCTCTTACATTTTGTATAATTTTGTCAGGTATCTTTTTTTTTTTAAGATTTATTTATTCTTTTATGTTATGAGCACACTGTAGCTGTCTTCAGACACACCCAAAGAGGCCATGGGATCCCGTTACAGATGGTTGTGAGCCACCATGTGGTGGCTGGGAATTGAACTCAGGACTGAAGAGCAGCCAGTCAGTGCTCTCAACCGCTGAGCCCTCTCTCCAGCCCCTGTCAGGTGTCTTAATACTGAAAAATTTTAATCCAACAAGAAATTACTATAAGTTGTTTTCCAGTAGGGCTTTTAGAAATGAGATTAATGAGTCTTTTTGTCATTTATGATTTTAATGACATACTTAGAAAGCCAGCAGCCACAACAAAAGCAGATACGTGTTCAGTGAGGTCAATGATAGGTCAAACATTTTCAAAGGTTTTTTTATTCAATAAGTTTCAGTTGAACTAAGTTGATAAATATATTAACACTAACAAAGCAATCTATGTGATTAGTACCCTTACATAAAGTACTGTTCCCTCATTTAGTTGGAATGCCTAATTTATAAACTGGTGCCATGGAAATCTTATATTGATATCTGGATTGAGAAGTAAAGAATTAGTAAAGATAAAATTGATTGTAAAGAGTATTCTAAGTAGAAGGAAGAATATTCTCTACCTTTCAAATATCTGAAGTCTTTTACACACACACACACACACACACACACACACACACACACACACCAAAATACTTAAACTTTAAGGTGGAAGACCCCAGACCTCCAGTTATACACTCCTTTGCTAAAGGCCCTTCCAGATCACAATCACATTCTATTTATTTATTTATTTGTGAATGTTTCTGTGGACGTCATGGTGTGCATGGAGAGGTCGGAGGACAGCTCTCTGGAGTCCATTCTATTTTTCTTCCTTTAGGTTGGGTGTGGAGATCCAACTCAAAGGGTGTGGTGGTAAGTGCTTCAACCACTGAACCATCATCACACTCTTCATCTGTGTCCTTCATAATGTCCTTTGTGATAAACTTGTGTAATTCTGTGTGCCATGATAGCAAGGAATGGGACCTGGAGAGCCCTCAGAGCCTCTTTTGTGAGGCAGCATCAGGGTGCAGTGTGAGCCTCAACCCACCCTCACAACAGAGATCTGAAGTATAGGGCAGCACTGTGCTTGTCAAGTCAGAGACAGAACTGGGTTAAATTATGCAACAGCTAGGTTTGTGCTGAGAGAACTAGAAACGCTTTATGGAGACGAAACCTCAACTTCTGTGTTGGAAGTTTAGATAGAAAAGTTTTCACCTCAACACTTGTACCTTTTTTTATTTTAATTTTTTATTAAACACAATATATATTTTATACCAATCATAAAAATGATGGACATGTTATTAAATGAACATAAAAAGATTGTTTTTGTTTGTTTGTTTTGTTTTTAGTAGAGCTTAAAATCTTGGCTCTTACTATGGTATAAACCCAAAATAAGAACAAGTTTTAGATAATGGAATTCATTGTAATAAGGCTGTACTTCAATGTCCCTCACATCACCAAAGGATTTTACCTCCATAGTAGCTAAGATGTATCAAAACATAATGTCTGACATGTAATAGACATTTCATAAATATTTGCTGTGTATACCTGGGTTTCCAGATTATTCTTTTGGAACTCAAATTTCATGAGCCATGTCTTCAGATAGGGACAGATGGTCATTCAGTGAGGTATACTGCAGGGGGGGGGCTCAAGTCCTCTGTCCCTATTTCAAACAGAGAGGCTCTTTTATATATGGGACTTTTCAGGAAAAGGTTCTATGGAAGAAAGGGATTCTGTATTCCAGTTATGGTTTGGGCTAGTGAACCACATCCTCAGTGCCACATAGGATTTTGTTTTATTCACTGAAGCAGGTTTAATGAAATATCTATGACCTCATGTATTTTTATCTGACCTCTGTTGTTTTTACCATTGTTTCTAAGATGGATACGTGTGGTGGTTTGAATAAGAATGGCCTGATATGCTCATCTGTTTGAATGTTCAGTCAGCATGGAGTGGACTGTTTGAAAAGCCGGAAGGGCTAGGATGTGTGGCCTTGTTAGAGGAAGTGTGTCTCAAAAGCCCATGCCAGGCCCAGGCTCTCTCTGCCCACGGGTCAGGGTCAGCACTGAGCACCGTGCCCACCATGCCTGCTGCCATGCTCCCCCAGGTGATGATAGCAGTCTGAGCCTCTGAAACCTAATGAAACCCCAATTAAATGCTTTCTCGTGTAAGAGTTGCCATGGTCACAGCAGAGAATGATAGAGCATGGCAGATGACATTGACCTCTGGTCTCCATATGTTACGAATACACACATGGGTGTGAACCCAACACACACACACACACACACACACACACACACACACACACACACTCAGAGAAAGAACTGAAATAAAATAACTGAAATGAGAGCAAGTGCTGCTTTGTGTCTCGCCTCTCTTCTAGGTGTGTGGAAGTAGTGAAAGCCTCTCAGTATGTGGAGCTGGCCAACGATCTGGAGATTAACAAAGCAATTACGTACTTGAGACAAAAGGACTTTAACCAAGTAAGTGCCACAGCATTCTGCATGTCTGTTGGTCTAGGCAGTGGATGCAAGGAAACTCCTTTCTAGAATGATATTAAAGTGCTCTACCCCTGAGCTCCACCCCACCCATAACTCTGACAAGATTTTACATGTCGGTTCCATTTATTAAAGGGTAAATACTTTCCATATATAACATATTGTTAAATTACAAAACCTTATGCTGGTCTAGGCCTTAAAATTTTAGTTGGTTCTGCAAAGTGCCGAGGCCTGTAGAAGCTGGTGTGTGTACAGAGGTCCCAGATAGTAGTCTGATGTGCTTCCATCTTGTCCTCTGTGGAACAGCTTTCCTTGAGGCTATTTCAAATGTTTCTTACGACACCTGGGTTCCCCATGCTAGACACTGGCTTAGACCCTGGGATCCCTCAAGCTGCTACCTGCTGTCCTGAGGATGGGGTGGAGCTCTGTCAACCTTTCAGTACTCGCTCAAGTAGAGCAGAGCTGAGAGAAGCACAAGTCCAAAGAGTTTTAAGGAAAAGAGAGGATCCCAAAGTAGAACAAGCAGAATACACTCGGTTTCCTAGTTTATCAAGCTGATGGCTAGTGTCCTGTGTACCTGCAGTTTAAAACCTCATTTGACTCAGACAGCAAGACCCAGAGAAAGCCACAGGGTATTTCCCACACATGTCCAAGCCTGTGCTTTGTCTTTTCTTCCAAACAAAGAACCGTCTTTCTGTCTGAAGACTGCTGTATGGCAGTGGTAGTAACTTCGGACAATCTGTTTCCAGGCTGTAGACACGTTGAAAATGTTTGAGAAGAAGGACAGTAGAGTGAAGAGTGCAGCTGCGACCAACCTCTCGTTCCTGTATTATCTGGTAGGTTTTGGTTTTTACAGCTAAGGGTTATTCATATGATACTTTTGCGTTACTAAATCTGCCTAAGAAAAGGCCTCCAAAGAAGACTGGTGCAAACTGAGGTGCACCAGGGCCTGACTGACAGTGCTGCAGGGGCTGAGTTTTCAGACATGAGGAAGAAGACTGCCCCTAAAGAAATGAGGGAGACTGGAAGTGAGGAAGGCACCAGAGAATGACAGAGGGCAGCTGCAGGCTGAGCTAGAGACACTCACCCATCCTCTTAGTGACAGAGAAAGGGCCGTCGCCGGGGAGGTGCCTGAGAGTTGCAGAGCACCATCTGTACCGCGCATTCACTGAGTGCCTACCCAGTGCCAATCACTGGCACTCCAGAGAGTAGGTGGGCGCCACGTACGCCAGTTGCCTTCCTTCGGCAGACTCGGTTTGCCCTTTGCTCAGCCTCGCACAGCAGCCCCTTCCCACCCCTGCAGGCTCCACTGAGCTCCTCACCCCGCGGCCCTCACCGCAGCCCTCTTCTGAAGACAGCGGAATACATTTTAGTTTTTTCTCAGCTGCATTCTCCTTCGTGGTACCAATTTCTCTATAAGTTGCAATTTAGAGTGCACACAAACACTCACACATGGATGTTCACAGCAGCATTTCATAACAACCAAAAGGTGAAGGTAGGCAGCCTGAGGATGCACCAGCCACAAAGGGGTAAACCAGATGTGGTATATCCATCCACTGGACATCAGTCAGCCATTAAAAGCAACAGATCGTTAATACATGTACCTTACAAACACACCATGTAGAAGTGGCCGTACACGAAGATCCCACTTGACATCCAATGTCCAGGATAGGAAGGGAAATAGAAAGAATATAGATTTCCAGAAACTGGTTCAAGAGAAAGGAGTGCCTTGCTGCTAGTGGACACAGGATTTCTGTGGAGAGAAAGAAAGTATCCAAGAGGGAGGCAACGGTGGGAACTGCCCAACGCTGGGGAGCGCCTACCCTGAGCTGGGCTTTTTAAAGGGATTCTCGGTTTCACTGAGCTGACCTGGCACAGATGGCCATGCCACAGGGAAAGAGGGGATCCACAGGCCTCACATGAATGACGACAAGGTCCTTATCAAGCTTCTGGCTGAGAGAGAAAGAGAAGGCAGTACATAGGCGTCGGTGCAGGCACCTAGTGGGTGAGGCAGCAAGGTGCAGAGCAGGGGACAGCTGAGGCCCCTCCTGCTATTTCAGTGCTTCAGGTGGGAAGGCAGTGCACAGCAAATGAGGACACGGGTTTGGGCGTTGAGCATGGAACCACCTACATATAAATGCTCTTGTTATCAAACCAGGAGACTAGGAGAGCCAGCCATGAGAAGCTTGGCTGTTTGAACTTGACAACTACACATAGCCTGGGAAAACCAAGATATTTAAAATATTTGTTTTGTTCATCATTGTTTATTTATCTCAGAAAACCATCATTTATAATCTCAAAAATCATTTCAGTAATCTCTGAACATTCTGAAGAGAGCTGAAGAAATGAAGTCTCTTTTATACTTCATTTAGGAAAACGAATTTGCCCAAGCCAGCAGCTATGCAGATTTAGCTGTGAACTCAGATAGATACAACCCGTCAGCTCTCACCAATAAAGGGAACACAGTTTTTGCAAATGGTGATTACGAGAAGGCAGCTGAGTTCTACAAGGAGGCCCTAAGAAATGATTCTTCTTGTACTGAAGCACTTTATAACATTGGTAAGTTCAATATGGCAGATTGCATAAGGAACTGTCCGCCATCTTTTAGGATAACAGATTATTCTAAATGGAGTTGATAATTCAAAAGCCATGCTATGTAAAATTTGGGTCAGTGTTATGTTGCTCTCCAAGAAGACTTTTCTAATATCTATCACAGTTAGAAGACTATGTTCCCCAAGTTTCCAATAATATGGGATGATGTTTTTAAACTTCTCCCAAATAGGTAGAAGGAAAAAAACCTATTTTTCTTTTTAATTAAAAAAAAAAAAGTCAAATACACTAAATGATTAGTGTCCTAGTTTGACACATTTTAAAAATGGCAAATATGCTTCAGAATTTTCTTTTTCTATCTTATGCATGTGGGTGTTTTGCCTGCATACCTGTCTGTGCAACACATGAGTGGTTGGAACACACGGAGCTGGGCCGGAACAGGGTGGCAGATCCCCTGGAACTGGAATTATAGATGTTTGTGAGCCACCACCTGGGTACTAGGAACCCAGCCTGGGTCCTCTGGAAGAGCAGCCAGCTCCTAACTGCTGACCCACTTCTCCAGGCTCTTAGATTTTGTTTGTATTGTTTATACTATTACAAATCACAAGGCCCAGTCCCACCTCATCCCCTTCCTGTCCTTCAGAGGTTGCCAGATATGGGCACTGTTGCTTCCAAGGTGCTCCAAACAAATACGTGTATTTAATGCTGAACTCGTTTCTTTAGTTACTGATGTTTCTTTTAAATTATGCTTCTCTCTGCATGTGTTATTACTTGATTATGAATTTTGTTTGTGTTTTTTGCTTTTTTTTTTGTCTTTTTTATGTTGTTACATTTCTTTGGATGTCTAGTCTTATAAACTATTTCCTGGTGTTTAGCAGTTTGCAGGTAAAAGCTAGGGGAGAGGGAGTGGGCAGAGGGCTGCTGCCACGCAGGCAGGAGAACCTGAGATCTGGTGCCCAGGCCCTACCTACAAAGCCTGCAGTCCCTTTGATCGATGGCCAAGAGACAGCAGAAAGGGAGACAGACCTGCTGCCAGCCCGGAGATGAGGCGAGGGCCGAGGGGGGCTAGTTGAGGCACCTTGCTAAGAGATGGCAAGAAGGGGTGAGCGTGTGATGTTTGAGATCTGGGAAGAGTTTTACTGGCATAGGAGAGAGAAGGGCACAGGCCTTCCCAGAAGAGCTTAATTGCCTATTTAGATGCTGCTTTTTTTTTTTTTACTTTATAAATTTCAGATATTTTTAGATTCTTACAGCTTTATTTTTCCTGTGTAATTTAAAAGTAAATTTTGAATTTTTTAAAAAGATTTATTTGTTTATATGAATACACTGTAGTTATGTTCAGACACACCAGAAGAGGGCATAGGATCCCATTACAGACAGTTGTGTGAGCCACCATGTGGTTACTGGGAATTGAACTCAGGACCTTCAGAAGAACAGTCAGTGCTCTTAACCACTGAGCCATCTCTCCAGCCCAAATTTTGAATTTTTAAAATATTTTATTAGTATTAATCATACATAATTAAATATATTACATACATATTATGCTATTTGCATTAACATATATATTTCTATTATATTTCCCTCCTCAGTCCCACTGCCCTCTCTATGTCCCCATGCCTGTGAGCCCTTTCCTCTTCCTAATTACCCTTGCTTCTACTATTATGTCTTTTGATTTTTTTTTTTTGAATGAAATAAGGACCTACATTTGTTCCCAACATGAACAGTCAAGTATCACATTTATCCTTTCACCTCCACTGACATTGAATGTCTATTAACTATGTTTATAGCTGCATTCATATCTGAAGTATTTATTCCATTTTTGAGTCCGCTTGTTGGTTCCTGTCTGCTGTCCTTGATGTGTTCCCCTCCCCCACCACACCCTTGAAAACTCCCTGGAGCTGTCTGTAGCAGGTCCATCTGCTTGGAGAAATCTTACCTCCTCTTGTTTGCTTTCATTTTCTCTTCTGGATGAATATTTGCATATATTTACATATTTATCCTGTCACTTTGACTACAATTCTCAGTAATGCTGCTGCTTTCTCTCTTCTCAAGGCCTCACCTATAAGAAGCTAAACCGTCTGGATGAAGCCTTGGACTCCTTCCTGAAACTGCACGCAATCCTTCGGAACAGCGCTCAAGTTCTTTGCCAGATAGCAAACGTGTATCTCACTTGACAACTTAAGGGCATTATTAATTCCCTCAATTAGAAATTGAATATTAATTATTAAATAATATTAGCCATGGAGATAATTGATGAGGGTAACTTAACAGATTGAACTGCTATAAGTAGTTTAGTTGGTAAAAGATCATTTGAATCCCAAGAAGAATTAGTTAAAAATTAAAACTTAAAAAATTAAAAACTTTTAAAAATTAAAAAATTAGTTGTTAACTTTAAAAAAAATTGCAGGGATTGAAGACATGTTGAGTATACATAGTTCTGATTGAAAATCAACTAAATACTTTAGTATCATCTTCTGATTCCTATAGGAAATGAGGACTAATTAGTATTGTTGCCTTTGGGTGTGTAGAGATAGTGACTATAGCTCTCTCAAACTCTTATCCTCACACTTCTTCCATGCCGTGGCCTGTTCATCGGCACTCATGGGCTGTGTGCCCGTGTGCAGGGTGAGAGCCTGCGCGTGGGGCTCTGTGCATGCCCGCAGGAAGCACTGCTGTCACATCAGCTGCTGTCACACTGTGCTTTCTTGGTTCCCCCACTCACTGCTAGAAAGGCAGGCACAAGGTAATGTTTTTAATGCCTCTTACTATAATTGAAAAGCACTTTGATTTCTTAACTGACATTGTCCAAGATATGAGTTAATGGAAGATCCCAATCAAGCTATTGAATGGCTGATGCAGTTGATCAGCGTTGTCCCAACTGACTCCCAAGCTCTGTCTAAACTGGGAGAGTTATATGACAGTGAGGGAGACAAGTCCCAAGCCTTCCAGTACTACTATGAGGTAGGCACGCCGTCTCACGTTCCTTCCAGTTTCTGACATTGTTTTAAAGGAGCAGGCCCTAACATTTTAGAAAGGCTTTTTAGTCTAAAACTAATAATGATTTAGTTAAAACAGTCTTAAACTATAGTTTTGATTCATTTTAGTGAAAATGGGAAATACTAACTCATTTTAAGAGTTATTTATTAGCCGGGCATGGTGGCGCACACCTGTAATCCCAGCACTTGGGAGGCAGAGGCAGGAGGATTTCTGAGTTCGAGGCCAGCCTGGTCTACAGAGTGAGTTCCAGGACAGCTAGGACTACAAAGAGAAACCCTGTCTTGAAAAAACAAAAAAAAAAAAAGTTATTTATTTATGTATATGAGCGCTCTGTTTGCATGTATTCCTACGTGACAGAAGAGGAGATCAGATCCCATTACAGACCGTTATGAGCCACCATGTAGTTGCTGGGAATTGAACTTGGGTCCTCTGGAAGAGCAGTCAGTGCTCTCAACTGCTGAGCCATCTCTCCAGCCCCTATATCATTTTCTTAAACCATGATTTGCATCACCTGATTCTTTTAAATATTTGCTATGACTCAGCTCATAACTAACTGAAAACTGTCGAGTATGCCTAAGTTTTTTAAGTCGTATTGGTTTTTTTTTTGTTTTTTGTTTTTTGTTTTGTTTTGTTTTGTTTTCAAGACAGGGTTTCTCTGTATAGCCCTTTTGTCCTTTTTTTTTTTTTCTTTTTTTTTTTAGACAGGGTTTCTCTATGTAGCCCTGGCTGTCCTTGAACTCACTCTGTAGACCAGGCTGGCCTCGAACTCAGAAATCCACCTGCCTCTGCCTCCCAGAGCGCTAGGATTACAGGCATGTGCCACCACCGCCCAGCAAGTCTTGTATAGTTATAAAGCTCATAAAATTCTTTTGATAGCTCATATTTTTTATAAATAAGTCCATCTAACCGATAAATTAATTAGGTGTGTATTCTGTATTGCTACTGAAGCTGAATTGTCACCGTCTGTATTTTCTCTAGTCATACAGGTATTTCCCTTCTAACATTGAAGTCATTGAATGGCTTGGAGCTTATTACATTGATACCCAGTTCTGCGAGAAAGCCATTCAGTACTTTGAAAGAGCTTCCCTTATACAGTAAGTGACTGAATGTTATATTTAGTTAATATCTTACATTAAGACTATTTTTATCCCTAAAAAATTAGCATCTGGTAAGCATAATGGCATCATGAAAATATCTTAATGAATTATTTTCATTTTCTTGTATTTTATTCATTTTTCTTTGTCTCTATTGTAACAATATATTTTCTGTTGCATAGGAATTTTAAATACCTTTTATAATATACTTTATCTGTTTTCCTCGTTCTTACCTCAGTGAGCAAATAGAATTTGTTTTCAAATCAGAAAGTGACTTTCTCAGTCAGGACAATTTTATTGCTGAAAGAGCCTTAATAGAAGGAAGTTGTGTTGGTTTCAATTTACAATTGCTGTGCATTGAACATTAAAAATTAAACTATTAAAATTTACATTTTTTTAAATTTTTTAAGTTCACATCAGATATTTTTCACATATCTGATTCACACATAATGAATGTGTGATATCCTTCTTTGTTTTCGGCCATATTAAATTATGAGATGAACTGTTACTTAGAATCATTGGAAGGATAGTGGAAGGCCCCAGAGATTTAAGTAATCTTTGTGTAGAATTTATATTAGGCAATTACTTTTTATTACATTGTTTTCATATAAATGTTTTGATAAGCCAGGTATGGTGGTGCACGCCTGTAATCCTAGCACTTGGGAGGCAGAGGCAGGCGGATTTCTGAGTTCAAGGCCAGCCTGGCCTACAGAGTGAGTTCCAGGACAGCCAGGACTACACAGAGGAAACCCTGTCTCAAAAAAACAAAAACAAACAAACAAATAAATGTTTTGATAACTAAAAAGCTAATTACCAATATTAGAATAATAATTTTAGTTAAAAAACATCTTTGTGATTTGTTACACTTATTACTCTTAATTGTGCCCTAGCCTAGCCATTAGGCCACTCCTCATTAAGGCACACTCCACGTGGTTCCATCCTTCTCTCTGATTTTATGTATCCTATAAAATGGTATCATAGTCATCCCCAGACGGGCATAGTGGCTCAGGTTTGGGATCCCAGCATCAGGATACTGAGGCAAGAGGATTTTCCCTGAGTTTGAGGCTAGCCTATGCTAAAGAATGACATCCGATCTCAAAACCAGACCCAAGAGACCAGGAAGATGATGCCTCAGCAGGTAAAAAGTATTTGCCAGCAAGCCTGACACTTGAAGGCAATCCCTAGAACCCACGGCAGAGGAGGGTAGAGGGTAGAGGAAATCCTCTGACTTCCACACGTGTCCCTTGGAATGAGCATAGGCGCGTGTGTACACACACACACACACACACACACACACACACACACAAAATAGACAGGTAGAAAAACAAATAGATAAATAAATATAATAAATAAGCAAACAATAATGAGGTTAAGTAACTTCCTTAGTGTCATAAGGTAAAACTATACTTTAGATTAAATTGGCTTAATTAAATGAAGAGTCTGCTTTATTAAAACAAATTTTTCCATTTTTCTATTTTTCTAACTTTCTATTTTTTATAAACTATTTTCCAAAGCTAAAAGAAAAAGTGTGGCAAGTCAGCCCTTTCACCCAGCTCGTCTCTCCAGCCATCTCATCAGCACTCTAGCCGCACCCACGCTGACTGCACCAACTCCACCGAGCCTCGGCTCCTCTGCAGTTAGCTCATGCGGATCACCCGATGCTAACCACGTTGGCGTCAGCAAGCCCTCTTCCATGAGGAAGCTGTCTAACATAACTTCTCTGTGAGGTCCATGCTCCCCACTTTACAGTGGGCCTCCCTGGGCAGGCTGAAGCCTTCAGTCCCCTTTCTCGTTTTTCTCTTTCAATCTCGGCCTCTTCCATAACACGGCCTCTGGAATGTCTGTCTAACTGGTCAAGTCTATTTCCTTTCTTTATGGTATTCTCCAGTTCCATTTTCTCTCTTGTTTTGCTGTCCTGTCTGTTCTCCCAAATTTTATTCTTGGGTTGATGTAACCATTTTTTTTTCACTGGGAATAGCTCTTCAGATAACTTTGGTGGCCTGGTAAATGGATGCCATATAAATCTGTGTCACATGAGCACTGCCCTCATCTTCCGCGTCTCCCTGTCTCCTCCTCTTCCCGGAGCTCTGCCGTACCTGCCTCGGTTTCCCTGAAGATGAGTGTCTCCATGCAAAGCCCCTTCACACTCCTCCCCTAGCTTTCCCTGTATTTACTTTCGTTTGCTTCTGTTCTTATGTTCTTTATGTGACAGGCATTCAGTGTACAGTAATTACATTTTCTCTATAATTTTGATCATGTCCTTTCTGTACTGTACACTATAATTACCTTTCTTGTATACTAAATCATGTGTAAAATATGTTTTTTCCACTGATACATAACAATGTAGTTATATGTGCTAAGTATTTATTATATAAAAATTACCTCTACCATAAGAATATAAACGTTTAAGGAGTAGGAATATTCATTCTTCTGTCACATAGATCCTTATATATTACAGATAATTGGCAAGTGGTTTGATTCAATTTAATTTTTTGTAATATTTATAATAGGAAGTTCTCTCCTGGTTGTATTGCTTATATTTTTGAGGCTAGCCTGGGCTACAAATCAGTTCTTCATCTCAAAGTCGCAACCACAAAAAACATTTACCCCATAAACAAAAATTAACTTAAAGTGAATTAAAGACCAAATAAATGTAAGGCTAAAAATTATAAAATACAAAATCCTTGGTAAAAATTGTTTATGCCATTGAATGTGGCAAAACTCTTTAAAATTTTATCATAAAACAGAAATAGACAATTAAACTTCATCAAAATTTCAATCTTCTGCTTATCAAATGAAACAAAAGCAACCCACAGAGAAGGTCATTACCCAAAATATATAAAAGGGCTTCTGCAATTCAACAATAACAAAAATCAGCAGTTTTTGAAGACTTTTTTCTTCAAAGATGGTCTACAAACTGCTGATAAGCATATGCAAGGATGCGCGTCTCCCTCCCCTGGAGTGTGCGAGTCAGCATGCACACGCGCGCAGGCAGCACACTGGACTTGCAAGGTATTTAAACAGAAGATAGGAGTTGGGAGTGGGATGTGTTGGTAGGGGGCATGGGAAAGTTGGGGGGGACATAGTGATAGGATTATCATGTTTCATTGCTTACATGCTTGAAATTCTCAAAAAATTAAAAAATAATGAGGGTAACAAGGTCTCACTATGTAGTCCTGGTCATCTTGAGACTCAATATATAGACCTCGAACTCACAGAGATCTGCTCCTGCCTTCCTAATGCTGGGATTGAAGATGTATGTGAACATTCTGACTCAAAGAATACTATATATATATATATGTATGTATGTATATAATGTGTATATATAGATATATACACACACACACACACCATGGACTAAAACAAAGTGGCAGAGTAAAGCTCTGGAGATGAGGTAACAAGTGTGAAGAGGATATGGAAAAACAACGTTTTTGCAGATTGCTAATGAAAAGGTGAAATATTATTTCATATAAATAGTTTGCAAATATTTAAAAAGAAACATTAGACTCACCATAGGACCTAGCAGTATGGAAATCACCATAGGACCCAGCCATGTTGCTCCTCGCTAGGCATCCAAAGGAAGCAGAAGTGGATGCACATTCCTTCCCTTGAGCTAACAGCCGTGGGAGTCCGATGGCAGTTCCAACGTGAAGAGGAAGGGTGAGGCTGGTGCTCAGAGACAGAGATAATCTCCTGCGTGGCAGCAGTGCTGAGAGTAGGGTATTAGGAGCTGGCACCGAACAGTTGACTCTGCCAGGTTGTGAAAGGACGCCAGAGGCTGGGGCAGGCCTTCTGACGAAGGGAGTGCGTGTGACCTGGGGTCCAGCTCCTGCCTGGATTTGCAGAAGCTGAAGGTTCGACAATGCTTAGAGGAAGAGGACTGGAGAGGCAGGGAGGGATGGAAGGTGTAGAGACTAGGTTAGAGCCCTGGGTATGGCGTGTGGGGGAGAAGACGGCAGGCGGCAGGGAGAAGGCCTGAACATTTCATTACATAGTTTATTTAGATTGCAGAGGGTAGGTGTGCAGGCAGTGGGTTTAAAATTAATAATTTGTCACATAGCAGTGCTGAGATTGAGGCCCAGCTCTGTCTAACCCCAAAGCTGATAGCTTGCCATCAAACTAGGGTGATATCTGGAGGCTGTTTGAAGGACAGGGCAGTATTAACCAGGCTGGTCCTCACTCAGATCTTAGGGGAGGGGGGGTGTTGCTTTTTTTTTTTTTTTTTTTTTTTAGGTTCTAAATATGTGAGCCTTTATGTTATTAATACAGATTAAATAAACTAAAGGTCAGAAGGAATTAGAGGTAGAAAGCTTAAAGAATGATTCATGGCCTCATTATTCTTGTTCTAATTTCCACTAATGTCTTGCTTTTATAGACCCACACAAGTGAAATGGCAGCTGATGGTAGCTAGCTGTTTTAGAAGAAGTGGTAAATGTTTTGACTTTTTTCATTTCTTATTTATTTTGTGTTTTTTCTTTTGAGTAATTATTAATATAAATGTGTTCCAGTTGAATGTTTGTATTAAACATTAGCTTTCTAAATAACTACACATAATTGAATCATATCATGTAAAAAAAACATAATAATTACTACATACAGAAAAATGTATGCTTACAAAGTGGGCGTGTTTTGGTTTTGTTTGGAACAAGGGCGGGGGTTGGCACTGGGTTTGAATTTAAAGCAAGCCTGAGTACACCCAGCCTTCAGGGTGGGACTAATAATGTAGTCTAGTAACTCCCCTAAAAACAGGTTGTTTTTCAAAGTTAACCACAAAATCATCTTTTTATATTAGTTTCTATTTCCATTTTGTGCCTGAGTGATTCTTAATTCAGAACTGGAACAGTGGAAACTATGTATAATTACAACAAAGATCACGAGGTGCAGAGGTTTATGTTTCTGTCCTAATGATGCCTATAGCTTAGAATGCCTGAGATTCAACTAGGAGGTCCATGTGAAGAAGTTTATAAACACCTCCATAGACCATAAAATGCCCAGGAAAAGACAGCTGTCACCCCACAGGAAGTACAGGCTGAGGTGGTCACTGTTCACCTGCATGTGGGAGGTTTCCTGGTACCCGTCAGTGTCTTCAGGGTGGCCCGAATGGATATACATTACAAACTTGGTATGGTCCTAAAGTGGGCGCTGGAGGGCTCACTCTTTAACACTACAGTGGCTCCTGTCAGAGGGACAGTTTGAGTGTGAGGTGCACATTCATTTGTACAGGACCAGTGAGCCACACCTTAAGCTCTCAGTGGATCTTAAAGTTAGCCACTGAATTATTTATGTTGAGAAGTAAAAACTAAACTTCAACCATTTCTACTCTAACCTTTTTTCAGTTTTGTTTTTGTTTTGTTGTTGTTGTTTTGAGCCTGGTCTTACCGTGTCACCCTGGCTAGCCTGACACTCACTGTGTAGTCAAGCTGGCCTCTCCTCAGCAGCAGCCCTCCTCTGTCTGCTTCCTAGTGCTGACACAGGCATGAAACATCACATTCACATCATATGTGCATTTTCTCCCAGAAGTGATCCAAGAATGATACGTGTTTGCTGTGGCAAGCGTGAATGCCTTCGGCTAACCCATTAAAGTACACCAATGCTTTGGATTAGGACCAAAATATTTATTAAATTTAATAAGATTTCTATAACTCTATATAGCTAGCAACTATATTTTCCTCTTTATTTACAGGTAACTACCAAAAGGCATTAGATACTTACAAAGAGATTCACAGGAAATTTCCAGAGAATGTTGAATGTAAGTGACCTTTCATTTTATAACTTTGAAGGCAAGAAACACATTCTGTGTTCTAGGAGATAATTAAATTTGCTCTAGTAATGTATGTGTAAACGATGCCTTAGTTGTGGCACATATGTTTAAACGTGTTTTATTTGGTCGGAACATTTGACTCTATAAATATGCATTTTTATAGAATTTAGTTGTTGATGGGTTTAAGTATAATAACTCATTCTATTTATTATTAAGCAAATCTCTATACCAAGCCTTTAGGATAAGGCTTAAGAACAGATTGGGGGAGTATCTGTAGCCGCACTGGCAGTCTGGCCTGGCCTGAGCACAGCACAGCACACCACAGCACACGGCCAGACATGCTGACTCACTCCTGTCGCTGGATGTGCTGACACACTCCTGCTGTCAGTGCAGAGAGGCGAAGACAGCAGCGTCAGAAGGTCAGAGGTCAAGTCCTCCTCCACTACCTGAGTTCATAGAAACAGTGATGTTTACAGGGAAGGCATTTGTAGGATTTTTATTGGAGTATGTATATATAATGTGTGGGTAGGCACACTCGTGTCACATTGTGCACGTGCAGGCCATCTATGTGTCCCCTCTTGCTGTCCTGTGGATTTGAAGCCTTTCACAGTGGTGATAAAAAGTATTACAGCAGAAACTACAAAGCTAGTCTGAAAAATAGAAAATAGCCACCTTTATCCACTGCACATCACCACCAAACTGTCAGTTTCGTCCGGGGTTGCCTTGGAGTCAAAGAAAAACAGAAAGTCACTTTTGTTAAAAAGCGAAGAGCAATTCCTTGAGAAGAAGTCTCTTCATTCATGGTGAAGGTAGTCATTGAGAGGTGTGGGAGGTGTGGAGAACAGCGCTGCAGCAGAGAGAACATCTTTGAAAAGTCTCTTTCATTTTTGTCCTCACAAATAATAAACACGTTACAGTAAAAACACTTGTCTTCTGAGCCCAGGTTTCTGATGCTGCAGCCTGACCCAAGGACTAGGCAAATCTCAGCCCTGCTCTTGTGAGAGCAGCAGTGCAGAGAGATGGGGCTGCCTAGTGCTGGTCACAACCACGTGGGCAGCCGCTAGTGAGGCAGCGGCCTAAGGGCAGTCGCCTGCCGAGCGCTTACACAGTGCAGACTTCAAGCTCCTCCTTCAGAGGCTGCTTGGGTTTGCAGTGGAGCCCGACATCTCTTTTCCATTTCTGTTTAAACACATTTCAGTGTGGTTCTTAGTCTCAGTCACAGTAGAGGCCCCTCAGGAGCCAGAGGTCCAGGAGCGTATATCAAAGTAGAACCTTTCTGCCTGGCACCTGGAGTTGGTTGATTGAGGGGTCCCTGCAGGTATCAGGCAGGAGACACGAATGCCAGGTGGTTCGTCATCAGCATATTTAAAACTCAATGCAATTTGGGAAAATGTTTCCAAGCAATAATCAGCCCAATCAGTCCAATTCCAAATTTGTAATAAAGCTCAGGGAGGAGGAGTGTGGGATAATCATTCTGGAGAATTGGGGTAAGTTCTGCCGCCATAGCAAAAGGTGGGCGAGGTCTACCCTGCCCACTTTTTCTCCACAGATAGCAAAAAGGTCACCAGATCCTTAACAAACCCACTCTCAGGCTTCTTCCCAGGAAAATGGGTGTTCATCTCCCACGAGAGGCCCCTGTGTGCTTAACGTTCCGGGTTCTCTAATATTACTGGTTTCTCTAGTAATCTGTAGGCAGAAGGACCTTTGGGAGTCTGGCAGTTGATCCCGGAGTGCAGGCCATCCAGCAGGCTGCATAAGCAGATGCTTGGCCTCCACCAAAATGTCAGGGCACTCCTGCCTGGCTGTGGGAACCTGAGGTCTCCGGTCTTGAGGAAATGTCCCTTAAAGGGTAAAATTGCCTCCTGATGAACACCACTGGAGTAGCCACGTGCTTTGGCGCAGGCCAGCAAGGCCACAGTTTAGTTTAGTTTAGTTTAGTTTAGTTTAGTTTAGTTTAGTTTAGTTTAGTTTAGTTTAGTTTAGTTTTTTAAAGAATTATTGATTTATTTTATGTATGTGGGTTCACTGAAGCTGTCTTCAGACACACCAGAAGAGGGCATCAGATCCTATTACAGATGGTTGTGAGCCACCATGTGGTTGCTGGGAATTGAACTCAGGACCTCTGGAAGAGCAGCCAGTGCTTGTAACCGCTGAACCATCTCTCTAGCCCTCTTATTTTTTCTTTATAGAGTGTTTTCAGAGTTGCTTTCAAAATTAAATGAATTATTATGTACATATAAGAAATATCTAAGATGACTTTTGTCTATATAATTTTTAAAACAAGTACGATCAATTGACTATCATAACTGAAGCCATAGGTGAGGAAATTTGTGGAATGTTATCTGAAGCAGACTCGTTTTCTGGTGAACACAATACAATGACCTGCTTCTAAGGGGGCTGCATACATGTGGTGCACAGACGTACATGCAAGCAACAAAATAAGAAAACTTTTTAAACTTAAAAATTGGCCTATTTTACAGCCTTATAGATGATGCCATGCATTTCAGAGGACAGCTACCAACACTGTTTTGTGGTTTGAGTCTCCTTATTGCCCACGCTAGCCTAGAAAGCTGACTCAAGCTTTAGAGCTCAAATGGGATTGTTTCTATGTTCAATCAAATGAGGATAGAAATTAGTTTAGCATCTAGCTAACAGCTATAAAGTATAATTTTGACGACAGTTGTGGTAAGGGGAGAAATATGCCGCATACCTCCTTATTCTAAGGCTGTCAAGAAGTCTGGTGTAAGCCTGCAGGATGGCAGGAGCCTGCAGCCCCAGCAATCCTGAAGGACACTAAACAAACGGCTTGGGCATCCCAGTGAGAGCAGGAGAGAGAAAATAAGCCTGTGTTCTGGTAGACAGAACCATGACAGGACCTGCACCTCCTGGTGAGCCGCACTCCCCTCCTATGGAAACGGGCGCAGTGACTCAGAAACTGGTGTTGCCATTGGAAGCTGGCACAGGCTCCTGGAAGCTGGGGTTGAGTTTTGACCAGGAGCCCGAGTGATTGGAAGTTTGGATTCATAGAATCTTCTGCCTTGTAACTCATCCCAAGGACTAGGCATATTTGGGACTACTTTTTCCAATTAAATAAACACAATTTCAGCATATCACTGGATATCTTTTAGGTATTAGAAACTATTTTTTAGAGAAGAGAAATATAACTTGGTTGAATATGTGTGCAGCAACCTAGGAGCCCTAGGTTTGATCCCCAGCCTTGCTCAAGCTGGCCTGGGATGGGAGACAGAAGGGTTAGAAATCATGGGCTAGCCCCAGCTACATAATGAATTGTAGACCACTCTGGGGTGCATGGGACCCTGTCTCAAAAACAAAACTAGTTGTTAACTTAGCTTTTGCTTACTTATTCTCTTAATAGCTGACAATAGAGTACAAAAAAATACTCAAAATGTTCAGATTTTCTGGGAGTAGAGAAGACATGATTAACTAACATTTTCTTTGTGCCTTTACATATTTTATAAATATTCTACCATAATCTGCATTGCTGTTATATTGAGAAAAACAAATTATTTTGAAATGACACACAAAAATATTCTCAAAGTATTGAGACAACAAATGGTAGACATCTTAATTTTATTCTCATTAATTAGAAAATCACAGCCGGGCGTGGTGGCGCACGCCTGTAATCCCAGCACTTGGGAGGCAGAGGCAGGCAGATTTCTGAGTTCAAGGCCAGCCTGGTCTACAGAGTGAGTTCCAGGACAGCCAGGACAACACAGAAAAACCCTGTCTAGAAAAACAAAACAAAACAAAAAAAAAAAAAAAAAGAAGGAAGGAAGGAAGGAAGGAAGGAAGGAAGGAAGAAAATCACTTTGGTTGTTTTGTTTTTAATTCACTCTTTGTGTCTTAAAGCTTTGTTATTTTGAGACAGGTCTCACTCTTAGTCCAGGCTGACCTGAAACTGGCAGTCCTCCTGCCTCAGCCTCCCAATTCTGGGGTTACAGATATAAACCGTCACACTTTATTTAATGTTGCTAATTTTCTCAATACAATCTTAAATCCAGATGCAAACTCTAATATACATAACAACACTAGCAATGATAAAGCAGCCTTGAGGACTTGGGCCTATAATCAGTTCTGTGGAGATAAAGCCACAGGTCAGAGTCAGGTTATCCTCAGCTACCTAGCAAGTTTGAGGCTAGCCTGGGATACAGGAGACCATTTATCTCTAAAGAAATAAATAAGTCATTTGTGTAAGTACATCTAAACATGTTTCATGAAACGTATGTAAGTGATTACTGTTCTGTGTAACAAAGTGATGGACATACACAGGAATTCCAGGAGTGGAAGTGTAGGATTGGGGGGGGGGAGCCCCCAGGCGGAGGCAAAGTGTGCGGATGGTCTAGTTCCTCTCCTGCTATCAGCTCAGGTGTGCACAGCCACGCTCTCTTGTAATTAATTACCTTATACATATTCAATGTTGGCTTCAAGCCTGAAGTTTATGTTTTCTTTTTTTTTTTTTTTTTTTGGTTTTTTCGAGACAGGGTTTCTCTGTGTAGCCCTGGCTGTCCTGGAACTCACTCTGTAGACCAGGCTGGCCTCAAACTCAGAAATCCACCTGCCTCTGTCTCCCAAGTGCTGGGATTACAGGCGTGCGCCACCACTGCCCGGCAAGTTTATGGTTTTTTAATGTAAATAATATTGATTAAAAGAATGAACTTAGCAACAGTAAAAAAGAACATTTACTGGTAGTATCACCATCTTCATCTTTACCTGTACATCCTACATTTTGTAGCCAGGTCTCCCTTATGAGTCCTTGCCTGTATGCATGTATGTATGTATGTATGTATGTATGTATGTATCTCTCATTGGCACATTATCAGGTGTTACAGCTGAGTTCTCATCCAGTGATTTCCTTGTGCCTTTTTCTTCCTGTGGTCTGGCAGCATGAAGACAGGGAAGAACCTACAAAGAAGTCAGTTCTCCCAGGTCTAGAGAATACAGGATGTAGTTAGGGGTTTGGGGTGGGGTAGCCGGTAAGAGAAGTTCTCAATATGTAGCCCTGGCTGTTCTGGAAGTCACTCTACAGACCAGGCAGCCTCAAACTCACAGAGATCTGCCAGTGTCTGCTGGAGTTAAAGGTGTATACTCCCACACCTGGCTATAATTGTAAGAGAAAATGAAATGTTCTCAGTGCCAAGCCTTGCCAAAAGGCCAGGATTGCTGATATGTAGGATTGAAACTGCTCTGTGTAGCTTTCTTTTCTTATTTTTTTTTTTTATTTTAGGTTTACGTTTCTTGGTTCGTCTCTGCACAGATATTGGATTAAAAGAAGTTCAAGAATATGCCACAAAGCTCAAGAGGCTGGAAAAAATGAAAGAAATGAGGGAACAGGTATCTCATATAGGCCGAAAACTACTGTCTCTTAATTTTCAAAATGTCAGCCTGCTGTAGCTGTAATGCACAGGGCTAGGAGCTTGCATCAGAAGGCAGAGTTGGAATTTTATTCAACTGTAACAAACAATGAAATTTGCTGAAAAATGAATGGATCTGGAAATATTAAGTAAGGCAACTCAAACTCAGAAAGACAGAACCTACATGTTCCCTTTCATAAGTTCAGCCCAGCCTCTGTGTTCTGTGTGTGTGTGTGTGTGTGTGTGTGTGTGTGTGTGTGTGTGTGTTTATAAATTGTAAAATTGTAAAACCTGGAAAGGAGACCAAGAGAGGGTAAAAATGGGTGCTGAGGACAGATGGGGGTGGACATAAGGACACATGAACCGTGAAAGAGATGGGTTGGGGGCACAAGGGGAGGACAGGCGAGAGACTTGAGGGGAGGGGGAATTTACTAAAACACATCTGTTCAATCTATATTGTGTATTTCAGTTTTCAAAACAAGAAGGTATTTTAGAAGCCAATGCAAAACTAACTTTACTTGGCAAACTAAAATCTGAGAATGATGTGTGCATTCGCAGTCACTTGAGCAAACATTTCCATTTAAACATGGCATTTTTGCTATTTAAATGGCAGTTGCTTCTCCTAGCAAATAAAGTAATTATAAAATGAAAACTGGTGTTTAAAGCGGAGGTGAAGAGCTAGGGCTGTACCTTAAGGTAGAGCTTTTTCCTCGTTAGCACACAGGTCCTGGGTTCAGTTCCTAGTCTAGCAAGGAAAGAAGAGGCAGAATTTCCTTTTCAGCTCTATTCCAGTAGGCAATATCACTGAGATTAAAGTCTAGGTTTGAAATCTGGTCTCTGCAGGGCAGGTTCTAGGGCAGGATACTTAGTGGAGAGCTACTAATACATAAATAGTTGCCATTTTCCAGAAGAAACTTAGAGGTTAATTTGGAAACGTGATTTGTATTGATGAGAATTGTGTCCCGTGAAAACCTGTCACTTGCTGTAGTATCTTTTTAGCAGATCTTTTCCTTCCTTATGGGTCCGCATGGTGGAGCACAGTGCAGGGAGCACAGGCAGCAGACCTTTTTAGTGCATTTCTGCAGCACATGAAATGGCAGTGTTTCCACTTCCCAAAGAATCCTCTCTCCTACATTGGAGCCTAGAATATTTAGCTTGTCATCTGTCACATTCTTAAAGCTTAACATTAGAATATTAAAAATAAAACTGTCTTTTTGAGTCAGGGTCTCACTGTGTAGCCCTGGCTGTCCTAGAACTCACTACCTAGGCTGGCCTTGAACTTGGAGCTCCTCCTGCCTCTGCCTTTCTAGTGCTGGGATTAAAGGCTCATGCTACTGTGCCCAGCTAGGAATATATTTCTAAGTGAGGAGTAATGCAGTGGCAAATGACTTGTTTCAAAGATGCAGTTATCCTGGCTTTAAGACAGCCGGTCACACGTGCTCGCAGAGGCGGCTGGTTGTCTTTGCTTCCAAGGTGTGACCTGATCTCCGTAAAAATGTTATAAGCAAACTAGCTTTGCTTTAAAACTCTTTAAAGCATCAAGCTCGTTATTTATCTGCTAGGCTAGGCCACCCTGTTCAAACCTGCTACACTAGCCAACCTCTGCTCTGTACCAAATGCTAATGGAATTACACAACTGTCACACATAAACCATTGTAAGAACAAGTTATTATGTTGTAGTTATGTAATTAATAAGAATCCAAAAAGTATGTATTTAAACAAAGCACATTTTGGGATTGAATTTATTGTATGAGACCCCTCATATAGGATTATGGGTGCATGTGCACATGGAGTCTCTGTACGGAACAAGCGTTCCGTTCCTAGTCCTTACAATCTGCAGTGAGCCCGAGCTTCCACAGATATGGTTGCTTATGCAGCCTCTGGCCCTGGAGCCTGGTTTCCTCGACTTCCAAGAAGAGCTCCTTCCCAGCCCTCAGAAGTCGCCTCTCAGCTTCTTGGCACTTCCTTGCAGGCAGTTCATGTTGAGGCAGGGTCTTACAGGTTATGTAGAACTCTGTGCAGCTCCTGTTAGCCCCAAACTGGTGGCAATCCTTTTCCTCGGCCTGCTGGAGCTACAGTTGTGTGCCTCTACTCCAAGGCCACAGTGGCTTTAATGTAAGCATAAGCCTTAAGAAGCATCGATCACAAAGGATTCCTGGGCATTCACCACTAACTCAATCCCGTCTTCCCGTGGAACTGGGTTGAGTAGTGTAGCTGCCGTTCACAAGTGGTTTCTACCAGAGTCGTCCTGCCGCTGCCCTCCATCTCCCTTGGGGCTTGTCTGTCTCTCGCGCTCTGCCTTATTACAGTCTCTATAGTAGCAGGACTGATTCTAGAAGCTAGCTGGCATCTTTGGACTAATATCCACAAGGACTAAAGAACTTTACTGAATGTAAATGAATTGAGACCACTTTCCCTCCTCCGGTTACTACACAGCCTTTTCGTTCCTCTGCATCAACATGCTTATATATTTATTAAGTAGCTTTTGCTTGTTTCCTGTGTAGACCTGGGACATTTCATATTCACCGGGACTTTGAAAAAAATAAAGCTTTGTTTTTATGGTGAAAAAGAATGGTTTCTTCGGAGAAAGTATCCTGAGGGGATTAGACCCAGTATTTGGCAAGTCTCGTCATTGGAAAGATTCAATTGATCATGTAAACTGTATATCAGGGAAAATATTTAAACATTACAAGAACAAATTATTTGTACAAAGAGATTAGAGAAATCTTTTCAACCAATAAGTGATTTTTTTTTAATCTGAAGTTAATTCTTTCCCTTTTTTGTTTTTATTTTTGTTTATTTTGCTTTGCTTTTTTTTTTTTTTTTTTTTTTTTTTTTTTTTTTTTAGACAGGATTTCTCTGTGTAACCTGGCTGTCCTGGAACTCACTTTATAGATCACCCTGGCCTTGATCTCAGAGATCTGCCTGCCTCTGTCTGCGTGCCAGGATTAAAGGCGTGCCCCACAATGCCCAGCTTGTAGTTAACTCTTATCCCTGGACAGCTCACTCAGAGTCCCCCATGTCTGTCTCACTCATCGCCCATATTAACAGTTCTCTACCTGTCGAGACTCCATAGATACGTCCTCACAGGCATCATTAGAACCTGTGACCCCTACGTCACTTAGACATTGTCGCTACAGCTTCTCCTTAGCAGTTCATGCTCACCACTGACCACACCAGTCTCATGTTTAAAGTCTTAGTCCACGTCCATGAAGTATCAAAGAACACTAATCCCTCTTCAGTTTCCTGGAAACCTATTTGGCTGCCACAGACTCTCTGCCCCTGGCTTTTTCTTTCTCTCTGTCCACCCGTGATTCCATTTGTGTAAGAACACTGGTTTCTTCGTTCTTCAGTATTTCTCTTTGCATCATACATTGAAGAAACATCTTCTGTGTGTTCTCTCATTTAAGTTTGGCTTATCAACATAGAATGGAAGGGAGAAAAGTAAGAGAGGTCATAGGAATACGAAGGGCCGAAAGGAAGAACTGACTGTTAGAGCCTACTTCTGGAATAATTGTGGTGGATCCCATTAGTGTGTTGTTCTTAGATTGTGAGCCCATGGGCCAGGACTCTGTTTCCTGGCTTGTATAAAGAAAATCTTGGTGCACTGAAAGTAGTCTGATTTCTTCCTGCAAGAGAAGTTGACCAGAGATACTCTTTGCAATAGCCATGTGATTAAAATCACGCACAGATTTTACCAGGAACTGCTGGGAAATGCAGATGTGACATGTCCTCAGAAAGGAAGGGAGGAAGGAGGGATCATGCACTTTCCTTCTGCTAACTAACACGGGGGTTGGCATCAGGAAGGAGAGCCAAAGTACACAGCTTAGCTGACCAACTCCGGAGTAACCAGCAGCCTTCTCCAGGTTTCTAGTAGCAGCTCTCCGTTGATTAACCTGAGTACATTGACCAGGCTAGACATTAGCTGTAACCATGGGGACATGGGGCCTGGGCCTGAAGCTCAGAGCTGAGGTGCTGCTAAGTCTGTGAGGAGGCAGGCCCTTGGCTAAGCATTCAACCGGTGTTAGCTAACACCTCCCCCAATGCCCCCCTCACTGACTAAATGGTATTGGCGCTTTTTTTTTTTTTTCAAAATAAGAGTGCTATCTCTTTTTCATACTAATCAAACAATAAAATATTCTTTTAAAAATTCAGAGCTGGACCTGGGAGCTAATCCTAGCTACTCAGGAGGCTGAGGCAGGAAGATGACAAATTTGTGACCAACCTCAGCAACTCAACAATAATAATTAAACAATTCTTAAATAATGCCTTAAATAATTCAAATAGGACTGGAGACACAGCTCAGTGGCTGAGCACTTACCTGGTGTGTAAGGAGCTCTGCCTCCAATCCCAGTACCATGGGTGGGGCGCCAATTCAGACAGATTACTTTCATAAATAACTTTGATTTACTGAGACAGGGTCTCAAAGTTTCCTAAGGTGATCTCCAACTCTGTCCTCCTGCCTCTGCCTTCCAAGTGCTGACACTGCAGCCCTGTGCCACGGTGACCCACTCTCAATCCATTTTCACTCAAGAAATATGTAAAGAAAAGGGTAAAAAGTATTCCTACCACTTGCAGAGATCTTGTAACATGATACGCTTCCAAGCATTTTCACAATTGCACGTAAACACTCGACACATAAACATGCATAATGCATATAAACATGCATAATACATATAAACATGTATGATACATATAGTCTTTTTTTCCTTTTTTCTTTTTTGGTTTCTTTTTTTTTTTTTTTTTTTTTTTTTTGGTTTTGTTTTGTTTTGTTTTGTTTTGTTTGGTTTGGTTTGGTTTTTGTCCTGGAACTCACTCTGTAGACCAGGCTGGCCTCGAACTCAGAAATCTGCCTGCCTCTGCCTCCCAAGTGCTGGGATTACAGGCATGTGCCACCACTGCCCAGCTCCTCTTTTTTGGTTTCTTAAGACAGGGTTTCTCTATGTAGTCCTAGCTTTTCTGGAACTCTGTAGACCAGGCTGGCTTCAAACTCAAGGTCTGCCTGCCTCTGCCTCCCTGGGCTTAAAGGTGTACACATATTCTTAAAGAGTGTGACCTTTTCAAAAATACAAACTTACAGCTTTTAAGTTAGCCAAATAACTTAGCCAAATAACACAGGCAATGCCAGGCAGCTGTCGGGCGGTCGGTCAGGGCTGTTGGTTACTCGTTACCCCTCAGTCTGGCTGTTCTCACTTAAGAGCCTCACTGTCGTGGCACCGACGACTCCTTCCACATCTCCCCTCACACCCCGCCTGAAATCAGTGCCACTCGCTGTGAACTTTATTAGCAAACCTGTATCTCCCGTGTGGCAAGAACATCACAGTGCTGCTTCATCAGCTGCTGTTGTATTACTGAAATGGAACTGGCCCTTGGCCGGGTCTGAGGTGGGTCCTGGGGCCCTGGGAGCTGGCAGGCCACATGGCCAGGCTGCCACTTGGAGTCCTAGAGCTTAATTACAGGTTCTCATTTGCATCCATCTTTTGTAGTCTTTAATTTTTCTCAACCCTACTTTTAATAATGGTTCTTAAATGCTTTAGCCTCCCTTCTAGCCCATCACCCACCAGAGGTAGTGGAGAAGAAAGGCTTTTAGGATACTGGGGAGTGGACCTGTTTAGAAATTGTTCCTTGGAGCAAATCCAATCTGCGTTGTCAGGAAGTCAGCAATTCAGTTCATAGGTCAGCAGTGGCAGCTCGATCCATTCACAAACACTTCATGGATACACCAGCAGTCCAGTTCAGTAGTGTCGGGGTAACAGCAGCAGTGGCTCGACCTAGCGGGAACAGCCAGACCTCCGCTGAACCAGCATGAGTCAGCAGAGGGCCAAGGCCACCAGGATGCCACTTCTCAGCTGCGCCCCTTGCAAAGTGAAGCAGTGACACTCAAGACCAAGAAGCCCGCAAAGCCACATCTACAAGCAAGCCCCTCTCTCAGTCCACTGAGTCCGACTGATACTCCCTCTAAACATCACCTGTCCTCCTGGTCTAGCCTCAGCACGTGAGTCTGTATCAGCTGTTACTCTGCCAATTGTTCCGAGTCTGAGGAAGCAGCAAGAAGCCGCCAGCACACCACCAGAAGGTTTTTGTGCATTTCTCTCTATATAGTCAAGACAAACGGAGCTCAGCAACGCCATCTAAGGGCCAATCCATATGCAAGCATCCGTTCACACCTATGTCCACTTCACGGAAATGTTCCTTCTCGTGTGTGCCCCAGCAAAACACCCTCCGATACAGCTGACTTCCCAAAGATCCCCTGAGTTTCCCCTTCAACTCTTCTTACATAAATTACATGTTTGTGCCTATTTGACTCTCCTAGTGTAGTGCTCTTTCCCCAGGAGGCTCCTCCTTTAAGCCTCTAACTGCACAAACTTTAGCTGTGCCCCAGCATTGTATTAATAAACTACCCACTCAACTTCCCCTCATCTCAGGGGTGCCTGGGCTCCTCCCTTCACCCTGCTGGCTACCACTTTAGTGTATTCGCTGTGATAGGGAGGAGGGAGGGACTGTCTTCCTCACCCAGCCTAGCGGAAGCTGTTAGGTAGCTCTGTAGCTAGGTCCCTCCTGAGTTCTTCCTACTCCGCTCTGCTCTGCCTCCCCTCCCCCCCCCAGGCCCTGGAGCCCCTAAGGGCATGCCAGATCCCTGGCCTGGATCCACGGCCTGGTGGGATTGCTGTTGGCATGGCTATGTCCCTGGGGGCTTTCCTCTGCTTCTGCTGAGGAAGAACGCATTTGCCGGAAGTTCTGTTGGTCAGACCTCTGTCTAGTATGCAGTGTCAGATGTGAAGAGCTGACAAGGCTTCTTGGTTACTTTTCTTTGAATCTCAGTGGCACTTTGGTGATTTGTATGCAAAATCCTTAACAAGGCCTTTATTGGTGGTTGGCCCATAAGATTCCTTCTGGTGGGATTTGTTGATTTTTAAAATGTGTGTGTGTGTGTGTGTGTGTGTGTGTGTGTGTGTAGGAAAATAGAGCTACAAGGAGACAGAATGTGAGCTTGTGTGTGTCACAGTGTGTGTCAGGTCAGAGGACATCTTTCAAGAGTTGGCTCTTTGCTTCCATGGTGTGTTTAGGAGTGATCAGGTTTACACAGCAAATGCATTTATCCACTGACTGAGCCATCCGGCCAGTATTTGTTGGATTTGAGTACACATGGATATTGATCTGGAAGTAAGGATGTTAGAGAAAACCTTGAGCCAACAGAGGCAAGGGGGAAGCCACCAGGGACCCACACGCCTCTCTGAATAGAAGAGCTGGAGGAAACCCCAAGTCCGGCAGCTGAGGAGGCAGCCACAGGCCTGATGGGAGGCGCCACCTCTCGTTCCTGCAGCAGGCGGGGAGGAGGAGCGAAGAGTTGTGTAGGCTGGGGCCAAGACTCTGACTGTGCCGTTGGTGCCCTGCGGTGTCCATCTGTATGGTTGGCCATTTCCTAGTGTCCTGGGAAGGAGGTGAGTCACAGAAGCAACAGAGGCTTAGGTTTCTTTTGATGAGTGAGCCAGAAAGATGAGTCAGACAGGGCTGACCAAGGTGGGCCAGGAGTCTAAACGGACAAAGAGAAGAGACTTAACGGATGTTAGGAACAGAGGGGTCGACCAAGGGAGTAAAGGCTGGATGAGGACAGGGACAGCATGGTGGGTAAAACTGACGATCGTAGAAGCTTGTTCCTTCCTGAGTGTCCTGAGCAGGATGCAAGAGCCATCTTCACATCTGATGGAGTGGCTCTGAAATCGGACACTGATACTTGCGGCACTGTTCTTTCTATGTAGGATTGCTATGGCCACTTAGGGTCTTTAGTTCTATTCCTAGTTTCCTCAAGGCTTTTATCACAAAGGAATGTCAAATAATGCCAAAGGCCTTTTTTGCATCTATTGAGGTAATCGTGTGATTCAGAAATGCTCAGTCTGCTTGTGGCTGTGCTGTATCTGCTGGCCTGTTGGCGTCCTGGCAGTGATGCCGTCTTGGCTGTGATGAACCATCTTTTTAATGCGTTCTTGAATTCAGTTTTCAGGTATTTTATTGAGAATGTTTATGCCAATATTTATCAGTGAAATTGTCTCATAATGTTCTCCATTTTTTGTTCTGTCCTTACCCAGTTTTGGTATTATGCTAATGCTAGATTTGTAGAATGGGTTTGTAGAGTGTTCTTTCTCCTTCTGCTTTATAGAACAATTTGAAGAACAATGGTATTAGCTTTTCTTTGATTGTATGGTAGAATCCATACATTGCAGTGAATCCATCCAGTCCTGGACACTGTTGTTAGATTCTATTGCATCTTCACTGTCATTGATATTTATAGATTCCATTGTTATTTCTATCTTCTTGATGTAATTTTGGTGAGTTGTGTGTGTCTAGGAATTTATCTATTTCTTCTAATTTTCCAGTCCTTTGGAAGTTTTCAATACATTCTGTAATAATCCTCTGCATTTCATTGGAATCTGTAGTAACCTCACTTTTTTCATCTTTAATGTTATTAAACAATCTTTTTTGTTTGGTTGGTTTTTTTGATTTGGGTTTTTCAAGACAGGGTTTCTCTGTATAGCCTGGCTGTCCTGGAATTCACTCTGTAGACCAGGCTGGCCTCGAACTCAGAAATCCGCCTGCCTCTGCCTCCCAGAGTGCTGGAATTACAGGCATGCGCCACCACTGCCCGGCCATCTTTAATGTTATTAATGTCTTTTTTCTTTATTTGGGATAAATTGGCTAGGTATTTTTGATCTCTTTGTGTTTTGTTTTTTCAAAGGACGTAGTCTCTGTCCGGTTTAATTCGATGTCCTTCTCCTAGTCTCCATCTCACTAATTCTGCTCTGATCTTACCATTTGTTGCCATCTATTGTTTCAGAATTCTTTTTGTTTGTGTGTGTGTTTGTTTGTTTGTTTTTTGAGACAGGGTTTCTCTGTGTAGCCCTGGCTGTCCTGGAACTCACTCTGTAGACCAGGTTGGCCTCGAAGTCAGAAATCCACCTGCCTCTGCCTCCCAAGTGCTGGGATTAAAGGTGTGCGCCACCACTGCCCAGCTTGTTGTTTCAGAATTCAACTTAGTTTTGTTTCTCTAAGACCTTAAGACACATCATTAGGTCATTTATTTTAGCTCTCTAATTAAAAACAGTATTATTAGCTGGGCGGTGGTGGCAAACGCCTGTAATCCCAGCACTCTGGGATTATCTTCTCCTAGCTCTAAAGTGTGATCTGGGAGTTCAGTTCAGGTCACATGACTTGCAGGGCAAGTGCCTTTACCCACTAAGCTCTCCCACTGGCCCTCTAATGGTTAATGTGTACAGTCACAGCCATAAACTTTCCTCCTAGAGCTGCCTTACCTGTGTTTCAAAGGTTCTGATGAGTACTGACTTCATTCAACTCTAAGAAGTGTGGGTTGGTTTTTTTTATTGAATATAATCTTCATTTACATTTCAAATGCTAAAACCTTTCCTAGTTCCCCCCCCCCAAAACTCCCAACCCTTCCTCCCACCCCCATGCCTCCAAGTATACACCCCTCCACCTGACTCACTCCCACCTCCCCCCTCGATTTCCCTTTGTTGGGGCATCTATTGAGCCTTCACCAGACCAAGGACCACTCCTCCCACTGATGCCCAAAAGGCATTCCTCTGCCACACTTTTGGCTGAAGCCATGTGTACCCCTTGGTTGATGGTTTAGTCTCTGGGAGTCCTGGGGCGTCTGGGTGGCTGACATCGTTGTTCTTCCCATGGCTGTAAGCCCCTTCAGCTCCTCCCATCCGCCCTACAACTCCTCCATCAGGGACCCCACACCCAATCCAATGGTTGGCTGCTAGCATCTGCCTGTCTAAGAAGTATTAAATTTCTCTTGATTTCTTCCACAACCAGCTAGTCCCTCAAATGGTATCGTGCAGTCTCCAGCTCTTCGAGTGGTTTTGGTTTCCTCTCGCTATTGACCTCTAGTTTTATTCAGATGGTAACCGAAAAGATATAAAGCATTAATTTTTATTTGTTTGCTGTTGTTAAGACTTGCCTTGTAGCAAGTAACATCTAACAATGTCTGTTAGAATGTCCCATGGGCCGCTGAGAAGAATGCATATTCCATATCCACTGGGTGGAATATTCTGTAGATATATTAAGTCTATTTAATTTATAGTTTAACTCTGCAGTTTACTGATTTTTTTTTTTAGCTTGGATAATCTAAAATAAGAATGATGTGTTGAAGCCAGTTATTATTATTGTATCAGGACCTATCTGACCTTTTGGTGTTTATTTTTATGAAATTGGGAGCGCCAACATTCAATGCTTATTTCAGTTATTACATTTTGTCAATAAATTATTGGATTGAATACGAATACATTATATGCATGTATGAATATTAAATAATGTATTTAATTAAAAAATAACTCTAAAAAGTTTGACACTTAAGCAAAACACAAAAGAACCTTATATTATGGAAAGAAATGTAAAGAAAATCACAGTTGTCATGCAAGCCTGAGGAACCAGCACCCATGTGAAAGGCACATCTGTAATCCCAACAAACACAGGCGGGCAGAAACAAGAGGGTCCTCGCTCGAGCTTACCAGCCGGCCAGCGTAGCCAAAGCCCTGACTTCCAGGTTTAAAGATCCTGTTTCAAAAACCAAGGTCAAAGACATTTAGCATTGCCTTTGGCCTCCATGCACATGTGTGAGTGAGTGTGCACTTGAACACATATACACATATACAGACACACACACACACACACACACACACACACACACACATTACAGCCTGGAGATGTTGGCCAAACCTTAGGTATATGTGATATTGATGATGCCCTTCTTGAACCCTCCCACATTAGGGAGAGAGAAGGAAATGAATGCCCTTTGGTATGTACGTGGTTTCCTGTTTCCTCAAACTCTTATTACGCTTGAGTCCTGATCCTTCTCATCAAGAAAATGCTGCTCGAATTTGTAATTGCTTGACTGTGCAGTGGCAGCTGCTGCTGAGTGGAATGTCGTTTGTAAGTTCTGGACGGCCACACTTCCAAAAGGATTCTGTCCCTTTTCATGTTGAATCGGCTTGTGATGATGTGGTCCTGAGGGTCCGGAGGGTCCTGTGGGAATGCTGGTTTTAAATTGACTGTCTTTGGCTGTGTGTTCTGACTTACTCTCCTCTATTTGTCTTCTTATTTCTCGCTGTAGCGCATAAAATCGGGCAGAGACAGCAGCGGAGGTTCTCGAAGCAAACGAGAGGGGAGCGCTGGCAGTGGTGAGTGTCCTCTGTGCGCCAGAGCACTGGCTTTGACAGGTTTCTAGAGGCACTGGGGTCATCCAGCAGTGTCCTTTATATGTTTTATGTTCTTTGTCTGTTTGTTTGTATACACAGTAAAACCTCACTTTTTCTAACTTGGCACGTGATTGTTCTGATAGGGTATATGTTTATAAATGTTACTATATTTTAGTTCTTAAGTTACATACCTGCTTCTGCTCATTGATCATCAAGTTCAGGTTGGGGAATGGCAAAGATGAGCTTATGAATGAGGTTTTACTGTGTTGTAATGAGAAGTCATGTGCTCTCAGGGATGCTGACAGCCCAGAGCTTCAGTCTGGCCTTAGTGGCAGGGCAGTCCAACGAGAAGATGTGGTCAGGTCCTTTCTAGATCTTGACAGCAAACTCGTGCTTGAGGGCCAGCCATTAATGCTTTATATGCTTTTCAAGTTCTTGACATTTTTAAATCCCTTGATTTTGGCTCCTTGTGACATCATTTTTTAGTAAAGCATGATAGTAAATTTTCGGTTCCATTTTCTCAGCATCTGTGAGGTTGTGGTAGTGACAGTAGACATGTGATGGCTCTAAAGAAGTTGATGGGAAGAACCCTAAATACTCAACTGAAATCGTTGATCTTTCCCTACATCCTCTCATTCCCACGCTCAGGACCGCCCTCATGCCCTGCTCTGGCTAATTAAACAGCAGTGTCACCTTGTAGTTCTTATCCACAAGTATGACAGTGACAGAGGGAGAAGAGTAGGATGTGGTCATCTATTCAAAACAAGACAGTTGACATCTAGGTAGAAGGACACAGGTTCAAAGCCACTGCTGGGGCTGCATGTGTAGGGAATGCACATGGGTTTTCTGATTTTTCTGTGGATAGAAATGCAGTTGAGACAAAGATTCTATCATGAAATCAGAGCTCTACTTTGCTAAATACGTTTACACAGTTGTAGTTATCGGAGGCACGTAGTTCTAGCCAGACAGCTTGGTTCCTTGAGAGCCAACCTTCTCCCTGTAACCCTCTAGCCTCTAACCTGTTTCTCCTTAGTCCACAAAAGCCATGACACACAGTGTGAGAAGTGAGGAGAGCAGCGTTGAGCCTAAGTCGAAGGAGCATCAAAGGCAGCTCGCCATGTCCAGGAGCAGTTGACCTCCTGGGCAGCATCCAGTAGCCTTGCCAGATACTCCTGTCTTCTTACTGACCCTAGCTCCCAGACACCTCCCCAACTCCTGCTCTATAGAATCCACTTGACCTTCAATTAGACTGAGCTGCATCTTAAATCTGAAAGATCTAGGCCATCACTCCTTCATTAGCTGGAGGCAGCTTTAAGCCCACAGGTCCCTGTCCAGAGGTTCTGAACTAAGCATGTTGTGAAGGCAGAAGTTAGTGTGGGGTGTTGGCCATATCTCCTGAGTAGCCACATCCAACACCTCACAGTGAGGCGCCACATTCTCAATGCAGTGTCACACGAGCAGCACCACTGAGAGAACGGAAGCCTGGACGCCGCTCCTATCATGTTTGTACCTAGGAACTTTACATATGGCTGCCTGGAAACCTGGCCCTCACGGTGTACAGACTTTTAAACTGTGAGAGACTAAGGGTCTATTTCAAAAAATCGAATTAACCAAGTATTGTGCAGCAAGAATCTGTACATGCATTAAAAGAAACTCCTGACCTAGGCCAAGTGTCACCCACCTGTGATCTCAGCCCTGGGCGATCAAGGCAGGAAGATCTCGAGTTCTGGGCCGACACAGGCTACACTCCAAGACCCTACCATCCCTCCCCCACTCCAAAAGAAAGAAACTCTGGAATGTTCCCTGACCAAACTGATAGTGAATGATTATAGAAACAGGAAGACATGTGACCTGTGCTCTTTCATGAGTGTCCTTTTTATAGCTGATCTTTAGGATAGTCACTGCATTAAAACTCTGGGACTAAACTGGGTGAGAGAGCTCCCACCTGTAAGTCCCACACTTTGAAGGCTGAGGCAGGAGGATCACAAGTTTGAAGCCAGTCTATGCTAAATAGTGAGTACCAGCTCTGCCAGTACCACTCTACAGAGTGAGACCCTGTCTCAAAAAACTAAATTAAACTTAAAGAAGAAAAGAAAACAATTCTAGCAGCAGCCTCCTCAGACTCTGAGGATACCTCTGTACAGCCCGAGTTTGCAGAAGAAAGACGAGCCTGTCTCCAGCGCTTGCCACCCACACTTGGTGTTCAGGGCTGCCTGTTCATTTGTAGATCCGGGAAGTCCCTCTGGAAGCCTCCTGGCTTCCACTCTGAAAGCCTGCTGTGGAGACCCCAGGCCTGTGAAGGATGCGCTGCGCTGCGCTGCGGGAGGGAGTGTGGAAAGTCTGCCCAGGGCTCTCAGCAGTATAGGAAGGCTGCTCGCCCCCCCCCCTCACCTGGTGGCCCTTCCACACCTCTCCTTAACTCCTCCACAGCGGAGGAGAGAAGGAAGCCTCTGTCAGGGACCAGGGACGCTGCCTCAGCCCCACCTCCCCACTGCTCCACTGCCAGCTTGAATCAAGTCTGCTTTCTCCCATCCAGTCCATTCCAGGCCAAAAAAAATACTAACACACAAGTGAGCCTTGTGCTCACAAAAACTCAGCCCTGGCGGCACTGCCCAAGCAGGGCCTCGTGCCGCTTGGCTTGCTCGGCACCAGCTTAAAGGGCTGCCTGGACCTTCCCTGGCGCTCCATTTCTCCTGACTTTGGCCTTTTTGTTCCTTATTTTCTAATACCTCGAGTGTGTCAATCCCGACGCCTTCACTTCATCCTGTTGTCAGGTGTGAACACCTCTGTCAGCACCCTGAAATCAGAGTACACAAGTATGGCTCCTCCTTCTGTCCTGCCTTGAGAGCTCCCACCCCAGGCCCACTGTGCCAGCACCCCCTCTCCAGGCACTCGACCTTTCCATTCCCTTTTAGGGGTTCCTGGAGAGAAAGAGCCCCTTCTCTACACCATCATGGTTAACCTGTGATTCCTAACAGTTTTCCAGCATGGCAGTACTCAGCCCCACCCCCATGTACAGATCCGATGGGGAAGAAAGGCTTTCAACAGCAATCCACATAAAGCCTGCCTTACACGGGTATGGTGCGTAAAACAAATGCAGGAACCAGGTATAGTGGCACAGGCCTATAGTCCAGCACTCAGGAGACAGGCAGGTGGATCTCCATGAGTCCTGGGATAGTCAGGGCCATGTAGAGAGACCCTGTCTCAAAAACAAACAAGCAAAAATGCAGTGCTTCAAGCTAGCTTTTGAAAGCTTGTCTAGAAGAATACAAGGAACTTGGATCTGTCAGGATTACTGGTTCATATAGCACAGCTGTCTCTGCAGGGTTCACCTCCTGAGAGCTCTGAGTTTGTTGTTTGGGGTTTGTGTTTCAGAATCAGAATAGACTCACCTCTTCCTCCCCATAGTCCTCCAGACTCAGAATCCTCCAGAAGGCTTATTAGATTGCCAAAGCCCACCCCAGTGTCTCAGTACCAAGTCTGAGGAGCTCCTAGCCCTACTGTTCCTGCCGCAGCAACCCAGCCCATGTGGAAGAACCATGGCTCCACTTTGAGTTGATGCCCAAACTGAGTGTCACATGGTTACAGGAAAGGTCACTGCTGCTGTTACCATAGCCAGTTCCCACTATGTGCCAGTATGGTCCTCCCCTTAGGTCTCACTCTGTCATTGTCACTACAGGGTGTCACCTCAAGATGCCTCTTTCCACGGTTCCTCGTTCACCCTCACATACATGATATCTGTTGCTGTAGGTGTTTTGAGACACTTGCTATGGCGGCCAAGGTTGACCTTCAGACTCGTCCCGCACTGCTTCAGTCTCCCGTGGGCTGAGGCCACAGGAATGCACAGAATATTTTATGTTTACAGAATTAGCTAAAATGAAGTAAATGAAAATAGTTTGAACCACTTGAAGTAAGAATGCATTGCTCTTTTACGAGCTGAGTTTAGGAGTCGAGGATTACTAACATACTGATATACATACAGAAAAGAAAAAGAGTAAGCCACGCCACAATGATGTCAGCATCTAAAGTCAGAGCCACATGCTCTACAATCTCAAAGTCTGTTCTCCGTGGGTAAACTGAGGCAGAGGATAACCCTGTTCTCACCTGGTGTGCTGGGTCCATTGAAGAGGCCGAGAAGCCACTGCACACGGCTGCTTCTCATGTGTACCTGTCCTCACGGCACAAGGATGCCTCCTGGTACAACACTTGTTATCCTAGCATGGTTTTGTGTATTGAGTACTGTGTTATAAAAGGTTTGTTTTAAATCGCTCTTTTTTGTTTGTTCTGTGTAATTTTAGTGGTTTGCTGTGTTTTTCCTGTGATTTTGACAATGTCCTGGATGTGAATTCCCCCAGTAAAAATGTTTCTTTTATGTTCCAAGTGGTTTTAAAATGAAAAGAAAGCACTATGGCTCAGTGAACAGAAATTCACTTTTCAGTCAACCTTTTGAGGGACATTTGATTTGGAGATTATAGTCAAAAAGGTGGGCAATTTTTGTTATTTTGTTTTGTTTTTTGAACTAGAATAGCTCTCAATATTTTTTTGGGTATTTATACCATTGCAGAGTGTGAAAACCACACTCCTGTGCTCCAGGAGTAGAGCAAGCCCCAGACTGTTTCCTGGAGAGGTCACTACAATCATACCAAGGAGGCACACCTGACACCTGCATCACCTGCAGGGAGGGAGGAGGCCACTCTTACGGAGAAGCAACCCTGAGGGCCAGGCTGGGGATTGTCCTGTCTGGCATTGTTCCTGCCAGCCTCACCTTGGGCAACCCTTCACTCCAAAGATAGAGTTGCTGGTATTGCTAGACACCCTAGTGTCTGACCACTGTGCAGCATGTGGCCTTCTCAGTGATAAGCACTAAAAGGGTAAAGAAACCCACCATGCTGAAGTCCCTCAGTGTCAGAATCTAGAAGAATTTTACACGGGAGGAGAGGGAGGGAGGAAGGGGAAGGAGGAAAGAGAGGGAGGAGGGAGAGGAAGGGAGAGGGAGGAGAGAGAGGGAGGAGGGAGAGGGAGGGAGAGAACGGGAGGGGGAGAGAGGGAGGGAGAAAGAGAGGGAGAGAGGGAGGGAGAGAGAGGGAGGGAGAGAGAGGGGGAAAAAGAGGAGAGAGAGGGAGAGAGAGAAGGAGGGGGAGGAGAGAGAGAAGAGGGGGGAGAGAGAGGGAGGGGAGAGAGACAAGGTCTTGCTCTGCAACCCAAGCTAGCTTTCAGCTCTCATTCCTCCTCCTCCTCGACCTCCAAGGTGCTGGGGTTTCTGGTGTGCACCACCATGCCCCGGTGAACCCCTCCACTAACAAATGAGCAGGTATCCAGTTCCTGAACACGGCGGGTACTCAGTAAATGCCGCTGTCCTGCCTCTCCTCCCAGGTCTGACTTTTATGTCAGGTATTTAAAATTCAAAGTATGATAGTAAAACTAGCTGACTGTGCTTAGGCTGTTTAGATCAACAGGGAAGGAGTGAGGTATTCCAGATGCAGACACTTCCCTACTATCTTCTCAGTTTTATGTCAGTACCATCTTGGGGATGGAAGAAAGGCCAAAAATAACTTTTTAAATGTCTAACAAATTAGGAAATCAGAGTTATAGCTTACAAAAGGGAATCCTTGAAGAACAAATTTGAAAGCATTATAGCCACTATATTCAAGACATGTTCTGAGGAATGGGCACTTTTATTTTCTTAGCAAAGCTTTGTTTTAGGAAGTGTAAATTTTTTCGGAAATAAGAAGCTGATACTTGACATTTGAAGGGCTTCTTAGCTTAAGAGAAATGCAAGGTTGAAGAATCATCAGTATCTGTTGTTCAGCTGGTCCCTGATAACTTAGAAGGGCCAGCGTATGCCCTGATGAGAGCCTTTTCAGTCCAGTCAGAGGCAGTAACCACAGGGAGAGAAGATACACACTGTCCTCGTGTACATGGAAGTAAAATGTGCTGCTCACTGGACACAAAAGACAGGCTAACTTATAAAATTAGCATTGTCTTAAAAAAAAATATCCCAAGGGTTGGCAAGCTGCTGTAAGGTGGGCAAGAGTTTTATTTTGTTTTATTTCTGAATTTGAGTGGGTTTGGTTTGTTTTCTTGAGATGGTGTCTCCCTGTGTACATGCCCTGCCTATCCTGGAACTTGCTTAGTAGCCCAAACGAGGTTTAGATTTTTCAGCAACCCTCCAGCCTCTGCCTCACCAGTGCTGGGATTCTCGGCACACACCACTGTGCCCTCAAGATGGGAGTCTTTATAACCTAAATGCCCCTGCTGGGGTCTCAGTGCTCCACCCTGCTGAGACATTTGATGTACACCAAGACCTTTAAAATGTCTGTGTTCTGGGCCAGAGCACTGGCTCAGCAGTTAAGAGCACTGGCTGCTCTTGCAGAGGACCTGGATTCAGTTCCTCGCACTGACATGGCAATGCATAACCATTGTAACTCCAGTTCCAGATCCACGTCCTCTTCTGGTCTCTCTGTAGGTACCAGGCATGCAGGTGGTGCACAGATATACATGCAGGCAAAACACCTATACACATAAAATAATAAAATCAAATGTCCATGTCCTTAATAGAAGTTATTTCTTAAAAGATAATCTGTAAAGTATCTACCATGCAAGCACAAGAGGATGCAGATTTGATCCCAGAACCCATATAAAAGCTGTGTGGAGTAGTGTCTGCTTATGATCTCAGTGCTGGGAGGTAGACACAGAAGGGTCCCTGCTTTGCCAGGAAAACAGCCTATTGTAATCAGGCCAATAAAAGACTTTGTTTCTAAAAAGCAAGGTCCAAGGCACCTGATGAAGAAGGACCTCCATACATGTGCATGTGTCTCCATGCACATCTACACACACACACACACACACACACACACACACACACACACACACGGTTGAGGGACGGTACATATTCAAACAGTTACACACATATTTAGCATTTTGAGTCCCCTGTGGCAGTTACTGCAGACCCCTGCTACCTGCTCAGGACAGCGTCTTGTACCAGGCTTCCTAGCTATCTTTTTATGGAGGAGTATGCCTCAGGAGCCCTAAGATTTAGATGCTCTGACATACCGTCTTGCAGAGGCGCTGCCAGAGTGTCCAGAGATCCATAAAGTGAGAGGAATGCAAAGAATGTTATTGGATGGTTAAAAGGTTTATGGGTGTGACTTCATGGAAATATTTAAGAGAAAAGGCGCCCTCAGGCTGTCAGGGCACAGAGTAGGTGCTGGGTCCTTTCCTCTTGTGCTGAGGGCACTGCGGTGTAGCACTCAGGACAGGGCAAGCAGCACTGTGCAGGCAAGCAGTCCACGCATGCGGTGTTCTTATTGCCAGTACTTATGCAGACGTGATACGCACTCAGTTGGGCAAATGGCTGCTTTTGGATCTGATTTTAAAACCCCACTCTTCTAACCATCTAGAAAATTAACAAAAATGAATTGCATCATTTTCTATGTTCTATTTACAGTTTTTTTTCTGCCTCAAGTTTATCAACTACTATAAACAATTTTCATTCTTAACACTGATAGTTATCAGTGGACAGGGTCTAGGCTAAGTGTTTTCAGGTTCTTGGCCTCTGAAGAATAAAATAAAACCCCATGTAGATTGCAGAGTAGCAAGGATGTGTGTGTGTGTGTGTGTGTGTGTGTGTGCGCGCGCTCGCGCGCGCGCGCGCACACACACACACACACACATGTATGCAGGTTGGGGTCCTAGGTTGCTAGGTGCATTGTTGAGAGATGGGTGTGTACACAGGCCAAGTTATTCTCTGTGCTCACCTGCCTCTTCAGGAAGCATATTCTTTGCCTGCCTCTTTGGGGAATTTTTATTCGAAGAAACCATATGGTGGAAGTGTGTATATAGATAGGCCTTAACCTTATTTAGTTTAGTGAACAAACCTAATATTGAAAAGATCACTCTGTCATGGAGGCTGGAGGGATGGTTCAGTGGTGAAAAACACTTGTTGCCCTTGTAGAAGACCCACGTTCAGTCCCAGCACCCACAGGGGGCTCACCACCATCTGTACCTCCAGTTCCAGGGGACCAGACACTTCCTACTGACCTTCACAGGCATCAGGCGCTCATACAGTGCGCGCACACACACACACACACACACACACACACACACACACAAAAGTTTTGTACAGCAAGACATATGCATAAATTAAATAAATCTTAAAAAATGTTTTTAAGAATCACTGTCACAAGAAAAAAAAAGAAGAGTGCATATGTAAGAAATGTGGTGTTATGATTCCTTGGCATATTAAACAAATGCATTTTTATTTTTGCTTTCAGATAGTGGCCAGAACAATAGTGCCAGTAGTAAAAGTGAACGACTGGGTGCCAAGCTCAGAGCTTTGCCTGGGACAGATGAACCTTATGAAAGTAGCGGTAACAAAGAAATAGGCAAGTGCTGTCCCCGCCCAGCTCCCGACAGCTCCTCCAGCACAGCTGGTCGAAGGAAGGCCGGGAGGTGGCAAGGTGTCCCCGGGAACTGCTGAGAGAGTGACATGTGCAGACTGAAGTCACAGCCTTGGAAGAGCATTTCTGTTCACTCTGAGTCATTGGGTTTGCACTGTCGAGGTCACTCTAGTTTCTTGTTTTCTCTGCTGCTCTAACGGTGTGCTCTCTTCTGAACCCTAGATGCCTCCTATGTGGATCCACTGGGCCCTCAGATAGAGCGGCCAAAAACTGCAGCCAAGAAGAGAATTGACGAGGATGATTTTGCTGATGAAGAGTTAGGAGATGACTTGCTCCCAGAATAATATAAACTCTAATATGCTGTGTGTGCGTACATTTGTGACAGGGTTCCTCTGGCCTGGTACTTGCCATATAGGCAGGCCGGCTGGCTAGCCGTCCTGCGGGCCTGCTCTTCTCTGCCCCCTGCTGCTGAGGTTTGTAAGCCCTTGCCACCACACCCAGCTTTCTTCAAGACTCTAGGGCTTGAACTCGGTCCTCCAGCTTGCAAGGCAAGCACCTTTCCAACTGTGCTCTCTCTGGCCAGATAAGTCATTTACCAAAGGAAAGAAACTGCCTTATAAGGTAATGCTCATGTTAAACCTGGATCAAATGTCCAAACTTTAATTTTGTATACCATTGAAACTTTAAGTAATTGTATTTTGTTCTCTGAGGATGGATTTGTGATGTCATTTTTTAAAATGGAATAAAAACTATGAAGCTACTCCCTTAGGCTAAAGTCTTCCTTATTGACCCACAGTGAGCAGTAGTGAGCTTACTGTATTTCATGGCTTAGAAATTATTAAGATAAATATGATCTTTATTCAAGCAACATTGCCTAGAGTTTATAAGGTTTTCTTTGGAGTCTCAGGGATTTTTGTCTCATTATTAAGATGGTTCTATTTTGAAGGCAGCACAAGAAAACAGAGTAAACACAAACCTGTAACCTTGCTCCTTTTCATGGTCCCCACTGCTAAGTGCAGCGGAGTTTCAAAACCAGCTGGCCCATTCCTTGCTTTGAGTATGAGGCTGAGACAGGATGGCTTGTGTTTCTTTAGACATGTCTGAGAGGCTCTAGATAGTCCAAAGACTTGGTTACTCCATCTTATTTGTCTTGAGACCAACTCTTGTCCAGGATAGTTGGTCTTGAACTTGTGGACTCAAAGGATCCTCTCGCCTCAGCCTCTTGAATAGCTAAGACTGTAAGCAAATGCCACCTTAACCAAAAATATGTTAAAATATGAGGATATTGTGGGGTACCCAACCCCAACTAATATATCCTCAATACAACCCCTACACCTAACATTCGGGAAAATCATGAAAGAGGCAGAAAGACTGTAAGAGCCAGGTCATCTGCTGTGAGGCAGTGTCTTCTATATATGATGGAGACGCTGCACACATGAGCAGTGGTAGAGGAGGAGGTGGAGGTGGTGGGGTGGAGGTGGTGGGGTGGTGGTGATGGTGGTGGTGGTGGTAGAGGTGGTGGTGATGGTGGAGGTGGTGGTGGTGGTAGTGGTGGTGGTGGTGGTAGAGGAGGAGGTGGTGGTGGAGGTGTTGGGGTGGTGGTGATGGTAGAGGTAGTGGTGATGGTGGTGATGGTGGAGGTGGTAATGGTGGTGGTGGTAGGGGTGGTGGTGATGGTAGATGTGGTGATGGTGATGGCTTGCCTTTGTGTCTATGGAAGCAAATGAGAGATTAGATGAGAACAGATCTAAGTAAGTGACCTTGGAGAAGGGAAAAAAAGATGGGAAATGTAATAGGATATTTGTATTGAACTGTTAGTGTTATGTCTGAATGTGACATGTCCCCACTGGCTCATGTGTTTGAACTTCCCAGCTGATGGTATTTTGGGGTGGTACCTCGTCGGAGTCATCGGCTGGTCCCATCTCCTGATCTACTGAGCTGTGAGTGTGCTTCGGCCTGCTACACTCCCGTGTCCCAGAACTTCCTGCCACCATGCCTTTCTTGCCATTGAATGTATTCTCTCAATCTGAGCCAAAATAAATATCTCCCCTAAAGCTGCTGTTTTCGTGTATTTGGTCAGTGATGAGAAAAACAACTAACATAATTAGCTTTCCACGACTGTTACAAAATGCCTGCGCTAACCAATCTAGAGTGTGGGAGGTTTATCTTAGCTTAGAGCTTCATTGGCTTTAGTCTCTGGTTATTTGGTCCTTGTTATGGTTTGTATCTGCTCAGCCCAGGGAGTGGCACTATTAGAAGGTGTGGCCCTGTTGGAGTAGGTGTATCACTGTGGGTGTGGCCTTCAAGGCCCTCTTCCTAGCTGCCTGGAAGCCAGTCTTCCACTAGCTGCCTTCAGATGAAGATGGACAAGTCACAGCTCTGCCTGCACCATGCCTGCCTGGATGTTCCCACCTTGCTATTGGACTGAACCTCTGAGCCAGCCCCAATTAAGCCTTGTCCTTATGAGAGTTGCCTTGGTCTTGGTGTCTGTTCACAGATGTTAAACCCTGACAGTCCTATTGCTTTGAGCCTGTGCTAGTACTTGTGGTTTGAGTGGGAATGGCCCCGTAGGCTCGTGCATTTGAGTCACCAGAGGATGGCACTGTTAGGAGGTGTCTTTGCTGGATAAAATATGTCACTGGGGGTGGGCTTTGAGGTTTCAAAAAGCCCATTCCAAGCCCAGAGTCTTTCCCATTCGGCTTTCTGTGGATCTGGATGTAGAACTCACAGCTCCTTCTCCAGCACTATGTCTGCCTATGTGCCATCATCCCAACCACGATGATGATAATGGACTGAGGTTCTGAATGGTAGGCCAGCCCCAATTAAATGCTGTGTTCATTGTGTCTCTTCACAGCAATAGAACACAATGACAGAACATATGGACATAGAACACTATGACAGTACTGGAAATACATCATTGTGGAACAGCCCCATTCATCTCATGGTTGTCCCCTTCAAGAACAGAGCCCCAGGGACCTACCTTGCATACATGGACCTTGGAGGACATTTCTCCAAACCAGAAAAAAAAAATTGCTAATCTGGGCCAGATGCTAGTCCCAGCTTTTTTGCATGGATTCTGGGAAACTGGGATTCTGGTCCTCATGCTTGTATAGTATGAGAACTTTAGTGACTGAGCCATCGCCCCAAACCATGTGTGATTTTAAAAAAAAAAAAAGTTTAGTGCAGACAAGCACGGCAGAATAAAGGGCTGCAGGAGTGTGACGATAAGGATGAGCAATGAGCCGACTAGAGACGATCAAGGACGAAGGCTGCAGTGTCAGTGCGAGATCCGAAGACACGAGTGCAGGACGGCATGCTGGATGTAGTCAGCTGTTTCTGACAAGGAGACCTTGGATATGGCCACACAATTTGATGTCAAAGATCAGAATGGGGTTGGAGGGGGACAAAAATGCAAGCAGGCACTTAGAGCCAGGGTGTTACTGTGTACAAGTTAATGATGCAGGATTAAGAAGCAAAAAAAACAAGCCAGGCGTGGTGGCGCACGCCTTTAATCCCAGCGCTTGGGAGGCAGAGGCAGGCGGATTTCTGAGTTTGAGGCCAGCGTGGTCTACCAAGTGAGTTCCAGGACAGCCAGGGCTACACAGAGAAACCCTGTCTCGAAAAACCAAAAAAAAAAAAAAAAAAAAAAAGCAAAAACCAATGGAAGGTCCAAGTGTTAAAACCCCCCACGAATAGGAGCTGTGAGGGGGGCCCTATGAGGGAGCCTGATCAGCATGGAAACCGCCAATCACATGCTGGCTTTGGAAGTTACAGTGCCAAATGCTGACTAGAGAGATTCCCAGTAGAGGACCATCACGCTTGCTGAGGCCCAGGGTTCAGTTCCCAGCACTCAGGCCACTTACAACCCACCCGTGACACCAATCCCGAGAGACATGATGCGCGTACGCACTCTCTCCTAGCCTCTAGGGCACCTCAAAGATTGCTCTTGCAGTTTTGCTAGACTTGGGACGCCGAGTGGAGCCCCCGGGAACTAGTTTCAGATGTTGTGAGCTACCATTTTGGTACTAGTAACCAACCACAGGACCTCTGCAAGACAGCCAGTACTCGTAACTGCATCCATCTTTAAAATATCTTTAAAATTGTGTGTGTAAAGTGATGCGGATGTGATGGCGCACACGCCGCAATGCACATGCAGGCCAACATGTATATATGTGCAAGTCGGGGGGCAGCTTTGTGGAGTGGGTTCTCTCTTTCCACTTGTTTGGGTCCCAGGGATAGAGCCTGGCCCACCCCTAGTACATGACATTTACCCACACTGAGCCATCTCCCCAGCCTCAAGTTTGGAATAATTATATTTGTATCTTCATAAAATGTTCAGGTCTGGGAACTTTATAACCACAGATGAATCTTATGCTCCACTTGGTATAAGTTCTCAGTAAGTGGGGGCTTCCACAAACTCAAAACTGTTAAAGGTGCTCTAGGGGACGTGAGCTGTCCAGTGGTCAGACGCTGGAAGGTACTTCGATGATTGGCACAGTGAGTAAACTCTGGTAAGCAAGCTCGCCTCCTACACTGTGCTTTTCAAATGGAAAATAAGTAGTATTCGAGTGCCAATGTCTTTATTCCGGTTTACTACAAAGGAAACAATGTTAACAATTTTTATGTGCTAGTCAAAAGTGTTTCATAAATCCAAATGTGTGTACTAGGAATTGTAAATGTTTTAAGTTCTAAGGTTTGAAGGGACTTTTAACGGTAAAGCCCCTACAAAGTATTTCAGTTTTAAAACATTGAAGGCAAGTGTTTTTCTGCATAGCAGAACTGAAATGCACTTTAACCACTGGTTTACAACTTGGTTAAAACCCAAAGCTGCAAGCCGTTTTAAGCAGTCAAAAAATATTTCTCACACTTTCAAACAGCGTCCAGCTAGTCTCAACCATTTGTTTTTATTCTCAAAGCATAAAGGCTCAAACGTAATCATATTCATTAGCCGGATGCCTGGGAAGCAAAACATATTTAAATAATGAACAAATAAGTGAGCAAGCGCTCTTCAGATTCAGTATAGTCCTTCACGCGCCTTAATTTATTCACAGAACTTTAGGCTCGTTTTACATGTGTGCTCACACAATTAATTACCATGACTGAGCTCCAAAACTGTAAAACTAGACCAAGGGATGCCCATTTACAGCATGTGTCAGGTGGGGGAGGGTATTTATTACTCTGCCTTTAGCTGAATAAGAGGCACGGAGTCGTTTTATGAGTATTTAAGGGAAAACAGCCTCCTCTCGCTTCACAGAACATAACTGTTTTTTAATCTCTAGTATAATTCGTCGAACTATGAAATCCCAGAAGAGGAGGTGGTCCCACGGAGGAGAGTCCTTCTAGGTTGGAGTTCATTCATTTCCAAGTGGCCTGTGGACCGCTTTAATGCCTAGAGAAATCCGTTTCCTCTGAGCCAAAGTCGGCCTCCCGACTGCATCCCCGAGGCCCCACTGGTCCGTGCCGAGGCGTCGAGGCCAGTCACCACCTCCTCCTCCTCCAGCCAGGCGGACCGCCAGTCCACTTCTGTAGAGGCGACACCCAGCCCGCAGGCCACACGCCCCGCGTGTGCGGCGCCTTTATTTACTTCGCAGAAGAGCCTTCAGCCCCCTTTCCTAGCAAGTCTGGAAAGCATTACGGCGACGCGATGTTGGGGACACTGGTGAGCGCCCTCGGGGGTACCGGCGAGGGCATGGCCGAGGCCGGGCTGGGGGGCTGAGGGGCAGGGGAGGACGGCGGGACGGCCCGGAGAGGCGTCTCGTCTCACAGGCACTCGCAGCCCGCCGCGCAGCAGCCCGGCAGGCACACGCACACGTGCATGCGCGCCCCGCACCCGCCCCCCGCGCGGGCTCCGGCTCGGGGCGGCGGCGGCGGCGGGGGCCGGGGGCGCGCGGGCCGGCGGCGGGCCGGGCCCCGGGGGGCGCGCGGGCGGCGGGCGGGCGGGGACGGCGCTCGGGGGCCGGCCCGCGCGGCGCCCATGCTCGGGGAGGGCCTCACGGTGTGCGGAGCGCCGGGCGGGTCCCGCGACGCTGAGCGCGGCCTGTCCCGCAGGTCTGGACGCTCGCGGTCGGCTTCCTGCTGGCACTGGCGCCGGGCCGCGCGGCGGGCGCGCTGAGGACCGGGAGGCGCCCGGCGCGGCCGCGGGACTGCGCGGACCGGCCGGAGGAGCTCCTGGAGCAGCTGTACGGGCGGCTGGCGGCCGGCGTGCTCAGCGCCTTCCACCACACGCTGCAGCTCGGGCCGCGCGAGCAGGCGCGCAATGCCAGCTGCCCCGTCGGGGGCAGGTCCGCCGACCGCCGCTTCCGGCCGCCCACCAACCTGCGCAGCGTGTCGCCCTGGGCGTACAGGTGAGCGGGCCCGAGGGCGGGGCGGGGCCTGCAAGCAGGTGGGTGGGGCAGGGTGGAGTCGGAGAGGAGGGGAGGGGCCGAGGGGCGGGGTGGAGCAAGTGGGGTGGGGCGGGGTTGGGTGGGGCCGGGGTGGGGCGGGGCCCGCCACAGGGACGATATAATGGGCGGTATAATGGGCGGTACTCGAAGGAAGGGGTCCTGAGGGGGGTCGGGTGGAACTACGGGGTGGAGTGGGGTCGGCTGGAGCCGGAGGGGAGTGGCAGGACGGTTAGCTGGTGCTAATACCGTGGAGTTGGAGTGGTGCCTGGGGGGCGGGGTCTGAGGAGCGGCTGGAGGTGATGGGTGGGGCCGGGTGGAACTACTGGGTTGAGCCACCGGAGGCAGGCCAGGTAAGGCCGGTGTCTACTGGTCCGCGAGCTCAGGGAGGAGCCAGGAGAGGCAGATGGGATAACTAAATTGGGAGCGATTGGTTTCTACAAAGGTCTGTCACGTTCTTTGAAGAAATGCTGCTTCTGTATTTGTTATGCAATAAATACCTATTCTTTGCCAGATACACCATGAGGAACCAAGCCACATGACCCTTTAGTACATACAGGAGGCCTGTAGGAGTGTAATCTAGAAGTGCTGGGGCGCTGAGTGGTAGGAGGCACACCCTCTGAGAGAGTGTCTGGAGAAACAAAGATGGGGACAGAGCCTCAGGTGAGAAGCCAAGCGCCCAGCGTGAGGAAAGGAGGGAACACCCTTTTGAAGGTGAAAGTGACATTCAAACCTTGTGAAGACTGGGCGAGATTCTGAGGATGACCTAATCCACGTGTTCTGTCAAAAGAGGAGCATGCCCAAGGGAAGCGTGGGGGTGTGGGGAAGGAGCGTGGCAGGGGAGACCTGTGCAGATGCCTGTGACAGAAGGCATGAGTGGCCCTCACTCGACCCTGCAGATGAGAAAGACAGGCACCTCAGATGAGAGCCTTTCCTGGATGGGGTAGACTCCAGGGAAGAAGGGTTGTGTGCAGAGGAGAGGAAGAGCTGCCAGTGGGGCTTTGTGGTGGCCTTGTCATGCTGGAGACGGAACCCAGGGCCTCGGATTGGCTAGGAAGTGTTCCACCTCTGAGCTGCACCCCACCCCAGTAGCATAGTGTTTGTCTGTTTTAAGTCAAGAGTCTCTTTATGTAGCCCTGGCTGTCTTAGAGCTCTCTCTGTCGACCAAGCTGGTCTCGAACTCACAGAGGTCCTTCCTCCTGAGTGTTGGAATTACATGTTTCTTGATTTCGAAAACTATATGGCGATCCACTCTTATATTCCAGAGAAGATGTTATTAGTCAGTTTGCCATTACTGCAACAAATGCCCGGGCTGACAGCTTGACTCACCGGATAAAGGTGCTTCCTGGCAAGCCTAAGGACCTAGGTGTGATCCTTGGAACCCACACAATAGAGAGAGAGAGAGACTAGTCCCCGGCCAGTGTCCTCTGACCTCCACATACAAAGTTACCACCTGATACAGTAAGTAAGAAATAAGTAAGGAAATAAGTAATAAAAACAAACGGCTGAGAAAAGAAAGTTAAAGAGAGAAAAGGGTTGGCTCAGTTCCAGACTCCCGTCCACGACCAGGCAGACCTTTGCTTCCCCGGGTGGCAGGTTCAGGGGCACGTGGCAGAGTGAAACCTCATTACTAAGAAGCAAAGTGAGAGAAAAGGAAGAGATCAGAGCACCAGTCTCCTGTGAGCACACTTCAGGGACTCAAAGGCTCTACAACCTTCCAATAGCAGCACCCGGAGAGCAAGCCTTTGCGGGAGGGGGGAGGGGGCAGAGGGGGAGGGTGGGGGTGGGAGGGGGAGTGAGGTTGAGGACGCACTTAAGATGAGGGCCCAGCCGGCGTGCTGCAGCACTTGGTAAGGGAGTGAGGGCGGGCCTCCGCTGAGGCCTCCGCAGTGGGAAGAGACAGGATCAGGAAAGATGCTAATGGGAAGGAAGGGCTGGCTGAGTAGCAGGAAGGAGGGAGGGAGCAAGGGGGGGCGGAGAGGGGAGGGGGGATGAACTATGCCCTGGGTCATGGCTGGGGCCACCTTTGTCAGCTCCCCTGAGCAGCACCCCTCCCCCAGGTACCCAGCCCTCGCTCTTCAGCCCAAGCCACCTGTGGCACATCCCTTCTCAGAGCCCCACCCACAGGGAAGTGGGCCGTATGGGGGACCCTCCATGACAAATCCTAGCTCTATGCAGGGAAACAGTGTTGAAGCTGAGGCTGGGCTAAAGGCCCCTCCAGGCCAAAACACACACAGGAAACACCCAGCAAGTCTCAAGTCCTCTATAGGCGTGACCCCTGTGGACCAGGGCTGTAGAGCGTAGATGTTTGAAGACAAGCATGGAGTTAAGTCTTGAGCCTACTGAGCTGTACTGCCTTTGAGAGGCACAGGTGACAAGGATGGGAGGGGCAGGCTGGAGATCTTCCACTCAGCATCCTCCGGGGGACTTAAGCCGGCCCCACTGCAGGAACTTGTCTCTGACACTTGTTTCTCCCATGGCTACATCTGACCACATCTGAGAGTAGGGAAGGGGCAGGGAGGGAAGTGGTTGGTGAGCCCTGTGCTTGGGGTGGCTGGATCTGGGGGGTGGGGGCTGTTCCCATCTGCCACCTGTCGATCAGGTAGCTTCAGGCCTTGTTTATCCTCATCCACAGTCTTCCCAGTAGTGGCGAGTTATCACCCACATCTGCCCTGGGAGGAGATGGGGGCCTCTGTGGGCACTTCCTCCGCGGTCACTCACCTGAGTTACGGAGGGTAGAGAAGTACATTCCAGGAAGTGGGGGGCTCATGTATGAGAGGGCTGCAGATTCCGCCAGCTCAGTGCAGGAGTGGTCCAGCTGCAGAGGTGGCACCCTCAACCCCGCTCTGATCTGCAGTCTGCGTATCCACAGAGCCAACCAATTGCGTTCCAAGAACGTCTGAGGAAGCTTGCTGGCAGAGTGTGCAGCCTCTCCCATCATGACTCCCTACACGGTGCGGCAGAGCACAGAGCGCGGCTGTGTTAGTCACACTGCAGGCCATACAGAGAGGGCTGAAGTCTCCAGGAGGGTATGCGTGGCTTCTGTGCATATTCCACACCCGTGCATATAGGGTACCTGAGTGTCTGGGGAATCTGCTTTTCTTCTAGATTCCCAGAGCCGGCTCCTATGGGGATGGAGGCCTGAGATGACCACATCCCTATAGGAAAAGTAGAATGCTCAGGAGGATGGGTAGGAAACCAGATGTAGAGTCAGAAATACCCCGGCGCAGGAAAGGTCACCGTAGGTGGAATTCAGGTTCTAAAGCAGGCACTGAGCTATCTGCTGGCTGGTGTGTGTGAGGAATGGGGATCATGGTTTTTAGGACAGCTGGGTCTCCAGCTGGAAGAAAATATGGTTGGATCTCACTCCTGTGTGACAACAAATTCCAGATGATTCAAAGATTTAAGTGTGAAAAATAAGGCCACAAAGAGGAAGAAAAACACGAACAATTTTATTTATAATCTTGGTGTGGAGGAGGCTTGTTTAGTAGCTCACAGCCCCAGACACCATAAAAGATAAGACCAAGAGACGTGGTTATATAATTACATGCTGTGTTGTCTTGTCGAAATAGAAGAGTACAGGACAAGCCAGGGGGAGAGATATTTGCAACCCATGTCACAAAGGGCTCCTTTCCCAATGAACTCCCACAAACCAGTAAAGCCAGTGACATCATGGGAAGGGGGGGGCCAAGGTCAGGGCACATGCAGGGAAGGAAAGCCACGTGGTCTGACTCTCCCTCAGTGAAGAGCTGATTACTGCAGTCAGGGAGCAAAACACATGGAAACCACAGCGAGAGACTGTTCCGTGCAGTGGAGCTGCTTTGACAAAGGCGGGGGAAGAAGGAAGCCAACACCCTGGCACAGCCAGGGGTGTGAATTGGGATGACTTGGGAAGGAGGAAACAGGGACTGTAATTATCAAAAATATGTCTTGAGAGGGGATCTTGCTGTTATCCGTGCTGGCTTCGTGCTTTGGGCTCAAGTGATCTCCTGCCTCCACCTCCCAAGGCTGCAGATACACACCTGTGCCTGGCTCAGTATCAGTCATATCACTTCGACCCAATGGATCGACTTGCCAGTGTTTCTCCTGCAAACCCAAGGGTCCACACACCAAATGGCTGGTGAGAAAGGACATCAGCGCTGCTGTCGGGGCAAGGGTGGAAGGTACCGTGATGCCCACAGTAGACAGGGAGTTGCATAAAACAGCTATAAAGAAGGAGCTGGCTTTCCGATCGCTTAAGTAGGTCAGTCGCCATCCATGAAGGGAAAAGCTGAGATTAGCACGTGTCACATTTGTGTTGAAAGAGAAATTGACATAACACGATAATTCCCACCCACCCTTCCTCTCTTCTTCTTCTCCCTCCCTCCCTCCCTTCCTCCCTTTGAATCAGGGTCTCAATAGTCCCAGCTGGTCTGGAATTCATGGAGCACTGGAACTAAAGGCTAATGTGACCACAGCTACCTGCATGTTTTAAAGGGTCTCACTGTGTTGCTCGGGCTCGTCTCAAACTCCTGAGTTTAAGTGATCCTCCTGCCTCAGCTTTCCCAGTATCTGGGACTACAGGCCTGTGCTGCTGTGCCTACTGAAGACGTTGTCTTTGTTAATAGAGAGAAGGGAAGTCTCCCAGGCAGGAGGAAAAGGCAGAAGCTGCAGAAATGCAGTTTCAGCATCGGAGAGACACCCAGAGCCTCAGTTTGGAGGGCCTGGGGGCTCACAGAAGGGGTCAACAGTGAGGTGGGGTTCTTAGAGACCTGTGGCCTGGTTGGGCTGAGCTCTGATGACATCACAGTGTAGACTGTAGGAGATTGTCACCAGGAGAAAGACCCAAAATAGTAGACCTGGGGTGCTGAGCGCCTCTGACTGCCCCCATCCAGGTCCCGCCCAGTACGTCATTAGGAAAGCAACATTCATCTCCCAGAACATAACAATATTTTCCCATTTACCTTGTGGCATAATGTGCTTGTTTCTCCTTTGCTTCAAAAACAAAAATGCCAAAAATAAATCTACTTGATTGCTCAGGAACATTTTGTAAACAGCAATTTAATATATTCAGAGGTGCACTGCCGGGACTCTGGAGGTTATTACTGTTTAAGACACCAGCTTGTATGATGACACCCCAAAGATAAACACCTGCCAGGACTCTAAGCAATTTTAGCTTGTTTATTCTAGTAGTAGGCTAAAAATATATTTCCCTAGAATATGAATAATGTAAAATAGCTTATTTTGAGGCATTGTTATTTTTTTATATACCCTTTCCTCCTCTAGGAGCCTACATTTAGATTTCACAACAAACAAAATTTGTTGGCTCTTGGTGACCAACTGTAAGTAAATGTGCCACAGGACTATGGGTACATGCTGAGGTGATCCCTTAATCCCTTGCAAGCATTCTTTGGTCTGTGTACTTTTCTGGAAGCCCTCTGAGGTGGGGTCATATGCCTCCTTTTAAAAAATATATATATTTATTTGTTTTATGTAAGTACGCTGTCACTGTCTTCAGAAACTCCAGAAAAGGGGGTCAGATCTTCTTACGGATGTTTGTGAGCCACCATGTGGTTGCTGGGATTTGAACTCAGGACCTTCAGAAGAGCAGTCAGCTGAGCCATCTCTCCAGCCCCCTGACTTTCCTTCTTTCCAAGGTAACTTTCAAGTTCAAAGTTTTGCATTCCAGAGCTCTCCATGGGAAGAAATTCCATTTACTTCAGCCAGCACCTGGGCTGTGATGACTCTTTAGAGTCCACCCTGTCCTGGACACCATGGCTACCCTGGGCCAGCCACTACGTGTGACCTCGCCACCTCTTCACACATCTCAGTGGAACAGTATGGAGAGCAAAGGTTAGGAAGGACAGGTGGCTTTAAGACTGACACGTGGGCCGCCGAGATGTCTGAAGCCAAGATGTCTGAAGATGTAACTTAGCAAGGGATTAAGGAAATCACCTCAGCATCTGCCCGTACGCATATAGAATAGTCTCTGTGTATGGGGAAACTCACTCTCTGAATGTCCTTCTGCAGTTCACATGGCCGCCAGTTACTATAGTAATGAGCAGACAGGGCTACTCCTGCCCAGTGATGGCCCAGGAGTTTAGAGCGATCTTGGGCTCTGACAAAATGTGCTCTGCTCTCTGTGGGCACTGATTTTTAAAGGCCTTGTCTTAGTCAGGGTGTCTATTCCTGTGCAAACATCATGGCCAAGAAGCAAGTTGGGGAGGAAAGGGTTATTCAACTTACATTTCCACAGTGCTGTTCATCACCAAAGAAGGTCAGGACTGGAACTCAAGCAGGTCAGAATACAGGAGCTGATGCAGAGGCCATGGAGGGATGTTACTTACTGGCTTGCTCAGCTTGCTTTCTTATAGAACCCAGTCCAGAGATGGTACCACCCACAAGGGGCCCTCCCCCCCCCCCCTTGATCACTAATTGAGAAAATGCCCCACAGCTGGATCTCATGGAGGCATTTTTCTCAACTGAAGCTCCTTTCTCTGTGATAACTCCAGCCTGTGTCAAGTTGACACACAAAACCAGCCAGTACAATTGACCCCTTGTCAACTTGACATACAAACACATCACTATTAAGCCTCAGCCCTTACTTTCTTATTCATCCCCAAGCTCTAAATAATTTTTAAAGTCCCACAGTCTTTACATATTAAAAGTTCAATCCTGCTGGGTGGTGGTTGCGCACACCTTTAATCCCAGCACTTGGGAGGCAGAGGCAGGCGGATTTCTGAGTTCAAGGCCAGCCTGGTCTACAGAGTGAGTTCCAGGACAGCCAGGGCTACACAGAGAAACCCTGTCTCAAAAAAAAAAAAAAAAAAAGTCAATCCCTTTAAAATATCCAATATCTTTAAAAATTCAAACTGTGGGCTCTTAACTGTGGGCTCCACTAAAATGCCTTCTTACTTCAAGAGGGAAAAACATCAGGGCACAGTCACAATCAAAAGCAAAATCAAACCCCAACCTTCCAATGTCTGGGATCCCACTCACAAGCTTCTGGGCTCTTTTAAGGGCTTGGATCACCCCTCCAGCTCTGCCCTTTGTAGCACACACCTTGTCTTCTAGGCTCCGGCTGCCTGTACTCCACTACTGCTGCTGTTTTTGGTGGTCATCTCATGGAACTGGCATCTCCAAAACAGTGCATGACTCCTTCGGTCCTGGGCCATCAATTGCAACTGAGGCTGCACCTTCACCAATGACCTTCCTCTGCCTCTCACAGTGCCGAGCCTCAGCTGCTCTTCATGACCCCTTCAAAACCAATATCACCTCGGTGACTCTTACACATTACCAAGTCCAGCCACAGCACAAGGTACACCTTGGCTATCTCTGGAACACAGCCTCTGTGTGCTCTTAGAAAACACTTTCCAGAAGCCTTCACCTCTCTTCTTAATCACTGCTAATTTCTTAGCTCCAGCTAACTAGCATCAATAGTCCCAGTAATGCAAAGGTTTCTCTTTAGTAGTTCTTGATAATCCAGCCTGTGTCCAGTTGACACAAAAAACTAGCCAATACAGGCCTAGAAGGCATAGCCAGGCTAACAGAAAGAATTGTTCATCTAAGCAACCCTGGGCTTCTGGGTTCATCTAAGCAACCCTGGACATGTCAATTAGTTATTCCATCTTCCCCAAACCTAAGGTCATATTTGCCCATTAAATGTTAACAGGGCCGGGCGTGGTGGCGCACGCCTGTAATCCCAGCACTTGGGAGGCAGAGGCAGGAGGATTTCTGAGTTCGAGGCCAGCCTGGTTTACAGAGTGAGCTCCGGGACAGCCAGGACTACACAGAGAAACCCTGTCTCGAAAAACAAAAAAAAACAAAACAAACAAACAAAAAAATGTTAACAGGGCTTTACAGGGTCATTAAGAGGACAAGAAGATCCACTGGCCCTAAGTGCTGCTATGAGTGCTGGTACCATTCGCATCTCTTTCTGACCAGTAAATCTTTAAAAAAAAAAATTAAAAATTAGAGGCAGCAAGGTGGTATGATACACACCTGCCATCCAGCTTTCTGGAGGCTGAGGCAGGAGGATCATGTTTTTGAGGCTCTGGGCCTACATAGGACTTGAACATCAAAGACATGGAACATTAGAGAAAGGTGAAGAACTCAGGAACACCACTGCCTTCACCTCCCTATCCGTGACTTCCTTTCCAGTGACTTGAATTACCCAGGGTCAGCTGTGACCGGAGAATACTAAAGGGAGAATTCCAGAAGCCCATCCATTTTAAGATGCAGACCATCTCAGCAGTGCCAGGAAACCTTGTCCTTCCTTCGGGACATGAACGACCGCTTGGCTCGGCGTAAACACACCATGTGCACTGCCCTCTCTGCAGCCGCACTCTAAGCATCTCAGCCACCGCCGTGCATCCCAGTACGGCCATGCTGTGTACAAGTGACCCTTACGGAGTCACCCAGTGCTGTGCCTTCCTCACTTTTCCTCACGGGAAGCGTGAGTCTCAAAATCGTGAGATGCTGAGACTCACATCACGTTTACTATACAGTATTGACTTTTACTTTAGTTAACCTAGAGAACCTAACTTGCAACTTAAACTTTAATTTATAAGCAGTAAACCCTCTGACGTTTCAGGCATGAGGAGACACGTTTCCAGGAAGGTATCTAGTGGCTAAGGGTTGAGGGGAATCCAGTGGCTACTGTTAGAGGAAACTATCCTCTACTCTTTAAAACACCTACCCTCTCTCACTGTCATGCATTTTCAGGTTTTCTTTTTTCTTTTCTTTTCTTTTCTTTTCTTTTCTCTCCTCTCCTCTCCTCTCCTCTCCTCTCCTCTCCTCTCCTCTCCTCTCCCCTCCCCTCCCCTCCCCTCCCCTCCCCTCCCCTCCCCTCCCCTCCCCTCCCCTCCCCTCCCCTCCCCTCCCCTCCCCTCCCCTCCTCTCCTCTCCTCTCCTCTTCTCCTTTTCTTTCTTTGCCAATTCTCCTGTACAGAATTCTGCAAACTGACAAGAGTTCTGGGCCCAGGGATCCATCCCTCCTTGCAGAGACAACACTGGCCAAGAGGGGGCAGCACAGCGCAAGCATCCTGCCAGAGGGAGGCCCCGGGCCTCTCCTTGTAATTTGGGGTGTAGGGTCCTTTCATAAGCAAGTTTTTCCTTGGAAGTTCATCTTTCCTGTGTCTCTGTGTCATAGCTGAGGGTTGCTCCAAATGACCTTAAGACGTCACGGACCTCTCTGTCTTCCAGAAGATGGGGATTCTGTTTTATCTAACGTGCCGCATGAGCCTCAGTAGTGTGGGCGCTACATTCTTCTTACCCCAGCTTATTAAGATAATGCTCTGTTAAGAAAAAGAGAGGGGGTAACTTAGAAAAGGGACAGACACCCAGGAGAACGCCTTAGGTCTGGCCGGGAGTCTTCATAATACTGTTCTTCCCTATTGGTCACTGTAGGAAAGGAGGTATACTTTTCCCCCAAGCAGCTTAAGTAAGAGATGCTGGTGTTTTCATATATACATACATGTGTGTTTTATGTGTGTATATATATGAATGTATATATACACGTTAATTTATGCATACATATGAATTTATATATGTGCACATATGGTTATATATATATTTTTTGTTTTTAATGGAAAGATGACCTTGACTTTGCTCAAGTACAAAGCTGAGTTTCCCCCGGGGGTTCTCAGGATACAGCCAGCTCTGCCCCACCTATCACCTGTCAGGGAATAAAAATAAAAACATTGTCATGGAGCATTGTTCCCGGATTACAGTCAGCTTTGATGGTTGGTGGCTCCCCAGGGCTGGGGCTTTACTTTAGCATGCAGAGTGCTGCCAGGGAGGATGACAATATTTCACTCTGGATACCTCTTTCAACGCTCTTCACCTGAATAAAATGCGGGTGCCCGTGCCAACAGAAGGATTTGGGCAAATGCAGGCAGTCCCACACAGGTCACGAAGTGACATTCCTTTTGATATTGTCCTCCACAAGTGGATCATTAAAAAGGTGGAGGACAGAGGATAAATCTCCCCAAATTACTGCGTTGTCGAGGAGAACATACCAGGGACTCTCAGGGTTGAAGGAAGGGCCAGAGGCTAGTGTTTGTGAACTGCCCCTCGTGGTGACAGCTGGCGCCACAGACCAGGTGGGCTCCTCCCTCGAGCCCAGCCACCTCCCCCATTGTTCCAAGGTCGGGAACATCAAAGATGGCTCTGGACCCACATTCTGCAGCTTCCCCTGGAGAGCCGTCCTGTGGGCATGAGTGAGTTTTTCCTTTGAAGAGATGCTCCCCAGCTGCCCGGAGCGTCACATTTGCCATGACAAAAGAATGAAGGCCTTCGAGAGTCTGGGCCGTCGCCTCTGTCTCATTCCGTTCTCCTCTCCGTGTGCAAGGCCCCCACCGCCACCGTGAACGTCCAGATTCTTTCCTAATGCTCTGCCATCTCACTGGCCACTTGGTGACTAGGTTTTACACAGAATAAGTGGATTCCCAGGTTGGACTGTCACTATGTACCAGGTGTCCCTAGAGCACACTGCACTCACTGCCTTGAAGACAACTCTGCTGACCCAGGGGGCCAGGTGTGTCATTCCAGGACCTCTCTCCCTGCGTGTGTGAGAGGAAGGCGAGCAGGCCAGCCTTCCTGCTGCTGCTGGTGGCCGGCCGTGAGCTTGTTCCTTGGGAGGAGAGCTGCATTGGCTCGGCCTCAGCTCTGCCAAGTTCAGATGGCAACAGTGAGAACTGCCCTCTCCCTGTCCCTGGCCAGGTGACGCCGCGGGGGCTACAGCCTGGTCAGGACTGCTGCAGCCCTGCGGAGTTTTCCATGTCCTCTTTCATGAGAAATACACAGTGCTCTCTTTTAGGGGCCAGGGAAGTGTTTCTCAGAGCTTCCTGGCAGCAGATGCTGCAGCTCTTTGGCTCCCTGGGGCCTTAGCAAATGGAAGGAGGGAGGAGCTGATGGGCCTGCTGGCCACAGCTCCGGGAGAAGCTGTCTGTAGCCTCCAGTGTCCCCAGTTACCCCGCCACCCCCACAAAGCCCACTGCTCCGGCCCTGGAGCAGTGGCCAGTAGTTTATGTATAGGGAGATTTCCCTATAGAGTGGTGGCTCCTGGCAGCCCCAGCCGCAGGGCTAAGTCCAAAGATAAAATGGAAGGTTAGATAGCCCCCACACCCACACCCCACACCCCACACCGCCAATTCCCCCAAAGTTGGGAATGGGGCCCAAAGCTTCTCCCACAGAGAAGTACCCAGCTGTCAAACCTTCTTAATTCATTACTTTTTTTGTTTTGTTTTGAGACAGGGTCTTGTTATATACCCCGGGCTAGTCTTGCACTTGTGGCAATCCTCCTCCCTCAGCCTCCTAAATGCTGGTATTACAGATGTGCACCATCAAGTCTGGCTTCATTTTTCTTAAATGTGGAGACCAAACAGCCTGTACAGGGCTATCTGTGAGAGTGATCTGGGAAGCTTAAAAAATAGCAACATCTTGGCTCCACTCCAGAGCAATTAATTCAGAATCTCTAGGGGTGAGGGAAGAGCATTACTATTTTAAAAAACTCACTTATGTGCCTCCAGCGAAGTACAACTAAGTCCCAGAGCCATTCCTCGGCAGTGCCAACCGGGGTTATAATGACCTTCTGTGTAAACTACTGTCAGCCTGGAGGGCGCGTGAGCTGGGTTGGCCATACAGAACAGGCACTGGGAAAATGTGCCATCCAGTTGTTGACACCAGCTGCTGTCTGTCCATGGTAACACTGGCTCGCCATCCCGTGCAGATGTGCCAGACACTGCTGCTTGGTGCGGCCATAGTTCCGTGTAGTCAACAAGAAGGCTGGGACCATAACTGTTTCTGTTCTTCTAAGATTAAGTTTTATTAGCATAATAATTATGCATATTCATGAAGCACCACGTAAGGTTTCAATACATGTGTGAATTATATAACGAACAAGTCAGGATGATTGGCATCTCTCTCAGGAAATAGGGTCCCGTATTCAGTGTAGCCCAGACTGACCACAGCTTATAGTGTTCCCGCCTTAGCTTTCTGAGCGCTACATCGACACGCTACAGCATGCGTGCGTGCGTGCGTGTGTGCGTACGTGTCACACACCGCGCTCTGCCAGCGCCTGCAGGTTAAGTGGGAGCCACACGGGTGCCCCATAAGCTCCACGCTGGGGCAGCCTTGCTCGAGCCTCCTGTTTTGCACTGATGGGGCCTTCTCAGAGGAACCTCAGCTTTACTGAGGGAGAGGGACGGGACGCTGCTAATCCCTTAGAGGGCCCTGGAGACCATCCTGGACTTCCACTGTCTTCTAATGCCTTCCAGTCTCTTGGAGAGTCACGCCCCTCCTTCTCCCCAGGGTGTGTCCTGGGGCTCTGGGCCTTTCTTTTCCTTCTCTGTGAGTTTAGGGTCAGCTTGTCAAAGTCTAATCTGGGATTTTGGTTTGAGATGTACCACCGTTATGGACTGAAGGAATACACTTGCTTGAGGGAATTTTCCAAGACTTGGAAACTCAAGCCTGATCTAAATGCCTTCAGGAAGCTCGAGGTCGCCTTTCTGTCAGGCCACCTCCCTCAGTAGGAAGCATCAGTGATTCGCTCTGGGATACTGGTCAGCGGGCAACTAGACTGGACCAACATTTTTTCCAGGACTTATATCTGACAGGTCCCTGCCTTTTCTGGAAGTCTGTTGGGCTGAAGTCACTGGCCCCTGGTGTGCATGATTTCAGGCTGCCCATTTTGTCTCCACTTACTCATGGGTGTCCCGACTTCTGGTCAGGATCCCCCGAGCTTGGTGCCTGGGAATGGGGGTCTTTGGGTTGTGAAGTGGGAGACTGTGCCAATGGCTGCCTGGCTACACTCGGCCCTCACAAGCACACATCAGGTGGCAGATTCCTCCGGGAATGTGCCCATTGTTCTCTGAGTTCCGCCTCCAGACCGCTTAGAATTGTTTCCTACTGTGTCCAGGCCCCACCAGGGGCAGCGCTCTTTTTGGTCTCTGCTGTCACTTAAATTCCTCCAAGAGCTCAGCTTCCATCACCTCTAATCGCCTCTGGAGGACTTGTCCTTTGTTCTTGGATTAAGCCCCACCAGCTGTCTCTCCCCAGAGCCAGACTTCACACAGGGCCAGGGCCACGCCACAGATTCGTCAGTGGGGAAAAGCTGATGGGTTTCAACCAAGTCCCAGGCCAAGTCTGCCTAGAGCAGAGTTCAGCAAACTCAGGAGAGGCCAGGCGCGGCTTCTGCTGGGCTGTATTTCCATGTTTGGGAAGAGAACTGGTCGGCGGAGGCTCTTCCCCACAGAGCTGGTGATTTCTCTTGATTTGGCAGGAAGCTGGGTGTCTGCCAGCTCAGGGGCTGCTTCCCCGCTGTGATGCTGTCCCCCTGTGTGAGAGCCACGGCCCTGAGTGGCTCATCTGGTCTCCGGAAACAATCCAGGTGTCAAAGACAGATTTTGAAAAGAGCCTTTGTTCCTACATTCCATCCCAGGTGGCAGGTGGCCGTGACACGTGGGAGTATCTTGTCACTGGCCTTGGTCCAAAGGGTTCAAGGGAACAGGGAAAGCTTTGGCTTGGGGACCAACTGGTGTACTGGGATGGATATTTTTAGTTGGATGAGCCTTTGGCTATCAGGTCCCCAAGCAAGAATAGGTTCCCCTACAAAACTAACCAGAGTGAGGCCTGAGTGCTGGCTGTTCCCAAAGGGCACCCAGGATGTTGGTTGATACCGAATTGGATAGCTGACGGTCTTGGGGCAAAAAGATATGTCAAAGAGAAGGGCTCATCGCTGTAGGTCTTCTGAGCGGTCCCTCGGGTTCTCCTGGAGTCTCTGGGTGCTGAGTGGGCTGTCTGCTTTCCGCTGTGAGACTAAATTCCTGTCCTCTGCTCTGGCTCAGGCGCTGTCAGACACCACCCACCAGATACCCTAGCTTGCTGTCACATACGTGAGAACGTGTGCTCTCACAGTTTCACTCACAGACTTGACACATGCATACATATATGCTCAGTCTCCCATGCTCACACATTCAAACATGCTCATGCCCATATGAACAGCGGTGTACCATACATGCTCACCTAGCCTCCAATCTGCACACACATGTGCTCATATCTCACACCAACTTCTTCCCATGCTTCTGTTCACGCATGCGTGCTCACACACATTCTCTCCTACACGTGCTCATGCATACACACCCCCACGCATGCACACCCCCACGCATGCACACCCCCACGCATGCACACCCCCACGCATACACACCCCCATGCATACACACCCCCATGTATACACACCCCCATGCATACACACCCCCACGCATGCACACCCCCACGCATACACACCCCCATGTATACACACCCCCATGCATACACACCCCCATGCATGCACACCCCCACGTATGCACACCCCCACGCATACACACCCCCATGCATACACACCCCCATGCATACACACCCCCATGCACACACATCCCCATGCATACACACCCCATGCATACACACCCCCATGCATACACACCCCCATGCATACATACCCCATGCATACACACCCCCACGCATACACACCCCCATGCATACACACCCCCATGTATACACACCCCCACGTATACACACCCCCATGCACACACACACCCATGCACACACACACCCATGCATACACCCCCCATGCATGCACACCCCCATGCACACACACCCCCATGCATACACACCCCCACGCATGCACACCCCCACGCATACACACCCCCACGCATGCACACCCCCATGCATACACACCCCCATGCACACACACCCCCATGCACACACACCCCCATGCACACACACATCCATGCATACACACCCCCATGCCCTATGTTAACATGCATGCACATTGCTCCAGCCAGGTGACTTTTTTGCAACAGTCATCTCTTATCTGGTCCAGGTTTGTGTCACTGCATTCTGTCTGCAGCCTCCTCTGCCTCTCCGCTTAGCAAAGCCTCTACCCCATCTTCCAGGCCCCTGTAGCATCTCCCAGACTCCCCCTCTGGAGTTGGCTATGATCTCAATGCCTGATGCCCATGGTCTTGCCTGTCCACAGGTCTGTGTGATCTTAGGAGCAGGTCTCACATCCTTGCCCAGGTCACCAGGTACTCAGGGTCATCACCAGTCTCCATTGGTATCCAAACGACCAAATGTCAAGGGCAGTGCCACGCAGACCACAGTGTCTCAACACACCAACTGTTAATTCAGTCACTCGAGTGCCTCTCTGCATTCAGTCAGGCTCGCCCCTGAGGAAGATTTAATAACAATGTGTTTGTATTTTTTTGTTTTGTTTTTTTTTTGTTTGTTTTTGTTTTTGTTTTTGTTTTTTTGGCTCTTCATTTAAACGTAATTTCAAGCTGAGGAGTGGCGGCACACAACTTGAATCCCAGTACTGAAGAGCGAGAGAATGGGGGCTGGAGGTGGCTCAGCGGTTAAGAGCACTGCTCTTCCAGAGGGCCGGAGTTTGGAAACCACACCATCTGTAATGAGATCGATGCCCTCTTCTGGTGTGTCTGAAGACAGCTACAGTGTACTCATATACATAAAATAAATAAATAGTTCTTTTAATAAAAAGAAAAGAAAAGAAAAGAAAAGAAAAGAAAAGAAAAGAACCAGAGACAGATCTCTCTTTTGTTTGTTTGATTTTTAAGACAGGTTTCTCTGTGTATCCCTGGCTGTCCTGAAACTCTCTTTCTCTCACTCTGTAGACCAGGCTGGCCTTGAACTCACAGAGATCCACCTGCCTCTGCCTCTTGAGTGTGGGGATTAAGGCATGTGCCACCACATACCTGGCGATCTCTCTGAATTCCAGTCCAGCCTGGTCTACATAGCAAGTTCCAGTATGGCTAGGGCTATATGATGAGATCTTGTCTCATTAAAAAACAAAACAAACTGGGTGGTAGCTGGTCTACCAGTGAGTTCCAGGACTGTTACAGCTACACAGAGAAGCCCTGTCTTGAAAAACAGAACAAACAAAACAGGAAAGAAAGAAGCAGCTCAGTCTTCCGTCCGTGTGCTGGTGGTATGTTCAGCACAGGCTCTTGGGAAGTGACTGGCTCCGGGCACTCTATGTTGGCATTAATGGCTTCGTGATGAAAGGGACCTGAGTGGGAGTGACTGCCCCGCCACGTGACGTGCCCCCGCCACGTGACGTGCCCCCGCCACGTGACGTGCCCCCGCCACGTGACGTGCCCCCGCCACGTGACGTGCTTCAAGAACGCCCTGTCCTTGAGCTTCCAGGACTCCGAAATCAACGGAGCTGAGTGTTGAGACCAAGCCACACCATGGAGTCCACTCTGGCCTTGAGTGCCTGATCTTCCTGCCTCTACCTCCCCAGCGCTCCTATTCTGTCTGATTTACCCAGTCCCTAGTTTTATGTCACAGCGTCTTCTCTGTCTGTCTGCCGGGGGAACTGGCTCCCACCTCACAGGAATGTGGAGCAGCCATCTCCAGGCTCTGCCTTCCTCCGCCTGGAGCTCTAGTCTCTGTCCTCAGACTTCGAGCGTTTCCAAAGCTGGTGTCCCCCGCTCTTACCGTTCTCTCTCCGCACACTCCCATTATCGAACGATCTCTACTGTGGTTTAAGTCCCTGACACAGCCTCACTGTCCTCTCTGGCGCCTCCCACCCTGTGCTCTCCGTCCTGTGAGGCACTGCCCGGCGCTGACTGTGGCCTCCACTCCAATGCCCTTCTCCCCTCTTGCGGTGGGCCACTCGGTCCACGTGATTACTTGTGCCTTTGGGTGGTACATCGGTGTTCTGCCTGGATTCCAGCGACCTGAAATAGAACCGAGTTGACTTCTCTGAGTTGGATAAACGTTGGAAATAATTGCAGACCTTATGCAACCCAGCTATTTAGGACTTCCTTTCCTTTCATATGTTCAGTGACAGGGACCGTCAGGAGACAGATGGGTCCCAGCGAGGACTCGCCAGGCTCATCTGCTCCCAAGCTCCTGTTGGTGGAACCGAGCAGACAGTAGCAGCAGACTCAGCCGTCGCTGTTTGCAGACTTCGTGCTGGAGGGACGCGCAGAAGGGCAGAGCCAGTGCTTGCAGAGACCCGCTGCACCTGTCTCCTCCTAGTCCTCGGCCTCCACTCAGGCCATTCCCTCTGGTCCCTAGAAACAGGGTGACAACAGAACTGAAGGACTCTATGCCCAAGAGTCCTTCCTGACCCCACGTACCTCTTCCCCCAAACAGCACCGCCATTTCCAGTGCCTGCTTTCCACAGACCAGTTCCCCTCCGGGCATGTGTGCTCTGAATGCACTTTCAAAGGGAGGTCTTTTTTGCTGGCAAGTGCCCTTATTAGTATTAAGTAGAAAGCACGTCTTTGGGTGGGCATCATACTCTGAGGGATGGCATGCCCAGTGCCCCTCCCCCAGGTCTAGAACAGAAGGATCGCCAAGCCTGGCCCTCTCCGACTCTCCATCTTGCCTCCATTTTCTTCACTAGACTCAGAGGCTGCGTTTTGTGCTTCCCTTGCTGATGCATAGTGGGTCTTCAGGTGTGTCTGAGGCTGTGCTTATCGAAGGTCAAGGCTGTGACATGGATACGAGGGTCCCTAGAACTCTGCCCAGAGGACAGAAAAGACCCAGAAGGGGTCACTGTGTTCTAGATGGATAGATTAATGGACATGAATTCGGGCACACAGAAGTCTCCCAAGCAGTGGGAGTAACCCTTGCTTCTGCAAGGGGACATGCAAGAAGGGTCGGAGGCCCTCCTGACGACCCCGGGTTGCTGCAGCTCTGTAGGCGGCTCTGTAAGAGCAGGCTCTTGTTCTGGGGTTGATTTTGTCTCCAAGTGAGCCACCTGTTGTAGCTGACCTGTGGTCTCTCTGGGATTTGGCCGTAGGCTGACCTGGCAGTGTTTGCATTTGGCATCTGAGGTGAAACTTGCAAGAGTTGAAGAAAAATCAAGTGATGGATTTCCCACTTTCAGCCAGCTCTGTCCCCTGCCGTTGCTTTAGCTCCTTCAGAGGACATGTGTCTGGGCAGGGTCACCTCATGGCCTCTGGCACAGGTGTGGCTATCTGCAGGACCTGCCTCCCTCTCTCAGGGAACACATCTGGACCTGCAGAGCCTGGTAGGCTTGGAAGTTGGGAATCACAGAGATGACTCCTCAGAGCTGACATGACAGCCCAGGAGAATGGCGCCATGGCCTGTGCGGTGCTAGTGACTATGACAGAGGGTGGCTTTACAGGCACTCAGGGGTAGTGGGTCATGCCGCCTTCAGCATCTGAAATGAGAGAGGTTAAGTGTCGTTGTAGAGCAATCATTTCCGGGTCAGGGCTGACAGCCTTGTGTTCCAGATAGGCCCTAGCAGGATGCTTACTGCGGGATGCGGTGTCAGGTCCAGCCTTCCTGGTCCTCCTTTGGCCAGGCTTGCTATGTAATCCAAGCAGTGAACTCGCGGCGAGTCTCCTGCTGCAGCCCTCATTTTCTCGCTCTGTCTGCAGGATTTCCTATGACCCAGCTCGCTTTCCGAGGTACCTGCCCGAAGCCTACTGCCTGTGCCGAGGTTGCCTGACCGGGCTCTATGGTGAGGAGGACTTCCGCTTCCGCAGCACGCCCGTCTTCTCTCCGGCCGTGGTGCTGCGGCGCACCGCTGCCTGCGTGGGCGGCCGCTCTGTGTACGCCGAACACTACATCACCATCCCGGTGGGCTGCACCTGCGTGCCCGAGCCGGACAAGTCTGCGGACAGTGCCAACTCCAGCCTGGACAAGCTGCTGCTGGGGCCCGCCGATAGGCCGGCGGGGCGCTGATGCTGGGGACTGCCTGCCATGGCCCAGCTTAGTGTATGCATCAGGTCCCCTGGCCCTGACAAAACCCACCCCATGGTCCCTGATCACTGCCCAGTTTTTCCAAAAGGACAGCTACATAAATATATTTTTCAAAGTAGACACTACATATTTACTACTATTTTGAATAGTGGCAGGAACTATTTTCATATTAGTAATTTAGAGCGAGCATGTTATTTTTAACTTCTTTGATATACAAGCAGACCATGTACATCCCATTTTCCTCCAGCAGGAATCTTGAGTGCATAATTGTGGTGCTCAGAGGAACTTCTTTCAGTGCCCTGTGCCCTGTCTGAGTTCCTCCTGTTGCCCAGGCTTACTGAGGTGATATGGAAGCTCCGATCTGTGCACCGAAGGCCCCGGGGCCGTGGAGAGGGAGGGCTGTGAGGGGCCAGGAGTCAAACTCCCTTGTGTTCTTTAGCATACAGATGGTCTCAACTGTATGGAGATTAAAATTTTTTGGTGTTATTCTTTCCTATTCGAAAGCCACTGGTCTTAATTTGGGGCAGGAGGTGAAATGTGACATCTTAGCCAATTCTCAGGGAGCCCCAAGCACCTGAGTTTTATGGGCTTTTGGACTGAGCCAACCGTGAGGAGGAGGAGGAGGAGGAGGAGGAGGAGGAGGAGGAGGAGGAGGAGGAGGAGGAGGGAAGGCCCAGTCCCAGGAGTTAAACTGTGAGCTAAGCCCTCACTCTCTCTTAGGTGGGAGTCTGCTCCTCAGCACATTCCTTTGCAGTGACTAAAACAGCAGTGGATGAAGGAGTCCCTGGCTGTGCACAGTTTATTCTTTCCAGATTTTACTCAGGTGAACGTGTTTGGACTGTTGGGAGGAAACCCAGGCCTTCAGACATTCTAAGTAGGATCTTTTCAGTGAGCCACACCTTCTCCTGACTCACTTTCTCACACACACACACACACACACACACACACACACACACAGTCCTCAGGGAGGTCCCTAGGTCCCTCCAGCTGTGCCCAGGGGATCTCCTGCATTTAGCCCTATACCCGTTTCGCTTGTCACAGGCTCCTTGGTGCCACCATCTGGCAAACCTACCAGTGACCCAAAACAATGAGACCCATTGACCTTCCGTTAGAACCTCCAGAACTGTGAGCCCAAGTACACCTTTGCTCTAATACTTACCTCAGGCATGTGCTAGAACCATAGGGTGCTAGCACAATGTCTCTTGGGTGCTCAGCTCCTGTCACCAAACTCTTGGGCAACAACTGTGGACAGGATGCAGCCTCTTTCTTAAGCCAAGACAAGAGCTACCGGAAGGGAATTAGGCTGCCACATGCCAGCTCTCTTCCAGGCTGCTTTCTTCACCTGGGAAATGTTACAGCACCATGCTCTTCTGTCGCTGTGTTAAAATGCCTTAGCAACGCTGCTTGAAGCAGAAAGTGGATCTGCTCAGAGCATCAGACTTTAGCCCGTGGTTTGCTTGACCTTGATGCTGTGGGCTCCTCGCAAGTGACAAACATGGCTGGGGCAGATGGAACAGAGCTTCACCTCGTGGTGACCAGGAACAAACAGAGGAGACCCAGAGTCCCCAGATAGTCTTCAAAACCATCCCCCGAGTGTCTCTCCACCTCCTCCTGGCCCCACCTCCAGGTTCCACCGTCTCCTAAATGAGAAACTAAAGAAGCAAGTCTTAAGTTTTAAATTGTACATCACTACACTCTGGTGGGCGCTGACACTGATATTTGAAAAGGGGTCACCCATCTGCCTAGTGTTTCCATTCGTCTACGCTGCCCGCTTGGGAGTCAGTCGCTCAGTGATACAAGATCTTGCTTCCTCTGGTCATCTGTCACGATGTCATAGGACTTGTATTCGAGTGACTTATTTACTTAATAATGGCCCTGAGGCCAGTGTGGTGACATATACAGCTATAATTCCATCATGTAGCAGGCTGAGGCAGGAGGGTGGCTGTGAGTTTGATGCCACAGAGAAACACTGTCTCGGAAGACTGGAAGGGAGGAGATGCCTTGAAGTCAGTGTGGTGGTACACCACACAGATGCAGCTACTTGGGAAGCTGAGGCAGGAGGATCATTTTAATTTAGCCAATAGACAACACAAAGAGACCCTGTTTCATATATTTGTATATGAGAGCCATCTGAAGTGCAGGGCTTTATCACAGGTCATTGTTATAATTGTCTTATTAGCTATTGTTATTGATCTCTTCTTGTGTCTAGCTCACAAATCAAACTTTACCCAGGTATGAAGGTGAAAGGCCAAAAACTAAAACAGAGCTGGGGACATAGGTCAGTCACCAAGGTGCCTATGGCACAAGCTTGAGGACTGTTCCATCCTCAAAACATGCCTGCAAGATGTCAAGTGTAGACTAGATGTGGTGGCACTTGATGGGCAGAGCCAGAGCCAGAGGCAGAGCCAGAGGCAGATGTGTGTTTAGCAGCAGCCTAACCTACATAGCAAATTCCAGAGCAGTCAGAGCAACATAGTAACACCTGTCTCAGAAAAGAAAAAAATCAGGAACCTCCAGAGCTCGGTGACTAGCCAGCATGGGTGGATTGGTGAGCCCCAGGCCAATGAGAGACCAGCCATGCACAAAGGTATATGCAGGGTTTATATTATCCAGGGCTTAGAAATTGCTAGGATATGATTGTGGGGGTCTCTGTGAACACCACTGTGAGCATTTCTGCTCAGATGGAAGGGTATCCTGGGATTCAGAAGCCCAGGAACCACACAGCTCTGAGGTGGGACAGTTTCCCACTGGACGGACATCCTGAGACATGCAAACCCAGGAACCACACAGCTCTGAGAGGAAGCCTTAGCAGAGGCATTGCAGCTCCCCGGGGAGGGTATCCCCAGCTGAGCTGAAGTGCTCAGGAGCTCAGCCCCCATCCTCCTCTCCATTTCTTCTCTTCATTGCTTCTTCAGACGAGAGTCACACAAGGCAGGAAATTTCATGAAAGAGATTTATTGGAAAGTCCAGGGTTTGGAGAGATGAATCCTGAGATAGCTGCTCTCTGCTCCCAGGAACAGACAGCAGGGAACTGGACAAAGGGGCAGTGCTTATATAGGGTTTCTGAGGGAGCAGAGCTTCTCAAGGCAGAGATTTCCAGAGTGACAGTTGGTGGGATTTCAAGTCCTGAGCTTGAGTGGCTTGGAGATTGGTGGGTTTCCCCATTCAGGGATTGGTGGGTGTTTGTGGGACACTTAGGGATTGGTGGCTCTTCCTGCTCAGGGACTGGTGGCTTTTTTTTTCCACCCCCTTTTCCCTGCATGGGGCCCATGTGTTATAGTGAGAAGTTCTTCCCAGGTTTTCCGAGGCATCATCTCTGTGGGGCAGCTTTGGGGTAGGGCGGGAGGCTGGAGAGGAGGTGCCTGCCACTGTGGACAGCTCCTGCAGTGGTGTTTCACGAAAGCTGTCGCCTCTGTGGACAGCTCCTTGTGCTGGCCATAGACTGAGGCAGAAAAGGTGTCTCCACTGTGGATCCCCCCTGAGGCAGTGCGCCACTGTGGACAGTTCCTGCAGCGCCTGTGAGGGCTGCAGGCTGAGGAGATGCTGTGGCGGCCATCTTGACAGCAGCGGCCATTTTGGACAGCTTCCGCTGGACATTTTGCTGCGCAGGTGCGGGAAGGTGGCTTGCCTTCGCTTTGAGGCTTTTGTGTGCTGCTGTGGGACGACAACCACGACTAGCAGGGCAATGATCCACAAGAGGCAAGAAGGTGGTTCTGTACTCGATTCAGTATCTGGGAGTCTGACCCCGAGTATTTTATTTCAGGCACAGTACAATTTGGTGAAAAGTTTCCTGGTCACAACTCAATTGCATGTACACAGTAAAAGCACAAATTAAACCCAATAAAGATTCCACGTGACTATGTTGACGCTCTTTGTAAGCACATGTGACACCTTCCACAAAGATGGGTTGTATGGGTGAGAAAAGCAAGCGCGGGATAAGGATCTGGTATGTTTAACATTCGAAGTTCCTAGGGCTCATCTGTGAGCACAGGGACCACCGGGCCTTCTACAGTGATTGAGGATTTTTTGTTTTGTTTTCATGTTTTTTGAGACAGGGTCTCATGTAGCCCAGGCTAGCCTAGAACTTGATCATTTGAAAATGACACATGCGCCTATGGGGGATACGATGTTCAAACCCCCCTCACCCCCCCCCACACACACACACACAATGCGAGAGGCGAAGTTGCTTCTGAGCATCTATGATGTTGGGTCTTTGCTGTTGTGATGCAGGCAGAATGAGCGGAGAGAGACAATGCCTCCTGGTCCTGCTCAAACATGCCAAAGCACCTCCACAGGAGTGCGCCCAACGTGTTCTAAGAGCTGCAGAAACAGCTGCATGAGGTTCAAAAACCGGTCACGTATGAACAGAGACTTACCACTGCCGAAGCAACATCAAGAGTCCAAAAGCCACGAGGCATGTTGGCTGCTTCTTAAACAAGCTTGTTTCATTACGAGGTTGAGGCTCTAGCTCAGCTGATAGAGCTCTGGCCTTGCCTGCGTGAGGGTCTGGTTGAAGCTCCTGCACCAGGGGGCGGGGCCAGGGCAAGGGCGAGACTGGGGCGGGGCGGGGCGGGGCAGCATCCGGGGGCGGGGCCTGGGCGGGGCGAGGCAGCGAGGTCTTCCCTACCTCATTCTCAAGGCCTCTCTTTTTCTTCAGAGTAGTTGCACAGCTTCTTCTTTTGAATGAAAAAATGCCATCTTACAGGACAAGTCTGTTCCTGATCTCTCTGCGGTTAGCTGTTCACAATTCCTAAATTGGACATTTCATTTCTACACATAATTTGTCACTTAATGTGTTTCTCACTTAAGGAATTTGTGGCAAATTGGTTCACATGGAAACAATAAGGGAGGGACTATTGTTTAAAGAACATTTTAGACAATGTACAACATGTGCTAGATAGCTCGTAAAATATTAGCACTTTTTAAAGTGACGCTGTCTGGGAATTAGAGCCGTGCCCGGCCTCTGCCTCTGAGTCAGTCAGGACAGGCAGGATTCAGCTATAGTAACAAGGCCATCTTCTCTGGTGGTGTCTTAATTAGGGTTAGTACTGCTGTGATGAAACGCCATGGCCAGGAGCAAACTGAGGAGGCAAGGGTTGGTTTGCCTTGCCTTCCCCATCGCTGTGCATCATTGAAGGGATCAGGACAGGAGGATCACAAACAGGGTGGGAACCTGGGGGCCATGGAGGGGTGCTGCTGACTGGCTTGCTCCCCATGGCTTGCTCAGACCTCCTCCTCAAAACTCATGTAACGTGCTCAGCTAGACTGCATGACAAGCCCCTGCCGGCCCCGCATCACTGCCCTCCTCCTACGGTCATTTCTGTGCCCATGTGTGTCACTCTTAGAACACTCAGTGTTTGATTCCTGAAATTTTACAGGCATAAAACTAGCTAGCACAGATGTCCAACCACTGGGATCATTTCCCCTCCCCCACAGGACAGCTGTGGCGCTGCCCAAGGACTAGATGCCAGAGCAGTTTGCCTAGAAAAAGTGTCCAGTGGAGAAGCTGGTCAGTGCGGGAGCAGGGATATGTAACATCTGTGATGGTTTGTATATGCTTGTCCCAGGGATTGGCACCATTAGAAGGTGTGGCCTTGTTGAAGTGTGTCATTGTGGGGATGGGCTTGGAGATCTTCCTCCTAGACGCCTGAGGATGCCCAGTCTGTTCCTGGCTTCCTTTGGATAAAGACGTAGAACCTTCAGTTCCTCCTGCAGCACACCTGCCTGGATGTTTCTGCCTTGTTGACAATGGACCGAACCTCAACCTATAAGCCAGCCTCAATTAAATGTTGTCATTTATAAATTGCCTTGATCATGGTGTCTGTTCACAGCAGTAAAACCCTAAGACAACATTCTTTTCCAGATAGAGGGGTTTCTTCCTCCTCCTCCTCCTCCTCCTCCTCCTCCTCCTCTTCCTCCTCCTCCTCCACCTCTTCCTTCTCTTTCTCCTCCTTCTTCCCCGTCCTTTTCCTCTTCTTCTTTTCCAATTTTGACATGATTGTTGGTCTCAAAAGTTACCAAACCACAAGGTGGTCTTGTGTACCCTTAACTCATTTCCCATGAAGAGGCAAAGTACAGAAATTACTAACATGGCCGCTCTATTAGGGGCAAGATTTTTTACAGTGGGTAAGAGAGGATATATCAAGGGTGTATCTGGAGGAGTCTAGAGCAGAGGAAAGGAAAGCAGACTGAACATGGCTAGGGCTGGGGAAACGGGAGAGTAATGGAGTTCGTAAGAGAAGGAGCATAGGCAGACGGCAAGAGAGTAAAGAACAGGAAGTACGGGACAGCAAGAGCTCGGATGGACGGGCCACGTGGGTTACACAGAGGATGAGTAGCTGGGGGGCATGGACTCCTTTTGGGGATGGAAAGCTGGTTTCACAAGTGCCTGAGGAAAGCTGGCTATTATCTAAGCCCCAGAAATCCTTCCATTGTCCAGCTAGAGCTCAGTTCTTGACATATGGAGGCAGGGCCTGAGACTTCTCACCCTGAAAGTAGTATGTTCGGTAACTGTAGTGTGATGTCACTGACTCTGTCCTTGGATGCCACTTGGAGTCAGCCAGATTCACGTGCATGGTGTAATGTGATCACAGGATTTGTAAAGCTACCACGGGACGGACAGAACCTGTCAGTACCGCAGAGAAGGCCCCTTTGTGGCCACACTCAACCTTCTCTGCCCACGCCCATGCTAATCCCAGCACTGCTCTGCTCTTCTCCATTCTCAAGTACTGTGTGGGCTTCTCCATCCAGCATGATATCCCTTAAGAGCTCTCCACATTCTACACACCCCTGCTTTTGTTTGGAGAGTCTCACTCTGTGACCCGGACTGAGCTCAAACTTAAAATCCTCCTGCCTCAACCTCCCTCGTGCTGGGATTACAGACAGTTGTCCCTCGGCTCCCGTGCAGTTTTGTGGAGCACGGAAGGATGTAAGCAGCTGTAGTAGCCAGGCTCCAGCACACCCCAGTCCTGTCGCTTGGTTAGGAAGGTTGGCTTGGCACTGCCATCCTTTCCCGGTCTGGGGTGAGGCGCCACACTGGGATATCAGTGCTACAGTCACCAGAGCTCTCAGAGCTGAAGGGGAAGGGGGACGCAGGAGAAGACAGACAGTACGCAGGCCGTGGACCATCCTGCTTCATGGAGGTAGGTCAGGTCTCCAAGAAGCTGCCAGAGCTTAGCCAACAGAGTCAGCCCACCTGGCAGGTAAGAGCCTGCCATTCTGTTTTCACACACTGAACAATTAAACAGCTTCCAGCATCTCTCTGCACTCTAAGTCCACAGATCTGGGTTGGTGTAAGACTCTCAACCTCATGATAGAATTAACAATGAGAAGTTTTATTTTATTTTGAAAAATAAGCCAGGGGAGTCCCAGCCAGGGCAGGGAGAGGGGGAGGTCATGCTGTTCCCACAGGACGAGAATTGGGAAATGGAGTGGAGTCCTTTATTGGAACTGCTGCCATGTGAATTTAGGCATCACAGTCCAGCCCAGAGTCATAGTTTGTGTAACAGCGGAACTCATTGGCCAGGTTTCGGGAATGTTCTGGAATAAACTTGCACATCTTCACACCTAGGAGCTGAGCTGCCTGCTCTTCCATGATGGCTCCTGCAAAGAACAGACCAAGCGAGCTAAGAGTCAGAAGCAACCTTAAGCATGGCTGGTCGGAGCTGCGAGCGGGCCCTGAGAAAGGCCCCGATCCCCACCGCACACAGGACACAGCCTTTACTTCCTCTTTACTTGCTCTAACGTGTGTGCTTTTCCCACTTCTTCCTGTTGTGGGTCTGTGTGTGTTGTGGGGTGCACAGATGTTCCACGTGCATGTGTGCCCATAATGGCGGTGGCTAGACAGAAGGAATAGCTAACATGTATCCACATGTGCACAGGTCAGACCATGTCAAACGCTTTACGTGCGCTACATCACTCCATTCACAGTGGCCCTCTGGGGCAGAGACGTCACATAACTTGGTTAGGTCATGCAGTAAATGGCAGATTCAGGATCCAGTTCCAAGATTTCTGGAAACTCTTAAACCCAGCACCTGACAGAGGCTCTTAGAGGACGTGAAGGCGGCACCTACCTGTGCACAGCAGAATCTTGCCGCGAGTCAGGAACAGGATTGTTTCAGATGTCTTCCTGAGACATTCCTCAGACAGGTAAGGAGGGTCTGCCACCACGATGTCAAAGCTCTGCGCGGTGACTCTCTCAGGCAGCTCCCGGGGGTGATTGTAATCATAGAAGATGAATTCATCTCCATATATGGCGAATCTTCTGTCGTATTCAAAGATGTATACAGAGATGTCCTCCCTACGAAGCTCCCGGAGCTTCTGGTACACACTGGGCGCGCTCACACATGCGATTCTGGAAGCAAGGTCAGGAATGGGGCAAATAAAAACGACTTTTTATTTATTTATTTATTTATTTATTTATTTATTTTTGGTTTTTCAAGACAGGGTTTCTCTGTATAGCCCTGGCTGTCCTGGAACTCACTCTGTAGACCAGGCTGGCCTCGAACTCAGAAATCCACCTGACTCTGCCTCCCGGGTGCTGGGATTACAGGTGTACGCCACCACCGCCGGCCAAATAAAAACTTCTTAAAAGTTTCTGTGCCTAGCCGGGCGTGGTGGCGCATGCCTGTAATCCCAGCACTTGGGAGGCAGAGGCAGGCGGATTTCTGAGTTCGAGGCCAGCCTGGTCTACAGAGTGAGTTCCAGGACAGCCAAGGCTACACAGAGAAACCCTGTCTCGAAAAACCAAAAAAAAAAAAAGTTTCTGTACATGCCGGGCAGTGGTGGCACATGCCTTTAATCCCAGCACTTGGGAGGCAGAGGCAGGCGGATTTCTGAGTTCGAGGCCAGCCTGGTCTACAGAGTGAGTTCCAGGACAGCCAAGGCTACACAGAGAAACCCTGTCTCGAAAAACCAAAAAAAAAAAAGTCTCTGTGCATGCCGGGCAGTGGTGGCACATGCCTTTAATCCCAGCACTTGGGAGGCAGAGGCAGGTGGATTTCTGGGTTCGAGGCCAGCCTGGTCTAGAGAGTGAGTTCCAGGACAGCCAGGACTACACAGCAAAACTCTGTCTCAGAAAAAAAAAAAAAAAAAAGTTAGACATGGCTAACCCAAAGCCCGAATGCACCTATGATCTCAGGGTGAGTCCTAGCCCAGCCTTAGTGTGTGTTTGTTTGAGATGGGATCTCATGTGTTCCAGGTTAGTCTCAAACTCATCGCTTCGCAGTGGTGGCGCTGAACTTCTGACCCTCCTGCCTGCGCCTCCTTAGTGCCGGGGCTGCAGGTGTGCCACCAGCCCTGCTGGCTTGGGTGTAGAACTGCAGGTGACTCTGGGGGAGGACTGGGCCCTGCACTACAAGGAAGACAGGCTAGACCTTCTAGCCTATTCTCTCTATCTCTTTTGTAACTTCTAGATTTGTGTTATATACATGTCTTACCAATTTAAAAAGACTCACGGGCCGGGCGTGGTGGCGCAAGCCTGTAATCCCAGCACTTGGGAGGCAGAGGCAGGCGGATTTCTGAGTTCGAGGCCAGCCTGGTCTACAGAGTGAGTTCCAGGACAGCCAGGGCTACACAGAGAAACCCTGTCTCGGAAAAAAAAAAAAAAGACTCACAGGCCAGAGGGATGGCTCCACAGGTAAAGCTTTGCTAGGAAAGCCTGAGGACCTTATTCTGCATGTCAAGCAGACAATGAGATGGACACTCAAGGTTGTCCCCGCCTCCTCGTGTGTGCTGTGGTATGCTTGTACCCACACACAAGTATGCAAGAAGTATGTTTTGAAAAGGAGTTAATTTTAAACTTAAGCTTCTAAAATGAGATATAAGCTTCTAAAATGAGATATGTTTCTTTCTCCTTTTTTTTCCCTTTTCTTTTTAAAGAACTATTTATTTATTTTATGTATGTGAGTACACTGAAGCTGTCTTCAGATGTACCAGAAGAGGGTATCAGATCCCATTACAGATGGTTGTGAGCCTCCATGTCAGTGCCTAGAACCCAATGCAGGGCCTCTGTGAGAGCAGCTAACACTCCTAACCTGTCTCCCCAACCTGACGTGCTCCTTACAGAGGCTGTGAAGGCTTCGTAAGTCAAGTACTCATGCAGCAGACAGTAAGTTCTTCCGTGGTCATGTGTGCCTGGGAAGGACACGTCCCCCTTGGACAATGCCTTTGCAATGGGCAAAAAGGCAGAAGGAGCCTTGAGGCAGCAAAGAACCCTGCTCCTCACGAAAATAAGCAGAGGTCTGCAGGCAGTGGGAGCAGAGGGACTGCATGCAGATGCCTCCTTGGCCAGGCCCTGCAGGACGACTTCACCCCAGTTCCTGGCTCCTCCCTGGCCCCAGTGGCAACTTTACTGTGCAGAGAATAAGCCCTCAGGGGGGATCTGTGCCATCCTCCCTCCTCCAAGTGCTCAGGGGAAGAAGAGGCTGGAAGACTGGAAGAGCCTCGGGTGGTGGATGACTGCAAGAAAAGTGTTCCTAAACACAGAGCAGTTAGACAAATTCAAGTGCAAATTCACAGCACTTGAAACAGCGTGCTCAAAACCAGTGCAGGGAGCTGGGTGTGGTGGCTCAGATCTCTGTGAGTTCAAAGCCAGCTACACATCAAATTTCAGGACAGCCAGAGCTCTACAGTGAGGTGCTAACTCAACACATAAACAAAATAACAGCAAAAGGATCTGTGCAGGTTCAGGCCAGACACAACTCTAGCGCAGAGAGGGGAGGTAGGCACCAGGTCCCACCTCTAGCTAAGGAGCCGACAGCTGCTGGACTCGGAGGGTCAGCTTTCTTTAAGGCCACAGCCCCTAGAGGTTGAGCACACTCCAGTGAAGGCCATATTCTATACAAACTGTACCTGATGGCTTAAGAAAGGAAAAAAAAGGCATAAAATTGGGTAGGTGGGGGTGGGGGTAGGGTACCTGGGAGGAGTAGGGTAGTGAATATAGTCAAAATGCCTTGTACACATTTCTCAAAGAACTAATAAAAGAAAACTAAGACAAACACCGAAACTAAAATCCAAGAAAATAGAGTTCAAGAGTAGCTACTCCCAGAGGCGTGACCACAGCTGTGGTGCTGAGAGTCACAGGGGAAGGGCACACAGTACAGCCCACCCCATGCTGCCTTTACAGTAAACACTAACTCACCTTTCAGGGGGAAAAAAGGTGTCAGGCTTGGTAGTACACACCTGAAATCCAAGCACTTGGGTAGGGGAGGCAAGAAGATGAAACTCCCTTTTAAAAAGACAAAATTGTATCCAATTAATATGTAATGGTAAAGCTAATAATTAATGGGAAAACCCATGTATCTAAGAAAATATTATTCCCAAATGTTATCGCTTTAACCTTAAATGTCCTATAGAGATAAACCCTAGGTCTCTGGCCATTAGAAGGGCTGAGTGGAGGCTGTGTCAGTAGGAAGGTGCCCCTCTGTGCTGCTGCCCAAGGCTAGCCCACATGACCAACTCCTGAATGAACCAGTATCTCAAGTGTTTATCAGCAGCTGAAAGCCAAGAAGCTAAAACAAAACAAACAGCAACAGAAACTCAAAAGACAGGAAATCAAGACTTGCTAAGTCGATGCAGGGAACATCCTCTTTCGGATGTAACCCCTCATCCAAGTCTCTGAAGCAAACAAGTAACATTTCATCTTGTTTTGTTTGGACACACACGTCTGAGAGCAAAAGGACAGAAGGGGAGGTGGCGAGCTGGGGAGCAGACTGGAGGCGCAGTGCTGTTCTCCGGAAGCAGAGGAGCGGCAGCAGGCTCAGCTCGCCTGGCGGCAGGGCAGCCAGGGCGGTTGGGCAGTCCCTGGCTTACGTCGAGGCTTCCCCAAGGGGCTCAGGGTAAAGCAGACCCAGGAAACTCAAGACCTGGGAGTGAAGGGGGGCTAAACACAGAGGTTGTTGAGAGAGCTAGTTAAGGAACAGCTAGTTCCCAGGATTCTCTCTCATATCCCCATGTCCCGAGGTAACTGGAAAGACCTGGAGAAAGGTTCTGTGGCTTGGCGGATGCTTGGAGAGCAATGCTCGCACAGACACAGAGGGCTAGATGTAGCTAGTGGAAGAGCATGCAGCCAAGCAAGGCCCTGGGCTCCAATCCCAGCTCCACGGCAGGGAGAAGTCAGAAGGGACCAGAACACAAGCACCAGGTGTGTGTGACCTCGAGGAGGCAGGGATCAGGGGAATCCTGCCTGGACACTGGACGGACTCAGAAGCTTTCTGGGAAACAGCTCATCCTGATCCCCTCACTGCAGACGCCACGGCAGAAAGAGGGGCTGGGAGAGCAACTCTCTGGTAGATCCTGAAATTACTCTCCAGGCCAAACAAAGAACAGATGAGGCCCACCCTTAGGCATACTAAGGGTCCCACCCATCCTTAGGAATGAAGAAGAGGTAGGGCTCGGCAAACACGCCAGGAGAATACCTGACGTCCAATAGATAGTCAATATCAAATAATCGGGAAAAGTCACTTGGGCGTCGACTGAGAAGGTGTGCAGGAAGGAGGCAGTGCGCAGGAGCTGACGCTTAGTATCCAGTCAGGGTGTTGTTCTGAGGGAGAAGTGGGTACGTTAGTAGAGGGGTACAGCTGGAGGAAGCAGGTCACTGAGGACAGTGGGGGGACAACAGGGTCATGTCCCATCCTCAAGGAACAGAAGTTCCAGGACGAGCAAACACACACACACACACACACACACACACACACACACACACACCAACAGCAGCAGCAGCAGCAATGAGGGAAATCAAAGAAATAATTTAAGATATCCTCAAATCAAACGAGAATGAAAGGGCTACTCTGCGGCTCCCTAGGGTCAGTGCCCTAGAGGGAAGTTACATATCAAGACACTGAGAACCGGGAATTAGACACTTCTACACATGCCGAGGGTGGGGATGGAGGATGCACATTTTCTATAAATACTCAAAAGGATGTTGGATTTCTTTTCTTTTCTTTTTGAATGTTGGATTTTGTTTTTGTTTTGTTGTTTCAAGGCAGGGTTTCTCTGTGTAGCCCTGGCTATCCTGAGACTCTCACTGTAGACCAGGCTGGTCTTGAGATCTGCCTGCCTCTGTTGGATTTCTTTTTCTTTCTTTTTTTTTTAAAGATTTATTTTATTAATTATATGTAAGCACACTGTAGCTGTCTTCAGACACTCCTAAAGAGGGAGTCAGCTCTCGTTACAGATGGTTGTGAGCCACCATGTGGTTGCTGGGATTTGAACTCAGGACCTTGGGAAAAGCAGTCAGTGCTCTTAACCGCTGAGCCATCTCTCCAGCTCCCAAATGCTGGATTTCTTTTTTTTTTTTTTTTTTTTTTTTTTGGTTTTTGTTTTCTTTGAGACAGGGTTTCTCTGTGTAGCCCTGGCTGTCCTGGAACTCACTCTGTAGACCAGGCTGGCCTTGAGCTCAGAAATCCGCCTGCCTCTGCCTCCCAAGTGCTGGGATTACAGGAGTGCGCCACCACGCCCAGCCAAATGCTGGATTTCTTAACAGTGACAATTCAAACATTTTTTAAAAAGATTTATTTATTTATTATATGTAAGTACACTGTAGCTGTCTTCAGACACTCCAGAAGAGGGCGTCAGATCTTGTTATGGATGGTTGTGAGCCACCATGTGGTTGCTGGGATTTGAACTCAGGACCTTCGGAAGAGCAGTTGGTGCTCTTAACCCGCTGAGCCATCTCTCCAGCCCCCAATTCAAACATTTTTAAAGGCCAGAATTAGATACTCAGAAAAATTATTATAGTTCAGAGAAAGAAGAAATCAAAACCATTTTCTGATAAGTTCACTTCTATACACCTCTTCTGTGGAAACCATGGGTGTGCCCCACTTAGAGGAGGCTGTAAACCAGGGACTGGAGCATAGGAAACGAGTAATCTAGAACGTAAGTGCTGCAAGACCCCAGCATGCTGGTCAGGAGAGTCCTCAGGAAGAGCTGAGGCAAAGACAGAGGGGGGCCCTAGGAATACTTTTTTCCTTCAAGAAGGTGAGGATGCAGCTTGCTATAAAGGCTATCCTGAGCTATATGAGTCCCTGTCTCAGAGAGAAGGTGTGTATGTGTATGTGGGGGGTGTCAGAGAGAGGCTACAGTGAATAGATTTCCTAGAGTACCCTATACTTAGTATTGAAGCATCTGTTTTTTTGCTTTTATTTTTGAAACAGGGTTTCTCTGTGTATCCCTGACTGTTTTGGAACTCACTCTGTAGACCAGCCTAGCCACAAACTCACAGAGATCCTCCTGCCTCCGCCTCCCCACTGCCTAGTTATGGAGTAGTTCTTTTTTGTTTGTTTGTTTTTTTGTTTTTTTTTTTTATTTGTTTGTTTGTTTTTTCGAGACAGGGTTTCTCTGTGTAGTTCGGGCTGTCCTGGAACTCACTTTGTAGACCAGGCTGGCCTCAAGCTCAGAAATCTGCCTGCCTCTGCCTCCCAAGTGCTGGGATTAAAGGTGTGCGCCACCATCGTCCGGCCTTTTTTTTTTTTTTTTAATTAAAGATTTATTTATTATTTTATGTGAGTACACTGTAGCTGACTTCAGACACCAGAAGAGAGCATCAGATCTCTTTACAGATGGTTGTGAGCCACCATGTGGTTGCTGGGATTTGAACTTAAGACCTTCGGAAGAACAGTCAGTGCTCTTAATTGCTGAGCCACCTCTCCAGCCCTGGGGTAGTTCTCAGTGAGTCGAGTGGCAAGCCAGGTGACACATTTACATATTGTAAAGAAGCCTTTTTTTTAAAGGTTTATTTACTTTATTTTATTGGTACATTGTAGCTGTCTTCAGTCACCCCAGAAGAGGGCATCCGATCCCATTACAGATGGTCGTGAGCCACCATGTGGTTGCTGGGATTTGAACTCAGGACCTCTGGAAGAGCAGTCAGTGCTCTTATCCACTGAGCCACCTCCCCAGCCCATAATTCAAACTTTTAAGAAACCATCTCATTTAGGAAAGACATTCAAATTATTCATTTATACACCCGTGCCTCCTAAGTGACATGACTGTGGTTCCATGTGTTCCTCAAACAAGAGGAAAAGAAATAAAATTTGTATCTCACCTGCCGCCTTCTCCAGCAGCATCAATCGCTTCCTGTGCAAGTCGCAAAGCAGTGTCCTGACTGTACCAGAACTGGCTCAGCTGCTGTAACAGGGACAGGTGACACCATCTCAGAATTCATATACACTTCTTTCAACTCACACCTCCTAAATACTGTATAGATGTTTAACTTGTCATCAATTCACATTTCAACTAAGTTATTTAAGATTGGTACAGTTCCCCACTGCACCAACAGAATCTACGCACTGAGTATCGAGGGCTGCTCATATCACCAGCCCATGCTCCCCTGGTGGCAGAATGTACCCCACCTGAGCTGGATTCGGCTTCTAGAGTAGACCACCACCGAACAGATGGCAGAGGCGGAGGAGGCAGAGGCAGAGGATGCTGACTGGCTGGTGGTCTCCAAGGCTTCCCCTGTCTTCACCTCCTCCATGTTGCCCAAGTTTCTGTCTGTTCCTTGTGGTTACAACTTGCTTTAGTTTTGCTGTTTTTTGTTTTGTTTTGTTTTGTTTTGTTTTTAGGATTTGTTTATTTAGTGTACATGAGTACACTGCTGCTCTCTTCAGACTCACCAGCAGAGGACACTGAAGGTCGTGAGCCACCATGTGCTTGCTGGGAACTGAACTCGGACCTCAGGAGGAGCAGCCAGTGCTGAGAAGCCTCTCCAGCCCTGGTTTTGATGTTTTGTTTCATCCTGACTGGTGACGTTCCTTACAGTTTTGGTGGCCCTAACTTATGTATTTATATTTATAAGGGAGGAATGGTGCTAATGTGAGAAAGCGGTTCGGTTTTCCTCTGTGGTCAGCCCATTTCTCCACCTCTTTCCCTCAGCCCCTCGGAGGCTGACTTCACAAGTGTGAGCTATCAGGCCTGGCTAAATGTTTTTCTTCTTCCTTTGGACTCCTGAAATTAAATTCAGTGCCTTGTATGTGCTAGGTTTATCTGGAAGGGTTTACTGATCATGGTCTGTATTACTCAAAACAAGGCAACCTTCAAAATTATGACAACTAAATTTGCTATTCAAAATTGCAAATGGTATGAAAGTACGCAAAATTCTTTAAATCAGTAACATTTTCTGACTAAGGAAACCAGGATGCTTAGGAATGTCACATTTAGTTTACACAGCATTGGCTGAAGTTTTACTTGTAAATACCAGCTTCAAAATGTTTCTGAAGACAGAGAGTGCATATGCATGAATTCATTTGTTGTTGTTGTTTTTGGTTTTTTCGAGACAGGGTTTCTCTGTGTAGCTCTGACTGTCCTGGAACTCACTTTGTAGACCAGGCTGGCCTCGAACTCAGAAATCTGCCTGCCTCTGCCTCCCAAGTGCTGGGATTACAGGTGTGCGCCACCACCGCCTGGCATATGAATGAATTCATGTCTGTCTCTACATGCTTCTCCACGGACAGGGGACTTCAGGGAGCCTGATTCCACCGCATCGCAGAGGCAGGGGACTGGACGGCTGAGTCACAAGAGCTGCCTGCAGGGAGCTGTGAAGGACTCTCCCTCGTCCCACACTATCAGTGGCCTACGGTTTAGTTTTCCTTGACATTCTAGAAGAAAATCATTTTCTTTTCTTTTTCCTTTCTCTCCTTCCCCTACTCTCAATAACTATTGATCCTTTTAATCCTGCCTCCAAAGTGGCAAACCAAAACCCTGCTTCTGTACTATAGGAACTCAGCTTCCTAAGCAAAGCACCTCTCCCCCAACTACCACATTACAATGAAAGTTAAGCCTCTTACCCCATGTCTCCTTGCTTTTAGAATCTTCCATTTCTGTAGTTCTTGGTTTCTTTGGTCCTCTCGCCCCACACCTCTGTCACTATGCTCAGGACCACTCTAGTCATCCATCTCTACGGCTCTCACTGCTCCGACGCACACACCTCTGTCACTATGCTCAGAACCACTCTCTAATCATCTGTTTCTACGGCTCACACTGCTCCGACGCACACCTTCTCCCTCCAGCTCCTGATGTAGTTGAAATCCACATTTTGGATAACTGGAACCAATGGTGTTGTGCCACATAATATACCAAGAGTGCACTCTTTCCAGGGTGATCACTGGTTTTTCCTAGTTAATATGTATGCAAGAGTACCACCTCCCTCCCTCCCTTCCTCCCACCCTCTCCCTACTGTAGTCAGTGTCTTACATACACTGACTTTGAACTCCCTATGTGGCTTGAAACTTCTGATTCTCCTGCTTCCCCCTCCCACGCTCTGGGATCACAAGTGTGGGCCATCACACAGTACTAGGGATGAGTCTGGTTTCATGAATGCTGGCAAGAACTCCACCATGGGTTGCGTTGGCAGTCCTTAGTCCTCCCTGCAGTCCTCAAGCCCTCTGTTGGCCTTTGAACAGAACTCTCTTCCTGCAGGTCCTCCGTCATTCTACTTTGCCCCCCGCCCCCAGCACACTCTCTCCCTCTCCCTCTCCCTCTCCCTCTCCCTCTCCCTCTCCCTCTCCCTCTCCCTCTCCCTCTCCCTCTCCCTCTCTCTCTCTCTCTCTCTCTCTCTCTCTCTCTCACACACACACACACACACACACACACACACACACGATCCTGGACAACTGCTGCCCAGGTTTCAGGAGGTCCCTCCCTGGGACTTGGTGTCAGTTGTTTGGGGACTGTCTCCTGCTCTGTGTCAGAAAGCCTCCTCCCTAGAGCTCCCACCTTCTTCCCTTCATTTACGCTGGAGCTGAGCTTTCTGTTGGGAGGAAGCACTGCAAGTCTAAAATGTATTTCTGTTCTCCCACTTGACTGACAGATTAGCTGCGTAAATTTTTATCAGAATATTTGCCGAATTTTAGATTTATAATTTCTTCCTTCCTTCCTTTGTTTACCTATTTATTATCTTTTGAGACAGAGCCCTGAGACAGAACTCAACGATCTACCTGCTCCAGCCGCCCAGTGCTGGGATTAAAAGGCTGCCACCATCACAGCCAGAAATTCCCAGTTCTTCTCCGGGTTGGGTGGTCGTTATGAGACTGGCCTGTCTTGCTATGCTGTGGAGGGTAACCGTAAACTCCCGGCCCTCTGCCTCCACCCTCCTGTGTGCTGGGTAACAGACATGGGCCTTTTTGTCCAGCTCTTGGAGTTTAGTTTCCTTCTTTCTTTCTTTCTTTCTCTTTCTTTCTTTCTTTCTTTCTTTCTTTCTTTCTTTCTTTCTCTCTCTCTCTCTCTCTCTCTCTCTCTCTCTCTCTCTCTTTCTTTCTTTTTTTTTGTTTGTTTTTTGAGACAGGGTTTCTCTGTGTAGCCCTGGCTGTCCTGGAACTCACTCTGTAGACCAGGCTGGCCTCGAACTCAGAAATCCACCTGCCTCTGCCTCCCAAGTGCTGGGATTACAGGCGTGCGCCACCACCGCCCGGCCAAGAGAGTTCTAGTTTCTAACTAAGTTATTGGAGGGGGATGTGGCTCTGTTGCTAAGGCTCTAGGAAGAGCTGCTCTTCCCCAGGAAGGTCTGAGGACCTCTTGTGTGTGTAACACTGGGGTCTCCTCCTATCTCCTCTCACCTTACTACTGTTTCTTTGACAAACTTCTCACTAACCCTGAGCTCATCGACGTGGTGGGATGGTGGCTGTAGGCTGAAGGCATCCTCCTGTCTCTGCCTTCCCGAGCTGGGCTCACAAGTGCACATCATCGACTCCAGTTGTTTACATGAGTGCTGAATTTGAACTCAGGTCTTCATGCCTGCGTGGTAGCCATTTCCTCAACCCTCCTCCTGGATTTTCTTTACCACCCATATCCAGAATTTTCTTATGTCTGTCTGTCTGTCTGTCTGTCTGTCTCTCTCTCTCTGTGTGTGTGTGTGTGTTTGTGTGTGTGTGTGTGTGTGTGCGCATTGCTAGGTATGGAACACATGAGTACATGAATGGAATACGTGCTAGGCAGTGGTCTGCCAGTGAGCTGTATTCCCAGTCCTTGGTTATTTGTTTGTTTTTGAGATGGGGGGTTGTCTCATGGTATAAGTCAGGCCAGCCTTGAAGGGGGACAGCTCTGGTTCTTTTGACAGCATAGTCCTTGAGAGGAGATAAGAACTCATCAAAAGGGTGGGAGTGTCTTCTTGGCACATTTGTTAAGTGTTCAAATGGGCCTGACTCTGCCACATACATTATGCAGGAGCTGCAAAGGCTTAGAGACAAAGAAGTCTTTCTTGAGTGTTTCCTAATAACAGATTGGCTCCCATATGTAACAGCTCTCATAAGTTTAAGTCCTACAGCCAATCCAGTGGAGGCTGTTTGGCCTGAGGAGAATCTATGCTGAGGGGTGTTTCTCTACCCCAGTGATGGGTTTGAAAAGAAAAAAAAAGAAAAAGAAAGAAAAAGAAGAAAAAGAGAAAAAAAAGAAAAAAATGAAAAGAAAAGAAAAAAATGAAAAAAAAAAAGAGGTAAAAAAGAAAGAAGAAAAAAAAGCTGGGCGTGGTGTAGTCCCAGCACTTGGGAGGCAGAGGCAGGTGGATTTCTGAGTTCGAGGCCAGCCTGGTCTACAGAGTGAGTTCCAGGACAGCCAGGACTACACAGAGAAAAAAAAAAAAAAAGAAAGAAAGAAAGAAAGAAAGAAAGAAAGAAAGAAAGAAAGAAAGAAAGAAAAAAAAGAAATCATCAAAAGAAGAATAAGTCAGGTGTGGTGGTCTGTGGAATTCTGCAGCTCGGACTGACTAGCAATCAGATTGCTTCTTTATACAGGTTTCACAAAACAAAGACAGACTAATGATTATCCAAATAGTACAAATTATGTCATGGACATGTGTTTCATTTTTCATTACATATCCAGGTTTACAAGTTCAGTCACAATTAGAAAGGACAAATAGAACAGATTTTATTTTTATTATTAGCCCTACAACTCCAATTCAAAGAATCTAAAGAATGTTTTTGTCAAAGCAAACATTTATTTTACGACAGCTGCTGGTAAGCTGGCAGTGTTTGCAGTTTTAAAGCCCTCCAGACCAAACATCAACATGTTTATGACCCAGCCTTCTTATGAATAGCAAATACTAATGCCAACTCCTTATACCATATTGCTTCATCACCTGCTCTATAAAGAAGGAAACAATTATTTTAGTTAATCTATCTCATTTACTGAGTTCTATTCCTCCAGAGTTATGTCCTGTATGACCAGCTATCTTGAAAGTACGTTTTCAGAGAGCTCTAAAGATATTGAGAAGGAAGGCCCTGAATCTGTAACCTTTCTCCTGTAAGGTCAGAGTTTGTCAACTGTCTCTGTTGACCCTGCACCACTTATACAGTTTGAGATTGCTCTCGGGAGATGCGCCAAGCAGAATCCTGAAGTAACGGCCTCATTTGGGGATTCCCAGCTAACATTAGCGCTTAATGACCTCCAGGGCATAAGGAAGACTTCCAAATAGGGACAGATAGATATTTCCCTAAAACAAAAGTTTAAATAAGTTTAAGACTTTCCTAAACATTTTCTCAGGAAAAGACATAAAGTTAATCATAATATAGAAAGTCCCCAAGAGCGCAACATGCAGAGACCAGAACCTAAAACTGAGGGGGAGAAAGACGGCAATCGTGCCATCCAGCTCGGCTGTGCTGCAGCTGCGTCCTGCAGCTGTGCTGGCTTCATGACTTCTGAAATTTCCAGTGGACATGGCTGTGCCACAGCCTTGGTCTAATGATCCACGTCTCAGCCTCCCAAGTGCAGGGATTAAAAAAACAAAACAAAAAACCCTTTGGGATATTTCCTTACTCTTATCAACAAACTAAAACCCCCAACTTAGATGAGTAAGCAGTGAGGATGAACTAGCTTTTGTAAATGTTTTTTTTTTTTTTTTTTTTTTTTTTGGTTTTTCAAGACAGGGTTTCTCTGTAGACCAGGCTGGCCTCGAACTCAGAAATCCGCCTGCCTCTGCCTCCCAAGTACTGGGATTACAGGCGTGCGCCACCATGCCCAGCTGTAAATGCTTTTATATATTTTCTACAACAGCCATATATTATTTTTAGTCAGAAAAGAATTGTATAATTATCTAGAAGAAAAAGACAGACCACCCAAAGAATAACACTTCAAATGCATGCTCCTTATCTGTAGCTGAAGCTAACAGGTGAAAGTGCAGAGAGAAGTCAGTCAGGTGGCTCACACTTGTGATCCCAGAACTTGCAGGTAGAGGCAGGAGATCAGGAGTTCAAGGCCAGCCTTGAACAAAACAAAATATAAAAATATACAAGGAAGGAAATGCCAAGAAAGTGCCGTTAGATTAGTTAGAGTGTGTGGCGTAAAGAAGGGAAAGGTTTTTATACTGTAGTTTTAAGTGGGGCTTAAGAGTGATCAGAAAACTGTTATATACCTTGAAGGATCTCAGTCGGGCACAAATGCAAAAACTGAAACAAACAAACAAGGCATAAAACCTTTCTCCAATTAACAAGGGACAGGGAAAGATGGGCCTGTTACCTCAGTCAGCAAACATGAGACCTTGTTACTCAGCTGATACTTCAAAATACTTAGGTCAGGGGTTTTCCTTAGGTTTTTTTTTGTTTGTTTGTTTCTTTTCCGAGACAGGGTTTCTCAGTGTAGCCCTGGCTGTCCTGAAACTCACTCTGTAGACCAAGCTGGCCTCAAACTCAGAAACTCGCCTGCCTCTGCCTCCCAAGTGCTGGGATTAAAGGTGTGCGCGCCACCACTGCCCGGCCAGTTTTATTTTTTATTTATTTATTTTTTAAATTTGTTTGAAGGTCACAACTTTAATATGAAAAAGAAAAAAGCATATTTTTCAGGATGAAAAAAATATATTGTGAGCCGGGCGTGGTGGCGCACGCCTGTAGTCCCAGCACTTGGGAGGCAGAGGCAGGCGGATTTCTGAGTTCGAGGCCAGCCTGGTCTACAGAGTGAGTTCCAGGACAGCCAGGACTACACAGAGAAACCCTGTCTCAAAAACACAAAGCAAAACAAAACAAATATATCGTGTTCAGATTGCTGCTCACCAAGGGGCTTCTACGGTGGAATAACAAGACTTTCCTTTGCTGACTTTTGCATGTTGTAGCATTTTGAGCGCAGATTTGTTTTTTTAATTTCTACTCCTTTTTTCTTTAATTTCTTTGAGACCAGGGTTTGCTATGTCCCTAAACTCCTCATGTAGCCGCAGTGGGTCTGAGGCTGTTGGATCCGCCTGCCTCTGCCTCCTGGGTGCTGGGATTATAGGTGAGTACCACTGCCTGCCCCACACCTACTTTTTATATGGCTACAAAATACAACATGTATAAAACTAGAAATTAGCCTATTCTTAAAAATTCTGTCAACTTTCCATTGTATGCTTAGGTTCAACTACACCTTTTATTGAAATGATCCTTTTTTTTTGTCCACCATAGAGCCGGCTGGATTCTATGACAACCTGTAGGGTGTGCCTTGTGGACAGGACATTACTGTCCCACTACCTGCAAACCCCTTCTCTGACCACCAGGCAGCCTGCTAGTCAGAGTCGGGACAATCTGTGCTTCCTGTCCTAGGACGTCCCTGGAGCTCTCAGCTCCTGAGTACAGCAGGCAGAGGGGGGACAGGCGCCACACCTGTGCATGCCACACCGCACTTCCCAACATGGCTGGACGCATTCACTTACCCAGTTCTCCTCTATTATCCCAACGCTATATTTATCACCCTCTCCTGGGTCGATGGATTGCTTCTGCTCAGCATAAAACTCCTGGAGAGCTGCTAAGGTATGGGCCGAGAGCTGGGGTATGTCGTCGTCTTCTGAATCACTCATTTCACAAAGTGTCTGCGACCTGCAGTGCAAGAATGGATGTTGTATGGACTTGTTTCCTGTGCGCATCGGATAACAACGAGAATTTCTTTTCCTGAGATGGGGTTTGTCCGTGCAGCTCCAGGTGTTCTGGAACTTGCTCTGTAGTTGAGGCCTTAAACTCACAGAGGTCCACCTGTCTGGGATTAAAGGCATGACCAACTTTGCCTAGTGAGAAGTGAATTTTAAACAGAAAGCATACATATTTAGGACTTCCTGGGGATGGAGGAATGGCTTAGCACGTGAAATCACTGGCTGTGCAACCCTGGTAACCTGAGGTCAATCTTTGGGATCCCTGTAAAAAAGTCAGTTTAATAAAGGGCTGGAGAGATGGTTCAGCAGTCTCTGCTCGTCCAGTGGATCTGGTTCTAACCTCAGCGGCCCACAACCTTCTATAACTCCAGTCCCAGAGGATGTGATGCCGCTTCTGGTCTTTATTGGCACCAGGCATGCATATGGTGCATGGACAGCTATTAAGGCAAATGCTCCTACACATGAAATGCAAATAAAACCAACAAACCAACCAACCAGATGGGGTGGCCTGCATGGTACCACAGCCCCAGTTCTGTGAAGAGATAGATAGGAGGTGGAGACAGGAGGTGGAGACAGGAGGTGGAGACAGGAGGTGGAGACAGGAGGTGGAGACAGGAGGTGGAGACAGGAGGTGGAGACAGGAGGTGGAGATAGGAGGTGGAGACAGGAGGTGGAGATAGGAGGTGGAGATAGGAGGTGGAGATAGGAGGTGGAGACAGGAGGTGGAGATAGGAGGTGGAGACAGGAGGTGGAGATAGGAGGTAGAGACAGGAGGTGGAGACAGGAGGTGGAGACAGGAGGTGGAGATAGGAGGTGGAGATAGGAGGTGGAGATAGGAGGTGGAGACAGGAGGTGGAGACAGGAGGTGGAGATAGGAGGTGGAGACAGGAGGTGGAGACAGGAGGTGGAGATAGGAGGTGGAGACAGGAGGTGGAGATAGGAGGTGGAGATAGGAGGTGGAGATAGGAGGTGGAGACAGGAGGTGGAGACAGGAGGTGGAGATAGGAGGTGGAGATAGGAGGTGGAGATAGGAGGTGGAGACAGGAGGTGGAGACAGGAGGTGGAGACAGGAGGTGGAGATAGGAGGTGGAGACAGGAGGTGGAGACAGGAGGTGGAGATAGGAGGTGGAGATAGGAGGTGGAGACAGGAGGTGGAGACAGGAGGTGGAGATAGGAGGTGGAGATAGGAGGTGGAGACAGGAGGTGGAGATAGGAGGTGGAGACAGGAGGTGGAGACAGGAGGTGGAGACAGGAGGTGGAGATAGGAGGTGGAGACAGGAGGTGGAGACAGGAGGTGGAGACAGGAGGTGGAGATAGGAGGTGGAGACAGGAGGTGGAGACAGGAGGTGGAGACAGGAGGTGGAGACAGGAGGTGGAGACAGGAGGTGGAGATAGGAGGTGGAGACAGGAGGTGGAGACAGGAGGTGGAGACAGGAGGTGGAGACAGGAGGTGGAGACAGGAGGTGGAGACAGGAGGTGGAGATAGGAGGTGGAGACAGGAGGTGGAGACAGGAGGTGGAGACAGGAGGTGGAGACAGGAGGTGGAGACAGGAGGTGGAGATAGGAGGTGGAGATAGGAGGTGGAGATAGGAGGTGGAGACAGGAGGTGGAGATAGGAGGTGGAGACAGGAGGTGGAGACAGGAGGTGGAGACAGGAGGTGGAGACAGGAGGTGGAGACAGGAGGTGGAGACAGGAGGTGTATGCAGCAGAAGCCCTGAGAGAAGACATGATAGTCGAGCATGGGGCATACCTCTTTAATCCCAGTACGTGGATCTCTGAGTTTGGCAAAGTCTACATAGCTAGTTTCACGCCAGCCAGGGTTACATGGGGACACTGTCTCAAAAAGCAAGCAAGCAAGCAAACAAACAGGCCTGGGAAGGAACTCACTCCTGGAGAGTGGTTCTCTGACTTTCGCATATGCCTGGAGCCACACCTATGGCCATGTGCACACACGATGAGCTCTAATAAAAGCACTCTCTCATAGTCTTCTGTGTCTTTCTTTCCCAGTGGTCTTTACGTTTTCTTCTATTTATTTCTGCCTTGGTGCACTTTCTACATGTTTTTAGAACTTTGGGTTTACTGAGGTTCTTGGATCTGCAGAGTTTACAGTTTTGCAACAGATTTGATAAAAAGCCTTGGCCATGTACATTCTGGGTATCAAACTCAGGGCACCAGGCTTTACCCACTGAAGCAGCTCCGCAGATTCATCTTTGATACACAGTTTTCATCTCTACAAATAGGAAGTCTTTCATAGCCATACTGAATGTGTTCAACCTTTTCTCTACCTGCTTTGCTTTTTTTATTTAGGTGTTGAAAACCTTGTGTATACATAGCCTAGATGTCCCTTAACTTCTTAAACTGAGGGTTATGACCTCACACATGAGGTCTCACAGCTAACTGTGCAATGGGGGCAGGAGTGTTGGCATCGGTTACTAGATACAACAAGCAAAAGTTAACTGAAAGCTCAGCACCTGGGGAGCTTCACGCAGCACCGTCCGCACGTCCCGCAGCCTTGGCTCTACACACACACACACACACACACACACACACACACGACGTGGCATCAAGCCACACAGCACATTACGCACTGCTGTCTGTACTGTGCTCAGTTTTCTACTCTCACAGAAACAACGAACCACAGAGACCAGACTTGGCATTGTCCTACTGGCATTCCTCAGCACTCAGTATCAAATTAGTATTTTCAGATTGTACTGCATGAGAGTATTTGATTTTAAAAACTGTTGTTTGTGAGGCTGGAGAAATGGCTCAGCCATTAAGAGTTGCACATACTATTCTTACGGAGGACCTGAGTTTGGTTCCCAGCACGCACACCGAGAGGCTGATGAGGGTGACTCCAGTTCCAAGGGATCAGTGCCTTCTTCCGGCCTGCCCAGGCACTGCACACGCCCACAAAATAAAAACTGTCTCTGACTATTAAAAATCTTTTTTAAAAAATGCTGTTCTAACTGGTCACTTGAGTTCCATAAAAAATCATTGAATGAATTTTGCCTTGGAACTAACATTTCTGAAGTGGCAGTAATGAGACACCCACCACTCACAGTACATACTGATTTGAAGTGTTCTCCTTAATGACAGTCATACCAGAAAGCTAACCAACTCCGGGAAATGTTGGAGACTACAACCTGCAATAGTCTTAATAGAATTAAGTCAGCCATGACTTAATTCATTATGTAAAAAGAATCAAGTCTATTATACGCAAATCTGTCTTTAGGTTTAATAGTAAAATTACATATATACCAAAGAATTGCTTTAAAATAAACTTCTAGGGGCTGGAGAGATGCCCTAGTGGCTGAGAGCACAGGCTGCTCCTGCAGAGGCCCCAGGCTCAGCTCCCGGCACCCACGTGCCGACTCACAACTATCTGTAACTCCAGCTTCAGGCGATCCAGCGCCCTCTTCTGGGCTTAGCAGCCACTTGGCATGCACAGGGCACACATATGTACATACATGCAGGCAAAGTGCCCAAACGTATTCACTTAAAAATTAAATAAAATGTGCCGGGCAGTGGTGGCACAGGCCTTTAATCCCAGCACTTGGGAGGCAGAGACAGGCGGATTCCTGAGTTCGAGGCCAGCCTGGTCTACAGAGTGAGTTCCAGGACAGCCAAGGCTACACAGGGAAACCCTGTCTCGAAAAAACCGAAAAAACAAAAAAAACAAAACAAAACAAAAAAAATTAAATAAAATGTGTGGGTATCAGTAAATGTTTGCTTAGATTTTTTTTTTTTGCCTATGTATGAAGGATGACAAAAAACTTTATAGGTGAGGATCACTAGTGTAAAAAGATTTTTATATATTGCTGTATTTTTCAATCCCATTTATTTCTAGAAAAAGGGCTAAAATATTAATTTTCATTTTGCATCCATAGCACTCTTGCCTATCAGTTTGTCCTCTTTCTAAAAATCTATTTATCCTATATACTCATATATATATACATATATATACACACAGAATATGAACATACATATATAAAACTCAGTGATATCCTATAATAAAATTTAAAATATTAAGGGCTTGAGCTATGGCTTGCCTTGCATGTGCAAAACCATAGGGTTAATCCCTAGTTCTACACGAAGAAAATATAAATAACTTCATTTAAATAAAGTTCAAAACTGTGAAGATTAAAATAAAAGTACATGAAAGCTGTAAGATTATATAGTGGTTACCTGTGTGTGTGAAAACTATGTTTGGTAAAGTTCTATTTATTAAGGTAGTGGTAGAAGATAGAAGTTCCTGTCATTACTAACCATTTGGGGGCGGGGGTGGGGGAGAAATACAAAAGACAGGGTCTCACTATGTAACCCAGGCTCTCTTGAAATTCACTATGTAGCTTAGGCTATCCTCAAACGCAGGATCCTGCTGCCTCAGCTTCCTGAGATTACAGGAATCTGTGTGGCTGTTTTGTATTGCTTTTTTTTTTTTTTTGTAATATCAAAGTAGGTTTGTGAAATTGAGTTAAGCAGGTCTGCAAAGATCTATGTCATATTATACTGACTTGGAGTATCTACTGGCTCATATTCTAGATCAATGGTTCTCATGGGAGAGCCAGGAGCCACTCTTCTTCGAGGAGAAACACTTGTGAACATCTGGAAACGGTTTTGGTTATCATAATCAAGGGCATTGCTGGCAACCAGTGAACACAGGCCAGCTATGACACTGAACTTTCTACAGTTCATAGGACAGCCCTCTACTCCAAAGACACATCCAGCCCAAATGTCGTTAGTGCAGAGGTTCAGAAACTCTAGAGACAAAGAAATGGCAAGGTGGGGATTGCTCTATTACAGAAACGTGGCTCAGCACCGTAGCAACAGAGAAGAACCCGATGAGAAGTAAAGTCAAGGCAGTTTGCCCTGATAGGAAAGAATGGAGAGGGGGTTATAGGAAGATGGACTGCCACAAGCGAGGGAGATTTGCAATGATCATCATCACCAGGGATTCTTCATTTGTGTAAAAATCTTCTATTTCCATGCATCAAATCTACCAAAGCAACAAAAAAAACTAACAATACTGTATGTTTCCATAAAGTATCTAAGTACCTTCTTCAAGATATTTAGGTCAAGACAGTGTAAGTCAGCAGAAAGAGAATGAACCAAAGATTCATTGCAGAGCTGTTAGTAAACTGCAGGAAGGGTACCTGGACTAGCAGGCCAATGGAGAATGGACTGGCAGGAATGCTCGACCTGCAGCTTCTGTTTCCGAGCATGAACTCTGCAGACATTTTGCAATGCCAAAAGGCTGGACATGCCTGGTAGATATTCTCTAAGTGAACTTTTTTTTTTGTTTTTTTTTTTGTTTTGTTTTGTTTTTTGAGACAGGGTTTCTCTGTGTAGCCCTGGCTGTCCTGGAACTCACTCTGTAGACCAGGCTGGCCTTGAACTCAGAAATCCACCTGCCTCTGCCTCCCAAGTGCTGGGATTACAGGCGTGTGCCACCACTGCCCGGCTTCTCTAAGTAATCTTATTGATTCAAGCCAGGGTTTGTGTAGCCTTGACTGTCCCAGAAAATAGTCTATAGACCAGACTGGCCTTGAACTCAAAACCCTGTCTGCCTGTGCCTCTCGAGGCAGGAGTAAAGGCATACATACACTGCCTAACACCCAGCTATAAAAATCTTGTGCTTTTATTTTCATACAAGTCTCTACCTGAGGAAAGCGCTTTACTTTCTAAATACTGCTTATTTTGTTAAGTATTTATTTCTTATTAAAGAAAGATTGTTGAGTGTGGTGGCACAGGGAAAATGAGGGATCAATGAGTTTGAGTTCGAGGCCAGCCTGACTAATGTGACAATCTCAAAATAATAAATCCCATCATGACTGAGATAAAACTTCCACTGAGAAAGCAGGCCATAAAAACACAACATGGTAAGTTTTGACGTACAGCCTGGCCAGCCAAGCCCCAGGCCAAGGCTCGTGGCTTCCTCAGTCCCGTACATATCCCCTCCTCCCAATCAGGTTGGAGCACCATTCGACCGGACCACTAAGGACTTGTTTCCGGTTCACGGTGTCAGAGTCCACGGACCCCGCAGAGACGAGGCACCTACTGGGAAAGTCTCAAAGGGTCAGTGTGGACCCGGCTCGGCCACCGCAGTCTCCACTGACACACACCGCAGTTCGGAACCCACCCGAAGCAGCCCTTGGCCCTCCGCCGCCCCACTCCGCGCCCACCACTCACCACTGACACATGCGCAGTCGTAACAGTGCGTGCGCGGTGGGGGGGGGGGCGGGGGCGGGGGCCTCCGCGTTTGCGCTAGTGCAGACTAGCCGGAGGGAGCCAATGAGCGTCTAGTCCCGCCCCGTCTGCTTCCGGCTTCCATAATCAAGGCTTAGGCTGTTTGGTACTTAGGAGTCAGTCTTACGATTGAATCACTGACTAAAACAATAAAGGAGTCATAATATTGAGATTCAGAAAAACTTCAAACCCATTAGTCTTTCAAGCTTTCAGTGAAGAATTCGCAGTATATGAACACATATTCTACCAATCTGTCATGGTAGCTGGCACACGATAGACCTTAATTAAAACTAATGCTCCCTTTCATTCGGCAATGATCAAATCACATGTAATCTTCTTTTCTTTCCCAGGAGTAGGCAAACTACATTATGTTCCTGCTGGTCTCCCTTTATCGATCCCATGATCTGGCTGAGCAGCTTTAGATCATCGCTCAGATGCTGGCGCCATCCAATAAGCAGCTTGATAATGGATCGTGTCACAATTTCTATATACAGTAGTGTTTCATCTGTAAAAACCCATACCTCGGGCCGGGAGTGGTGGCACAAACCTGTAATCCCAGCACTTGGGAGGCAGAGGCAGGCGGATTTCTGAGTTCGAGGCCAGCCTGGTCTACAGAGTGAGTTCCAGGACAGCCGGGCTACACAGAAAAACCCTGTCTCAAAAAACAAAAACAAAAACAAAAACAAAAACCAAACAAACAAAAAAACAACCCATACCTCATTTTGATTTCGATTCCTCTGAACGAATTTGACTACTCTATTAAACCAAATAATTCAAATCAAATATAACATCAAAATGGCAAGAAAAACTATTGAATATGAAGAAACCATATATTTTTATGACTTAATTAAAAAGAAAAAAAAGAAAAACGAACTCATGTGTTAAAGCAAACTATTTTGCACTTTCTTACTTTTTATTTTTACTTTTTGGTTTTTCCATACAGGATTTCTCTGTATAGCCCTGGTTGTCCCAGACCAGGCTGGCCTCGAACTCAGAAATCTGCCTGAGTCTGCTTCAAAGTGCTGGATTAAAGGTGTGCGCCACCATTCTGCACCTAATTTTTGTTGTTGTTGTTGTTGTTTGTTTTTCGAGACAGGGTTTCTCTGTGTAGCCCTGGTTGTCCTGGAACTCACTCTGTAGACCAGGCTGGCCTCGAACTCAGAAATACACCTGCCTCTGCCTCCCAAGTGCTGGGATTAAAGGTGTGCGCCACCACTGCCTGGCTGCACCTAATTTTTTTTTAAAGTTTTCATTCTTTTTAGTATGCATACCACAATGATTACCTTCATGTATTCAATTATATGCTGTTTTTTAAATATTAAAGTGTCACCAGAAAGCTCAACCCTTTTGTTTTTCAACGAGAGTTTCTCAATGTAGTTCTGGCTGGTCTCATTTTGTAGACCAGGCTGGCCTCAAACTCACAAAGATCTGCATGTAACTGCCTTGAAGAACTGGCATTAAAGGTGATTGCCACTACTACCTATCTAAAACTGTTAGTTGGTGGCCACTTCATGCAATACATAAAAGTTAATATTTTCTCTGTGAAACTTATGCATTGTAATTAAATGTTTCTCAAAAATCATAAAACTAGTACAAAGGCAAACTAGTCCTTATTGAAGTGAAAAAGTTCTTCAGCCAAATTGGGATCTATAAGATGCTTTCAAATCACATATGAATTAAGGAATTATTCCCTTAATATTTAGTAATGGTGCAGAGAGTATACTGTGAAAGATCTCTTCAGATGGAGATATGTGGTCCTGGGGCCGCTGTGGTCAGAGGAGGCAGGTAATCTTCTGGGAGTTTAAGGTTTGCACCACACAGCAAGTTCACGGAGAGCAGGACCACACACTAAGACCCTGTCTCATACAAACAACAAACTGACTTTTTCTTTTTCTTATTTATTTTTTGCACTGGAACCAAGTTGAGCCTCCAGTTTTAACCTTTAAAGTAGAAAGAACTGGCAATTCCAATGATCAGCCCTTTAAAAAATGTTTTTTTAATAATATAACACATTACTGAAACATAAACCTAGATTTTACTATTTGAGAACTTTACCACAAAATTATTCAAAAATCACCCTAAATATAAAACAAAGGGAGATCTCTAGAATTCTAGTCCCACAAGATACAAGATACTAGACTGAGTTGAAGGAAATCCAATTAAGGTTTTAACTTTACACAAATTAAAAATAATTAAAATTATTAATCGAATCAAAATGAGATTTGATAATGAGCTAAGCCATAAGTTAGTGTTGGCAGGAAAGTCAAGTTTGGGAATCAGATTTTTGTCTTTTAGAAACAGCAGCACCAGGTGGCCAGCAATGCCGTGCTTTCAGTGATACCCTGCAAAGTCCAGTGTGGCCAACGTGGCAGCATTGTGAGGGGCGGCGCTGACATGGTGACGAAGCCTAGAGGCTTATCCTTCTCTGATGACATCAGCCCTTCTAGAGAAACTGGACAGAAAGTGTTGCTCACAATCCCTCCCTCCCTCTCTCCTCCTCTCTCTCCAACTTCAGCCCTGTGAACAAACAAAAAAGCCCTCACTAGACACTCATGCCTTCATCTTGGACTTTCTGGCAACCAGAAACCATGAGAAACAATGCTGTTCTTTAAACTAATCAACTCAAGTACCCTCCTGAATAGCACAAGTGGACCAAGACAGCTGACTGAAAACACGGTCGTTTTGAAACAAGAGACAAGTAGTATATCTAGCGTAAAAATGTTAAGGACTGTCTATGGAGAGCTCAGTGAGGGAAGTGCTGACCTTCCAGACGTGACTGAACCCACCTGAGGTCTCATGCACATGCAGTATTTAATGACTGTTGGATGCTGAGCCTTTGTTGGAATAGACTCACCAAGTGAGCATACCTTACGAATAGCGACATGGAGCTTAGCGAGCATCCAATACTATTTTTTACTGTTTTAAAGTTTTATCTTGGGAGGCTGGAGAAATGGCACAGCGGGGATTGTTCTTCTAGAGGATAAACTCAGTTCCTGCCGGGTGACTCAAGTTCCTAAAACTCTGGCACCAAGGGATCACATGTCCTTTACTGTCTCCCAGATACCAGGCATGCACATGGGGCACATGCTCTTGTAACCACTCATAAACATTAGGGGGAAGGTACCTTTAAGAACACAACCACCATGAGAATAAAATATCCCATCCCTACTAAGTTCCATTAGTGTCAGTTTTTTCTTTCTTTTTTTAAATATTGTATTATTTTGTGGTGTGTTTTGTGTGCATGTATGCTATATACCATATGCATCCAGGGGTCAGAAGATGTTGGATCCCCAGGAACTGGGATTATGGATGATTGTGAGGCATATATGGGCGCTGAGATTCAACCTGGGTCTTCTGCATAAGTGTTTTCCCTCCATCTTCCCAGCCCTGACAGCAGGGTTTCCTCCCCATCACTCGGGAAAACACCAGACTTTACCCAGTTGGGTCTCATGCTCTGGGCTAAAATCCACTCAACACAGAACTCAGTAAGTTGCTGATGTGTATGCTCCGATTTATGTCAAACTGTGTGGAATTTGACAAACTTCCCTCTTGGATGCCACCAACTATGCCCTTTGTCTTCAGTTAGTTCTAAAGTAAAGTTTAATGGAAATGTCATTTTGGATAATACCGAAGGCTCAAAATCCCATCCACTCATAACACTTGGATGGTTCCTGCCTATGTGTACGGTTCTACCTTTAATACATAGAAACAAAACTCCAAACACAAGAAACATGATTATTCTAAGCAAAATCAGGTTTATTTTCAATATACATTTTCTTCCTTAAAAAAATTAGCTTCTAACCGAGGGGTGGTGGCGCACGCCTGTAATCCCAGCACTCTGGGAGGCAGAGGAAGGTGGATTTCTGAGTTCAAGGCCAGCCTGGTCTGCAGAGTGAGTTCCAGGACAGCCAGGGCTATACAGAGAAACCCTGTCTCCAAAAAAATCAAATCCAAAAACAAAACAAAACAAATTAGCTTCTGGGCCGGATGGTTCAGCATACAACAGGAGGACTTGAGTCCCCAGCGCCCACATATGAGGAAAGCCTAAAGCGGCTGTTTGGAACCCTGGCACCATTTATGGGAGGGAAGATAAAAGGATCATCTAGGCATTCTGGTTGCCAGCCCAGATCTAAGTTCTGTAAGACACCTTGTCCCAGGGGATTAAGGTAGTAATAGAGCAGCAGCCACCCAACATCCTCCTCTTGCCTCTCATGTTAAAACACACAGTGCTCCCCATTAGCTCACAGATGCTTGTAACCTGCGCTCTAGGGGGTTCAACTTCCTCTTTAGGTACTCTACACAGGGACCCACCCACTTAAAAATAAATTATTTTAGCAACGTATACCCAGTGTAGTATCTACACATCATTTCTTAGACAATAACATTTCGGTAATTGTCTCCCTAAGTACCAGTGATGGTTTGAATGAGGATGATCCCCCCCACCCCCATCCCCCTTGGCCCATAGATTTGAATGCCTATAAATCAGGGGATGGCACTATTTGAAATGATAAGGTGTGGCTCTGCTGGAGGAAGTATATCACTGGGGATGGACTCTGAGGTTTCAAAAGTCCAAGACAGCTGCAGTGGTTCTCTTTCTGCTGTTCCAGATGTTGAACTTTCAGCTACTTCTCCAGCACCATGCTTCCGACCATGATGAGAATGGACTAAAACCTCTGAAATTATAAGCCAGGCCTACTTAAATGCTTTCTTCTTTATAAGAGTTGCTGTGGCCATGGTGTCTCTTCACAGTAATACAACACTAAGACATAAATTGGTACAGAAGTGGGATATTGCTATGAAAAGCCTGACTATGCTGCTTATTGGTGGACTCAGGATTCTGAGAGCAGTTCTAAGTGGGCTTAAAGGGTCATACTGGGGCAGGGAAGAAGAGCGAGGCTCAGAGTGATGCAGTCATGATGGGCTGGGCTCAAGGCTTTAGAGAATATTAGTAAGTGGCCTAAAGACTGTTCTTGTGATATTTTGGAGAACATGGCTGATTTCTGCTCGTGTATGAAAACATGCCTGAAGCGAAACTGAAGTTCTGGATTACTGGTATTAGCAAAAGAGATTTCAAGAGAGCCTAGTATTGACTGTCATATGGTTATTAATGGTCATTTTTATGTAGATCTATAACAAAAAAGGTACAAGCTGAGCAAGAAAAATACAAAATGTACAGTTTGAGGGAAAAAAGGACCATCAGGAAGTACAATGGAACTAAATTCGGTGTTCAGCATAGTCTAAAGAAAAGCCTAATGCTAGGGGGAATAAAAGTGGTGACCTAAGGAAAGGACCACACCCAGCTGAGCGTCCAACTTCTGAGATGGAACCAGGGAGGCCACTGTGTGAAGCTGTGAATATGAAGCTAGGATTTCATTGAAGACTCCAAGATGTTAATGTCAGAGCTGCGAGAAAGCTGCTGACCAGGTGGGGAGGGAGGGAGGGAGGGAGGGAGGGAGGGAGGGAGGGAGGGGGGTGGTGGTTTGCAACCAACAAAACTGAAAGGAGTTGGATATCTGAAGAATGCTTTGGTATCAGACAATGAGATGTAGAATTTGGAGTTTACCCAACTGGCTTTTGTTCTTGTTTTAGCCCAGTAATTCCTCCCTATGCTCCAATTCTTCCCTTTTGGAATGATAACGTATATCCTGTGCTATTATATGTTGTAAGTATATGCCCTGTCTTTTGATTTTACAGGGGATTACATTTAAGAGTTCTTTCTATTGGCCGGGTGTGGTGGCGCTTGCCTTTAATCCCAGCACTTGTGAGGCAGAGGCAGGCAAACTTCTGAGTTCGAGGCCAGCCTTGTCTACAGAGTGAGTTCCAGGACAGCCAGGTACAAAGAGAAACTCTGTCTCGAAAAACAAAAACAAAACAAACAAAAAAAGAGTTCTTTCTATGAGTCTCAAAAGAGATTTGGGACTTCTGAACAGTGTCGAAACTGTTATAGATTATGGAGACCTGAAGTTGGACTGAACACATTTTTGCTTTATGGTATTACTACAAGCCTATAGGGGCAAGGGAGTGAAATGTGGCTGTTTAAATAGGAATGCCTTCCTACCCCTACAAGTTCAGAGATCTGAATGCTTGTACACCAGGGAGTAGCACTATTTGAAAGGATTAGGAGGTGTGGCTTTGTTGGAGGAAGTGTATTATTTGGGGTGGGGTTTGAAGTTTCAAAAATCCAGTCCAGGCCTAGTGGTTCTCTTCCTGCTGCTGACAGATCTGGATGTAGAGCTCTCAGCTCCTTTTCCAGCACCGTGTCTGACTGTGTGCCGCCATGCTTCCCACCGTGGTGACAAGGGACTGAACCTGAGCCTGTAAGCCAGCCCCAGGTAAATGTCGTCCTTTATCAGAGTCGCTCTGCTCGCGGTGTCTCTTCACAGCAGTAGAACACTAAGACAGTCAGTACCCATGAACAAATCACACACGGTCAAACCAAAAATGTAATAAAAATATTTAGTGAAAACACATATTTTAACGCCCATTGATGGATTAAAAATACAAATAAAGTTTTATCAAGTTGATATTCAGGTTATAACTGGTTCTAAACATAGCCTTGGTTTATTTCCTAAAATCATACTGCAGTTATCTTTTGAAAAATTAAATGCCTTCATTAGTTATTTAATAGAGGTAAATATTTAAACAGTATACACTCCCTGGGTCTCTTTAAAAAAAAAACTAAAAAGTCTTAGTGTAAGTTTAAAATTTTAATATTTATAAATTTAAAAACGTTACACGTGCTGACTGATAGCAGTGCTGACGCTCTGTGACACTGAACCACAGCTCACGGCACAGAGCTTCTTTCTTTGTACAGAGAATAGGATCACAATACCAGGATTTGCAATTTGTCATAATTTCGTGGTAAAAGAAACCACACGAGGAAATCTGGGCTCAGAGCACACTTGAGGTCAGATCCTCCCCCCCACCCCCAGCAGGTACATAGTGCAGATAAGGTAAATTTATTCAGGCTAGGGAAATTAGCTGCCAGAACACACCTGACAGCTCCTAACAGTTAAGAGGCCTAAAAATGCAAACAGGACCAGAAATCCAAACCTTCCCACATCTGGGAAGTTCTGGGAACGGGTGAAGAGCAGGCCTGTGGGTACAGGGAGCTGACTAGTGTCAGTCACACAACTCCCACTCGACAGGAGGAAATCATCACTACAACTGAATATCTCAGTCTTTACAGAGACTTCCACATACACATCTATAGACAGAAACATCACTTCATCCATCTTCAAAACTAGCAAAATGAATGTCCATTATTAATCTTCTAGTTTTACCTGAACCAAATATATTCTTTGGCTACATAGGTCATGGTTTCCCGTTATATCCAGGAACACTTCACAATTTTTATGCCTAAGATAAAATGAAGTTTAACTTGAGCCATGGCCCTTTAAATCAACTTGAATTTAACAAGATGTGGAAATTGGACATTTTCCTTTCTAATTCTAGAAAGCCAAGTTTTAAAGAAATGCAGTGATTTTAGAAAAAGTCAGAACATCCACTTACATTTTTAAATAATTTAAAATACTATTACATTATCTATGTTATTCTGTGGGAGATTTTGTAGAAAGTTATAATTTTAAAAACCTATCTAGCCGGGTATGGTGGCACTCGCCTTTAATCCCAGCATTCAGGAGGCAGGACCTCTGAGTTTGAGGTCAACAGAGTGAATTCTAGGACAGCCAGGGCTACACAGAAAAACCCTGTCTAGAAAACCAACCAAACCAAACCTCCCTCATACCCGAATGAGTTCCTTACTCTTTCTTAGAAAGAAAGAGTCCCTCTGCACAACACTGCAGTTCCTTCAGACTTGAAATGCTAAATGTTTTACTCAGAAAACAATATTGATAATTACTCGCAAGACAAAGCTAGGAAGGGCCGATGACAATCACCTCTAACAGCAGAGACATTTGTAAAATATAACAAAGAAAAGTATTTTCTGGGTTCAAATCAACAATACCTATCCCCTAGAAAGTTCCAACCTGAAATTATCAAAACTAAGAGCTAGCTTCCTTCAGTATTTGAGGGATTCATACAAGTATTAACAGAAATAAGAGACAGGTGAGTAGACAGACTTGACTTCAAAGAGCGTTGAGTGGGGAAATTATGTTTACAAGTGAAACTGTGACAAAGTAGTATAGTAACCCTCTCATCTGAACAGACTAAATGATTATCATTAGATATTTTTCCATACAATAAATTTGAAAGTTTTAAGTTAAATTTAGGGTAAGAATTACAAAATGTCATTTCTATCTAACAAAGCAATACAGTCACGCTGACATAACACCGTCTTCCACCAGAATCAGAAAGAGTGGACCACTGTGTTGGAAAAGGACACTGTCAGAGAGCTGAACTCTCCAAAGAGCCATGGACCCAACACAAGGGCAGCAGATCCAGAGACCTAAAGGAGCAACTGCAGGAGCCACTACATTAGCACCAGTGTTAACAGACAACCTCCATGTGACTGTGTAAATTACTTAGTGATTGTGCCCTGAAAAAACGAATCGTCAAGAATCATAAAAAGATACAAACTGAATGGAAGTATGGAAAAATAAAGGCTATAAAAAAAGGTACTGTATCAACGAAAAACTGAAAAAAAATCAAATACTTGATAGTGTCCCTTTAACGTGTATTTTTAAAAGGGCACATATAATTTTTTTTTTTTTTTTTTTTTTTTTTTTTTGGTTTTTTGAGACAGGGTTTCTCTGTGTAGTCCTGGCTGTCCTGGAACTCACTCTGTAGTCCAGGCTGGCCTCGAACTCAGAAATCCGCCTGTCTCTGCCTCCCAAGTGCTGGGATTACAGGGGTGCGCCACCACGCCGGGCATAATTTTTTGTTTTAAAGACACTGTCCAACAACCTAACAGTCTGAATTGGAAAAACTAGTTCATGAGCATGAAGTCAGTGGCCTCAACACCCACTGGGGCATGAACATCAGGGGTGGGGAAAGTGGACGCTAATATAGTTCAGAAGTCCATGAAGCCCTATGAAACAAAGCAAAAAACAAAACGGCCAAAGACAAAAAACTAAACAAATACTCAATAAAGCAAACACACCAACACCCAGAAGGGTCTAAGTGGGACACTAAACAGGCATTCCCATTATCTAAAATATAGTGGGGTCTTTTTCTCTCATCTTGCCACTAATCAACATTCTGGAGATCATTTAAGCATTATTTGGTCCTATCTAAAATAAATCTTCCTTCAATTAATAGGGATGTAACAGAATTGGAGTTTATTATCCTGGGATCTCATCAAATTTAATAAATATAGTTCTGTCTGAATACAAGCTACTATACAGATAGGTGCCTTGTTACTTACCAAAGCATCCTTTCCTACACATCTCTGCTTGAACTTGATAACGGCTTTGTCCTGGCCAGTGACCTATCTATTCAGTCGGATCTCAAGGCCTTCTAAGCCCATACCCTTCACACACACAGACACACAGACACAGACACACACACACAGAGAGAGAGAGAGAGAGAGAGAGAGAGAGAGAGAGAGAGAGAGAGAGAGAGAGAAACACACCTGCTGAGGAAACAGAGACAACAAGAACAATACAAAATAGACTGATTGCTGCTGCAGATCAATTAAAGAGAAAAAAATCTAAAAACAACCTTTCCAAGTATTTAAAATACAAAGCATGTAGAATTATATTTCTTCTTTGCAATAGAGATATTTTTCCATACTTACTGTTACTAAATGGTGATCAATTTAGAAGAAAGGGCTCTCAACAAGTCATGGCCCTAAGCCTTGCATCCTCACACCTGCCATCACAGGTACAGGATGGAGGCCATATGCTCTGCTATTACAGTTACACAGGATTCCCAGAGCATCAGCTATTACGATGCACGGGCTGTGCGGTTCAGGTAGTGCCTGCCAGATGGTTCAGCAGAGGAGCCTGCCCTTCCATGGCAGTCTCGGATGCACCTAGGTCAGAGGCCTCTAGTTGCCACTGCACTGTGTGACTGGTCCTGCAGTGGGCAGTGTCAGAGGCCTGCTGTTTATAAATGAGTTTTCATTTTCATAATTAAAGCTGACACAAAAATTAAGAGGAACACGGGAGCAGTATAAAAATCCTGATTAGAAAAGCCAGAGGATCTAAAGAGAATTTTTCTTTTTTTAAAGATAGATCATACATTGTAACCCAGACTAGCCTGGCCTTCATACTCAGCTTCCTGAATGCCAGGAATATAGATGTGCACCACCATGACTAGCTAAAGTTAAATTTTTAAGTCTTTGAAATTGAATTAGTGCGGCTCCTGTGATATGAGGATAATGCCCACTTCAGCATAATTATTGCCCCTAATGCCCCAATGTGCAATAGTCTGTGTGAAATTAGTAATTCACACCCATTAAAAAGTTATTGCTTAAGCAAGCCATTCAGAGTAGATGCGGGCTGTGTGGCTGGACAGAACCACACTGAGAACGGCAACCACGCTGGGATGCTCTTCCATTCACTGATAAACATAAATACATGATCAAAGGGGCAAGAGGTTCATAGCAGCTAATACCCAAAGCCAACTCTTAAGTGTGAAGACTTAATTTCTCTCTAAAACAAATCTGGTTTGTCTTTTCCTCTTAAAATTAAGGCAATGAAATGGCTACAGTTCCTAAAGTCATCTTTACGGAACAAAAATATACACGTATTTTCCTCAAGTTCAGGCATCACAGTCTGATTAGAAACCTGAAATAATTACATAAAACCTGCAACAGTGAGGCTGAAAGGGAAGGGAAGGGAGGAAGCGGGGAGAGGGCAAACTATGAAACCAACAAACACTCGTGCGGATCTTCTTCCTGCGTAATTATAATCACCGAAGGGCGGAAATGTCGGAAAGCACAAAACCTGTCACCAGGTTTCAGCATCTCTTGCATTGATTCAAAACTTTTAGGGTAACAAAAGGGAGGAGCTTATTAAAATGGATACTCTAGAGTCCAACAACCAAATATTCTACTAACACACAGTAGGGACCATGAATCCCCTCCTAAACCAGCTCCTCAGGTGACGAGGGATCTATGGACATTTTGAAAACTAATGCCGAGAACATATCGACTTTGGCTAGCCACCTACGCACTGATGAAAGGGAAAAGGCACTGAATATGAATCTCACGGTGCCCATATCTGTTTGCACATATATGGAATTGCATTTTGAAAAATGTAAATCACCATTCAGAATCTAGAAGATAAGCATATGGCATATCATGGCGACACCTAGTGACAAGCTGACTTCAAGTTGACCTCTCCTGTTTCACCGAACGCCACATCAAAGTCTCAGGCTTTCCAAAATCCAAAATAGCCAAACGAACTGAGGAACAGGACAAGACTCAAGTCAACTTTCAGCAATTCAGTGCACTTTGCAGAAAGGATCTAAGTTAAGCATATAGCTCTGCTGTTTATTTTACACAAAGAAGACCACCAACATTTGCCATGAATTCTTCTAAACTCTTCAGGAAGGCCATCTTCTGTTTCCGGTCCAGCGTAGGAGGAGTGCTGCTCGCTGTGAGCTTGTTGAAGGCATCTGCTAATCTCTGGTAAATGATTGGGTCTTGTTGACTTGATAGTAATGTCTCAACCAGTTCAGAATACTCAGCCTGCAGAAGAAACAAGGTAGCCGTAAGTAAGAATGTTTTCCTTGGCTCTCTCATAGCTCTTACCTCTCTGCCCCTCTTGGGCTCTCCTCCCCTCCCCCCTCTCTCCATGTGGTCATGGCCAGCTTCCACTCCTCTCCACTTCTCTACTGTCTCTCTCTCTCTCTCTGTGCCTCCACTATACCGTTAACTCCCATCCTCTTCCCTGAATAAACTCTATTCTATACCAAAAAAAAAAAAAAAAAGAGAGAGAGAGAGAGAGAATGTTTTCCTTGGAGATCCTCACAGGGAATGTGGGGTTGGTTCTGATACAGGGAAGACAAACACTCTTTCCAATAGTTCAATGTTCAGGTCTTATTCTCACCTTATCTATGCACTAATTAATTTAATATGTATGTTACTTCGAAACTGACACTATTAATATTCCCATTTTATAGATGAAGGTTCTGCTGATTGAGTAATATAGTGAAAATCACACTGCTACAAAGCGTGAGTGCAGACATTCTGGCTCCAGACCCACGTGGTCTCTCAGCTTTGTGGTATTATCTCTTCTGGTTAGTCTGCATTTTGTTCTTAACTTCTGTGCCTGGAATGTTAAGGTGAACAGTTCCCTAGTGGCTCATGCAAATACACTGTCCTCCCAGTTCTGAGGGCAGCAGGAGCATGGAGAAGGGTTGAGGGCTCCCTCAACGCTGAGGCAGAATACTTTGAAAGTCCCAAGACAGCACTGTAGCAGTGGCTATGACCTAGGATAGAGAAGCACTATGCAGAAAGCTGGTCTGCCATTAATTTTCATGAGCTTCTTAGGATATCACAACATCCAAATGAGGAAATAAGATATTATATAGAGCAAAGAGAAGTAGGGCACAGCTTTCCAACCTACCATCCCACTATCTACAACACAGAGTCAAGGTGTGGCTGCCTGAACTGCCCTCTACAAAGGATAGGCCTGCTCAGTCAGGAGGCCAGTATAATCTTAGATAATCTTCTGACTGTTAAGAAACAGTACTACTTCTGAGCAAGGCAGCAGGAATTATACCAGCCCACTCTCTTTTTTCTGTCTTTCAAAAAAAGAAACAAACCCCTCAAATCATTTTTGACATTTACTTTAGGTATGCGCTGTATGTGTTTGTAGGAGTTAGTCCTTCCTTTTCATCATACTTGTCTTGTTTCTAATACATGTTTTAGATTTGTGTGTGTGTGTGTGTGTGTGTGTGTGTGTGTAAACATCTTGCATAGTTGGTACTCTCCTCCTAGCATGTACACAGGACTAAGGATTGAACTGAGTCATCAGGCTTAGAGGAAAGTGCCTAAAACACCCTCTGAGCCTCCCTCCCGGGACCTCTGGAGCTTCTCTAAAATGGAAAGTCTAAAAAGACTGACAAGGTGGTCAAATGTGCTGACTTGTACACATGGGAAAAGAAGCCCATGATACCTTAGTAACCAAAGCGACAGAAAAGCAGCACACATCTGAAAGGAAATACTTGTAAGTAGTTGCTACAAGAGAACAGCACAAGAAAGGAAGGCCTAGAGCACTTTCAGCCTGGGGTACACATTGTTACATTAATCCCATAGCAATGATGTTTTAGGACCTTTAAGGTTCAACAAAAAAAAAACAAAAAACAAAAAACAAAACAAAACAAAAAAACATTGTCTAGAAGAAGGAAGAGACTTACAAGTTAGGGTCTGAAAAGCCTACTTTTTGGAAGGCAAAGCTTCTCCAACCAATCACTTGGCCATACTAAGGTATGAAAGGAATGGAAAATTAAGCCATATACTTCCCCAATTTGTTCTTTTATATACTTGTTAGGTTGTTTTTTAGAATTAGGAGGCTGGTGTGCCTCTGTTACATTAATCCCATAGCAATGATATATTAGGATCCTTAAGATAAAAAACAAAACAAAAACAAAAAACAAAATAAAACAACAACAACAACAAAAACCCAAACAAAATTGTTTCAAATCACTAAACAAAATAATACTCTGTTCTTTACAGGTAAACTCCTGCTCCCAATCTGATTCACTTTGCCACTTTATGAAATCTGAATTCCTCAAAGATACCAATCACTCTCTTGTATACATACACCTGGCTCCTAGCACAAGCGATTAAAGACAAGCATTTGGGTGAGAAAAGCATCAGAGAATGGTTCCTAACAGAGATGGGATCTTTTAATCTGAGAAACAGATGTCTATAAATATAAAACATAACCCTAGAGCACATGAGGAAACTAAGAAACTGCCTTGAGGTCATGGACTTAGCTGTCCCGGGATCCATGAAGAGCTGGTGTGCGAAGGGGATGCAATACCTGGTGTAAGCACACCAGTGTGTAGAACGCTTCGCCTGCTGCAGTAGTCATCTCCGTGTTGTGCTTTTGCAAGACCAGCATATCAAAAACCAGCTGAAAGTACATAATAAGACACATCCATAAAATACAGAATAATTATTTAAATCTCTAGTCCCTTTCTGGTCTGAAAAGGGGATCCCATGGTTATAGGTGATTTCTTACATTAACACTTCAATTATTAAACCATTATTTTTAATCCACAGAAAACATACAGATGTTATTTTCTGTAGAATATAAATTAAAAGTATCAAATTCCTCGTAATATTTATAGCATCATTCAAAGATACAAAATGGGCTAAGCATTGGTGGGGCACAGCTTTAATCCCAGCACTCAGGAGTCAGAGGCAGGTGATGTCTGAGTTCAAGGCCAGACCCATCTATAGAGTGAGTTCCAGGATAGTGAGGGCTACAGAGAAACTCTGTCTTAAAAAACACAACAAGCCGGGTGTGGTGGCACATGCCTGTAACCCCAGCACTTGGGAGGCAGAGGCAGGCGGATTTCTGAGTTCGAGGCCAGCCTGGTCTACAGAGTGAGTTCCAGGACGGCCAGGACTACACAGAAAAACCCTGTCTCGAAAAAAACAAAACAAAACAAAAACCCCAAAACAACAAACAACAACAACAACAACAAAAACCCACAACAAACAAAAAACCAAAACAGAAGTGAAAGAGAACGTGTTCCTGAGGAATTGGTCTCCACACACCTTTAATCTCAGCACTCGGGAGGCAGAGGGAAGCAAATCTGAGTTAGAGGCCAGCATGGTTTATACAGCAAGTTCTGTAACAACCAAAGATACACAGAGAGAAACTCTATCTCAAAAAGCCAAGATCAAATCAAACCAATATACAACTACAAAAAACAGTGAATAAAATACTTCCTTTTCCCTAACAGAATGTAAGTACATCTTCATTTGAATTGAGAGTTTCATGGGTCTGGCAAGATAGCTCACGGGTTAAGAACATTGGCTGCCCTTCCAAAGGACCCCAATTCTATCCCCAGCATCTACACAGTAGTTCACGACTGCCTGTAAATCCAGTTCCAGAGGATCTGATGCCCTTTTCTGGTTTCCACAGGCATCAGACATTCATGTGATACAAAGACATCCATCCAGACAACACTTATACACCTATAAATAAAAAGGCTCCTCTTCGTAATTTGGCGGCTTGATCATTCTGTAACCGAGCCTGGACTGAGCCACAGCTTCCTGGTTAGCTGGCATGGCAGGCCAGTGCCAGGCAAGAGCTTCACGCAGCTTGGCTAAGTAGATGGTTCTCCAACTTATCCACCAAACATCTTACCTTAAGGAAGTGTCGTGTTGCTAGGAAAAGCGGTGAATCCGATTCTTGGGCTTTAGCACACTGTTCAGCTAAGGGCGTCAAGGCCTCGAGACAGAGCTGGCATACTTCTGAACTCATTCTGAACACAATGGTCAAAGAGCAAACTATATCACATATACCTCACTTTATGGAAGATAAAAAAAATGACAGCTATATTATACATTGGACTTTTTAATGAAAAAAAATTTTTTTTTTTTTGGATTTGTTTTTTTCGAGACAGGGTTTCTCTGTGTAGCCCTGGCTGTCCTGGAACTCACTCTGTAGCCCAGGCTGGCCTCGAACTCAGAAATCCGCCTGCTTCTGCCTCCCAAATGCTGGGATTACAGGCATGCACCACCACCGCCCGGCTTACATCGGACTTTTTGTAGGAGTGAATACAGATGGTGGGGCAGGCCAGACTGCAGTGTCTCAACTGAGTTAGAAAAGAAGTATTTCCATACTAGATGGCCTCTGATAGTTTCCAGGTCCAGTAATGTCTAGCTTGTATAATGATGACAATGTCAGCAAGCTAAGAATAGAGAACCAACTGCAATACATCACATGACCTAATAAAGGAATAACTGAAGGGCCAGGTGGTAGATGTATGAAAAGAAAAAAATCACAGAAATTCACAAAAGAAACAGAATTAGAACTAGGCATGGTGGTGCAAACCTTTGATTACAGCACTGGGTAGGCAGAAGCAGGTGGATATCTGAGCTTAGGACCAGCCTGGTCTACAGAGTGAATTCCAGGACAACCAAGCTACACAGAGAAACCCTGACAGGAAGGAAGGAAGGGAGGGAGGGAGGGAGGGAGGGAGGGAGGGAGAGAGGGAGAGAGGGAGAGGGAGAGGGAGAGGGGGAGAGAGGGGGAGAGAGAGAGAGAGAGAGAGAGAGAGAGAGAGAGAGAGAGAGAAAGAATTAAAGCAGTTATAAATTGAGCTATAAAAGAAAAGTAATTGTTTTAAAACCTTCATTTAAAGGATACGATGTCATTCCTAGTTCTAGAGAATACATCAGACTCTTAAACAGGTCCTCAGGAAGCTGGGGTATCTTTTCAGGAAAAATCTCACAAATAAATGTGATCAATTTGTAATATTGATTACAAAGGGTTGGAAACTGAAAAAGAAATATTAAATATTTTTGTTTAATACTGTCTAATAAAACAAACTAACAAGCTCATAACTAGTATAACAATTTTCAAGATGTATACAAAATATAGATAACATTAAGACCTGCAGAAATGTAAAATACATAATAATAAAGGGAATCTTTCAGCAGCTGCTATTGAAAAAATACATAGTAGAAACAAATCTCTTCCTAGAGGCTAATGGGAGATACAGAAAAGTCCTGATATTCTATGTTGACCCTGAATAAACAAAGCAGTCAAACAACTAAATGATCTGGGAACAAAGGCTTTGGTTAATGCATATTCCCATTTAAATGTGTTAGAAACATGTCAAACTGATAGATGACAGCCACAGAGTAGAGTAGTCAGTCCTTTCTCATCTTTCTGCGTGGCCGACACTGAAGAAGTGAAGGAAAGCGGGCAGTCTAGTCTAATCAGAGAAGATGGGCACCAAGTGTGCAGACTGGCTGACGTAGGGAGGAGAGACACTGAAGGCAAGCCAGTGTACAAAGCTGAGTCTCTCCTCAGAGTAATTACAAAAGCTCTTGGTTCATGGGTTGGCAGGCATTGCCCAACAGACATTCCTCATGGAGGGAAGTACACAGGAGAGCCTAAGGTTACCCGGAAGTCTTGTGTCTCCATCTCCCGCCCACCACCTCCTCTATCCCACCCACCCTATTAGATCCAGTTAGTGCACTTGCATAGGATACATTCCAAGACACACACACACACACCCTTCTCCTCCTTTAGTGTATCATTCTTGTCTTATCCTTCTGTGATAACACACTTACCTCCTCTCCCCTAGAGTGCTTCTGGAATGAGTAAAAGGTACCCTCAGTGCCACCTACCTTAATACTAACTGATAGAACCAAGGCACAATACAGCCATAATGTGGGGAAAAAAGATTCAAGTTTACCTTGGCTTCTGATATCACATTTCTACATGGAAGGGCTTGGAAAACTGCCACCATTGCTGCCTCCTTTGGCCAAGAATGAAGTTTACAAACAATGACAAATTTAAAGAGAGTCAAAACTGCCAGTAGAACTGTTTTCCTGTGGTAGTCCCTGACAAAATGAATCACTAACTATCTGCACACACAGGACTAGGGCTCGTGTACTAAGAGGTAAGCACAGTAAACTGTAGTAGAAATATAGAATAGAAATGTTAATACTCTTATGTTAATATTATTTTAATTACCTTCAAAAGATCTTGTGACATTAAGGGCAGAATTAGGTTTACTCCATATAAAACGACATCAGCTGCTGACACAGATCTGCCCGCTGCTTGTCCTGGCTCATGTCCTCTAAATACTTCATCTATCAAAATAAAAAGCATACTTGTACCATCATAACTTAAATCTCCGAAGCTAATATACCCTTATGAAAACATGAAGAGTCAAGCTTAAAGACCCAAGAAATCCATTAATGGATATCAGAGAAATCGGATAAGCCGAGCCCACGCTATCCTTTTGTATTATAGTTGGAGGATCTGAGTACCCAATACAGTAACAGTGTATAAAAGTAAGGGCAAAAAACATTCTTGAAATCAAAGTTAACATTAATGCCTTAGTGTCTTACTTTAATACCGCCAGATAATTAGGATAAGCCTATGAAACTAACAGGGTAGACAGCGAACAAGAAAAATGAATCAACAAAGTCAACAGAGCAAGAACAACTTCAGGAACTGGACAAGTGACTAAAGCAGGCTGCAACGGTCCCAGGTTAGAGAGCCTCGACAGAAAAAAAAATCTCTGGCCATGAATGCACACTAAGAGGCAACACTAGATACGAGGTTCTCTCTTATAAAACAACCCACTTCTATGAGGTTTGAAGGCTAACTAGTGAGGGAGAGCCGTGAGAACCTGGCACTGAAGGCAAGGGTAAGCATTTAGCAGCACTGGGGAGAGGCAGCCCCTCCGCCTCTTGTGTTTGTAGAGCAGCTGCACTTGGTCCTGCCTGTTACTCTGAGAACAAACAAGCAGGTTTGGCAGTAGCACATGAAGGAAGCAGAGATAAGCTGCACTAATGAGTTTTACTGACTGACCAACCTCTTGTCTGTAAGTACAGCTATTTTAAAAAATAATGTCTTTATTTTTATTTCATTTGCATTAATGTTTTGCCTACATGTCTATCTATGTGAAGTCAGATCCCCTGAAATTAGAGTAACAGGCAGTTATAAGCTACCATGTGGATGCTGGAAATCGAACCCAGATCCTCGGGAAGATCAGCCAGTGTTCTTAATGACTGAGTCATCTCTCCAACCCTGTGGGACCCTAATGACCCAGTGTTACGGAGGAAAGATCTAGGGAGCTTCAACCCCAGATACTTCAACAGGAGGACTGCAGGAACTGACTATCAAGTCTAAAATCCAGTACTTCCCACTCCAATGGATTTCCCATGCTGGATCCATAAAATGCTGGGTTTGATGGGCAATCATCTCAGAAGACATAGGAAAGCCAATGAAAACCCCCTCAAAAGCAATGGTTCTCAACGCCTTGACTCTTTTAATACAGTTCTTCATGTTGTGGTTACCTCCAACCATATCATAACTGCAATTCTGATTACTGTTATGAATCATAATGCAACTGATATGCAGGATATCTGCTAAGAGGACTGAATGTACAGACTGAGAGCAGCTGCTCTAGAGCGCGGGTCACAGACACACAGAGATCTGAATGGGAACTCTAATATGCCAGCTATGAGCGTGTGGGTGAGTGGGCCACGAGCCTGTGCTGCTCCCTCATCAGCAAAGTGAGCACAGCAATGGCGCCTGCAGCGTGGCTTCGTGGGAACAGGAGCAGTTGGCATTTATCAAGAACTGCATAGCTGAGGAGAAAAGGGAGGCAGAAGCAATTTTTTCTTTTAGATAAAAAACATGTGTGATAGTTGTAGAATAAATTGACTTTTATACTAAAAAATAAAACTGAGCAAATAAAAGTTGATATTCACATTTCAAAAGTAGACAAGAGAAATGTCTTCATCTTTACCTTCACTTCAACTAAAGAAATTTACTTCCATTTGTTTGGAAAAGTGAGCTTCCTCGTGGGATTTTACTGGAAGAAAATAACCTGCAGCTTTATCAAAAACAGTAATAACAAATGTAAAGGGCACTACAAGAGACTTTACCTGTGTCGCTGAAATCTATGAACTCCTTTGAGAGAAGGTTTGTGAGCAGCTCCATGATGAGAAGCAGGTCCTGGTACTGCTCCTCCTCCGCCGTAACATCTATCCTTTGCCGCCCTAAGTTATTCTTAGAATATACTTGTAACAAAGTAAGGCAGGCCTCATATAAATGCATAGCTTTGGACTGTAAGAAAATATGAGGAGTGGTATTACTTGGTAGGATCTAGTAGATGAGTCAAAGTGTAAATCGACTCTAAATTACAATAGCTCTACTATTAACAATTAGTAAATCCTTATCTCAGAAAGTAGAGACCCACCTTTGACTTCTAGGAGGTATGTGTGTATGCACATGTGCAGACATGCAGACACCCACACCCACACCCATACCACTGCATCAACAATAATAAAAGGAGCTGAAGGTGGTGGCATACACCTTTAATCTCAGCTCCTGGAATCTGAGGACAACCTTGTCTACATAAGGAGACCCTCTCACAAAACCAAACCAAACCAAACCAAACACCCTCCAACAAAAAGAAGACAATTAAAAATCAATAATAAAAGTAAACTTATAATACAGCTATATTTATTATATTTAATAATTAGTCCTCCTATAACACTAACATTTTGGAGTAAGAATTATATTCATTCAGATTGACTCCCTATCTTGGAGAAATACAACTATGCAGTAAATGTGAAGCAAAGAACAGAGTATCACTGATTCAGAGACTTGTAATCCTGAAGGAATAAAACTTACCTCTCCAAGATAGCATATTTGTTTGTGTGCAACTTCAACAAAAACTTCTATAATGAGATTGACAGTTTCTGGAGTATTTTTGTAAACTTCCATTAAACCAATGCAATTATTAAGGAAGTCCATTAAAAAATTAAAAAGGATGGCTACATTGTCAATCTGGGTGGCCTCAGCAATGCCACACAGGGCCTCCAACGTGGCAGTGATCTCCTGCTTGACCTCCTCCTGCTGACACATCTGCTGAAAGTTCTCCTGGTTTATCACTCTCAGGAATCTCTGCTGAAGAGGCTGAAGAACCTGCGGAAGGGCATCACAGCATAAACTCCCTAAGATGCAGAGTGAACTCCTCAACGTGGATGAGGGTGTTTCCCAAACATTCTCATTGGTGCAGAATGAGCACAGAAAACAAGGACTACTGAACCACTAAGTTCCCTACCCCTTAAGTCTTTGAAACAAAGTCGTGCTAGGTAAAATAGGCTAGTCTCAATTTCACAGGAATCTATCTCTGACTCCTAGATGCTGGAATTCAGGTTTTAGGTACGGTATCCATACTGAGGATCATCACAGTTTGTGCTACATACCAAGAAATGACATCCAAGTCAGAGAATATGGTTCCTTTGATCCCATTCTTTGTAAGTTATTTGGGGGGGGGGATTTTATTCTCTCACAATTCTTTTTAGTATTGCACAAATGTGTTGGCATTAGGTATCCACTTTATTGAGGTAAGGTAGTTGCTGAATCTAAAGCTTGCTAATTTGGCCAAAATAGGTACCAGTTTGCCCTGGAGATACTCTGTCTCTCTCTGTCTCTGTGCTAGGATTTTGAGAGCCCTCATGCACGCCCAGCGTTTTATGCGATGCTGAATGTCTGAGCCTTCGCCCTCATACTACTGGGACAAGTGCTTTACCCACTTAGCCGGCTCTCCACCCAGCCCCTTATTTGTTCTTTAATAGTTTCACTATGCATCCCTGACTAGCTTCAAACTGGTGTTTGAATTCTCTTGCCTCTGCTTCATAAAGGAGTGGTTGTGTGTGTGTGCACAAACATTCAAGACATAATTGTTTTGGGTACAGGGTCTCTGGTCACCATTCATTTTTTGATTTCTGCTACTTCTCCACATTTTTCCAGGTGATTGGCCAAATAATTATAAAAATGGAAAAAAAATCAGAACTACTCAATAGGGAATCAATAAAGTTTTTCTCCATCAAGGGCCACAGAGTAAGCACTGTATTCTGTGCAATTCAGCAGCGTTATATGATAACTCAGTGAAGGCTTATCTACAGACACAGCAACCATGTTGCTGTCTATGAGCCAATTTGCCAATTTCTATCGTAATACAGTCAAATTATAAAGCCCTTGTCTGCGCCCCCCACCCACACCCCCTACAATTCTTGGCAAAGAATACAACTTCAGATAATCAGTCCTGCTTTGGGTATTAAAAGTATTTATAGGGCTGAAGAAATATCTTAGCTGATAATGTACTTGCTACCTGTGGTAGTTTGAGTAAGAATGGACCCCATCAGCTCATATTTAAATACTTGGTTTTGCCGGGCAGTGGTGGCTCGTGCCTTTAATCCCAGCACTTGAGAGGCAGAGGCAGGCAGTTTTCTGAGTTCAAGACCAGCCTGGTCTAAAGATTGAGTTCCAGGACAGCCAGGACTATACAGAGAAACCCTGCCTTGATAAATATAAATAAATAAATACTTGGTTCCTAGTTGGTGGAACTTTTTGGTAAGGATTAGAAGGCGTAGCCTTGTTGGAAGAGGTAAGCCATCTTTCCTAGCTAGTTTCTCTCTGCCTCATGGTTGTTGTCTCAACATGTAAGCTACTGCTCCAGTGCCATATTTACCTGTCTACTTCCATGTTTTCTGCCATGATGGCTATAGTCATTCTCTGAAACTGTAAGCAAACCCATAATCAAATGCTTGATTTTATAAGTTACCTTGGTCATAGTGTGTTTTCACAGCAATAGAACAGAAAACCAACCAAGTCATCACATAAAGTGTTCAACCTGAGTTTAAACCCTAGCACTCATGAATAAACTGAGTGCCTCTAATCCCAGTGCTGGGAAACAGAGACAAGATGAGCCCTGGGGTTTGTGGGCAGGCCAATCTGGCTGAAATCAGTTTCAGATAACCGTAAGAGACCTTATCCCAAAGATTAAGGATGAGGGCAATTGACACAAACGGCCATGGCCCAGTTCTGGTGTGTGTTCATATCTGTATGTGGTAGGTATATTCACATGCACACAGGTGCTCACACAACCAGAGCTATCTTATCAGGTCCTGTACCTGGACTTACAGGGGGCTGAGAGCCGCCGAAAGTGGATTCTAGGAGACAAACTTGTATACTCAAGAAGAGTAGCTTGTGTTCTTTTTTTTTTTTTTTTTTTGGTTTTTCGAGACAGGGTTTCTCTGTGTAGTCCTGGCTGTCCTGGAGCTCACTCTGAAGACCAGGCTGGCCTCGAACTCAGAAATCCGCCTGCCTCTGCCTCCCAAGTGCTGGGATTAAAGGCGTGCGCCACCAACGCCCGGCTCTAGTTTGTGTTCTTAACCACTGAATTATTTCTCTGGACCCCAGCATCACAGGGAGGATTTAAAAAGTCAGCCTGTTTTAGCTTAGCTATAAACATAAATGACTGTCTGCCCTTGTACCATTAACTTTATAGGTATTAAGAACACTCTAGACACAAGGACCAGAGGCCAGATTTCTACATATACCCTTGATTCAAGAAATAAATTATTATAGAAGGTGCCCACACTTTGGCTGAATTAGAAGCTCAGAAAGTGACCTCGTTTGAACAACGCTGTCTGAGATTAAGTTAGAGTTTGGTCATAATGGAATGTGTTCTACTCCAATACAGTCAGTATGCTATACATGAAAGAAATTTGAATGCAGAGTACACAGAGAACCTGTAAACAACAGATGTGCTGAAGGCTGTCACTATCAAAAGACACAGCCTCGGCTTTGCAGACCTTAGAAGAACTCTCTGAGTGTGTTCTTTGTGTCTTCTCTGGATGTACAGGCAGCCTCCTAAATTCAAGGCAGCAAGAATCTGCTGCTTAGGCCACAATGGTAAGAGAAGTGCCAGGAAACAAAATGCACTGTAGTTTTCAAATCCTGTCTGTGGTTCTTCCTGTCAGTCTCTCACTTTTGGGGAGAGGCTGACTAACCCAAGGCCTTGGCGTACTAAAGCAAGTGCTCTAGCTCCTTGACACCTACCACGCTTTTCCCATCTGACAACACACCAATTTAGGCTCTCATCTGGCTTGGGAAAATGTACCTGAAGCATAATATAATAATAATAATAATAACCATTAATTATAGTCAATGTGTCAGACAAGTAGGGCTGGCTAAGCCTTGAGACAGTATTTATCAAATAAGCTTCCAATGGTTGCTAAGGAGGAAGAACGGAAGGAAGTTACTGCTGAAGAGTTTGTCTCCAGACTTTTTTCTAATATCTGTAAGGTGAAAGAAGAATTAAAAGAGAAGCAACTGTTACCTCAGTCCAATACTGCTGCTTGGTTTCTGTGTCCATATGTGCAAACCCTCCCAAGACCAGCGCCTTCATCAGTGTCCTCTGTACCGGGCTGGACAGGAAGTTAAGAGGTGGGCTTCGGCTTGCAAACTGCTTCGCGAGGTTCCACCAGTTTTCACACTGAATTACTAAGTTTGCCCTTCAGGTAGAAATAATAAAACAGAAGTTATGTTCACTACATATATATCTACTAAGAAAACAAAAACTGGACAGGGCCAAAGAGGTGGCTCAATGGTTAAAGGTGACTACTGCCAAGGACCTGGGCTCAGTTCCTAGCACCCACACAGCAGTTCACAACCAGTTTCTGGGGATCGGTGTTCTCTACAGGCATTTGCAGACACATGGTGTATGTGAACTCATAAAGGCAACTCACACAATAAAAGGAATGAAGGGTTGAGGAGTATATGGCATCTAATTTTAAAATCTGCTGAGGCCGCAAGGTCTTGCTGTTACTCAGATTGACCACATTCTTGCAATCATCCTTTCTCAGCCTCCTGGGATAATATGGGTATGACTGGATATAATTCTTAAATTTGTTTGTGTGTGGATATCTGAGTCTGTGTGTAGCACATGCATAGGTGTTTGTAGCAGACAGAAGACAACACCAGATCCTCTTGAACTGGAGTTGCAGGCAGCCGTGAGCCACTCTGTGGATTCTGGGAGACAAACATTGGTCCCCTTAACTGCTGAGTTGCCCTTTCTGCCCCTCTGAATGCAAATTTTAAAGAATAGTATCATAAGCTCAATATGGACTCTTGAGTTACAATGGTCTTTATTTAAACCCAGAAACTGCTCAAGAACATAACATTTTTCACTTAATTCCTTTTCATCATCAATTTTCTGACTGTAAAATGAGAATGGCTGTATAGTCATTTCCTTGTGGAAGGCAGGAAAGGATCAGAGAACTCCTGAGACTAAGGAAGCCCATCTCCCAGGTCTATCAGTGATGATCAGTTGATAAGGGGACTCACTGGTGCTATGGCTGCCCCAACTGGTGCAAGGTGCTCCAGTGATGAGCATTTATTAGAAGCCATCCATTGGGGGCTGAGGGGTTACTTTTGGTGATGCAGCTGCCCTGTAAGTAACCCTTCACCCACACTCTAATAAATTCACTGCTTCAGCAAACTGGGCTTGTCCCTTGGTCTGTTGCTATTCTATCTATTTGGGATAGGTAGAATCAGATTCCCTAGGGAAAACATGGGACAAGGACAAGGACAAGGAGATAGAACAGCCCCGAATCTCATGCTCAAGTAAGATCTTTATGAGCAATACTCAGAACAGCAGTCACAACGAATAGCATAAACAACAATAAAATTCCTATGCAATAAGGAAAATTAAAATACAACTGCAATTTGCTATAGAAAGCATTAAAAGTTTTACTTTGCAACATCAATTTAAACATCAGTTGTTCTCACCAATAAATGGAAATCACTGAGCCAGGCAGGGTGACACATGCCTTTAATGCCAGCACTTGGGAGGCAGAGGTAGGCATATCCATCTCTGAGTTGAAGCCACATCGGTCTACAGAGTAAGTTTCAGGACTGCCAAGGGTACACCCTCTGAGGGGATGGGGGTTGAGGGGGCAGAAAGGTGTGTGGGGGAGGCACACTGAAACATATCAAATGAGAATATTACACATGAAAGTGGGTTTTTAAAAGATTATTATTTTGTGTGTATGAGTGTGTTTTGCCTGCATGTATGTCTGTGTACAGTGTGTGTGCCCGGTGGCCACAGATGCCCAAGTTGGCATCCAATCTTGGAACCAGAGTCACCTACACTTGTAAGCTACAAGTTGTGTGGTAGGGATCAAGACAGTGTCCTCGGAAACGCAGCCAGTGCTCGTTTTGTTGTTTTTGTTGTTCCTGTGTAGTCCTGGCTGTCCTGGAACTCAGTTTGTAGACCAGGCTAGCCTTGAAACCACAGAAATCTGCTTGCCTCTGCCTTCTGGAGTGCTGGGATTAAAAGCGTGCAATAATCACCATCCAGCTTAGCCAGTGTATGTAAGCCTTGAGGCATCTTTCCAGCTCCTGAAAGTGTTTTCAAAACAGGATTTCTGATGCCAACAACCAGTGCAATTATCCATCGATACAACAGAAAGCTACCATTGTCATTCTTAACAACACTAAGAGGAGGTTTTAAAATACTACTCTGAAAATAGAGATCTTTTTCTTTTCTTTTCTTTTTTTTTTTTGGTTTTTCGAGACAGGGTTTCTCTGTGTAGCCTTGGCTGTCCTGGAACTCACTTTGTAGACCAGGTTGGCCTCGAACTCAGAAATCCGCCTGCCTCTGCCTCCCAAGTGCTGGGATTACAGGCGTGCGCCACCACTGCCTGGCGAAAATAGAGATCTTAAATGGGAGATATTGCAACCATTTGCCAGTCATAAGATAAAACCTTAGTCCTTGCTTCTTCTCACTCCTTACCTTTCTCTTCTTTCTACCAAAGTGACAAGGAGCTGAACAGTGTCGTTTGCAAGGTCCTGCTCACTACTCCACACTGACAGATTGCTGATGACCTTTTGTAAGAGGTAGCCGATAATCCACTGGGAACCCTCTGTATCCGCTCCAAATGCTGTGCTCAATGGCAAACTTATCTTAAGAGAAAAGGTAAGAATTTCTAAAATCAGAAAGATCAGCTAAAAATAAATAACCCACAGAAAATCAACAAAAAAATTAGCATCGAAGCCTGAAGCAGTTCTCACTTCACATTAGTTTTATCATTTTTCATTTGTTGAATAAAAAAGATAATCCTTAATCCACCCATGTTTTTCAACTAAATTTTTTCTGTCAGTTTTAGTCTCAGTAAATTATTAACAAACTGAGAAGTGACATATTTGAAATGAAGACATGAACATTTCAAAGACAATATAAAAACATATTATTCTAATGGTAAAGTATCTTAATATTGGCTAAAATCTATAGAATCAAACGCCAAACTCTAAAAAAAAGTAAAGCAATAGTATTTGAGTCCCTTATATTTTTTTCTGTAAAAATCCTTTTCATTTCTTTATATCAGAGTTGTCTCTCTCAAACAGGTTCTGTCGTCTTCACCTCCTCCTCCTCCTCCTCCTGTTCCTGTTCCTCCTCTTCTTTTTCTATTTTTCTTTTAAGACAATTTCTCTGTGTGGCTATGGCTGTCCTGGAACTCAAAGATCTACTTAACTCTGCCTCCCAAGTGCTGGGACTAAAGGCATGTCACCAAACCCAGCTAACAGGTTTGTTTTCATATGTGAGACAGACAGACAAAATTATCCTACCTCAAAACTTGCCATCATCAGAAACCCAAAAGACTTACTGGTTTGATGTCCTCACCTGATCATACAGTTTTTCATCTACTAGGAGGTAAGTCTTGGCCCAGCGTTTGAGAAACCAAACAATATCTTTGCCCATTTGAGGGCTGAGTAGGTGAGTGAGATCTGCTCTTATTGCTCGAGATTCAACTTCTGAGACTCTTAGCACAGCAGACAACAGCCTGTGGGGAGAAAACACAAGTTGCTAACCCTATTTTTTCCCCTATAAAAATCCTTTTTGTTTGTTTATACTAGGCTATGTGTGAAAATTTCATCAATAGGGTTGTAGATAAAGTCCCCACATCATTTCTGATCTTCTAGAGTCAAGACAAAGGAGGGAAGAGAAGCACCCCTCTGCTCAGCTGACACTGCAGGTGCAAATCTGCATCACTGTCTAAAGCCTAGTTCCCAATTCAAAATGAAGGGACACATACAATTAAATGTTCAGAGTATAAGCCAAATTATTCATCACTCCTCCAGCCGACAGTTTATATTTTTGTGTCACAAAAGACAAGTCCTGTTATGCTTTAAGATCAGAGAATTGACTTATTAGAATGTTGTAAGTACTGAGACTTGTCTCCAAGTCCCATAGTCCTGTAAATTGTCTCATAATCTTGATTCTTAATGACATTTAAAATAAAAACCTTCCTAGAATGATTACCTACCTAAGGAGGTAATAACATATTGCCTATTCCCATGTTACAGGAATAGGAAAGGGACAAACCAGAAATTTTATATTTTTAAATTGACTTTAGCAAAACAAGCAAGCACAGGCTATAACAAGTACCAGTGCCCAGACTAAGACTCTAATTACTATGGTCTGGCCTCTGCTCTGTACCTTCCTGCCCTCAAGAAGGCTGAAATTCCTGTGTAATCTTCTTTATTGACCTGATCTCTCACCAAAAAGGACTTGGTGCTGTTGACCACCCTGCCCTTTGAAGGAGCAACCTCCATAGTTGCCCTGGTCTTATTTCCCATGTCCCCATCTGTCTGCTTACTGTTTCCCAGTCTCTACGGATGTGTCCATCATATATCCCTGTACCCTCACACTCACTTGTCTACATGCTCTGCATGAACCAGTGCTCAGACGTTCTAAATTTCAGAGTATATGTGACCAAGAATAACAGAAATCCCAATAACTTCATGCTCATCAATGATGATGCAATACATTTTTCTGTAATACTAAATTATTTTTAAAAATAATTAAAAGCCTAAGAGATTTTGAAATAAAATGGTTATATTGGTAGTTTAAAAGTATGCACTGCAATTCAAATTTGTGGTGTTGACAACTACCACCATCTATTTAAAACAAACTTCCTTTATTTGAACTTTATTTCCCCCAAAGAACATTATTTACCAATTGCACTATTTTCTATAATACATTTATATATTCACACTTTTCGTGTATTTTCAAAGATCATAAAACTGTAAGAAGACCTCTAGAAAGTAAAGTCTTCTGGATTGACTTACTATTGTTATACTTAACAGCATACTATAGAACAAAATATAACACAAATTTAAATTATAAAACAATTTACCCCAGTGCTAGGGTTCCAACCTAGAAGCCTATACAATGCTAGGTAAAGTGGTCTACACTAAGCTACACTGTCAGCCCAATCTGGTGTATTTTGGGGGATAACACAAAAGGGCTTTGTATCTCCTACTTGTGAGTATTACTCCTTGCCAGAATGAACCAAAGGTTGATTTCTTTCTCAAGAGATGTAAGCACTGTGGGAAAAAAAATACAAAAAACAAAAAACTTGTTCCCATTAAAAAACAAGTTACTTTTTAAAAAACTAAGGTCATCTGTTATTTGAATTACTTAAGCTATATGACAAAACTCAAAACCAAGTCACTCCATCTGACCAAACTGGGCCCCTTTCGATGTTGTGTGATGCAATGGACTGCGTGGTTGGCTACCTAGCCACCAACACCAGGTGACCTGGAACTGCCCTTCTTTCTCTTTGGTAGTCTTTGGACACCCATAGACATGCCAGTCCAAACACACTGGGTGAGCATGAGCCTTTCTTTTATCTAGTGGAAGAAAGGTGAGAGGGCAGCAGAAACAGAGGTCAGGCAGTCCTTTAGAAGAGTCCTTCCTCATTTCCCTTCTCTATACCATGCCCAGAAATCAGCAGTAGCCTGGAGAACTCTGAGAAACACCTCTCAAACCCAAGGGCCAGTTTCCGAATTCTCCCTAAGACTGAAAATGAACTGCTTCCCAACTTGGCCTGTCAGTTAACTCGACCTCCCACAAGACTCTATAAAACAGCTCACTTCCCTCCTGCAAATCCTGCTCATGAACCCAAGAGACCCCTCCCCTGCTTCTCTGACCTTTCCTCTCCTATGGTAACAGTGCCTGCCTACCCCACAATGCCTTCCTTTCTCTCATCTGCTAAGCAGCAGTCAGTCAAGTATTCTGCCAGGAGATCAGGTGAGTAAGACTCCTGAAATGCTCTGCTGTCTTAGGCATTCCGTCCTTAAGTTCCATCCAAGGGTTGAGTGGAAGAACAACTGAGCCAAATACGTTTTAGTTGTTAATATTTCTTGATCAATACCCTAGTCAAGTTATACTGCCAAACACTTTATATTCCAGCAGTCCTTGACTTCCCAATCAGTCTGTTATTACATTTGCATCCTAACTGTAATAAACTAAAAGTCAGCATGCTGAGTCAGGCCTTAAAGTCTCACAACCGTCTGCTGTAACCTAGTCTGGATACTGCTGATAACTATGGTTAACTATGACTAGACCCACAGGCAGTTTCCCCACTTCTCCATTTATTACATTGGTAATCAGAGTAGGAATCAGGGAAAGCTCTGTGACTTACTCCTTTATTGAGAACTGACAAGACCCCAATCTTCTTCAGTGCAAAGATGTCTTACAACCCCTGAAGGCTAACTTTTCCTCCTACTTATTTCTACAATCCCATCTCCTTTAAAAATCTATTTCTCTTGGTTTGGTCCACAACAGCATTCTGGCCATAGCTGCTTGACCATTACAGTTATTTTATTTTATTATATCTTTGCTCTAGCTGGAATGTTCTTCCCCCGGGTACATTCAAGACTCTTATCAATAACTTCAGTCCTTGCTCAGGCATCAATTTAAATGAAGCGTATGTGAATCACACTACTTAAGATTGCAAGAAACCCTGCAGGAGTCTGGGCTTCAGGTGCCCTGCCCTAGTTGGCTCGTCACCCACAGCACTTCCTGTCTTCTTCTTCTTTTTTTGGTTCTTTTTTGGTTTTTTGAGACAGGGTTTCTCTGTGTAGCTCTGGCTGTCCTGGAACTCACTCTGTAGGCCAGGCTGGCCTCGAACTCAGAAATCCACCTGCCTCTGCCTCCCAAGTGCTGGGATTAAAGGCGTGCGCCACTGCTGCCGCCCGGCCCACTTCCTGTAACGGGGCAGAAGATATTGCTTGCTTTGTTCATGAATGTATCCCATGTGCCCATAAAGTTTGCAACCCATGAAGATATTCAATAAAGAATTCTTAAAAGAAATTCATTTTCTTTAAGAAATATGAACTACATTTTTAGTAGACCAAAGGTTGTTTCTCCTATATATCAAATCAATTTCACAATAACTCTTTAGATAAAAACAACAACAAAAACCTATTCTAACACTCCATAGTTTGTGCTCTGAAATATGAAAATGATTTGCTCTCACACTAATATAAGGGAAATGGTTCTAATGGTACCTGCTACAAGATATAGGGACAGCATACCTATGGCAGAGCTCAGAAATAAAATAAACAGTCCTAGAAATAACATTCACCAGGATACAAACCAAAGCAAAAAAAAAAATCACAAAATCTAATCACAACAGGAACCTCAAAAGAAACGTTTGCTTATATTTATGGCAAACAAAAGAATGTACCAATAAAGGAAATAACGTCCCAAACAATTCTTTGATATCAGCTTAATATTTGACCTTAAAACAACAACATAACAACAAAAACCCTGTATCTACTATAGCAGAGGCTTAAATGTTCTCCTATGTTTGCACTGAAAAAATAAAGTAGGACAAACTCTTGAGTAACTGGCAAACCAATGCTGTCATCTTGACTACTGTCTCCAAGGCAACTGAGACTCAAAGACAATGAAATAAAACTTAAAACCATTTTCAAATCAATTTTTAAGAATACAATTAATTAATTCAGATTTACCCACTTTAGTTTCACAATTAAGAATTAATGAAAACATTGCCTTTACTAATAGGAAGACAGTGAATCTTCTCAGAGACAGTCTTGCTGCCTTTTAATTACTGTTGACAGGGCTCTCGAGTTTCACATTTTAGGATAACTATTCTATAATATAATGACAGTTTTCCTTAAGAAGCCACTGACATACAGTTCCCACTTTCATAAGCAATACATACTTGTTACGGCTCACCTGGTTTCTAAAAACTGTTTTTCCCTGGCGAAGGGTTCTGTACATACATCATGACTGCTTACTGACAGACAAGCACTATGTCCTTAATAAATTACAGTGAATGCTGTTTCCAAGTCTTACATTCCGACTCATTTTGCATCTGTTCTCTTCAGTACTGGACAGCCCTGCCGACTCCTGCTAGCGTGCCTTGTGGCCCTTGTGTTTCCAGGCTGCTCTAAGTTCTCGTTTCTTTCATGTATCCAATAAACAGCCAGTGCGCCTACCCCTCCAGTCATCTACCCATCAACTCAGAGTTTATGAGACAATAAATTACAAGAGTGCAGCTATAGAGTTCATATTACCTAATCACAGAATCTGTTCTGCTGTACCCTGGGATGGAAGAAGCCTTTTCTCCTGGAGATCCCAAAATTTGAAGTGTTGTATTAATGTCAACTTCAGATGAATGCTTAATGGAATATTCCATTATTTCTGGAGGTATTAGCGGAGTCTCTCCCTGAGTATCATCAGCTAAGAGGTAGCCTTCAGTTTAAAAAAAATTAAAAATGAACACTTAACAAATCTATTTACCAAATTGCACTATAAATGCTTTCAGTTTTGATTTATATACATCACATAGGTTGATGTAAAAGTAAATTATAATGTTAAACTGCTAATTTCAAGATGAGGTGTAGCAACTGTCAATTTCTTAGATAACTAAAACCCTCAAAAATACAGCAAAGAATCAGGACAAATAGCCTAGTCATCAATCTCATAATGCATGGTGACATGTAGGCTTTGAAACTTGAGTAATTTATTCTGTTAAGTTAATGGGAATTCTGCTATTATATTAGGAATTTATTAATATACAACTTTTTAAAAGTCAAGTGTTTTTTGTTTTTTTTTTTCCTTGATTACAATATAGAATCAATAGGATCAGTGGTCAAGGAAAAAGATCCTAGAAGTCAGGCTGCCTAGACTTGCACCCTGGCTCTAGAACGTTAACTGCAGTGTGACCATCTCTTACACTTTCAGCTTCTTCATCTGTTTGTTGGGAATGATGATGGTGATGGTTAACATCACAAAAGACTACTAACTCAAGGGGCTACAATGTGATCCAAAGCAAACACTTGGCATATAACAGGCCCAAATACATGATAGCCAGTGCTTTTTAAAACTTGTCTATCGCTCTATGTCAAACAGCATCTGCATCCAGGTCATTCAGCACTATATATATCTACACTGTTGGTGTTTGAGACAGGGTCTTGCTAGGCAGCCCAAGCTGGCCTCCAAACCACAACCCCCCTACTGCAGCTTTCCTTTGAGCTGGAATTACAAGGATATGCCACCACACCCAGCTCTAAACTATTCTTTTTAATATATGAGGCTTCGTTTAGGTTTAAATGATTTCACGGGCAACTACATTAGGAGGAAAAAGTAACTAACCTGTAACTAAAATAAGCCAGTGGATATCTTCATAGAGATCATCAAGCATTTTGTTGTCAATGGTGCTTGATCCAGGTGAAGCAAGTAACTGCTGCTGATGCCGTTGTAACTGGCCATGGAGTCTTGTTACCCTTTCTTCTAATAAACTAAAAGAGGAAAGAAACAATAGCTTAATCAAGTGCAGGTTAGGAAGATCTAGGACAACTGATCACTTCCATATAACTACATAACATAAACAAAGATGTGAGCACAAAATGCATATATTTAAAAATATTAAAGTACACAACTATTCTCAAAAGCACTAGAAGAAACATAATGTATATTTAATGACATAGAATTAAAATAACACTTTATAAATAAGCAAGGTTTATATGACAGGCATTTGAAACTGGTTATTCCAAGTCATTTCTCATGCCTTGCTTTCTGTTAATTCCTGCAGTTGATAAATACTGTATTGCCTGGGCTCCAACTGTCTAACAGAGAATGCAATCCTAACATGCTTCTGTCCACTGGATCCAGTGTGCTGGGGGGACTGGGGGGAGGATGTTCAAAGCTCTCTAGGGAACTGTGAGCAGAGAGCACTTCTCCAGGGGCTCCCGGACTGTGTGTACCTTGTCAGAAGAGGCATACAGTGTTCGGCAGCAATTCTTCCTAGCATTCCTACACTGGCTAGTTGATCAGAAAACTGATCTCGATCATCTTCTTGGAGTTCACTTATTTCTTCTTCCTCACGAGAGGCCACACCATTGGCAGTCTATTTGGTGAAAGGAAGAGAGACAATAAGGAAGTACAGCATGTTCCATGGGGCCTGTGTGTCTGTGACCCTGTCAAGTGGCTTCAGTAAGAGCTGGACAGAGCCAACCTACACTACAGGTACAGCTTTCTAGGATCCCTTTCTAACATTGCTAACAGCCCTGGTAGCTCAAAGGGAGAGGATAGCATTGACGAGAAGGAAGGGGAAGGGGAAGGGGAAGGGGAAGGAAGGAAGGAAGGAAACGCTTCTCTGTGCATGTGCTAATAGCTAGCTGCATACCTACAGTCTACCTCTTACACTAGAGACTGTCACTTGTCATTAAAACAATCTAGCATCTTACAATTCCCTAGTTCTTTGAATATAGGATATTATTCAATATAGGATGTTATCAGACACCTGGCAAGACAGAGGTGGCTTGGAAACTTGAAAAAGGGATGATTATAATTAACAGCCTACATATGAAAACTGGTAGATAGAAGGAACCACATTTTTCTCAGCAAATCTCTGAGGGAACCTATCCCAAATTTCTAGTGTTTTATGTTGTCTAATATGATTAAATAGAGCCTACAGTAATTTTGCATTCCACCTTGCTTAAAACTTACCAAATTCCTTGTGCCATCTGGAGCGGCAAGGTGACACTGAATATAGGAATTGAACACCTGAACTGCATGCTGAGTGAAAAAGCCTTTATGGAAATGCTTGTCATCTCGGACCAAAGTTAGCCAGGACTCCAGCAATTTATCATATGCTTCCATGTATACCATGTCATCCTTATCAAGCTAAAAGGAAAGAGGATTCATTAAACAAGTATCTAGAGAAATAAAATGGGCATTGCAAGAGGTATACATCTATGTACAAAATTTTTTTTAAATGCTTTTAAAAGTATTTTCAATTACTGAGCATTTTTTAACCTTCTAAAACTTCCCTAATCTCAAAAGAAACAACTTTTGGAGACAGGCTTCTCTGTGTAGCTCTGGCTGTCCTGGAACTCACTTTGTAGACCAGGCTGGCCTTGAACTCAGAAATCCACCTGCCTCTGCCTCCCAAGTGCTGGGATTAAAGGCGTGTGCCACCACCGCCCCGGCAAGAAACAACTCTTTAAAAATATGGAATTAATGTTTATTTTAAAACACTAGTTGTTCAGTGTTTTGTGGGATGTATATTTTTAAAATAAAAGTAGTATTAGCTTTTTGAAAAGCTAAAAAAAAAAAAGAATACATAACATTATAAGTATAATTCTTTTTTTTTTAATTTTTTTTTTTCTTTTTTGGTTTTTCGAGACAGGGTTTCTCTGTGTAGTTCTGGCTGTCCTGGAACTCACTCTGTAGACCAGGCTGGCCTCGAACTCAGAAATCCACCTGCCTCTGCCTCCCAAGTGCTGGGATTACAGGCATGCGCCACCACGCCCGGCTAATTCTTTTTTTTTTTAAAGATTTATTTATTTATTTTTTTATATGAGTACACTGTAGCTGTCTTCAGACACACCAGAAGGGGGAATCAGATTCCATTACAAATGGTTGGGAGCCACCATGTGGTTGCTGGGAATTGAACTCAGACCCTCTGGAAGAGCAAGCAGCCAGTGCTCTTAACCACTGAGCCATTTCTCCAGTCCAATAAGTATAATTCTTACACATTTGTTTTTCTTGTACTGGGATAAAACCCCAATGACACACTTTAAAAAAGAAATTAAGAAAAAGAGTAAGCAGATTAGAAACCAAGAGGAAGCCAGGCCTCTCCTCACCCAGCTGAGCCTCTTACCCCATGGTGCAGAGACTGTTGTGATCTTAACTATTCGGGTGATTATTTGCAATTTTCATTTCCCATTCTTTCTTGCTCATGAATAGCTAATATTTCTCAGTTAAAATTTCATACTAAAACCACACCACTGAGATATAAGGAAGGAATTTTCCAAGAAATAGTTAAGATATACAAATAACAGACTACAGAGCTATTTGTGGTCTAAAATCCCTCCTTAGATTGATCTAATATTCTGCTGGAAAAAAAAACAAAAACCACTGTACTGAAAAAGCTGCAAAGACCAGGAATTGGGCTGCTCTGGACCCGCAGTGGAGAATGCCACTGCACCTGAGAAGCTACGGCCCTCACATGGTACGATGAAAGGCAAGAACTATCCAGACAGCCTCAGGAGGTCAGAGGACCAGGCTTCCTCTTGACTGTTTCAAGAAACTACTGTAAAAGTTGGAGAGATAAATGGCTCAGCAGTTAAGAACACTGCTCCTCAGTTCAACTCCCAGCACCCACACGGTGGCTCACAACCATCTGTAATGGGATCTGACGCCCTCTTCTGGTGTGTCTCAAGACAGCTGCAGTGTACTCACATACATAAAATAGATAAATCTTGAAAAAAAAAGTAACTGCAATGCTCATGGAAGTACATTTAACAAAAGCACATGACACAGTTTTGTTTTTGTTTTTAAAGAAAGCCACACTGCCTATACTGTACAATATGGCAGGGGCTATGGTGAAGATGATCAACATATGTTACATACACGTGTGAAAATTATTTTTTACAGTTAATATACACTGCTTTTTAAAAACTCAGGAAAAACAAAAACACAGATGAAAACCAAAGCACATTGGTTATAAAAAAGGGGGAAAGTGGCTCTGTTCCTTCTATAATTTCCTCAAATACAAAGAGCTTAAGCATTGGAATCCTGAAGTGAATAGGATCCGTTCTTCCCATAGAAACATCTGTGGCTTGTTTATATACTTAACAAGGCGTGTGCTTTGCAGACATCATTTGTCAAGTCTTAACAGTTTATCTTGCCAAAATAAACAGACTGCTAACATATCTAACAGGACTTAGGAGTAGCATCCTCTGATCTAGTCTCAAAAAGAAAAATACAGGACATTTTAAAGACCTACTATCATTTTTCTAAGTACATATTTAAGACATGAATCAAAATGTAAAAGCCTTTTTTAAAAAGTTAAAACCTTACATTCGGATTATTAAATTAATTCTCCATAATACCTCCATTAAACCCTGATATTAGAATGATCTCAAGTAGAACACACAAGACCTTACACAATGGATGGTGATTTGAAATAAAGACTCAGCTTCTTAGAAAAAACAAATCTTTGATTCCCTTTGTACACCAATAAAGTAACTCATCAGGCAGTGTGAGAAATTTGGTTGATGACAATTGGCAACTGGATCTTCCAGTCTAATCCCAGAGAAGTGAAACCTGAGCTCGTGCCTCTCCATGCCTTGGCCCTACTCCACGCCACTCTGGCCCAGACCCAGCAGCCTGCTGGCAGCGCGTGCAGATGACTAAAGAGGCCAATCTAGACACTATGTGCTCATGCTCTGGGCACTGTCAGGCCCAGTGCCAGAAAGGCTTTGGAGAGGGGCTTAAAGCGTATGGAACCTACTTGACCCCACTTTACTCCATTTAAATATGAAGAGGGGAATAGAAATCAAGACATGATTATCAGCACTTCTCTCTCTGCCTATAACTACCTGAAGATGTGAGGATCAGTGCTTCAGACACAGAAAGGGGGGGGGCACTCATGCTTTAGTAATTTTGAGTATATAATTCCAAAAGTAGTGAAATGACAGGATCTGCTCTGGTCCCTGTCTGACAATGAATATAATTTCAGTGACTAAAGCCCAACATCATTGTATAATTCCAAGTACAGGGTATTCTGGGAAGGGAAGATTATAGAGACAATAAGCATCTCAACATGGTGGTGTACACATTTAAATTCCATCATTTGGGAGGCAGGGGTAGAGAGAAAAAGGGAGAGAAAAAGGAGAAGAGGGGGAAGGGAAAGGGGGAGGGAGGGGGAGGAGGCAGGGAGAATGATGTTATCACCTAGTAGTTTCCACAAGCTGGTGTAGACGAATGAACAGGTGAAGCACACAGAATTTTTACAGAAGTCAAATACTCTTATGCATCTGTCCAAATCCAAAGCCTTTACACCACCAGGAGGCTGGACATGGTGGCAAAGGCCTTAAACCTAGCTCTTGGAAGGCAAATACAGAAATAGGTGGATCGCCAGGCGGTGGTGTCGCACGCCTTTAATCCCAGCACCTGGGAGGCAGAGGCAGGCAGATTTCTTAGTTCGAGGCCAGCCTGGTCTACAGAGTGAGTTCCAGGACAGCCAGGGCTATACAGAGAATCCTGTCTCGAAAAAACAAAAACAAAAACAAAAAAAAAAAGAAGAAATAGGTGGATCTCTGTGAACTTCAGCCTGGTGGACACAAGTTCTAGGACAGTCAAGACTACATAGAGATAAAGACAGAGACACTGTTGTATAATAATAATAATAATAATAATAATAATAATAACAATAATAATAAAAAAAATAATAAAGTATATGAGAAATCCTGTTTTCACTCTGACCCTAGAGATGCATTATTAAATGTAATCTTTACACTGCTACCTATCTATGTAAATACAATAGATATTTTGAAAGTAGACAAATAAGTAGACTAACTCGCTTCTATTTACAGACTTGCTTCTTATCTGCAAACAACTCCAATTCTACCCCTAACAGTACTGATCCCATCCCAACCCATGCTCTGTGCTCCCTCATGGTAAGCAAATAACCAATGCTAATTCCAAATCCTTCCATGAAATCAGAAAGCACTTTCTTCCTTCTTGAGAGGATGCCTTTATGTAGCCCTGTAAGCTATACTGGAGCTTGTGGTGTACATCAGGCTGGCCTAAATTTCAGACTCCTGGGAACTAGTATTTGCCTGCCTAGGTTGGTATTCTATCAAATACCAACCATCTTCAATCCTCCCCACCCCATTTTCATAGTAACAGAGCCTAAACTGAGGGCCTCAGGTGTGGTAGATAAGTGCTCTACACTGAGCTGCATTCTCAGCCTGTCTTCCCAGTGTTCTGTTGTTGGGAAGAGATACCACAAACAGGCAATTCTCACAAAGAAACCATTTCATTGGGGCTTGCTTCAGACGTTCAGTGATTATGGGAGGGAACATGGCAGCACATGGGCAGACACGGTGCTGGAGAAGTAGCTGAGAGCTCTACTTCTGAAACCACTGGCAGTGGGAAGAGAGGGCCAAGCTTTTTAATGCCTTCAAGCCTGCCCTCAGTGACTCACTTCCTCCCACAAGGCCACACTACTCCAGGGGCCACACCTCTTAATCCTTCCCAAGTAGTCCTCCCTGAGGACTAAGGATTTAAATATGAGCCTATGGGGCCATGCTTATTCAAACCACCACACAGCCCCCAGACCAAAACAGCAGCATCTCCCAGAGCTAGCTATTGCTTTCTGCTCTCTACTTCAAAGCCGATTAAGAGAAAGGAGAGAGAGAGAGACAGAGACAGAGACAGAGACAGAGAGAAAGAGACAGAGAGAAGAGAGAAAGGGAGAAAAGAGAAAAGAAAAAACAGTTCCTTTTATGAGAGTCTGTCTCATTGAGCACAGGCTGGCCCCAAATAGGCATTTTCATATCAGAAGGAAGCCAGGTAAGGTAAAGGGGTAGAGGCAGAGGCAAGAAACACAGAATGAGACCCAGACTCTAAAAAACCCACCCAACCCACCATAAAACAAAATGGGGGCAGGATGAGGACATCACAAAGAACTGTTAGCCTGATTTTGCCAACAAGGAAACATAATGAAGTTGGAAAAGTCTCCCAACAACCCGTGTTTATGATCACTCAGCCCTAGACCATGGTCTCCCTTGAGATGTTATCTTCAACTTCCTAAGCTGTTTATTTACATACTCATTTTTCAAAAGTTTCCTTAAATGATTATTAGTTTTCCATCTCAGTACAACAACTATGCATTATAACTAGTATCCGGTAGCCAAGAAAACCAAAGATGACACACGTAAGTAAGAAGATCCAATCTGCTTTGGCTGGATTTGTTTGTGACCCTCAGCTATTAATGGAATTTCTCCAATATACACAAGATGATAAAACATGAAGATTTAACTGCCTTTTAAGGAAAACTGTTTAGTATTCATGCAAGTCACATGACAGGGACAAATCCCCCACCCCCCCAGCCCCGCCTTCAACTTCCCCAGGCCTGCCTAAGGTGGCTTCCACAATTTAGGCGAAGCTGCAGACAACTTTTCTTTCTGTCCTATTAGTAGCCAGTTGCTCTTAAAAATAACTATTAAAAACAAACAGATAAAATTTGAGAATTAAAAGACATAAACAGTTGTTATCCTTAATGAAACCTATTAGGTATAGTCTAACTTTGAGTTAGCATGCCTTCTGAGAGAAACTAAGAAATATCTGCTTCTTTGAAGTGGATTTAGCTTCTTATATTCTGCCATTTCTATGCCAAATTGACAGAAAGCCTCATGCACAAATAAATTTCAAAGATAAAATCTTTTTTTTTCCTTTTCTTTTCTTTCTTTCTTTCTTTCTTTTTTTTTTTTTTTTTTTTTTTTTTTTTTTTTTTTTGATACAGGGTTTCTCTGTGTAGCCCTGACTGTCCTGGAACTCAGAAATCTGCCTGCCTCTGCCTCCCAAGTGCTGGGATTACAGGCGTGTGCCACCACTGCCCGGCTTCAAAGATAAAATCTTTAAACCAAAAATATTACATATATTCTAGCCAGTCTACTAGGTCTAAGAACCCTCTTAGAGAAGCTAAAGGTAGTTGTGTGTCTAAACAGATGATCAACATACTAAATCCTGACTCCATCTCACTCAAAAGAGAAAAATCAAGAAACACAAGGAAGTCATGTTACATCAAAATTCACATCTAGGTCTGAGCCTATGGAAGGGCTTTTAGGCTAAGACACTTAACTTCAATAAGAACTTGTATGTTTAGAACAGAAATGACCATCCTGAGAAGTGCAAACTTCACATGTCTATAAAGTTCTACTCCTCTAATGTATAGTTTTCCATCACATAAAGCCCTGCCTTCCCTGTTCATAATCTCTCATTAAATCCTAAAAGAGCCTAATTACATACATACAATCATTCCCAGATCCCTAACACTTCAGAAGCTTTATAAATTGCCAAATATTGCCAAAGACATAAACTAGGGATCTAACATGAAATTCTAAGAGCTATCTCCTTTTAATTTATAGCCAAAAAGGGGGGGGGGGGGAAAACAAAACAAAACAAAACAATTTCAACAACTAAGTAACTACTTTATAGAAATAGTAATCAATTATTTCCAATGATTATTATAGTAACTGTTACAAAGTAACTATTGTCAAGGAGTTCTGTATAATATTTTCTACAGTTAAAGAAAAAAATTGGAAAGCATCTGAAAATGTGTATCTACCCGTCACAATCATTAATATTACCAGACTTAGTTTGAACACAAATCAGTTTACCAAAATACACTATTAAACAATACACATCACATAATTTCCAACTAAGTCTTAAATAAAAATACTAATAGCATTGGTAAAATTTAATTATACATAATTACATCCAACCATGAAGTTATTTAACAGTTCTTGTAAAACACTTTTAAAATGGACTAATCAACATAATTTAACAAAAACATTGAATTTTAACTATCTCAAAATGATCATTTCCAAGACTAATTTAAACCCACAAATTTCAAAGGTCATGTTTCCATACACACTGCCACTAATATACGTACAAAATGTGATTTTAACAACAGCTACTAGTCCTCAGTTACAATAACTGTCATGAGACAACGCTCTAAGAGTGGCACCAATTTTCTATGGGAAACAGACACAGACATACTTTAGAGTCACTCACCACTTCTTCCAACGCAGCACTTCGCCCAAAAGAACAAGTGAGGTGTGTGAGGCAGTTCACGAAGGAGGAGAAGAGCTCACTGGGGATGGCAGTTAGGACATTCCGAGGGAACACAGTTATCAGATTGCTGATAATGCTGGAGATCCCTACAGCTTCAGAATCTTCTATCTCAATTCTACAAATCAATAATGAGGATTAATCCACACAAAATAAGCTACATTTCCAAACACAAAAATATTATCACTCATTCATTTCTAAAGGCACATCTCTGTATTAATCTCAAATTAGCCATACAATTCTACTTCAAACAGAACAGGAAAAGCCAAAAATCCTTAGGCTGCCCCCCACTCCTTTATATTAAATACTAGGAGAAAAATGTTCCCTCTTCAAAAGGAACAGCGTACCTACCCATTGATAGTGCTCAGCAGACCCTCAATAAAGTGTGCCAGATAATCAACCTGGGATCCTTCATCGGGGAAGATGGGTCCATGGAGAGACGCTAACTGAGCAAGGCACTGCAGAGAATCCTGGGCCATATCTGAATCTTCTCTGATTTTTCGATGTACCTGTTAGAAAGAATTACTAATCCATAAAAACAAATTCTTCTTTTGTAGGGGTCACGTGAGAGTCATGTCGAATGAGGTAAGAGAAAAATTCACTGTAGCTGGTCATTTCTAGAAAATTAACTCTTCAATTAAACCAAACCTGAAAAATTGTTCTTCAGTTCAACTGACATCATAGACCATGATTTTAGGCATTTCAGTTAACTTTTAGCTGAGGGCTACCTACATTTTGAAAATTGAACTGTCTCCAGTATATTATGACAAGGCGAGAAAACAGATGCTAGCCAGTCAGACATACTGCTTCTGCTAAAAACAGCAACGACGACAGTCATCTGTATTATGCTAACTATGCCCCGCCACAGCTTCTTGCTAAAGTTAGCAGACAAGTTCAATCCAGTATATAGATGCTGTCTTAGTGGAAGTGAACAGTTGCACGCTTAGAAAACCTATCAGCCACCCCTAGATATGCCCCACTCATGGGCACAGAGCATTTGCGTAAATTCTAAGATGGTCTAGCCTGCTTAAATTTCATTTAATATCACACTGTCACTATTAATACTGAATGTTTTTAAATTCAATTTGTATTTAATACATAGATCCATTTAAACGTACAACTAGATTTTAATTTAATGACAAAATACTGATACATAGACAATTACTACCAGTGTTTTAATCTAAAGAAAAGGTTCTCAGAATATTGCTCCTTCAGTACTCCTAAATTTTCAGATACTAAAGACTTCATTTCTATGATCTGACATTAAAATAGAACAGGAAATGCCAGAAAAGACCTCTAAGGTGGCTATCCACATTCACCTCCACGTGCAATGCTGACCAGCCATCTGCCTCTTCCTCCAGGCATTTACCTGAAACACGCCCACTGCCTTTCTGTTTTGAACCACCACTGTTCTCTATTTGTTTCAAGTTATATATCTTTGACTCTGTCAGTCATTTATGAATTACTTGACACCAGAATGTTCTTGTTGGATTTTTAAATGCATTCACTGGTGCAGTACGGGACAGGGTGAACACAGTAAATCCGTGTTAATTGATTCCACTAATCTTAGCCTCTAGGCTTCTTGAGTCAAGACAAGAAATTTAAATCAGTATAATAGGTCTAAAAATTATAGTTAAATGACTTACTAATAGGCTTAAAAGATATGCTCTGGTCTAGAACAGGGGTTGTCAAGCCACTGACCCCTGGCCCAATCTGGGTGGATGTAGAGGTTCAAGCAGGGCTTTTCTCATGTTTATTCAGTGAGAGAAAGAACGAAAAATAAATCGAAAGAAGACAAAGTACTTAATTTTAACAACCATCAGCAAAGTTTTCCTGGAATACCAGCTCTCCTTAATTGTTTATTTTTAACTTAGGACTCTCCACTACAATGAGAGATTTGAGTATGTCCATATTATATACAGGGTCTACAATATTTACTGTGAGGCGGCCCTGACAGCACATTGAAAGAGTTTGCTAACCCTTGGTCTGGAACAAAAATACTTTTCAACCTATATACTAATGTATTTTAGGCTTTACACAGTAACTTCAAAGTACAAATCACAGAATCATTTTGTAGATCTTGGTTGCAAACTCTAGAATACATACTTTTAAGCTCTTTATCTTAAGAGCACAATTAATTCTGTATCTTCTTGCTTTGAATCCTAATCAAAAGCTCACTGAGATGCCTAAGACCATATTCCACCAACACACACAGTGCAAACTGGGACAAGAGAAACTTGTCACATAGTCTGCTCCACACAGTAGCCATGTCCATTCATACCTGGACCATATGAAAACACAAAAGAATGAATGTGCTTAATCAGAGAGCTAGTATTTACAATTTAAAAAAGAAAAAAATCTGTTCTGGGACCAGGGATTAATTTGTTTCATGAAATAGAGTCCACATAAAACTCATGTTAAACATGTAATTCTTGTGACACAGACCCATGGTCTGCCTCATTGCAAAAGCATTCTCTCATAATTGAACATGGATTTCAATCTGAACAATAACATACAATTAAAAAACAGATCTACCACCTTCATACAGAATGGAAACAAGGGGGATCAAGTCTTAATGGTCACCCAGGGAGACAAACGGAAATGCCAGTCACCAAATAAGCATAGAGAAGGCACAAGGCAGCAGAAGACATGTTTCGGCTGAAGTATGCTTGAACATCAGATGCCAGTGTGCCACCCACGCCTCAACATCCAGTAAGCATGCAGGTCAGCATGAGTCTAGCAGACTGTGGAGGGTGTGGGAAGCAGAGCAGAGCTAAGAATGCCAAGACCCACACGGAGGGAGGGCAGCCACTAGAGTCACAGCCAGGGAGGTACTGCCTGAAAGCAGGAGGGAAGGAAAAACTGACAGCTCTGTAAACTGCTAAGGAGCAGAATGCAATCAAAACCATTTAAACTTTCAGATATAGTCAAGAAATGTAAATCTTCACTCCGTGCAATAGTACATTTATCTACTGAAATCTAGCATAATAATGATATCTAGTAGAAGGAAAAATTAAACTGAGTAATTAATTCATATAAATGAAGGTAAATCTAGCAAAACTCAAATAGAAAGATTAGGTCATGTTCTTTGCAACAAATTAAAATTGTTTATAAACTGCTTAAATGCAAATAGCTACACTCATAAACTACCAAAATGTCAAAGTAGAAAAGGGTTAACTTTTAAATTCGAGGTTATTTGCATGTGGTGGTTCACAGCTGACAGGAGCAGCTGTCTGCTTTGTCTAGACAGCTGCTCAGATCTAGTGGAGATGCCTGCAGCACGCCAGCTACTTTTTCACCTTTTCACAAACTGCTGGAGTAGGACCCACTCTCTGTCGAGCAAGTACAAAGAATCAAACTTGGACTTGTATCAAAACAATTCCTGTCAGACCAGATGCCCCACAAAGTCCTTAAAATTTAATTCAAGTAGTTTGATCTTGGTTATGGTTTTAGATTTCCCCCCTCTGGTTTTAAAAAAGGAAACTGAATACTCAAACTGAAGATTTTCATAGGAAAGCCCTTAGGAAGGGCAGAGCGGACGCCTAGAGGTGCAGAGAGCTCACCAGGCACACAGAAGAGCCAGGGTGCGATCTCCACAGCTACAAAACAAGGCACTATGTGTTTGTGTATGCCTAAGCATGAACAAATCAGCTTTAAACATTTTAAAATATATACCACAGTACTGAAATACAAGTGGTTTAGTCACCAAAGGCTCCTCCATGCTTCAAAACACATGAAAAGATAAGAAACTATGATTCTGGTTAAATGAAATTCCCTTATTCTTATCTTTCTGATTGGTTTACTTAGATTTTATTTTTATTTTGTACAAGTCACTTGATCTAACTACACACTTATTCTGTAACTAAAAATTGGCAACAAACATATACATGTATTTTTTTAATTCTAAAACTCACTGGTACTCATGGGAATAGACTGCTTGCTTTTTGTAGTAGATGATACTTAGAGGCCACTTTTTTTTAATAAATCTTTTTTTTTTTTTTTTTTTTTTTTTTTGAAACAGGGTTTCTCTGTACAGCCCTGGCTGTCCTGGAACTCACTCTGTAGAACAGGCTGGCCTCGAACTCAGAAATCCACCTGCCTCTGCCTCCCAAGTGTTGGGATTAAAGGCGTGCACCACCACCGCCGGCTAGAGGCCGCTTTAAGGTTAAAACGGAAATATTTAAGATAAATTGCCCTTAAATATTAATGTAGTTCAGGTCTTGTGAATACAGCTCAATAAGGCACAGATCTCAAAAGCAGTTCAGGGATCCGTTCACTTGCTAGCTACTGTGACCGTATTCCTAAGAGTACTACCGCCTTTCTGCTCTTCCTTACCCACTATATACACGCACACACAAAGCTTTTCTAAGGTCACATGATTTAAAATACCAACTCAATGAAATATAAAACAGGAAAATCTTGACTTTTATTAAAGCAGATGCTAGAGAGATTTGCAAAAATATAAAGCAAACAAAACCAAAACCCAGTTTATGCCAGTTGTTTTCATGACATGTTTCAAAGCATTAGTTCATTGAAGGTATTTGTTATGATGCATTGGTTTTTTGTTGATATTTTTGGTGAAATAATGCATGTTTTCAAATTTTCAGCCAGATCTCAGTTTATTTTTATTATGAGAACACACTAAATTTTAGTTATCTTCTTTTGCTTCTATCAGTTTGCATTCATAATGTTATGTAACAATAGCAATGTGACCCACATGAACAAAAGCTAGTAGGAAGTTTTTATGACTGCAGAGAGTGGTTACAAAGTCTAAGCTGTTTTGTTGTAGGATTGAAGCCCTTCAAAATGAGATAGTATTTGTACATCAGCAACAACTTTGTCATATAATTTCTCTTTCAGCAAGTCAATCATGAGAAGAGAAACCAACAGAAGGAAAAATCTGTCCTGTTTTACTTAAGAAAAACAAAGGCATTTCCTCTTACCATGCCCCTTGCTAACCAGAGTTGAAGAGAGGACTTACTGTGAAGAAAAGCTCCATGACTCTGCTGTCCAGAAGAGCCTCCCGCCAGGATTCTGTTGGCTTCAACAGCACATTTTGTGAGGATTCAAACATAGCTATATAATGTCTGCCTAGTTATCTAGTGTCAAGGTCAACAACAATAACATTCTTACTTTGTCTAAACTATAAGTACACCCTAAATATAACAGCAGCCAGTCAGAAAGAATGCAATGGAAACAGTTTAAGCCTCTTCACATATGCTACATAATTCATGCCTGAAGCTAAGGAATAAAGGCATTAAGTGCTGAAAAAAAAGAATGCTATAGGAATGTTAGGTAACGGTTTTAGTCCCTCCCTATGTATGCCATACCGTGGGGGTATTAGAGATCTTAATAGAGGAAACAGAAGGGGGGAAAGTGACTTAAAAACAGACATCAAAAACTGAACTTAAAGAATCAATTTCAATAAATTTGCCCCATTACTTTTCCCAATATTTTAAACAGCTAAAATCATATGCACAAAATGAGTCTCACATAGATAGGGAAAAACAGCAGTTTTCCAAAAGAAATATGTTCACAGGCAGAGAACATGAAAGAGCAACTATACCTCACACTAAAACATAAAAGTTGAGATCACAGTAGCCCAACACCAAGTCAAAACAAAGAATTAAGAAGTTGACAGAAAATACATTTTTGGTTTTTTTTTTGTTTTTTGTTTTTTGTTTTTTGTGAGACAGGGTTTCTCTGTGTAGCCTTGCTGTCCTGGAACTCACTCTGTAGACCAGACTGGCCTCGAACTCAGAAATCCGCCTGCCTCTGCCTCCCAAGTGCTGGGATTACAGGCGTGCGCCACCACGCCCGGCGGAAAATACATTTTTATTCAAAATTCCCATAGGGAGGCAGAAAGGCATGGTTCTTCCAGGATGCACTGAACAGCCAGTGAGAAGAGACCCTGTCTCCCAAGGAATGACTTCAGAAGTTGTCCTTTGTCCTCTACACAAACATACACACACACATTAATATACATGAGCCTATACCCCACACACACACTGAGCAAGTTAACATTCCCCATAGATTTAAACAGTATATAAGGTATTGAGCTATTCAATATCAAATATGCTTCAACTGAATAAATTTGCTGCACATAAATTAACCATCATAATAAGTCTGTGTCTGTAGATGTTGATGGATGTAATTTACTCAATGGTACTGCCACAGGACTGAGGTTTTAAGAAGTGAGCAGGCTGCCTGGAATGGAAATGGTTCTTTGTGAAGCAAGACTGAACTGGCAGAATTCACATCATTCAGTGAGAAATCAATGCAGGCATCTGTGATGACACTCTGCAAAGATCAGGCATACATCCAAATACTACCATTTCCTTATACCCAACTCATTCTTTTTAGAGAGAAATTATTGGCAGAAAATACTGAAGGCTGTACGTAACCCTGCTTTAGAAGCATCATTTAAGAGCTGATTGTTTACGGGGCTGTTTCTTGTCTACCGAAGAGGGCTGCAGAGGGCACTGAATGGTTCTAAGAAAGGAAGTCACTGTTTCTTTCTGATGTCATTCCCAAACTCCTAATTCTAACTAACAGAACAGGCTCACTTAATATTTCCCTCTACCTTTATCCGCCCCCTTGTGGACACAGAGAATGAGGCCATAAGGAAAGGAAACCAGAACAGGACAAAGAAAAACCAGCCAGTGACCAATGGAAAGTGATTCCTTCCCTTGAAGGCACTAGGGGACATCAGTCTCATTACCATTTAGGAAAACAAACTGAGGGTCTTACTGATGGTATCTGTCGTCTATTTCAACTGCAGGTCTGCTGGCTAGTCTTTTCTAAGCTTTTGAAGTTCACAATGAAGCAGGTCTTTAGTGTTCGAACAGATCATTTGGGTAAAGAAATCAAGGCTTTATATCTCTTGAAACAAACACCCATTTAAGTTTTTTAGTTCTAGTTTCATTTTATTAAAGGTATTTCTTTTTATTATGTGAAGGGTCAGTAATGAAACATACTCAATTATTTAAATAGTGCACAATCTGAAATGGTTTGATGCCCTCTTCAGTCTAGAGATCACAAGACACTGTGAGGGGAACACATACATGCAGATCTAGACATATCAAAATAATGTAAAGAACAAATGTAGTTCAATTTTTAAAATTTGTTTAAAAACAAAAACGCAAAAAGCAAATAAAATCATTATGGTCAGAATATAAAAACCTAACTTTTCTACTCTTACAACAATGTCCTAAAAAAAGTGCTGAGGCAGGTGCAGTGACCCATGCTTTGAAACCCATCACCAGGGAAGGCAGAACTCTACATAGTGAGTTTCAGGACAGCAAGGATTACATCTCAAAAAACAACAAACAAACAAACAAAAAGTTGAGTGCTGGCAAAAACATTTGGTAAGTAAAGTACTAGCTGTGCACATCCAATAACTGCCTGAATTCAATTCCTTGAATCCACTTAAAGGTAGAAGGGAAGCCATTCTCCACTTTGTCCTCTGACCTCCCACATGTACCATGGCACTTGAGCTCTGTGCCCAGACAGATGTGCTCACGCTCACTCTCTCTCACACACTATAGCAGTAAAGGACTTTGAATTAAGAAATTACTTTAGGGGATGGAGAGATGATTCAGAGGTTAAGAGCATCGACTGTTCTTCTGAAGGTCCTGAGTTCAAATCCCAGCAGCAACCACATGGTGGCTCATAACCATTTGTAATGAGATCAATGCCCTCTTCTGGTATGTCTGAAAACAGCTACAGTGTACTTACATATAATAAATGAATAAATCTTAAAAAATTTACTTTAAGGTTAAATAAAGCAAATTTCATTAAAAATAACTTCAATAAGCAAATAGTTGATCTTTTACAAGATTACAAAGCTTTGGTTCTTACTGACAAAAGAAATATGTTCTGGTTTCTAGATACCATATTTTCTTATCTTTTAAAAACATGTCATCAATAAGACTGTGTCTGTTAATGACTGCTCAGTTATCTTCAGTGTCTATAATACACAGAAGACAGATCTCATGAAGCACAAGAATCACAACAGCTATTGCTTTACCAACACAAAAAAAACTGTATAAATTCCAAAGTTTTCTGAGTGATAATTTTAAATACTTTTCTAAATATTTAAATATTTATATAATTTACATTTTATATAACTCATTTGAACCAACAAAATATAACCTTACAAGTAAGGTACTCATATGGAGCTTCACTCTGTTTTTAATGAGCCTGTGTTGCCTTGAAAATTTTGTCAACTTCATCTAACCTTCTCTTTTTCATGTTTGACCAAATTAAGAAGCTACAAAGTCCCCGTGTGCAGGGACTTTGCCTGTCACTGTACTAAGGAAAAACCCACTCACTCAGCCAGGTTCTAGCACAGGGCAGAACTGAGGTGCTAAAACTCAACCAGGCTTCCAAGCTCAATGTCATCTTAATCTCTTGAATAATCAGTCAGAGCTGTATGTAAATTCTACTGTAGCTTGGAGCAGAAACTAACTCAATATTCCCCGCTCCTTTCCACAAAGAGCCTCTCAAATTTTCCAAAGGAAAAAAACTCAGACTTCTGAGGAATCAAAATCACATCCACACCACCTGCCCTACTCTGTAACTTCAGTACCAAGACAAACACACACCAGGCCAAGAACAGAGGACAAGTTTAATCATTCCCTACTAGTGACTCTCACTGGCTAACCCTACAAAGTCTTCTGTGTCAAGTTCTTGAATAACAGACTGCTCTCAACAAGTACATCCATCTCAACTGCAGGGCAGAGCTGCAGTTTGAAAATACACGAGTAATTACTTAAACAAATTAGTTCTTGTCCATTTACTATCAACTTCAGTAGGGGTATCATATTGTGACAGTGAAAGGAAAAAAAAAATATGAGGAAGTGGTTCAGTTGGCAAAGTGATCATTCTGTATGCATGCAGACCTGGGTCCAATCTCCAACCCCATAAGCAAGAACACATGCTTATAATACCAGCACTAGGGAGGTACAGGCTAGGATAGCCACAGACATAAAAACAGTGCTGATGAAGGTGCACTGTTAACCCTAATCCCTGAACCTCTTCTCAGTGGGAACGCGATCTTTGTCTAAACAAAGAGGCAACACTACCAAGAGCACTTCCAGAACATTTAAAACTGCCTTTGTATGTTCAACTGAGTGAACTAATAATTTTCCACTAAGAGCAATAGGTTTGTATTGATATGTCACCAGTGCAATTAAATTAAGAACCCAAATCTGCTGATAATACACTAAATGTTAAAAATTGTTTCAATTAGTCCTCAAAGGGGCTAAACTCATGTGGTCATGATGGGCTTTCTACTTAGCAGCTTTTGAAAAACAGCAAAGACCCTGCTGCTGCCTAAGTTAAATGCACAGAAAGACCTAGGAGGATTCCATTTAGAAATCAATAAACCAAAACTCTCCACATAGCCCTTCTTTCCTTATGACCCACTAGTCAGCAAACCTGTAGCAGAGAAGACCTATATAATCCAGAGAGCAGCTCCATTCCCACAACCATCACTTTCCAAATCCAGCTGCAGAGCACACGCTGTGGCACGCATGGAGAATGAACAGAAATAACCTAGGCTGGCCAATTAAGAACCCAGCAGACAGATTTCCTTACAAGTGTTAAGTATTTTAAATAAATCATTTTCCAGTAAGAGATATAGTTATAGCAGCAGGCAAACCATATTTTCCTAAACTTACACCTGAATGAATGAACTTCCTGACCCAAAAGGTAAGGGGTATCAAACAGTGCTGCCACCAACAAACACATAGGCCGCAGCTTCTCAGACACCTTTGACCTATGTTTCCTAGGCAGCTGGATAAATCCTGTGAAAGCAAGTTCACTTGCTGGATTTAAAAATATTTATTATTCCATCCCTTCTATTCTCCCATTTAACTTAAACTACACAAAGTATTACATGAACACTATGTGGAGCTAGAAAGAGAAGAAAAAATGGCCGGGCGTGGTGGTGCATGCCTGTAATCCCAGCACTTGGGAGGTAGAGGCAGGCAGATTTCTGAGTTCGAGGCCAGCCTGGTCTACAGAGTGAGTTCCAGGACAGCTGGAGCTACACAGAGAAACCCTGTCTCAAAAAAAAAGGAAAGAAAGAGAGAAAGAAAGAAAGAGAAAGAAAGAAAGAAAGAAAGAAAGAAAGAAAGAAAAGAAAAGAAAAGAAAAGAAAAGAAAAGAAAAGAAAAGAAAAAAAGAGAGAGAAAATAAAATGGCTTTGGAGACAACAAACAACTTAGTCCACCGTGCTTTCTCTGCCTCTGAGCACTGCCGCTCCATGCTCTTGCACTGTACGTGCCCTCTATGGCAGTGGCACAGAAGCACAGTGTGGAACAGTGGCACCATCTAGAACCCAGAGAACAGGGCCCATCACAGGCAGGAGGGAAGGCAGGCAGGAGCAACATGTCCAAGAGCTACAAGACTAAACAGAACCTTTTCAGCACAGTCAACCACACTGAGAGACGAGAGTCTGCTCTTTACTAGTAGACTCTCTCCCCACAATGGCCCAGAGTCAGAAACTCTGCTGTTTCTTTTAAATACGTTTTCTGGAATGTGTATAAAATGTGTCCTCCCCTGACTCAAACTCAAGTCTAGGGACAGCACAGCTGACGGATTCTATGGAATATCTACACTCCCCTTCCTCACTCACTAGACATGACTCCATCTCTAAATACAGTTTTGCCCTCTCCCTCAAACAGATAAGTCTAAGCAGATGAACTGTACCTGGAAACCATCTCCAAGTGACTCTTTGAAGCAGACTCTGACTTCCTTTATTTGAAAACTTTTCTTCCCCAGTTCTCCTGACCTGCTTCTCCCATGCACTCAGTTGATCATCTGTCTCCTTGGCATTTTCTGCTTTTTAAGACTGTGACTTTCTGTTATTCTTTGAAGGACTGATACCACTATCTTAATTTCAATTACAGTAATGATTTCCCAAATTCTATCTTCACTCCAAATCATTCCTACCATACAATCCTCCTAAGGGGTCACAGGGAGATGGGTGATGAGATGACAACTAGTCAGTAAAGCAGCGTGATAAACCTTGGCATGCCAGGTATTTTTAAAGGCTTCACGGAGACATAATTCACATACTATACGACTGTTCAGTGATGCAAGCGTTTTACTATGTTCACAATTATGTACCATAAACACGTCTAGTTTTGGAACATTTTCATCACCCCAGCAGGTTGGCATACTTTGCAGTCCTTCCCCATGTCTTCCCAGACACCAGTGCTCTGGGTAACCCTATGTATTCTGTCTCCAACTTGCTTGTTCTGGGGGCTGCATATACATGCTATCATGTGTTAAAGTTCTCTCTAAATGGTTGCTTCCACTGTACTCTTCAATTTTTTTTTTCCGGTTTTTTGAGACAGGGTTTCTCTGTGTAGCCCTGGCTGTCCTGGAACTCACTCTATAGACCAGGCTGACCTCGAACTCAGAAATCCGCCTGCCTCTGCCTCCCAAGTGCTGGGATTACAGGCGTGCGCCACCACCGCCCGGCCACTGTACTCTTTCTTAGTATAATTCTTTTGAAGTCTACCTGTGTTAGCATGTCCAAGTGCTTCATTTATTTTAACTAACAAATAATATATCATTATATGGATATGCCACATCTTATTGATTCACTTCTCAGCTTTTGGACCCTTGAGCTGTTCCTGCTTCACAGAGAATAATGTTGTGAGCATTTAGGGTCTCTCCCTCATATCTACAGTAAAAACCATACCATGAAGCAGTTATACTATCAGTTAATATAGATAATACATCAAGTAAAAAGATAAAAACCTAAAATATATTAAGAAACTTACACATCAAGATTTAGGTGAATGAACATAGCATGGTATCATTCTAATTGATCACTCGCATTTGACATAAGATAGGCTAAGACATTTTATAAGGCCTATTTGCTATGATTTGTTCCCCTATAAGATAATCATTTTGTTAAAAGCAATCAACACCCATGTTAATTAGGCTCCACTATTTGACTCTCTATGGTACAAATCTAAACACTTTTCCAACTTTTCCCCACCATCTATGCTATAGATGGCTCTCCAAGCAACTGTCAAAAATATAACTCAGTCAGAACTGGGTTCCTGAGAAGGAGTTCACTAATTAACGCCCAAACTGTACATTTGCTTAATGTCATTGCCATGTTCTTATAAACTGAAAGCTATCACTCAAAAGAGTACTCAGCTATAGTCTAGCTTACCAATATATGGAACTACACCTCACTGGACACATAAACATTCACTCACTTATAAATATGAAGGAAGTAGAAAAATATTCTCATGAGCCAGGCATAGTGGTACATACCAGAACTTTTGAGGCTGAGGCAGGAGAAATGAGACCAAGGCCAATGTCTCTTGGTTTTTTCTTTCTTTTATTTTATGTCTGTCTGTCTGCATGTGTGTAGGGGTGTCCATGGAGGCCAGGAGGGTGTTAGATCCCCTGGAGCCAGACTGGCAATTATGAGCTGTTCAACATCGATCAGAGCTGGGAACCAAACTTGAAACCTCTGGGAGAGCAGCAAGCATTCTCACCAGATTAGTCATCTCTCCCGATCCAGACCCTCTTTTGGGTCTCATGTTTCACAGGCTAGCCTAAAACTCATTATGCCTGGAACTTCTCATCATAGGCTGCACAGCTCACCCAGCGGCCCTCCAGATCTTTAGAGGAATTATGTATGTCCTTAGGCAACACTGCAGTAGTGCTTATTTTCCAATGATTTGTCTAAAGACTTCACAAAGTATTTTATGTGTATTTTTCAGACAAACTTTGTTTCCAAACTCTTAGGAAGCTGTTTCTCTTTTCAAAATAGTAACTCTCTGCCAACTATATTTTCCCCCTAAAACACTTTAAATTGGCTATGATATATGCACTGTAATTTTTGTTGATTTTTACTACATACATAATTAATGTTTTGATAGCTCCATATGGACTGGAACTTTTAAAATTTGTTCCAAGTCTTTTCGATGTCTTTTTTGTTTTGCTGGTTTTCTAACTGTCTTGCCATGTAACTCTAGCTGGCTGAGAACTCACAGCAATCCTCTCATCTCCCAAATGAATGCTGTATTTACAGGTATGTGCTATCATACACAGCCTTCTTATAAAAATTTATTTTATATACATTAGTGTTTTGCCTACATTTATGTCTGTGGATCATGTGGGTGGCTGGTGCCTGAGGCGGTCAGAAGAAGGCATTATATCCTCTGAAATGAATTAAAGATGGCTCTGTGCTAGGAATAGAACTCTGGTCCTCTAGAAGACCAGCCAGTGCTCGTAACTACTAAGCTATCTTTCCACTCTGGTTTTGTTTTGTTTTAATATTTTTCTCTCATACAATACACCCTGACATAAGTTTCTCTTCCCAGCCTCCCCTAACTAACTCCCCGTTCTCCAGATTCATTCCTTCTCCATTTCCCTTCAGAAAAGGGCAGGCCTCTGAAGGATAATACGACACAGCATAACAAGTTACAATTAGACTGCTGGGTGGTGATGGTGGTGCACACTTTTAATCCCTGCAGAGGCAAGCAGGTCTCTGTGAGTTTGAGGCCAGCCAGGTTTACAGAGCCAGTTCCAGAACAGCCAGAGCTACTCAGAGAAACTCTATCTTGAAAAGTCAAAGCAACAACAACAAAAACAAGCTACAATAAACTAGGCACAAGCCGGGCAGTGGTGGTACATGCCTTTAATCCCAGCACTTGGGAGGCAGAGGCAGGCGGATTTCTGAGTTCAAGAGCAGCCTGGCCTACAGAGTGAGTTCCAGGACAGCCAAGGCTACAAAGAGAAACCCTGTCTGGGGGGAAGGGGGGAAGACCAGTGACAAATCCTCATATCAGGGCTGGACAAGGCAACCCAATAGAAGGGAAAGAGCCCCAAGAGCAGATGGAAGAGTCAGAAAGCTCCCACTCCCATTGTTAGGAGTCCCCCCAAATCACCAAGCTAACAGTCAAGACATGCCTGCAGAGGACCTAGTGCAGACCCATGCAGGCTCAGTGATTGTCCCTTTAGTTGTTTTGTGTTGTTTTTTAAACTAAAAGTTAGGGCAGTCTAATTTCTCTTCACAACAAGATCAGGCTGCAGTGGCACTTAAACTCTAACAATAGACTCTAGAACAAAATCTACCAAGCCATCCTTTAAAAAACAAACCAAGGAACTGGAGAGATGACTCAGCAGTACAGAGCACACTAGCTGTTATTACAGAGGACCTGGGTTTGATACCTGGGACCCACACATGGCTCACAGCTGCCTGGACCTCCTGATCCAGGGAATCTGATTAACCTCATCTGACCTCTGCTGAGACCAAGCACAAATGTGATCAGACACGCGTGCGCGTGCGCGTACACACACAAACACACACACACACACACACACACACACACACACAAAGCAAAACATTCATATCATAAAGGTAAATAAAGGTATGAGATCAAAAGGAAACAAAACAAAAGGAACAAGTTGGATGTGGTAACATATACCTATAATTCTCCCATTTGGGAGACTGAAGAAAAAAAAAAAATCATGAGTTCAAGACCAGATTGCTAGATTTGCAGGTTCTGTCTTACCTCAAAAGAGAGGGACAGAAAGAAAAGAAAGAAAATGTAGCCTGAAGCAAACCATGTGACATTCAAAAGAAAAATGTTTTAAAAATGAAAAGTTAAGAAAGTATGTGCCTAGGACTCAGTATGTGCCTAGAAAACTCAGGCCTAAAATCCTAACACTGAAGAGCTGAAGCAGGAAGACAGGTGTGAGTTCAAGGCCAGCCTGGGCTACAGAAATCAGTTCTCTCGAAAACTCAAAGCAAAAAAAAAGAAAGAAGTCGGATGGAGCAAGCTGGGGGGGGGGGGGGCCACAAGGCAGGAAGCAGCACTCCTGCGGCTCTGAGCAGTTGCTCCTGCCTCCAGGCCCTGCCCTGAGCTTCTGCCCTGGTTTTCTTTGATGATGAAGTATAATTTGAGAGTTGTAAGCTGGAACAAATTGCTTTGGGTAAAGAGAAGAGAGGAAGGGAGAGAAGGGGAGAAAGGGGAAGGGGAGAGAAGAGAAAGAAGAGAAGAGGAGAGAAGGGAGGGGAGGGGAGGGGAGGGGAGGGGGGAGGGGGAGGGGGAGGGGGAGGGGGAGGGGGGAGGGGAGGGGAGGGGAGGGGAGGGGAGGGGAGGGGAGGGGAGGGGAGGGGAGGGGAGAGGAGAGGAGAGGAGAGGAGAGGAGAGGAGAGGAGAGGAGAGGAGAGGAGAGGAGAGGAGAGGAGAGGAGAGGAGAGGAGAGGAGAGGAGAGGAGAGGAGAGGAGAGGAGAGGAGAGGAGAGGAGAGAAGAGAAGAGAAGAGAAAAGAAAAGAAAAGAAAAGAAAAGAAAAGAAAAGAAAAGAAAAGAAAAGAAAAGAAAAGAAAAGAAAAGAAAAGAAAAGAAAAGAAAAGAAAAGAGGATGTGTCCCTTACAAATGTATATACTAACAGCATGAAACTGGGTAACAGGTGAAGGAGAAGGGACAGCACGACTAAGTCAGCAGCAAGCGTCCTTCTGATGGGACTGCCCTGGGCAGTGCCCGTCTTACCTAGACAATGGCCCACTTTCTCCCACACCACCTGCCTTTTATAATTACTTTTCTAGTAGGTAAATATAATAACTTGACAATGGAGATCACAGCTCACCACACGCCTTACGTCTCCCAGCTTTACAGGCCTCAAACCTACATATATGAAAGAAGCAGATCTGGACTCTAATGGAGCCAAGATGAGCCTCATCCTGAAGTTCTGATAAGATTTCTTCTCTTAGGAATAGCATTCTTCTGTGAAACAAACTCTTCCAGAGCCCTAGGAAGGGCAGACTAAAGCCCCACGGCAGCAACTGACTCCCGAGTGTGTTAGTCAACATCCTCTCTTTCTGTTTGGAAAAATTAAGATTCAGAAAGGTTCAGCAATTTGCTGGAGATCAACTGAGGCTTGAACCTGGATCTGCCTGACTGAACAATGCTCCAAGCAGGCACCACAGCATTCCACGATACATAACGACGCTCAGCAGCAGACACTCAAGACGAAAGCAGAGTGCTTCTAACTAAGCGAAGTCAGCAGAACAATCTAGTTAATAACACAGCTAAGGAGGAAATGGTTCTACTAGTGAATAAAAATGCATTTTGCACATTTTGTCTTTTCCTTCCCAGTATTACTATCCTTTTCCTCAGTCAGCAACAGCCTTATTAGCCACCAAATGCTGTCACACATTCAATCCTCTTCAAAACATAGTAAATATGACATTATCCTTTCTACAGTCTACTGCACTATGGTATAATAAAATTCCATTTTTCCAGAAAGAAAAATGAAGCCTTCACTCAACAGAATGCTTCACACACACACAAAAAAGCCAATTCCATCTCCTACAGAGTCACCATGAACTCAGCCCTTCCCGTTGTTAAAGGATATAATTTGGAGGGAGAAAATTCCAGCTCAGGACCTGGTTGGCGAGTGCAAGGTACCGCTGGAACACTGAGGACATCTGAGCGCTGAGGTTCTCCCGTCTGCTGAACTCCTGCAGAACTCCAACTGTTAACATGAAGATCTGGCGAAGGTCTTCTTCCTATGGACAATAAATCACATGCAGTTTTGCATGCCGCTTACTCAAAGTGCATTCCTTTTTAGAATCATAAAACAAACAAGAACCTTAAGGTTTCCATTAGATAGTACCACTTCCTTAAGAATATTTTCCATCTTGAGGCTTCTAACATCAGTGTGCTTTCAAGTGACACCATTAACTGTAATCTAAATGTTCTTTCATGCAGGAGCCTTTGAGGGCGAATGTGACAGCAGAGCTGGCAGAGCCAGTTGCTAGAGTGCAGAGTCTCAGGACTTAAGCCAATGCCTTCACATAACTTTACTGCAGAGCCAAACAATACACTGGAGAGACAAAGAGCCCACACCATCTGCAATAACATTTTAAATACATGACCTTCTTTGGCATTGCGTCAGTCCTATTTTTAAAGCCAGCAGAATCCTATCAATTGAAATATTTATATCAAAACTTGATAAGAAAACAATAAACTAAGGAATATTTATTATAGTGTTCTCTTTTGTTAAAGATGAGAACTGAATAATCTCAACTTAGCAATTACAGAAATCAAACATTAATTTACTATATCCTATGAAATTTCAGCCCAAGTCTTCAGGCATAAGCTACCACTCAAATATCTAAAGCAAATGCTCTCATCACTGGGAACAAACCAAATAAAAAGTGGACCACTCAATAATTAAAACATAAAACAAAGGTACCGATACCTGAAAGACTCGTTTGCAGTTACCGTGGAATTCCATACTCAGCCCAATGTTGCTAGTCTTACTTGAACTTGAAAATTCACTCAATAGAGCAGTTAGAATAGAACAGGCCAGAGTTTGCTATAGCAATAAGAAATAATTCTAAGTCATTACTTTTTTCAAAGCTTTGTTTCAATAAATTTTGTTCAAACATAATTTCTGTGTGTTACAGCTTCACAGGCTCTAACTGCCCAGCAGAACCCTGGATGTTACTAAGAAGACTGGCTCTCCTTTCAAGTAGTGTGGAAAATGCTAACATTTCATCTGGACTCATGGAGGACAGGATTCTACTCAATCCTAGAGTGCAACTGACATTTTAAAATGGTTGTTAAATAATTAAGTAATTGTTAGACACCTTGTTTCATTTACTTTACACAATCCATTACCTTTTTACACCTGAAGCAACTGGGACTTGAAGGGTGGGTGACTACCAGAGGTCATCAACACTCAGTGTCAGGCCTCCCACTCTTACCTTCTGATGAATGTAAAGTGTGTTCTCAAAGTAACACTGACTTTAGTCCCCAAAATATCCAACAGGTACTACACCTCAAAACTTTTTAAATAAAAGAAAAGAAACTTTTCCTTTTCATTGGGTTCACTAGATACACTTAAAATACCAACTCCTCAGTCTTATTCACAGACTATTTAGAGTCAAGGTAACAAGGATGGAGATAAGGCTACGAATTATTTTGGCACATTTCCAGGGGTTACACAGAAATATGCACACTACCTCTGAACAACAAAAAGATTAAAGTCAAGATGATACTGTTTCTGCTTACAAGCTTACACAACAGCTGAACACAGCGGCCCACCCCACCAACTGTATCTTTGTTCAGAAACGCTTCTGATGTTAGAACCTTGACCTTACAGATGCTTTAGTTTGGCAAATCTTAGCAAATATAAAGTGAAATTCCTAAGGGCTTGTAGAGCTGATGTTTGCTTAAGGTATGTAATAGTTACATGGATAAAACTACTTTTACTTTTTTAAAATTTTTCCTTTAAAAATGTTTTTTAAAAGTTTTAAAGGAAGTAGGTACTGTTTACCTCTTAATCACAATAAATATAAGCACAGGTAAGCAATTTCAAAAATTCTGGAGAATTCAGAAGTATCTATTAAAGATGCCTTCTATAATAATGAAAACTCTACTGCGACTCTTAATTTAGTTTTTGTGCAAGCATATCATGTTTGTTACTATTTATTGGTTGTGCTGAGGGCTGAACCAAGGTCATTACATCATTAGGCAAGTGTTCCTCATCAGAAATGAACTTAGTCCTGTCCTCCCACACTCGTTTACTTCAAAATATACAGTCACATTAATACAAAAGTTCACTTATCCTCACACTTCCAGAAAAATATGTGCCTGTTTAAATACCTTTGTGGGACTGAGGAAAATGGTATGAGAAATCAGGCACAAGCACCTCATGCAGAGAGCAATTTGTCCCTGTTTTTACTGCTCAAAGGGATTTCAAACATTTATCAAGTTAAATAATGCCCATTTTAAAATGGCTTTCTTTTAAATGGTGACTAAAGTGTCAATCAGGCAGGCACAGAGGCATACGCCTCCGCATCCTCATTACTTGGATGCTAAAGCCGAGCGATCATCGGAGACCAGCTTAAAAGATTATATAGTGTGACTCTGACTCAAAAATACTCCCCAAAAAGTTAAAAAGAAAATTAAAGCACCAGCCATCAATACTTCACAGAAACATTAAAATAATATTGTACATCTTTAAATGTGATTATATGCATAAGTGCACAAACACACCTTTTTGGTGGGGAAAATACACTAAATAAAATAATAAACAAAATTATATTAAATTAATATAGTTTGGAGAAAAACATTAACTCACAAGATCTAATAACTTCTGAGATTCTGTAATTCTGAAGACAATTTTAGTAGTCTGTATTCTGTAACTCTTAGCCTTACTTCTTAACCATACTTTCTAAGTAATATCTCACTGACTAAAATATTATAAAGAAATAAAAAATTTGAAAACATGTCTAAATCAAAAAAATTAACCTCAGATATTAATCACTGAACACAATTTACACATTAACTTTGCTCTTGAAAATCCAGAAGCACTTGTTAAATGCAAACTGTCAACATTCTTACAAATAATGTGTTATAATTCTTTTCCATAAGTAACTTATCACAGGTTGGTTTCTGGGTACTTATATTATACAAAGTGGTATATTTTGAAACTATGGTCATAGATTCTTAGTACAACGCCTAATTAATTATTAAAATATTCACAATAAAGATGTGCTCTTCTATGAAATAAATTATTTCCTATGCTCAAATTCAGGGTCAAATGAATGGATAGATACAAACAAGGCAAACTAAGCAAGCCTTGCTGGGTAACTGAGGTTCTCAACAAGTAAGTTTCCTTAGCTATACAGTATAGCTCAGCAGACAGGGGCCAACAGGGGTCCACTGCATAAAGACGCTGCCATCCAACAAAGCAAACTCATAGGACGTACACAGTCGCCCGCACAGGCAAGTTACCACAGTCTCATTCCCTCTCCCTTTCCCCTCTCCCCACCCTTCAGATGAATGTCTGTTTATTAAGGAAAAGGCAGAGAAGGGCTTCTGTGGGTGGGAGAGGTTCCTAAGGAACATCTAACCCTTGTTCTCAATACACGAACATCAAGAACAAAATGTGTTATCACAGATTTAACTTCCTAAAAATGAGTATTTTTCAACCTATGAAAATAGTATTAGAAAAAATAAAAGGTTAAAAAAGTTAAAAGAAAATAAAATTACCTATAATCTTATTGTCTGGGGATTATTACTGTAAGTTATTTATATATAGCTCTTTAGTTTCTTAATGCGTATACACACATTAGTTACAAAACATACTATTTATATACTTTATACTCCTTTTTCTGCTTTAGTTTTTAAAACAAATAGAAATCTCTAAGTAAAAATTGTTTTGTATTTTACTACCTCACTTAAAAACATAATATGTGAAGATAATTATATAGCATGTAAATATCAAATGCTATTTGACCCATACCTAAACTCATCACTTTTCAGAAAACTAAAATATAGTAAGATATTCTCAAATACTACAAAAAAAGTTCAATTTGGAAAACTTGTGTAGATATGAGATTAGCATCATAAACTCTAATTATACTATTCTAACTAAAGGATACCAAATGAAAAACTCACTCCTTGGAGAAAGATTAAGTACTGATTATAAAGGAACGAAGCAAAGTACTCTGCTATATATCACAAAAGAATTAATTAAGCACAGCATGGATGTGTAAGACTCAGATTCCTATGTTACTCCCGTCAGAACTTAACTGACAACTAATCCCTTGAAGGTGAAGTTATTATACCCTCATTATATTAGAACGGAGACAGGAAAGCAAAGCAAAAGCAGCTCCAAGAAAGAATTTCCCCGACGGAGCGAAGAACTGTCAATCGTGCCTGGGAGAGACTCTGGGTCTGACTTACCACTGGAGAAGGTTCCTGTCTGCTTGCTGCAGGCATTCAGTGCTCAGGGACACAAGTGCAGTGCCTTTTACTCCCCCTCCAACCACCAGCACTTTCAAGTGCTATCCCTGCCCTTTGTCAGTCACGGCTAGATAGCATTCTATACTATAGAGTGACTCTGATACTCAAGAGGGTAACAAAAGCGGTTGTTAGAATTTTCAGTGAAATCTGATGAAAATGGACTGAGAAATGAGATTTTCATACTAAGGAGGGTTTTGACTGAAACCATAAGCACAAATTTTCAGAATTTTAAGGTTATCATAAGAATGCTTCACTTATCTAAAATCATAAAGAATAAGTTCATATCTATTATTTTCTAAGTATAAAACAAAGTGTTTTAAATAAAACTTACGTCCTATATATTTTTTGACTGGTTATAGCAATTAAATGACAATGAATGACTACTTGGAAGCCACTCAAGAAAAAAAGCCCTAGGCTGTTGGAGAAACAAAGGGCTATCAGATCCCCAAGCCTGCTGATTTATGTCCACTTCACAGGGTTCCTCAAGTGGCCTTTGTGGCAGTCTGCAGCTCTCTGCTGCCGGCAGCTCTTCACCCACCATCTTCATTTGGTAACCATTTAGAAACCAAGTTACAAAGTCTCTTGTGCCTGTGTCTAAAATGCATTATCAACAAAAACAGCCTGTAGAAGTCCTTATGAATACAAAAAAACCTACTGTTTGGACTAGGGAAACAGAAAAATGTAAATTCAAACATTCTGTTTCCCATTTAACTGTAGGCAAGGCACTTGATTTATTATTTGGATAAAGTCTCATCTACTCTTTGCCTACCTAATCCAGTTACTCTGCATTCAAATTAAATGACTTAATGTAAGTGCTATGTAAAAGCAACAATTAGGATAAATTGGGTTGTTTAGGTCCTACCTCTTGAATGCCAAAATTAGAACTACAAGATAAATCACCATTTAGAAGAGGATAATAGATATTGCTTGAATCAATGAGTCTTCAGTTATTTGTATTTAGCACTATTAACACAGAAGGTAGAAATAAGCATATTAACTTTCCTAGATTTTTAAAAGGTTACTTTTTATGTGTCTGAGTATTTGCATGTATTACTTAGCCAGGAGAGGGCATCAAATCTCTAGCAGTTACAGACAGTTGTGAGCCCCGTGCAGGTGCTGGGAACCAAACCAGATCCTCTAGAAGATCTTTACCACTGAGCAATCCCTCACATCCACTCCCATTTTTGCTGTTTATAAATTTAGATGGATAAAGCAAATAGAAGACAAGGCAATAAGGTCTCAATCATACAAAAGAAAAGTCTTCGTGAGCTGAGAATGCAGCTGAGCTGGTTAAGCGCTTGTCTAGTATTGCATGAAGCCCAGGAATTACATAAAATTAAGTATTGGTGGTACATGACTGCAATTTTGGTACTTGGAAGATAATACAGAAGGATCAGAAGGCTGAGGTATCCATAGCTACATCCCAAATTTTTAGGTAAACCTGGGATATATGTCATCTGCTCTCAAAGGAAAACTGTTTTCATAGTATAGCTTCTTTAACTGAAGTACTAGAAATTCAAAAGTTTATTCACCAGCTGACAATTTTTAAAACTCTGTCTTCATCTTAAAATTCTTACAGTAGCATTCACATTTCTCATCAAAGCCATTCATTTCATGCTCATGGGGGGGGGGGGGAAGATAAAAAAAAAAAAAAAAAAAAAGCTCCCCAGAGACAGATTGCCTTCCCACTTCACAAGATACTAACTCCAGCTGACAAAATAGAATGCTCTTGTTCAGGGGGAGGACTGTCTCTTATAATAGCCTGGCTCTTGCCTCAGGATCTTTATTACCAAGAATAAACTGTATGAAAGGTTGCCATACTATATAGCAGACCTCCAGCTGCTCTTCTAAGAAAACATCAATGAGACTCTGCGATAAGGGAGATTAACTTGGCTATCTCATCCAGGGGCAGCCCGGGGTAGACAAGTGGATTTCACACCCACTTCTGCCCAACATGAAAAAGAGGGGAAGGAGGCTTAACCGTCTTTCAGAATGATTTAACATAGGCCTATTACTTTCAAAGGAAATAAGGCAAACATGAAATAGATTAAATTTCTAGTTTATATGTCAACCTAAAAAATAGCCTAAGCTATTCTTCTAGGAAGGAGAGTTTCCCTATTCCTCTCAAGCTAATATTGACAGTAGACCTGACAGTTCCCAGCTGGGATGAAATAACCACAGTACCCACCACAATCACAGAAGTAAGACAGTCTGCCCACAAGGATGAGCATAAAATGGCAAAGTTCTTAATTGTATATGCATGATTACATCAACAGCACACCACGGCACATGGAAAGCTATACTGTCTAAGAAATGCTCCTTAAAAAAATTCTGTGTCACCGGGCAGTGGTGGCACATGCCTTTAATCCCAGCACTTGGGAGGCAGAGGATTTCTGAGTTCGAGGCCAACCTGGTCTACAGAGTGAGTTCCAGGACAGCCAGGGCTACACAGAGAAACTCTGTCTCGAAAAAACAAAACAAAACAAAACAAAACAAACAAACAAAAATAAATTCTATGTCCTATTCTGGTTTGCTTTCATCTTATTTTATTATTATTTTTTATTACTATTCTAATCACAAAAAAGTGTGCAAATTTGGATAGACAAGGAGAATATGAGAGGAGTTTAGCTAGAGGCAACCATAATCAGATATTATATGAAAAGTCTATTTTCAATAAGAAAAAATAAACTAAAAAATGGTTTATGAAGGCTAAAGATATTGCACAGTGGTAAAGCAAAGGCACTATAATCAAATACACTTTCCCAAGGTTTTACACATTTATGAAAAGTTCCATAAAATGATCTGCAAGAAATCACAATCATGATAATTTTTTAAAGCATTTAAAAGAAAGCTAGTGTACTGATAACATTTTTTAAATATACAAATAATTAGCTTTCACTGCTGGATATTGCCTTCTGTGTTTCAACACTTAGAATAGTTATATAGGGTGATTTAGTAGAACTTATGTTCTCAAATTTTTCAAAGACTGGGTTGAGGCTGGTAAGGGGATGGTGGAAACCCTTCTGAAGGAGCAGCCCTTTAGATGACACTAGGACACCTGCTTTACATACTAAAGAACTAATGCCTAGACAATTTACAGTGTGTATTTGTTCCAGGTAAGAAGGGAGTGATTGGCAGCACCGTAACTAAGTATGAACCAAAAAGAAGTTGCTCTACAACTGAATGTTTGTTCATGAGCCAGTACAGGGGAGAGACAACACCACCAGTGTCTGGAAGGCAAGCATCCAAACTATAATTTCTGGCCAGTGAAGGTCCGTGGAACTGCCCTTTCTCGAGATAGTAAGAGGGGAAGTGAGTTATCTGACTTCACAGCTCCTAAGGTCAACGCTTTCTACCCACATCAACTAGGGCCAGCTGCGAGGCTCAGGAGGTACAGGCACTTCCTGCCAGAACCTCCACCTGCCAGGTGGAGGTAAAGAGCAGATTCCCAGAAGTCGTCCTCTCAGCACACACACACATGCATAAAACAGTAAACGGAACCTAAAACAGTTAAAGAGCAGAGCCGTCCATCAGAGGATGTCTGTCACAGGCATCTATCTCTTAGAGGACCACATAAAGTCACCATGTACACGTTTCTGGCCACTGGCTGCCTCAACACGCTGCCTTCCTACCAAAGCTCTAGCTGTTTCTTCTGAGGTTATTCCTGTCTCTGAGACTAAGGAAGCCTTGCATTTCTGAACCACTCCCACAAATTCTTCACCATCCAAGAAGAAGATACAGTAAAACATTTTACTGGTCTGCAATCTCATTTTCTGGACCTACTAAGCTAGCTTTACACTACCTGGTAAAGATGTGTAACCACAATGTTTATATTTTACTTACCATATAAACAGAGAATATTTAAGTTTAATGTTACAATGTACTCAGCAAAATCACTTTATCATATCATTAAAAAAGATTCCACCTCCAATATATTGAATTGCTAATACTATAGAATTTCTTGGTCCTGTTATTTAGAAATTTTACTTTGGAAAAAAAAAAAAAAAAAAAAAAACAACCTAGTTGCATCCAGTGGTACATGCCTTCAATCCTGGGCCATAGGAGACTAAGGAAAAAGTCCGAGAGTCCAAGGCCACACTACTGCACAGTGAGTTTCAGAATAACCAGCAGCAGAGCAAGACTCTAACTCAAAAATTGTGTGTATCAGGTGTGTGTGTGTATATGTGTGTGTGTGTGTGTGTGTGTGTGTGTGTGTTTGTGTGTAGGGTGCAAATCTGTGTATGTGGAGGGGTCTTAGCTTTGACTATTTCAAAAATAGCAAGGATATTAAATTTATCCAAATGTATGTACTGTGAATATAGCAAAATATTCTCTAATTGCACTGTCTGTTCTATCACTTGTAGAACATGTTATTTCTGTGGCTCAGAAAGTCTTCTTGTGCTGGGCGGTGGTGGCACACGCCTGTGATCCTTGCACTCTGGAGGCAGAGGCAGGTGGATCTCTGAGTTCTGAGGCCAGCCTGGTCTACAGAGTGAGTTCCAGGACAGCCAGGGCTACACAGAGAAACCCTGTCTCAAAAAAAACAGATACAAAATTACAAAAAAAAAAAAAAAGAAAGTCTTCTTGTCAATTTGCCATGAATCACTTTTTGTGCTACATCAAAATCTACCCAAGGGGAGAGTAAGAAGAAAACTTCGTTCCCAGCATGTGCTCACTCCTAAAAATGTCAGGACAATTTATCTGTGCAGTGCTCTCCCAGGACCAAGAGACATGCAGGAGGACACAGGCAAGCTGCAAACCCCTGCACTAAAGCCCTAGCTGGAAAAACAATCTAATCCAGAGAGCATTAGCCGCAGGTCTCAAAGACACTGATCCAGTCCAATCCTGTCCACTGTAACAGGCCAGACTATCAAAATGCAACAGATTGTCCCCAAGCAAAATCTAAAATGGGAGCAGTAACTCACCCCAGAGTATCAGGGCACATTGACCGTCAGACTACACACAGTCATTCCCATGAAAAGGAAGCCTACCAAGTCCATATAGGTGAACTAATTGTCATTTTAAAACTATTCTAACACTAGCACTGGTCTACCTTAAAACAGAAACAGCTTCAGTGCTCAGTAGCACAGCATTTGCCTTGCCTGTGCAAGGCTCTGGGTTCAAGTCCTACCACAACTAATAAATGTCATACCGCTTACAGAAGGGTTCCTGAAAACTGTATAGCCTCACACATAAATCTCTCAAGTAATTTTAAAAAATTAATTGCGATAGTTAGAAAACTACTGAGAATATTTAAAGATTTGATACCCAAGAATCAGAATGACCAGGTACTAACTCCAGTTGTACAGGGATCATCCCAGCGACCAGAGCTGGTCAGTAATATAGCCTCTGGTGAGGAATTTCTACAACCAGGCATGCCCTAAATGTGGACAGCACAGGGAAACCATGTACCTTTAAGTAATTTGGTCAAGAACAATGGCCTGACATCTGCTCACTGGATGAACCTATAAGTTATGGTATAGTTATTGATTTTTACTTATGCCAGATACCATTTATATTTAACTCAACCATTTCTATAATTATTGGTACTTTCCAAGGCTTATTAAAACTGGAGGTGGAGAAATGTTCAAAAGAATGATTAAAAATATGAAAAAAGCAAAGATGGTGGTATATGTCTTTAATCCCATAACTCAGGAGTTAGAGGGAAACAGGCAGGTCTCTGTGAACTCCAGGCCAGTGGGGGCTACAAACTAAGTCCTGGTCTCTCTACACACAGAAAAAAGAATACCATGGTGTATTAACTCATCATGTTTTACAATCAAATAAAATATAAATAAAAGATAAAAAATATTTAGAGATACAAGCAGTTAGCATACTTACCACAGTGGGATTGCCGCTACTTATCAACTGGCTGACTTCATGAAATATGCTTTTGCAGTCAATTGACTTATCTAAAGATCCTCTTTTTACAATTACTGCTACTGCTAATAGAATCTGTTCCCGAACATACTTTTGGAGGCTGCAAAACATAAAAATCGTGAAAACATTTACCTGTATTTCGTATAAACACTCACAAGTTTCTCACTGTCCCAGAAGCTTCTAATAATACCACCTAACCTGAGAGTAGTATAATCTACCAAGTTATAGAAAGACTCATACACTGGTAAGCTCTGTTATTTACTAGCTGTGCAACCCAAAATAAAGTCTTGGTTTTTTCTTCTTTAAAATGAAGACAAGAGCCTGGCGGTGGTAGCACACGCCTGTAATCCCAGCACTTGGGAGGCAGAAGCAGGTGGATTTCTGAGTTCAAGGCCAGCCTGGTCTACAGAGTGAGTTCCAGGACAGCCAGGGCTACACAGAGAAACCCTGTCTCAAAAAACCAAAAATAAATGAAAGAATGAATGAAAGAATGAATGAATGAAATGGAGACAACAGTCAGGATTACTGTAAAACTAAAGTTTCATGCTAGTTTAGGCTACATAGTTTCGAGCCATGCCGATCTATATACCACAAGACCCTGTTTCAAAAAGAGCAAATGTCAAACAACAAAACCTGTCCAACCCTAGGATTGTGTCCACTACACATACAAAACACTTTAGGCAGTGCTCAAGACATGCTAAGTCAGTTCCTCTCTGAGCCCTTCTGGTGGGGTATCACTAAGATTAAGATAATTCTGACTTGACATACATCTCCAACCAGCAGTACCTCAAGCC